>JAECXD010001696.1:0-600000 GCA_018151445.1 Zaprionus inermis | reverse complement strand
CTGCTGCTCGGCACGCATCGAATTGGGCAACCACATCATCTCCTGGCTCAGGCCGACGGCAGCATTGGTGGCGGAGGACGACGCCGAGTTGGCTGCACGCGCGGCATGGTGGTAATGATGGGCATACGCCTGACTGGGGCAGCTGCTGCTGCCCGTGGGTGAACCCACAACGGGCGGCGTTTCGGGCGGTGTGGAGGGCACACCACCGGGTACGGCAGAGGCCGCCGCTGCTGCTGCCGCTGCCGCCGCCGCGGATGCAGCCGATGACGTGGAGGAAGATGTGGAGGATGTGTTGACCAAAACGGCTTGTCCGCCCATCGGACCGCCTACATAGCCCTCGGGCGGCGGACTCAATGGCTGCAAGCGTCGCTCATCCATGTGCCACTGGTGACCGGAGAAGGAGCGTAGCTTTATGTGCGATACGGAGGCCAGCTGGGCGACATCGCCCCCATTCGCTACAGACGCATCCGCCGTGGCCACCGCTATGGGCAGCGGTAGGGGCAGTGGCATGGGCAGTGGCAGTGCATCCGTGGTTTCATCCTCTGGCGATGCATCCGAGGCGGCATGCACTGTTGTCCATTTTACCGGTTGCGGTGGACTGTGATCCTCGCGCTTCACGTGGCCAATGGCGGCGGCAACCGACACGGGCGTCAGGGTTGTCACGGTGCCGCCAACGCCCAAGTGATCCAAGTTGAATTCCTGCACATATGTATCGGCTATGGTGGGATCTTCCATTTTCATTGGATCGCCGGTGCGGATCGGTTCACATGCAACGTGCAGTTCCACGTGCAACACGTGCGAGGTGTGCGAGGGGGAGAGGCTGCGGGGGTAGTTGAGCAGTTAACAGCGATCGCGGGGGGTTAAGGGGCGGGGGCGATATCACGCACTATCTAACGCACTGCACTTTATATTAATAAATAATTTATTTTTTAATTTTAATTTCCTTTTTTATTATACTTCCTTTGTATTTATTAATTATTATTTATGTTTATTAGTATTTTTTTCAATTTATTAACTACGAATTTTTATTTATTTTTTTACTCTTTGCCTTTAGTATTTTTCTGTTAATCATTCAAAATATTTGGTATCTCTTTTGAATTTGGCGCGCCGTCGCGTTTTCGCTTTGCCGCTCGCTGCGTCCAGTTTCAAAGAGTTAACGGTACCGACTGAGTCTGTGTCTCGCCGCACTGGCTGACTGAAGGGTGGCCCTGCCGAATGGCCGCGACGCGCGCATCGCCTCAATTTTATTCACACATATACAGAGCGTAAATACTTACGTGTGTGTATGTGTGAGGAGCTGCTGTTTACTGTCATCAGAGTGTTTGCTCTTCGCCTCCACACACACACACTCAAACTCATATTCTCGCTGCCAGCTTGCACGCCATTCGCTGTTGAGCTCCTGCTGGAATGTCGAAAGCTTGGCTCTTCGCAGCACAAATACCAACAACACAGGCACTTGCTGAGAGAGCATTCGGCACCCTTTTAACCGTTGTACTACTGCTGCTGCTGCTGTCGCTCTCTTTGGCCAAAGCAAATGAGAAAGCTGCTCATCAGTGTTGCACAGTGTGCGTTGATGGTTGATTGAAGGCGAAAGTTGCAAATACATGATTTTTAAAGAAAATTAAAATTAAATAAAATAAATTAAAATAATTAATTAATTTTTCAAAAATTATATAAAATATACATAAATAAATTACACCCAAATTCCATTCAAAACCGTTATTTTAAATACGTATATATTAATTTGTTTAATCTCCTTAACAATGTGCTGCAGTATTGTTTATGGCAACATTAGCCCCACAGTGCAGGAATACGTGAGCACGAGCACGAGAAAGCTTTGCTTGGCTCTCCCTGCAGCAGCTTCGGCAATGTTTGTTCGCATTTCGGTTTTACTTCTTCGTGTTGCTGTTGTTGCCGTTGCTGTGTTGCGCTTTACGTTGCTTTGCTGGTGGTGGCGGTGGTTGTTGTTGCTGTGCTTGAAGTAGGCGTTTTTGAATTGCCACGAAGCGCATAAAAAATGTCACACACACACATACAAACGCGAATACATACAGACAAGCCGAAGCCAGCATAGAGCGAGTGAGTGTACCTTATGCTGCCACGGCTCCGCCCACTTGCTGCTGACCATGGAGTATGTGAGTGTATGGGTGTGTATGTGTGAGTGTTTGTGTGCGCGCATATTTATGAGAAACTACCACAGAAATTCCTACATAGCCCGCAGTCGATTCACATAAGCTTTCCAGTTGCGGGCAAACGTTTGGTTGGCGCTTGCATTGGAAGAGAACGGGAAAGTGGTACGGGAGCGCCAGCATCCTGTAGGGCATCCATTGTACCATTTTCCAGTGCATAAGTCAATGAGAGATGCTTTAGTTCTGATAAGTCGCTCGATTTGTTTTGCTTCCATGTAGACAACTACCTCCCCTGCCTTCTCTCAACACACACACACACACACATACGAGTGTAAGCCTGTGTATGTGTGCGTGTTTGCTTTGGACGGGCTTGTGCAAAGGATTCCAGAGTGGACTGCACAGGTGCATGCTGCTGCTGAGACAGCAAAAACTTGGCCCACGCCCCTCAAGTTGGACTCTGGCGAGAGTTTCTTTTTTTTGCCCTGTTTTATTTTAATTTGATATTTTCTCTGCTGTGCAAATGTTTTGGCTACCGAGAGAGACCAGAACAGATTTCCTCATTCAGTTATGTAATTTTGTTGCGAGCCATGAGCCTGCGGTGTATCCACTTTATTGCCCCAACTTTTGTGCAACAAGTTTTGTTTTCCTTTTTGTTGTTTCTTTTGTTTTCTTTTTTGTTGGTGCCAGAGGGACACATCGAATGTGGGCTATGCTCGAAAAGTAACGGAAATTGATTGAAAGTGAGAAAGTTGAGGTTAAAGCTGATGCGGTACTTATGTACAGTGGTTCCCTCTTTATTTTTTGTATTATAATAATATTTTCTTTGAGTAAATTATATTTAATTAGGTACATAGTACAGTTTTAAATAAATATAAATAAAAATATAAATATAAAAAAATGTTTAACTGTAGAATATTCTCAAAATAACGGAGTCCATAAAATACACGAAACATTTTCATTTGCAACAATTATATACTTTTTAGCATTTTTATTTAACTTTTAATACAATTATAGCTATTTTTAAAATTATACTTTGACTAAAAAGTCTATTTTTAACAAATTTTACATTTATACTGGAGTCGACTGATATTAAATAAATAAGTATATCGATAAAAGAACTATTTAGTTCGATTGGTCTTTATTGATCTCATCTATTCGTGAGAATTCAAATAGCTGAGCTTATTTATTAGTTGAATTTACCAAAATTGGCATATGTATAGCGCATACATAAATAAAACATTTAAATGATATCGTGATGAATAAATACAATAGAAGTATGATATATTAATTATATAAAGTATTCCCTACACCTTAGTACAATTTCATAAGGAATGTAAACAATTTTCATATATTATCATCGTAGAAGAGACTCCCAAACTTGTAATATTTTATTTTCTGTCTATAACTATCAATTTGCAGCTCTTATAAAATGACTAAATATCCATGTTATTTACTGCGGCTCAACTATGGCTAAGCCGCAGAGAAACTGACCACAAAATCTGTATGCGGCTTACCCTGTCCACTCCCCTTGCTACCCCGAATCAGGGAGTATTTCCCGCCAGAAGCAGCAGCAGGAAACATAAAACACAATCAAATCAACTGCCGCCTCGCCCAATTCTCGTTGCGTTCCCACCCACACCGCCACGCAACGGGACACAGATCCTTGGGCCTTGGAGGATTGCAAGGGATTGCTGTGCCATTGAAGCTTGTCAAAATTAAATTGAACACAATCGAATTATTCTCCCTGTGTATACTCCATTTGGTCTTTTCTTTGCTTCGAAAGAATACCCTCTAAAATTAAGAGGGAAAGTGGTGTAGAAAAATTAAACAAAAACATATTTTTGAAATACCTAAATTTCGAATGTCTTGTGCTAAGAAATATGTTAATCATTTTTATTTTATGTATATTCCATAGTTATAAATGTATTTAAATAAATATTTTACTGGTAAACTTTTTAAAATTCTACAGGGCATTTCTGAGTCGATTATTGAACATAAAAAAAAATGTATACTTTATTTTTTCTTGCTCATTTTGCTGGCCTCATTTGGGATGACTCCAAGCTGGACACGGTGCTGTATGTAAGCGTCGAGCATCGGAGCTTTCCATGTGACTGAACGCGAGTCAACATAGACAACTGCAGCAGCACTTAGGCATATTAAAAAGGGTTAAAGGTGTGCAAATATTTGCTTGCGGCCAATTAATATAAACATTCCGCACTGTAATAATCAGCGCCAAAATGGAAGTGAAGAAAAGCCGAAAGGTATGAGGCAGCCAGGCAGAGAGAAGGACACGTGCCACAAGGAAACGAGCAGAACAAGTTGTTCTGTTTATATTTCGCCCTCATGCCCAAAAGTAGGCAGTGGTTTCTGCTCTGGCATGCCTAAAATTATGCAGCGGTTTTTACATCTGTCTTATTTACAACTAATTCGCAGCACAAGTGCCGCGACTTTTGTTTGTTGACTTGTTAGATAAATGTATGCGTGTGTGTGCGAGTTGTGTGCGTGTGTGTGTGCCTTCGCCCAGCATTGTCAGCCGCTAAATCGAGTCAAATATTTGCATGACAAGTCCCTTTTCAATTGCATTTCAATTGATTCCCGCATATTACATGAATGTTTATTACGCCGGATTAGGCAGCATTAAAAGCGCATCGTTTCCTCGCATGTCGCCGTCTTCAGTCTGCCATGTGATCTGATTGATTGCCAGCAGCCAGCAGGGTTGGGCTACAACCAACTTCTCCTGCCCGCCGTGCACTTCAAGCACGAAGTATATGTTTTATTCGTGTTTTATCACGAATAATTTCTGCTAAAATCAACCTGCAAAAATCCGTCGAGAAATCGATGACAAACTTGTGAAAAAAATTTACATTACCGACTCCACACCCCTCCCTCACTTCTACTCTCTCTCGCTCTCTAACCTGACTCCTTGCGTGTGCAGTCAGCGGGATGCCGCTTTGGCCTCACTGTGCGTTCCAGGCAATGAAATTGTGCACTCGACGGGCGGGTTTAATGACATGTGAGGGATGTAGGGAATCGATTTTAAACCGTTCGATTGTTGACGGGAAGAGAGTCATCTGACGTTTAAGTTAAAGGGAATTTAAAATCTAACTAAACTCAGAAGACTGCATAAATGAAATATACTTTTTAAATGTATTAATTTAATAATAATAATAATAACTTAAATTAATGTAAAACAAAATAATGTTTAAATTTTAAATTTATGTTTTTAAGTTTAATATCCTTGAGTCCACTCTTAGTAGACTTTAACTAACTAATTAAATAAATAAGTAAAAGTAGATACATTAGTAGAAAATCACTTTAAGAACTAAAGAGCTTGTAATCAATAAAACCTTTGACATAATAGTTTTAAAATGCAAAAGAAATTTATAGAACCCAGTAAAAATTTCTGTATTAAAATAGATATGTAAGTTACATATAAGTTTATACTTATGAGTATCGTGGCTTAACAGATGTATTCTATCTAGTTAATCCAATGTACTCAGCTCATTGCAAAATTTATCCGTAATCCTCTGGGTATATCTTCATTTAGCACAGCTTATGGCTTAATCTCATCTTAAACCGTAATGATTTCTTCGGCACGCACACGTAACTCCTCCCTCCCTCCGCCGATGACCAAGTAAAATATCTATTTTCGCATCATTTTTCAAACATGGCGACCGTCTGCCCTTTGGGCCCTATCTCCATCCTTCTGTCTGGCAGCGCCATAACGAGCCGCCATTTATACAGTTTACACCTTTGCCTCCGGCCGCAAGAAGAATAAGTTCGGACGCAGCGGGGAGCTGCTGTCGGGCCGGACCGGGCCAAACGGAAGTCAACACATTGACAGCAAATATTTCAATTATTTTAGCCAGACTTTTATTTATGGGACTGCAGCAGAGTTTGTTGAGATCCCCGACTTGGTTTCGGTTGGGCTAACTTGGCGTTGTTTACAAATCGTTCGAGCGTTATTTATTGTCCGGCGCTGCCAATGAGTGAATGATAAACTGCTCACGCTGATAACAGACGACATTGCCCAGAGGGCAGGGAGAAGGAGGGGTAACTGAAGAGAGAGCGGAAGGGAGATAAAGAGCCTGTTTGTCGAGCTCATTAGGAAACAATTACAAAGGGCGACACGCTTACCCTTGCTCACCTCGACGGGGTCGCCACCCTTGGCTGCCCAAAAAAGGTCAGGTACGGCATGTCAAATGTCAAGAGGTTGACTGACAGTTGACAGTTCGGTGACGCCCACAAATGTGGCCCTCGTATAATATGGTTAATTTTCGAGTGTGAATTCAAGGGGGACGCTAAAAAGGGGTGCTGCTATAATAATACCGAAATCGAAAAATAATAAGAATATATAGAAAGGGTTTCTAAAAAAAAGGTCTTAAGGTAGAAAATTCAGTTCTAAATTCTTATTTATTATGTCTTTCAGCTATATTATATTCCTAGGATATCTAGTATTTTCAAAGCATAAGTGCTCAAAAACAAAAATATTATGTTCCTTTTATTATATTCAATTTTTGTTTACATTTATTTGTTTTTAAGGCGTTAAGAGTTAAATAAGAAGTATATTATGCTTCTTTTATTATATTTTATTTTATTGTATTTATTTATTTATTTATAAAGAGCTCTTTAAGAAGTATATTATGCTTATTTTATTATATTTTATTTTTATTATTTTATTTTTATATATTTTCAAGGCATAGTGTTCTTAATGTTCCTTTCATTATATATTTTTTTTTTACTTATTTATTTATTTTTTTTTTTATTGTATTACTACAGTTCGTTCCTTCTTAGCTTAAAGACAATTTCTTTCTCTTACTTAACTTTTTCGTACGCAGCGCCGGCATATGTTTCCTTTGCGGCGTATACTATGTTTTGGGACTATGCGGACACCCTTTTACCCGTGCTGCAAATAAATTTGTTTCGCATGCCATAAATTATATTCAGTCTCGGCCTTTGGCTCTCCCACACGTGTTACTTGAGCTAATAACGGGACACTCTCTCTGTGTCCCCCAGTTGTAGGCAATATTTATTCGTTTTTTCCACACTCTCCCTTTCTCTCACTCTATTCTGCTCTGCACATCTTTTTCTCGTATGGCTTCGCTTCGTTTTGGGCGCTACTGTCCCCATAAATATTTGCGCAATAAATTTTTTAATCTTGTCGCTTTAATCGCACAAATGACGCTGCCTTTTATACGCACACATACAATCACACAGACACTGCGATTGTGTGCGATGAGAGACCCCATGGCACTGAAATCAATTTCACTATCGTTTGACCAAGTCAGAGAAGGGGCAGCTTCTGCTTTTTTTATTGTTTGTTTGTCGGGCGACAGCAGCTTCCTATGCTAGGGAATTCAATAAAAAATATCAAACATATTTGTAACGGTCAAGCGTGAAAGGGGGAGGGGGAGGGGTAGAGAGACTGCGAGAGCATGTGCGGAAGTGGAATGAGCGGGTGTGAGCACACGCAAGAGAGAGCGCGAGCATATTTATTGTCTATGCTGGCGGACTGCATTTAATGCGTTGTCCAACACTCAATTACCATAATGGCAAATCACAACGACTGTTCGTCCCTTTCTAGCACCAAGCACACATGCACACACACATTTTGCATATAAAACACATAAAACGAACATGTGCCCCTTCGCCGGCTTAGCAGCTCCTTGACCGGAACCAATTTCCATATGGGCTCGTTTCCTCATTCGATTTCCTAAGTTCGTCCTGTTGTTGTTGCTGTTGTTGAGGCAGTTGTCATCTTGGGTTGGCCAACAAATGTGTGGCGCATTAAATTTTATAACACAACCTAACCTCAAAATGCTCCGAATATGTAACCTCAAAATGTGCCATATACTAACCTCGAAATGGTCATATGCGTTTTGATTGATCGGGCGAATTGGCAAATGAAAGAGCCAAAGATAAAGACAAAATTCGATGATTTCGTTCTATTAAAGTTGCCCAAAGAAATTGAGTTTATTTCCATTTCAAGTTGACATTTCCCCACTTAATAAATCTTTTCTAATTTCCTAATTTCTAAAGATTGTGTACAAATTTTGAGACAGAGGTAGAGGGTATAGAAGAAAATAAGAAAAAAAACAGAGAGTATTTCAGTTAAATATAAAGCCCAACTGTTCCATGTCCTTTTGAATATCGCTTTCCGCACACTGCTTATCCAGCATGTCCAGCCACAGCGAATAGGAATAATCTTCATGAAGGCCACCATAGCTGTCGAATAAAATCAGTTGATTATACAATGAATTAGCAATAAGGAAATCTCTACGCTCACCGCTTGGGCAGATTCTCGGGATTGATGTGCTTGTGCAGGGAGCTCATATCGCTACCGTGTATAAAGAGATGTTCCCGCATATAGGTATTCAGGAAGGGTTTGAATATCTTGAAGGCCGCATTGAACAGCCAGTTCTGGTTAACAATATGCAGGGCAGCGGTTCGAATGGGCATCGAAGTCTGTAAAATCGAAAATCAGGCTTAGTCCAGTATTTCATCATAATTTCTCGCCACCTACCACAAGTAGTGCGATCATTTTCTGCGCTACACTGGGACTTAGATGCAGTATATGCTCCAGACTTAAATCCTTCAAATCGAATATACCTACGCCTCCTACTATCTGTGAGATGGGCTCCAATGAACCCAGTTCCTGCAGCACAATAGTCGCTCGAAATATATCATCCACAGTGACACGATTCGGTCGCCAAAGTCCGTAGCGATAGATGAGTATTCGATGCCCGTGTTGATCACGATATGGCGTCACTGTCAATATATTCTCATTTCCCAAATAACGTAGGTCTATGAGACGAACCTTTTCGTAGAACTTTTTGTTCTCTTCCCGGAATTGGTAATAGCTACAGAGCTGGGGAATATCGTGAAAATTATATATAAAATAATATACTATTTATATATTATATTATAATTATATTAACCAATTTGTAGCTGTTTTCAATCTTCCAATATCGCGCTCGCAGAAACTTTTCCAGATATTTATCATCATTCCGATGAGGTTGACATATTTTTTGTTCTAAAGAAGAATTTGATAATTTAGCCATGATTTATTCAATAGTCATGTATAATTATATTTTAGCAAACCCGCAATATAATTGCGAAACTGTGCAATGGTCTCCTTCTTGGTCTGCGGGCATTCACCCTGAGCTTCTGCCACGCGGCGAATGTGCTCGGGAATCTCCTCCTCGGTCACATTTAATTTGTGCTCAATCGCGGGCATCTCGCGGCCGACACCAACTGTAGCTGAAGCGGTTGCCTAGCAGATAAGAGAGAAAAACAATTAAAACATGTGGGACTTAAATAACTTAAATAACTATTGTTTTTATTATCCGAACGCATTCAAATTTACAGATACAATTTTAATAGTAGTTATAATTGCATGCGCAAAAAATTAATACTTTAGACTTAAATTTAAGATTGCACTTCGATATTTAAATATCCTATAAATCGCCAAATGTTGCCAGCAACAAAGTTCATACGTATTAACTGAGATAAGTACCGGAATTGGCTATGAGTAAAGTCAAAATGTCACGCTTTGCATTATGAAGATAATTATATACATTTTTTGTTTAACTTATTTTGACTATACTATGTGCATACGTAAACATTTGCATATAAAATATCGATGCTTTTTATATTAATTTATATGAAAAATGTATGGCTTATATATGGTATTGATAATTAGGTTTTTTAATGAATATTTAAATCACTTATATTATTACTTCATCTTGAAATGTGATAATAGAGAATTGTGTACTTTTTCTAGCGTGCACTTGTTTTGCGATAATAGCTGACTTTATAGAGTAAAACCACTTTCCAACGCTATTAATTGCACCGGCTAAACAATTAGCGAACAGTCACGACTCTAGTCACGCAATTGTCTCTAAGTGGCCTTTTGCAACACTGTTGCGAAGCAACGAGCACTTGTTGCGTGCGCCATGGCGACTGACAAATTTGAGGCGAAGGAGAGACAACAATCACAGCCATGATAATGTTGATTTTGGAGCGAATTAGCGCAGTTCGCCGGGAAATTGGAATCCACACGCGTTAACGCCGATCAGCTCATTGTTAGCAACTTTGCTCAGGCTAACCCTGACATTGAGGGAATACATTCTTTACCATATTAATAATAATGTGTATGCAATCAAACTAATTGCCAGTTCCCGGTTCGCAGCGTACGACTTCAAGTTTGAAACTGAGCTATCGAAATCAGGCCAAATGTTCTCAATCCCATGCAATTTGCTGTCACACATGTACGAACGCACGATTATGTACAATATATTGAGTATAATAATCAAAACAAAACAAAACAACAAACACAAAGGCAGTTGCGATAGCAGAAAGTAGGCGAAAACACACGTCAAGCAAACCGACAACCGATTATCGCCATGGCCCAGTCCCAATCCTCTCCCTGAACTCAAACTAACTGCACCTGATAAGAGCCCCCCTTGTTGTCTGGGTCGCACGGTATCTCTTCTCTCTCTCTTTCTAATCTAGCATGTGCGGAGCGAGAATGTTCATGAATCTCAGATCAGCTTTGCAGCACGTAGTATACTTGGTTTCGTGCTAATTTATCTCATCTTTCAAATAGCCAATAAAATAAAAAAAGCGTAATGGAAATTTGTTTAACAAAGTACAAAAGGGTAAAATGCAGCGCAAAATATCAAATTTCATATTTGCTAACGCGATTAGCTTGAGGTGTCAATGTTTACAAGCTGTAAATAAAACTGATTATTCAATTTTAAACTTTGCTATCTTTCAAAATACACTTATTAACCATTTATATATGTTTCTATTGCATTTAAATAGCACATAAATATAATAATAATATTTAGTATTCACAGATTGCAATTTACACACATCTCGTCTGAGGAACATTTGCTAATAAGCTGAACATTTTCTCGTATTACAAGTTCCAAATTCCAAAACTATTGTTTGTCGGGGCGGGTTATATGACCCTTTAACAGACTTTAAACACACAAATACACATATTGCAGAAATGCAATTGCAGTTAAGAGGTTAGCTTAAATGTTAATTAACTTAAGAAATGTTAACTATTGTCGCGCCCGACGCAATTGTAGATCTCACAACAGGTTAGAAAGAAAGGTTCTACTTTAATTTAATGTTATAATTTGAATGCACACTCTCTCCGGACTTTATGTTGTTCGTGAATCAAGTTTTTATTTAGTATAAATCGATTTACCGCTGTTACTGTTTCAAACCAATACATTGCATTTTTTGCTTATTTACCTAAACAGATCTTTAAAAGAAAACCCGATTATATTGTTTCTCTCAACAAAAACAGCTTTAAATGCCGCATCGCCGGTGTCGCACACAACAAGTTCGCCTTAAGACTGAGTCAAAGATCGTCTAGAACAAAACTTTTTATGCCCCACGTCAAATTGTGTTCAGAACTCACTTCAAAACCCGTATCTCGGTCGAGTAACGAGATAAATTAAAAGCATCATGTTCTACACTGTTGGTGAAAAATGTTACATGTAGTACTGCTTGCATACGCTTACTAAAAAACAA
This sequence comes from Zaprionus inermis, assembly GCA_018151445.1. NCBI lineage: Eukaryota > Metazoa > Arthropoda > Insecta > Diptera > Drosophilidae > Zaprionus > Zaprionus inermis. The sequence goes on along the minus strand of JAECXD010001696.1, from coordinate 588,322 downwards.
AATAAATTATAATATGCAGTTACAATTATTAACATACTATATATTGAAATAAAAAACTATTTATGCAAAGTTCGTGAAAATTATACAGTTGAGACGTGTGCATTTTAATTTTTATAGGGTATAATTGTGTGTCTTATGCCGGCAATGAGAGTGAAAACGTAGTTGTAAATTGGACGCCAATCGGAAGGCTGAACGATGGAGGCCAGAACTTGATAATGAAGATTTTAATACGAACGATAATGAAGTAAGCACGCTCTCATATGCATGAGTGTATTTATATGTTCACATTCACTACTAATTAGACATAATAAAGCCTGCGTAGATCCATTTGTAACAAGAGTCGCCGCGCAAGTTCAATGCGCTTCTGATGACGTCATGAAATTGGCGCATAAACTTATTAATGGGTAACTGACCTAAGCAATTGTTGCATTTCGTTTCGTTCATCTACACAATTTTCGTACCTCTTCAATCCAGAATATATGCTGTTTACAAGCAATACAAGTTTTCTCAGTTGCAGACAAATTAGTTTACTGCGATAAGTGCAACAAACCTCTTGTTGCCGTCGTTGGTCAAGGTCAGGTGTACCGGGTGGGAAGGCAGAACTTGTTTGACTGGCCGGGCCAAGTTGTTCCTTTAATTAGAGTTAATATAGCATGAAATTTTTAATGTTTCCATAACCACGGAGAAATAATAATAGCAATTAAAGCATTAAAGCAAATATATTTATATTCTTGCATTTCTATCAAACGATTTTAGATTGAAACATCACATGCTTGGCGGGTGCAGTAACGATTGCAGTAAAAGTCTCTATCAAGAACAATATGATAGCTTCGTATGGTCTAATATATTTCAACCAGTTGCAGCTTTAATATTTGGCTTTATTTAAGCTTAGCTACCCGTTAAAACCATTTTTTTGCATTGGAAGTTGGCAGAACTGTTCAAATTTGTATGTGCATTAATTTAGTGCTGCCACCCATTCAGAAATTGTTTTTCATGTTTTTAAAGTCTGGCAGTGCTTAAAAACTTATCGATAAGTGCCAATGTACAGCTGTTAACGATACAGTTTGCTCGGCGACGTTTGTGCGACCAGCAATTTTCTCTCTCTGTCGTGTAAAGTTTTTGTATAGTCTTTTGTATCAAGTGTTGCGTTGCTACATCTGGCTCATATAACTCCTTTACTAAATAACTGCAGTAAGGAGTGGAGTCGAGCGTCGACGGCGCACGGAGCAAGCACAAATCGAATTGCGGCGGCTTCTATTGTGTGTGTGTGTGTGCAAATTTTGCAGTGGATGCCGCGCGTTTCGGCTGTCAAACGAACCAATCAATCCACAACTTATTAAATAGGTAAGCAGCTTGATGAAAACGTTTGAAAAAAGAAGCAGCTTAACCAAGAAAATAGCTGGTGGCTATTAAATGTGGAGAGAATCTTAAAGCAGAGGTAAAGAAAAAATGCTTGTGCCCAACGGCGTCGCATTTGCAAATTAAAAATGGCGCTGCCCGTGTAGATAGAATTTTAATGCGTGAGTTGAGTATAAGGGGAAACTTCCTCTGTATAAGCTAATATCAACTATTTCAAAACCGATTTTTTTTAGTTAAATTCACAAACGTGATGCGTATTTATATTTCATTGTACTTCACGTAGCAAATGAAGCCGGTAATATCTGTTCACACAGATACACGGACAGACATGTGTTTGTAGATACAAATATCGCAATACAAATATGCGTCGATATAGTTTTGTATACCTAAGTAGGTACTAATGAGTAATTTGTGTAGCACTATTTAATGTTTGGGTGTTGCATAATGAACAAAATATTTGTAAAAGTGTATCATTGTTTGCCATTTGGCTTTCTTCGTGTGTTGTTGTTTCTAGTTTACAATGCAGTAGCTACCGGCACAACTGTCCCAAAGAGACAGGGTTGTTATGCGCACACATTGCGCGCGCTTGTTTTATTTTTAGGCTGATATGCTGATCGCGTAAAAATTTCATAATAATAAATTAATATTGTTTTGAATGTTTAAAACATGAATAATAAATAAATTTGATCTTGAATTTCATAGAGAATACCTGCTCGGGTAATTAAGAAAGGGTTTGTTTTATATATTATTTAAGTACGAGTCTTGTATTAAAATTGAATTGTATTATTTTAAACTGCCCTTTAACAGCGTATTCGCCTTAATGCTTGGATTGTTTTTGCGCGCCATGTAAAAACTACTGCAAACGCTTATGATTTTGTTCAATCGCATTTCGTTCTTTAGTTTTCGATTCGTAAATAAGTACACTGCAATAACAACGACCAAAGTAGCAAATCGCTACGTGAGTACAGTTACGCAAATTTGTTTTAAAATGTTCTTTACAGTTTGTTTTTTTCTAGTACGCGCAAAACTGTGAGAAAAATAGAAACAAAATGGAGAACGGCAACAAAGGCATGTCCATCGAGCAGATGTACCAGAAGAAATCGCAACTGGAGCACATCCTGCTGCGTCCGGACTCGTACATCGGTTCTGTTGAGTACACAAAGGAGCTGATGTGGGTTTACAATCAAGAATCGAATACCATGGTTCAACGTGAGATATCGTTTGTTCCGGGTCTGTATAAGATATTCGATGAGATCCTGGTGAACGCAGCTGATAATAAGCAGCGTGATAAGACCATGAATACGATCAAAGTTGATATCGACGCCGAGAAGAATACCGTATCTATTTGGAACAACGGACAGGGTATACCGGTTACTATGCACAAGGAGCAGAAAATGTATGTGCCGACAATGATATTTGGTCATTTGTTGACATCGTCTAACTACAACGATGATGAGAAAAAAGTTACCGGCGGTCGTAACGGCTACGGTGCCAAGCTGTGTAATATATTCTCAACCAGCTTCACTGTGGAAACAGCCACTAAGCAATACAAGAAGAGCTTCAAGCAGACATGGGGAAATAACATGTCTAAAACGGGCGATCCCACGGTATGAATTGATTTTCCCTAATTAAATGATAAATCTAAGCCCTATCCTCTTTTTCAGGTTAAAGACTTTAATGGGACCGACTTTACCCGTATTACATTTAGCCCAGATTTGGCAAAATTTAAAATGGAAAAGCTAGACGATGATATTGTTGCGCTCATGTCACGACGTGCCTATGATGTGGCTGCTTCGACAAAGGGTGTATCTGTTTTTCTGAACGGTAACAAGGTGATGGTAAAGAACTTCAAAGATTACATTGATCTGTTTACCAAGACTGCCGAAGACGGTGCTGGTCAACCATTGAAAATAGTTTACGAACATTGTGGCGAACGCTGGGAAGTCGCCTGTTGTCCATCGGATCGAGGCTTTCAACAAGTATCCTTTGTCAATTCTATAGCCACCACAAAGGGCGGTCGCCATGTGGATCATGTGGTCGACAATGTCATTAAGCAATTAATCGACGTGCTTAAGAAAAAAAACAAGAATGGTATCAATATCAAACCCTTTCAAGTGCGCAATCATTTATGGGTCTTCGTCAATTGTTTGATTGAGAATCCAACGTTTGATTCGCAAACCAAGGAGAACATGACTCTTCAAGCGAAGAGCTTTGGATCCAAGTGTACTCTATCTGAAAAATTTATTTCGAATTTGTCAAAGGCTGGCATTGTGGAGTCTGTTTTGGCATGGGCCAAATTTAAGGCACAGAATGATATAGCCAAAACGGGTGGCAAAAAATCAAGCAAAATAAAAGGCATACCTAAGCTGGAAGATGCCAATGAGGCTGGTACCAAAAACTCCATTCAATGTACACTCATTCTCACTGAGGGAGACTCAGCTAAGTCGTTGGCTGTCTCCGGTCTTGGTGTGATTGGCCGCAACTATTACGGTGTCTTTCCACTTCGCGGTAAACTTCTCAATGTGCGAGAAGCCAACTTCAAGCAGTTAACAGAGAATGTCGAAATCAACAATCTATGCAAAATTATCGGCTTGCAATACAAGAAGAAATATTTAACAGTAGATGACCTAAAAACGCTGCGTTATGGCAAAGTTATGATCATGACAGATCAGGATCAGGATGGGTCACACATCAAGGGTTTGTTGATTAATTTTATCCACACAAATTGGCCGGAACTTCTGCGCTTGCCTTTTCTCGAGGAATTTATTACGCCCATTGTGAAGGCATCAAAAAAGAACGAAGAAATATCTTTCTATTCATTGCCCGAATTCGAGGAATGGAAAATGGATACTGCAAATCATCATACCTACAATATAAAGTACTATAAGGGTCTTGGTACTTCGACCTCAAAGGAGGCAAAAGAATATTTTCAAGTAAGTTAAAAATGACTATCTAATCCACACAACATTGTGCTATTAACTATTTGATTTTGTTTTCTAGGATATGGAAAGACACAGGATCCTTTTCAAGTACGATGGCCAGGTAGATGATGACAATATTGTAATGGCATTTTCCAAGAAGCATGTAGAGTCGCGTAAAACTTGGTTGACCAATCACATGGATGAAGTGAAGCGACGCAAAGAGTTGGGCTTACCCGAGCGTTATTTATACACCAAGGGCACTAAGCATGTCAGCTATTCGGATTTTATCAATTTGGAACTTGTCCTCTTCTCGAATGCCGACAACGAACGTTCCATACCCTGTCTAGTAGATGGTCTAAAACCAGGCCAGCGCAAAGTCATGTTTACGTGTTTTAAGCGTAATGATAAGCGCGAAGTCAAGGTGGCACAATTGTCCGGTTCCGTTGCAGAGATGTCAGCATACCATCACGGTGAGGTATCTCTACAGATGACAATTGTGAACTTGGCTCAGAACTACGTGGGATCTAACAACATTAATTTGCTGGAACCGCGTGGTCAGTTCGGTACACGTCTCACGGGTGGTAAAGATTGCGCGAGTGCTCGTTATATTTTCACAATGATGTCGCCATTAACGCGACTTATCTTTCACCCATTGGATGATCCATTGTTGCAATATCAGGTGGATGATGGTCAGAAAATTGAACCCATGTGGTATATTCCGATTATTCCCATGGTTTTGGTAAATGGAGCCGAGGGTATCGGCACGGGTTGGTCGACAAAAATTGCCAATTATAACCCACGTGATTTGATTAGTAATCTACGCCGTATGATAAACAACGAAGAAACATTGCCAATGCATCCATTTTATAAGAACTTCACTGGTTCCATGGAGTACGTTTCGGATGGACGTTATATCCATTCCGGCAACATTCAACTGTTACCCGATAGACGTATAGAAATTACTGAACTACCCGTTGGCACTTGGACACAAAATTACAAGGAGAACGTTCTTGAAGCATTGTCGAATGGAACCGAGAAGATTAAGGCAATTATTACAGACTATCGTGAATACCATACAGATACTACGGTTCGATTTGTCGTCAGCTTTGCTCCTGGAGAGTTCGAACGATTACTTAATGAGGAGGGCGGATTCCATCGCGTCTTCAAGCTAAGTTCGTCAATTTCTACGAATCAGATGCACGTTTTCGATAAGAACAATTGTTTGCGTCGCTTCCCAACTCCCAATGATATCCTGCATGAGTTCTATGAACTACGACTAGAGTACTATGTTCGTCGCAAGGATTATCTGGTCGGTCAATTGACAGCGCAGGCGGATCGATTGAGCGATCAGGCTCGGTTTATTCTTGAGAAGTGTGAAAAAAAATTGGTCATTGAGAATAAACAACGTAAAGTCATGATTGATGAGCTCGTCAAACGTGGCTATCGACCAGATCCCGTTAAGGAATGGCAGCGACGCATTAAATTGGAAGATGCTGAGGGCAACGACGATGAAGAGGAGGAGGAGGAGGAGCAAGTTGCGCCGAAGGCAGGAGCTGGAAGCAAAGTCAAGAAAGAGGTCGACGCAGAAAAGGCATTCCAAAAGCTGACAGATGTAAAGAAGTTTGACTATTTGTTGGGCATGTCCATGTGGATGTTGACAGAGGAACGCAAAAATGAGCTACTTAAGCAACGAGATGCCAAAATGACAGAACTAGATAATCTAATGAAAAAGACGCCCCACCATCTGTGGATGGATGATCTTGATGCACTTGAAGAAAAACTTACCGAGGTGGAAGAAAAAGAGCGTCTCGAGGAGCGTGGTATCAATCTTAAGCAAGCTAAGGCTATGAAGGGTCAAAAGGCGGCAACTAGCGCAAGAGCCAAAAAGGCTAAGGCTGCTGGCAACGATGATATTTTCCCCGATCCCGAAGGTGAAAGAGTCAAGTTCAAGATCACCGATGAAATCATTAAAAAGTTCCAATCAGCCACAGCGGCTGCCACCAAGTCTAAAGAACGTGTTGCTAAGGTCAAAGTTGAAAAGAAAGAACCTACAGAGGTAACTGATGACTTTGATGCCCTTGTAGAAGCCGGTGGTGCCACGAAAACGTCACCCAAGGCAAAGAAAACTGCTACCGTAAAAAAAGAGCCGGCTGAAAAGAAACCTCGTCAGAAGAAGGAGAATGGCGATGGTCTCAAACAATCTAAATTAGATTTCAACAAATCTAAGGTGAGTACAATATCAAACTAAGCTAATGCAACGAATTTATACCGCTCTGTTTTCTGTTTACATTAGGCCAAGAAGACCAAGGGATCATTTGATGGTTCCGATGATGATCTCGATAATTCTATTGAAGAAGTGGCACCCCGTGCAGATCGTCCTGGTCGCCGTGCTGCAAGCAAAAAGATCGATTATTCACTTCTTCTTTCCGATGAAGAGGATAATGCAGGCGCTGATAAAACGAATGATGATGATGATGTGATCGACGATTCACCAATTAAGCGTCCCACTAAACGTCAACGCGACGATGACAGTAGCGGCGGAACTAAGAAAAAGGCAGCGCCCAAAAAGGCTCGCGCCATTGAAAGTGACAGCGATAAGGATGTCAGTTTTGTAGATGATGAGGAAGATTCTGATTTCGAGGCATAAGCTGAAAGCCTCTGGTATATTATTTAAAATATTTTACCAATAGAAGAATAATTAAAAAGGTACCCAAGGAAATAATACAAATAGCGTGTTATTTTTAGTCCATATATACTTTATGGAATAAGTAAAATGTATTTCAAATATTCCGATGATTATCGGCATATAGTTAAGATCAAAACCTAACACAAGATTTGTATTGTATTTCCAAGCAAGGATATTTTAACATGTTCTAAAATTGCTTAATCACACAAATTGTTCATATTGTATAACAACTTCGCAACATTCTTCAATGGTAGTATTTAACAAACAAAGCGATAATCCACCAACAAAATTATATAAAGAACATTCTATAAAACATACAATACGTACAGTTTATATACATATATCAAACTCATGTTTTATAAACATTTTTGTATTCCCATACCGCAATTTATTCATGTAAATAAATGTATTTTACTCGAACTTCATTACAGTTCGAAACCTCTTTTTTTAAAATTCACAAATCATTCAACAAATATTTATTTATGAGCCCGCACTATAATTTTCAAACATTCTTGGAAAATCGAATAAATCTACGATATTGTGTAATGGGGGTGACTAATTTATTTTGAACTAAGAGTTTTGCATAGAATAAAATTACATTATGTTAAGTTTAAATAAACCAATTTATTTAAACAGTTTAATTTCATTTTAGTTAATTGGGACAGCCAGGGGAATAGATTTATTCCATGACATAATTATGTTTTAAATATATTTTCTTATAGCGCGAGATAAACTGGAAATGTACAGATTGGACATCAGACATCGATCTTATCAAGAAAAACTTTAAATGTATTCTTAATACTATCATTGGCGAATTGTGGCTTTGACAGGGTCTCGCGCAGAGCGTAGCGACAGTTTTTGACATCGTAATCAGACTTAAAACTCTCCTCACTTCGCAGCAATCCCAACTGCTTAAGGATATAGTCCAAGACGCGGGACTCCTGTTTTGTTTGGATGGCATACTCAAAAGTGGCCTGATACAAAGAAATTGCCAGATCTAAAGCAGGCTGCGATGTCTTTGACAGATGTGCACACTTCAGCGTGGTGAAGACCAATAGAAGCAAGTGATTGTCGTCACTAAATTTCTGTAAAATCCATCGAGTTCAGTTGGTTTTAAACTTAATTAATATTTTTCTTAGCAATCTTACGTTGATTATTTCCTTCAAAGCCTCCAGCTTGTTCTCGGCATCCAGTGAATTGAATTGCTGCAAGCTACACGGCGACTGACTCAAGCAAAACTCCTCTGGGCTGCAGCTTGTTTTTGCAGTTGTAGTGTCCTTGCTTCCAAATGCAAAGGTGTTGCTTCCAATGTTAGAGCTGACGGTGTTGTTGAAAATCTGCAACAAAGATTAATTCATTAATACAAATATAATTACACATATATTTACTGTTCTAGTAACTCGTCTGAACCAATTTAAATATTTTATTCGTTCTAAACTGGGGCTAGGCAAATCCGCGTACCTGGTTGGGGAAAGTATTTGTGGTGACATATGCGGTCTCTTCAGCAGAGTTTTCGTTGCCATATTCTTCATCCGCTTCGTCCACCTCCTCGGTGGTATCATCAGGATCGTAATCGCCATCTTCGTCCTCGTCTTCGTCGTCATCATCTTCATCGTATTCGATTGTGTCATCATCATCCTCATCATTGCTCTGCTGATTGGCATCCTGATCGTCATTCTCCTCTTCCTCATCGGAAACGACCTCATCTAAGCTCTGCAAAGCTTTAGGATTTGGGCATGTGGACATTTGCTCAAGTATCTTTTCAGCTCCTTCGCTACCAAAACAATTGCCATCTAAATTAAGCACTCTTAGTTTGGGCTTGTTTTGAATGGCCGCTATCAGAGTTAAGCCTCCATCAAAATTGATTTCGTTGAATCCCAAATCGAGTACCTCCAGATCACCGTGAGCCTCATCTAGAGCCTCAGCAAACATATAAGCGCCGTCGGTTTTTATTAAACAGTCTCCAAAATTGAGTTCACGCAGACTGTGAAATATTGTAGATAACAAAATTAGAAAAGAATGTAAAGTTCTTATTGATATGTTTAAAATACTCACTGTGGGGTGTGCGTAAAAACCTGAACAATTTCCGAAGTTCCTTTTACGGTTAGTGTGTTGTCGTTTAAGTTTAGGACTCGTAAATGAGGATTCTTTTTGAATCCCTTAGAAAGCCACTTGGCCCCTACATGGTAAATAGAATTTTGAGGCATTGTGATCTCCTCAAATGTTTTGAGGGTTTGAAATGCCTTTGATAGGGCTTTGGCGCCAGCATTCTCTAACCGATTGCGCCCGGCCACAAATATGCGCAACTGAAGCGGCTTTCCAGCTTTTTTGGCATTCTTATGCAGGTCCAGCAACGCTTCCGAGAGCATGCGACCACCCTCTGGCCCGAGACCACAATTATTTAAATGTAACTCCTGAAGAGTATAACAGACTGGTGAGCGCAGGAACTCCTCAAGACCAAGCATGCCATTGGGTCCCAGGGCATTATCGCTCAGATCGAGCACCGTCAACTGGGCACGTGCTGCTATAAGACCCTCGCCGAGATGCCTTAATGCTAATGGAATTTCAGTTTTCAACCGACGTGTGAATAGATTCTTCCACATTGCTTTGCGGAACTCTGGATGTTTCTTTAATGCCTCTCCAATGGCTTCGGCAGCTTTCACACCCAGCGTATTGCCGTCTAGATTAAGATAGTGTACAGTAGGCATTTTATTTAGCCCATCCACAACATCCTTCACTGCAAAATGATTATAGACAAACATAAACAATGCATTTAAAACAATAACTTGTAATAACACTTACCATCTTCAGGAGTATCCCAGGTTTGGGCTTTATCTTGAAAAGACAGACCCTTTTCCTCGTCCACCATTGCAGCCATAGCGGTGAAACTAAACGCGGAAGTTGCCATAACTTACAATTTAATGTTGCAAAAATAAATATGAATGTTCAATCGAAAATAAATTTGCGCGCACTGTACTTCTTTTAACTCTGCTTCTAGAATCTGCTTCAGAAATATCGTATTAACCTTGCAAAAGAGCGCTAGAAATGACAGCAGACCGCGCCGGCGTTTGTTTGTAGCAGCTGCAATTTGACAGTTTCTGCCGGTCTATTGTTGTCACGCTCTAGCAGATTGCCCAAACCGAGCTAATTTCGCAATTAAAAACTTTACAGCACTGTTTCTTGTTGCATATGAAGAGAACTTACAGCACTACTCTAAACAGCTGATCTAAGCATCGCAATGCGAACAAGATAATATTAGAAATTTTAAAATGTAAATCACTATTAAAAATATAATTATATACAAATATAAAGAATAATCTGCAAAAAACATTACTACGCATACAACGCTAATGTGTATGCCATTATCTGCCAATTTGGCATGACGTCTTAATGTAATACAAAATATTTATTTTTGAAAAAATAAATTAAAATGTTTTCAACTTCATCCGGCGGTTCGTGGATTAACGCCATTTTCGATGAAATTGCCCTCGAAGGCTTGGAAGGAACCACATTGCCATGTAAGTAAATAGATTCCTGCAACTTAAGTTATCGCGTACTGTATAAATTGGGAATAAAATGTACTTTCTTTAAAACGATTTGATTAACAATTTTATATACATACATTAAGGGCTTTGGACCTTGCTGTCAACTCGACTTGAGTGCGGCTCACCGTTGCCAGAGAAATTGCAACAACAGGTTTGGACACTGCTCCTGCGGTCACAGGACAAAGTTCAGTTCTTTAAACTGAGTGTAGAGCGTCCAATGCAGACTTTATACGATCGTAGTAAGGATCTGGACACGGATGTAGGCCTGCCTGTAGTACCAAAGACATGTCCCTTCGTTCGTTTGCCATATTGTTGTGTACAAGATGGTCCCATCATGGGAAATTGCGCGGATTACTGGACACGAAAGCTCGTTGACGTAAAGGAGTTAAAAAAATTATCGGCAATTGAGGCTACTGAACAATGGCATCAGACTCTTGTTGTGGTAGCCAGCCAGGAGCTTCGTCTAAGTGCACTCAAGGCACCCAATGCCTTGCTGCCCGAAAATTTATCCGTTCAACAGTATATTTTCTGGGAATGCGTTGGGCGCTCACGCTTTAATGGTGAGACAATGGCTGGAACCTGGTCGCTAACCAACTATTTCAAGGATTCTGGCTTCATATTCTATATAAAGTAAGAGAAAACTCGAAATGCAGTAACTATCAATGAAACTACTAAAGCGTATTATTCTCCAACTTTAGAAACAAACTGAATAAGTTGCATCTGATTGCAGCCCAATCTTATACAGAGCGGTCGGAAGGTCGTACGATATGCTCGATGCTCGTAATGTTGCCGCGATTCTTTCGCATCTATAAAAGTCACCTCCAGCGTGTTATTGAGAAGTTATATATGGAGATTCAGTTACGTCCCTCAAAGCAGTTGGCTTTTACCGATATAGCTGATAGCTTAGAGGAACTAACTCCATCAAGGGTAAAGAAGCTAATGACCACACATAGTTTTCGCAGGATCTACGAGACAATTCAACTGCCACCGTCCGAAGATGAATTAGCAAAAGATTCGAAAAAGGCACGCAAGGTGATGGTGCTGCGGCTACGTAATCCAGAAATGAAATTAGAGGAACTCAGCCTTTTGGAAATGAACGAAAACAAAGAAGACAAGACTCCAGAGTTTCTAAATGAAAGCCATGCCTATCTGGATATGCCGCTAGAACAGGCGTGTTTGCGTGCTATTGTCCGCTTCGGTACACGTGGCCTCAATACATCAGAACTGGCTAGCTATGTTGGAGTCAATATGCAATCAACTCGAGTCGCTCTCAAATATCTGCAGCGTCTGAAACTGATCAAGGTTTTTACCGAACATGTGGGCAAGACACGCATGTCGCGTTTTGTGACGGTCGAACTGGGCTCGTCTATGCTTAATCAGCAGCTGAAGAAGAGTATTCAGAAGGTGCAGTGCAAGCCGGAGCCGGTAAGTAAAGACCAAAAAAGGCTTAAATCTTAACTAATCTATATCTCCATACTCCCAAAGAATTGGCCTCAAAAAGTAGACTTTGTGATTAAAGATCTACCTGAAATAACAGCCAATATTCGCCACAAGGTTTTCCCGATTAAGCCAACCAGGGGCGAGGAGAAGGAGACACAGCGGCATATAGAACGTAAAATTCTTATTATAAAAGAGATTGATAAAAAATGCATCGTACAACTTATGGAGCTGACCAGGGCGATAACGCAGGCAGAGTTGAATATTGGTTCGGTAGAGACGGTCTGTCGGAAATCTATTATGCGTCTGCTGCAGAAAATGAGACAGGCAAACATATGTAATGTTTATGAGGTTACCTTACAATACGGACAGCGTATACGTCTCTACAAATTGGTGACCCATCCCAAAATTGGCATGGAGCACGAGTATATGCAGCGGGAAGTGATGCGTCTTAAGAGCAATTTACATTTAATCGTCGAGGAGCGCCCTTCACGTTCTTTGCAGGAGATCATGAACAAGAAACGAAAGGAGGTGCTGGAACGAAGAAAGCAACAACTGCAGGAGAAAAAGTCAGCGCTGGGTTCGAAGCCATCGATTCCCAAGCTGCTTTTGGCCTCCATATTGCACGAATTCATTTTCTTTTTGCTCGTGGAGCAACCCAGGGATCAGGGCCCACTCGAAATGAATGCGGAGCTATTACAGAATTGGCAGCGCACCGAACCAGCACTACAGACACGTCAATTTCTCGAAGAATGGCAGGCAGATGAGTCGCCTCCTGTACCATATATGGAAGAAATTAGCTGGCGCACCTTCATTCCTCCCCTGCCCAAATATGAGGAGAAGCCTGCAGGCTGGCTTTACTTTATGGATGTTGTTAGACGCATGCCGCTGTCACTGATCATGCGCATGTTTCGCATTGAACGCGATTCAATGGACCAACTGCGTTCACAGGTGCAGCATCCAGTGCGCCAGCATTACCTATTGCATCAGTTGAAGCTGCACAATCTCATTCCTCGCCTGCGATTGCAACAGTTCTATTTGAACACGCTACGCTTGCTGAACAATATGGGTTTGGTACAGGTCTCAGAATCGCAATTGGGTCGCGATGGGCTGCAGCGTTGGGTTTATTTCAATCGTCGCAGTTGCCTGTTGGACACGACGCCAAGCAGTGGACACAACTTTAATCGCGTTAGTTCGGATTGCAAGTACGAGGAGTTACGTTTCGAGTTTGAAACACGTGAAGAGCTCACCGACTATTGGGCTAAGCTGCAGCACATTTGCATTTACACAAAGCTGGGATTCTTGAAGCACAGAGAGTGTCGAAATAAAGAGCCGCGTCCTCCGCCGTTAAATTTTGTGCACATCTGTGCGAACTTTGAGGAGGCACTACAGCTGGATACGGGTAGTGTGCCGGGTGATCGTCAGGGTGCTGCGGGCCTGTGTTCTAAGCTGTATGCCCATCAATTCCGCCACTGGTCGTGGGTTAAGCGTACCGTCAATTCTGCAACTGGCACTGGATCAACTGCTGGAACATCAGCGGCAACCAAGCGTAAGCGACGCAGTTTGATGCGTGTGAAGCCGGTCGCCAAAATACAACATCGCAAGACGCGCGCTCCAAACGCTTCCGCCCAATTGGATGTGCGAAAACGCAAAGCTGGTCCTAGAGATGACATCGATCGCGATGCACTGCGTAATATGCGCAATTTGCGCGTCAGTTGGACCGCGGGCGAAGATCGTCTATTGAAAATGGGACGTGCCGTCTATATGTTTATCGATGCTCCACTGCCTGCGCTGGCACTGTTCAATGTGGGCACAATTTGCCGCGATCTAATTCGGCATTATTTGGGCATCTGCAACAAGACGACACAGGCCTGTGTGCGTCGCATGCAGTTTCTCATCCGCATGAAGCGTGACCTGCCCGATGTTCCCAATTGGATATACACAATGCAGACGCAGCCGGAAATCAATAGTGTTTACAACGAACGATTCCTGGCCGAACTGAAGAAAGTATATCCCTCGCGCAGCGAACATAATGAGGCGATACTCATACATTTTGTTCTCATTATGACCAAGCTGCATCAATTAATAACTTGTGCGGTAAGTAGGCCATTGAATCTTTGGACATCCTTTGCTTATTAATCTTATTCAATTAGAATACGGTGCGACGTCAGTTCTTGCTGCCTGATACACTAGAGGATTATCAGCGTCGGTGCAGGGAGTGCATGCCTCTGAATGCCGATCCGGAACAATTGCTTTATGCAAATCCCACTACAGAGACGGAACTGCAGGTGACAATAGCCTCGGGTGTACTGCACAGCATTCTGTGCTGTGCCAAGGACAAGACGCTCCTTAATCTTCAAGCCTTCGAAATCTATAAACACTTCTCCGAGGATGTATTGAATGCAGCCTTCAATAAGGCAAGGGCCGACTGTCTGCTGGTCGCTATAAAGCGTAGGAATATACAGACTGTCAGTCGACAGATTTCTGGGCAGGCGCATTTGCTAAGCTCCAAGTACAAGTCAAGATTAAGCTGCCAGAAGCTCGGTCATGTGGTGTACGATGCGTATTATGCGTTCGAAAAGCGCTTCCAAGAGCAACACGATACTCCCAGCGTGCATCTGGCGTCTCCAAACTTTGCTCAACTTCTGGTGTTGGGCGAGTGGCTGGCCACCAACCGATTGCGACTCTCTGTGCAGTTGCCTAGCAATATACTCACTGTGGACACATCGAACATGTACCGCTCGTCTGGTTCGGCTACAGATCGCATACTCGACCATTATAGTAGCATCTTCGACAATGCTCCGCAAACGGAATACGCTAAGCGGTTAGAGAGCGAGTGCTGCGGGCGGCAGGCGGCTCGTGTACGTTTTCATCCAGCAAATCTCACCTATCGACTACAGTGCAGCCCTTATAACCAACTCTCCAAGCTGCCGCTGCGTGCCATGCACTTTTTTTGCGCTTTCGACGCACTGGGACAGTCGGTGAATATCAGTTGTGCCCGCTTGGAACAAGGAGAGTGTCCCTTCGGCTGCATTATGCGCAGTGGGAACTATCTGAATGCTGTGGAACGTATTGTTTACGAGCATCGAGTGATTTTGCGACAGCTTGTTGCCGACTCCATAATCCAGACACACATACAACTGCATCTGGACGACGGAACACCGTCGGGCAGTACCACGCTTATCGTGTCGACTTCTAATCTGCTCTCAATCGTGAAACAGTTGGAGACATATTGGCGACAACGGGAACAGGCGCTAGAGTGCAAAGATCTGGGTAAGGTTCTTGCCGAGCGCACGCTGCACAAATTGACCGATTGGCCAAGCTTGTGTGCAGAGCTACTCGACTTTGAAGATGGCAAACAGGAGACAGAGCGCTCACAAGAATACGAGCCGTCGTTAAATAAGGAGGAACGCGCACGGGCACAAGATGTATTTGTAGTGCATCTGCCTAGCATTCGCATGGAGCCAATGGAGCGACAAGAACCGCAGTTGGAGCAGGCCAAGCAGGCGCAACTGCGCATGGCACTGCTTGAAAAGGTGATCAAGTAAGTTGAAAAAATAAACTAGTCCAAGACCCTAGTGTTAATATACAACTTTAACTTCCATTTCAGAACTAGCTACTGGAGATATACGGAAAACACATTTGATATTCTCCGACCCACGCTTCAGTCGAAAAACTACGATGCCAGCGCCATTCAGCACATGGAGGAGATTCTGGTATATATTGAGGAGCGTTCATTAGGAGTGGAGGGATTAGAATTGCGACGTATTTTTCCATTTGGCAAATTTCTCTTCGATGCACTGCACGAGTTGGAGGCCCATGATCTTATTAAGCGAGTAGGTGTATCAAGCCACATGTATGTACACAAGAACCATATCCGCAATTGGGTGGTGCACACGTTCCACATGAAGCGATTGGAGCGCGAGCGAATACAGAAGCTTGTGGCTGCCACGCCGGCGACGCCCGAAGCAGTGTTGGGACAAAAGCGTAGGATGTCTGCTCTTGACGATGTGGAGCTACCATGTACAAGCCAACAGGCAAAACTCATAAAATTGGATATGGATCAGCAGTCAAATGCTAGCGATGATACAGACAACGATGATTCGCTGCTCAATTCCAGTCGACGACTGCAGCGTGTAAGGTTGAGAACGGAGAGTCCGCTTGCTCCGCCTCCTACCACCGAAGATGATTGCAATAGGGATGTAATTGTCATGCGACCGCAACCATGGATACGCGTGAATGCATCGCTCAATCGTCGTGTACTCGATCGCTGGATGGGTGCTATCCTAAGTGAATGCATTTGCCGCAACGGCTGCACTGTACGCAGTCTCTTCTTGCGCTTTCCCCACCTGCTGCCAGTAGATACAATGTGTTTGTTGGAGTTGCTATGCGATTTGGGTTGCATCCATCTAATGGAGATGCAGCCGCAAAAAGTGGGCCTAGAGACTACATATGACAACTTCGAGGAGCAACGTGCCACAGAGCTCTATGATCCGCAACTCACCTACGTGGTCGCTCATTGCGATGCCATTGGACGCCTGACTACCTTCATTGGGGATAAAAAGTACACCTCGGAATTCATTTAAGCTGGAATCTATAAAGTAGAATATAGTTTAAAATATATCTTACGAAAATATCTAACACGGTGTTTATGAATATTACGGAGAATTGAGCATATTTATCTTGACTATTCTATTAAGTTATCTTAACATCACTCATCAAAAAATAGCCAGCACTTGGCCTGAATTCGTTATCAGTTCTGTGTTCCACAGCTTTCGTAGTTTCTTTTTGGCTTAACACAACACTTGCAAAATACGAAGCCTATTTTCTGTACAAATTGAAAACG
This sequence comes from Zaprionus inermis, assembly GCA_018151445.1. NCBI lineage: Eukaryota > Metazoa > Arthropoda > Insecta > Diptera > Drosophilidae > Zaprionus > Zaprionus inermis. Next base: position 571,528 of record JAECXD010001696.1, on the reverse strand, counting down.
CGTTGTTTTTTTTACCGCTACAAACTTTCATTTGTAGCTTCTGTTTTTTAATTGGTTTTTCACTAAAATTGTAGTTTCTTATTGGTTTTGTTGTTGTAAAAACCGTAGCACTTCACTTTCGTTGCTACATCCCGCAACTGGTTGTTGTTGTTGCTGTAGATGTTTACCGCTTGCCTCCAACGCGAGGAGCAGACTTCTGCGTCACCTTAGCGGCCTTCTGTTTGGGAGCGGTCTTCTTTGCGGGAGCGGGAGCAGCGGCCTTCTTGGCAGCCTTGGCTGCGCGCTTGGTCTCCTTAGCCACCTTGATGGCCTGGTCGCGCTGTGCCTTGCGTACCTCGGGTTTCATGTTACGCTTGGCCATGATCTCAGCAAGCGAAGCACCAACAATGGCGCGCTGGAATTTCTGTGTGCGGCGAGTGCGCTTCTTGGAGGCCTCCTCCTCAATACCCTTGCGGTGCTTGCGACGGTACAGAACCGTCCAGGTAACCTTACGGGGATTGCGCTTCATCAGGTAGGAGCGCTCGCACTTCTTGTCCAGGAAGGTGAAAGTCTAAAAACAAGAGCATTCAATTAGTTTAATTGCTACTCCAATTGAAGTTGTTTACATTACCTTGCCGTCAACCTTGACCATGGTCTTGCCATGGCCGGGGTAAATTTTGTACCCACTGAATGCACACAAACCGATTCTGCAATAAAAACACGTATTGTTTGATCATAGTCTTATCAAATATCATGACATAACAACAGTGGACAATGTCAATTTTATGTTAACATCCGAAAGGATTCCATTTGGCCACTGATGTTGATGATTTTTTTAAATTAATAAATTTTACGTACTTCATCTTGCTGGTCAAAAGTGAAAAGAAACGGAAGTGGACGCGTTGTTTGACAAGCGCTGTCAAATATAAACAGCTGATTTCCAGTGTTGTAAATTATTTTGCAACAGGGCTGCAATTCTAATGTAGTAAAGTGCGTAAACTCGATTTTTGAAAATAAAGTATATTATAAATTATGTATTCGAAATTTGTAAATGTGTCTTATTTTTAAATACAAAAATAAGTTCACAAGTTATGAATTGATTTCTGTTATCAATGTGTTAACTGGGAAACAACACATTTTTCTACAAGAACTCAATTATACAGTTCGTTACACAATATAATGTCGCTAGCAATTTAAACAGGTGGTAAAGAACCTTAGAAAATGGATTATGAAACCAGTCTACCCACTAATGGATATTTTTCAGCATACTGTTGATCCCATTCTAACAATGTGCTACGTTGAGATTCAGTTAGATCACTTAGGTCGTCAAACTCCTCTAGGTCATTCTTTTCCACAGAAAAGTTTATTAAATTTCGGGATATGTCACATCCTGCGTACTGTGGGTAGGTACCATTTATACCGTAAAAATGCGTAGAACCAGACACATCATAAACGTTAAAGTTAACGACCAATAGAATCCGACCATCCGAACTAGTTCCGTTATATTTCCGTAACTCTTTTACTGTAAAATTGCGTTGCATCGGGGGTAGAACTTCAATGTTTTTGGTGTTCTCTGGTTCCATTACACCTCCTTGTAAACGAATTTCCTTACGTCGCCGACGTGTTATAGCCACTACTTTATAGCAAACGAATGCTGAGACAATCAGCAGCGTAAAGTTTATCGGTGTTTTCTTTATGGTATTGTATAAATTATAGTACCAAGGAAATTTTCCCTCAACTACTTTAACTTGTCTTTCAGACATTGTCTAGCTAAAGAATATGATGAGTGCCTATTACGATATTCAGATACTTTAGATAATTACCTTGTACTTACTAAATTTGTTTTAATAAAAAATAGAAATTTTAAAGGCACGTTAAAATAAAGCCTGCTAGAAACATTTAAATTTTCCAATATTTAAACAGGGCTGTCATGCAATGTGACCAGCTTCTGTTGCTGTAAAACAAACATTTTTCAACACTGTCTGGCTGACGACGCTCGATTGGAGTAGCCCTCATTTCGCCGCATACCATCGTAACCTAGCGCGCAGAACAGTGTAGAATTTCGAAAATAAGTGTTAGTGTGTGTTAAACAATGCTCTAAAATTGCAGGCATTAGTGCAACAAGTTAGCAACATACAAAATCGTTCTAAATGAATTGCAAAGTGTAAAAAACAATGGATTGCACTTTGAAATATGTAAATTTGTGAGCGGGGAACTAGTGCTGGCTTGGTTTTGCCAGCGAAGTGTTCGTGAGCAGCACTAGGTGTGAATAATAAGTGAAATTGTAAGCTATAGTCATCTTCTATGATTGAAATATGGATGTACATACATGTGTGCTCTAAACATTTGTAAATTTGTTTAGTTCAAAGTTACAGAATAAGTTGTTTGCTTTAAATTAGCTAGTGCATAACTGACGCTTCAACTTTAAATCGCAATTTAATCGCTTGCAATTTCTTGAGTTCCTTTTTAGTGCAAGTGCCCTTCTTGTATTGCCTAATGAAGAAAACATTTGAAAAATGGATCTACAAAAGTTTTTATCTCTGCAACGCAAGCAGCTTGAACTGGATCGCCAGCGGCTGAATGCAGTCAACAAAAGCCTTAGGGACGATAGCAAAAACAAAGGCAATATAGAAACCTTGCCTTGTCCTGCCGCCTTGTTAATGCAAACGGAGAGCTTTGTGCCTGGGCAATGTCAGCGGCGCATGGCCAACACCAACGCACACATCACCAACGCCGACGACGAGTGCAATGAACCCCACAACGCCTCGACCTCTGCCTTGGCAACGGCCAACCAAAACTCCGAGTTGCAACTGGAACTTGAGTTGGGGCTGAGCGAGTCCGAGCAGGATGTGGAGGAGGTGGCAACGACTGAGCAAGGAGGCGCGACGAAGGCAGCGAGCACCTCCATGATAAAATCGGCCAAGGAATTTGTAAATCAGCGCGAGCTGCTCGTTGGCAGTGCGCGACAATACAAATCACCAAATGCGTCGCATCGCAGCTTGGAAAGCGAGCGACCGCAAAGCGAGAATCGTTTGCCAATTGGGCGACACAATAAGGCGGTAAGTGTACGGCGGGGCTGCAAAAGTGGGTGCGGCAAATACTTGGTAATTTCGATGTTCACGCTTGATTGGCGGACCGCCAAAAAACGTACAAGCTTATTAGTTGTTTTTGTTTTATCCATAAGTGCGCGAAATTTTTTACGGCTCGTTGAGCCAATTTACCACGGATTTCCACGAGCAAACGAAGCTGCCAAAATATCAACTTTAGTTGTCAACAGTTTTTCGTAGTCTTTGGGCCGAGTTTTTTCGCTTTTGTGAAAATTGGTGAGCTATTCGTAAATAAAATTAATTAAATTTCGTAGTCACATCAATTTGTAATATATGCAGTTAAATTGACCGGTTGCGCTTGTGACCCATTTGTGCACTCCACACATGTCAATGATACACTGTGTCGAGGGCTGGCGACAAGTGCCGAGTTTTTTAATTATTAAATAATTCTATTGTGCATTTTGCAGTTTACAAGAGCGTTGCTTGCCCCACATTCGTTCGGTCAGCTGAATCTTTAATGCCCTTTAGCTATTGTTATACCTATTCTTTTTTTCGTTTCTGTTTTTACTGTTGTAGTAGTTGTTGTTGCGTTGTTCGTGCTCCAGTTGGCACTTTAGCTGTAGCTCTACCTACCTCCCTCTTCCTCTCTCTCTCTCTCTCTCTCTCTCTCTTCCCCTCATTGTCGCCTGTCCGACCATTCGCCTAATGAATTTGCTCGCTCGCGTTGGCTCAGTTGTAATTTGAAGCTCGTTTGTTGCGTTCGTTTTGTTTGGGGCTGAACTTGAAATTAGACAAAAGAAAGAAACAATATAAAACGCAAGTGCTCTACATATTACCGCCTTTCGGTGTATACAGTTGACCGCGGGGCGTTACCCGACAACTTGTCATTAATTAAAATTCACAAAGCGCAGTTTAATTGTCATATAATTAATGCAACGCATATGCCGCGCGCGTTTAATAGCTGAAATTAAAAAATCTCATGCAGAGCGCGTTGCAAATTTCAATCGGCACAAAATTTATGCAAAATGCCGGTTGAGGTAGAGAGAAATGGGGAAAAAGCTAAGAAAATGTTGTGCAAAAATGCAAGCAAACAAATCGACAAAGTTGAACACATGACAAGCTAAATTGTTACACTTTAAGAGTTATTTACAAAGAACGTAATTGAATACCCTACACCGGATAGGGACCTTGTTATTTTCGAGTGCAGCATGTTCAATAAATTTGGTAAATTCAATTTATGCACAAGTAATTTATTCATTTTACGCAATAATTTCTCTTCATTTGTACCGATTATTATAAAAACTATAAGTGTTATCATGTTAAAATGCAAACCAAAAAAAATGCAAAGATATCATAGAGAATTCCCTAACGAATATGAGCGTTTTCGCCCAACTTTCTTCTTGCAGCAAAATATTTGCACAAACTATTTTTGCCGGCTTTATGGTGTTTGTTTTTTCCCAACTTGTTTGCATTTTTTTCAAGCGACTCCAGTTTCTTTTTTTGTATATGCATGGCATGGAAACTGAAAGCGTTGGTCATGCAATTTCCGTCAGCAAAGTGCATTGTGCCATTTGGGTAGGTTCCGAAGCCGAGAGAGTTAGGTGCGAAGGTGCCTAGCCGAGCTGTGGCCAGCTAAACCATTTCCCCAACGATTTTCTTAGTTAATAACGAATGACATTTTTATATGGTTGTATGGTTGATTGATGATGTGTTCAAGGCTTATCGATAGTTTGGAAATTCAGAGCCGAATGGTAAAATAAGAATGCGAACGAATACGACCTAAACAAGGTCACGTATATACCAAAACAGTACTAATTAACTGACCCGCCTTGTACTATTACTTACGAATGGGTATTATAAGCATTATTTCGATTTTCATCGTTATCGCTTGGTCAGCCTAATGAACCGTTAAAAATAATTTGAAAAGCGTGACAGCAAAAGCTTTTAACGCTTCAAAGGGTTTCCCTTATGCCTTGCGGGGAGGAGTATGCCGAGCACATGCTTTAAAATCCATTGTATGACCTTGAACTTATGATACGCGCCTGTAACGGTTAGCATAAATATATTAAGGCAACTACAATTTCCCAAAGACCCAATTGTCCTCTGCGGCGTCTTCCAACCGCTGCGATTTTACACGTATTTTCATTTACTTTCGCACTTTTCGCGCTCGCCAAAACGAGCTTACCACTTAGTTAACCTAATTCGAAAAAAACACGCAAGTAAAGTCACTAATGAATGGACGTAGTAACATCCATTGCAATGGGCAAATTTCCCGAAGAAAGATTGTACAACTTTCACTCTCTTCCATCATCTGGGATGTTAGTACTTTTGGGCTGCTTATGAAATCTTTTCTAGTATTCAAAGCTATTTAAGATATTTCAATTTATATAATATACTCTTATAATAATATTATTCATAATAATAATGCTCTTTCATGTGCTTAAAATGGTTTTCTAGTATTCAAAGCTATTTAAGATATTTCAATTTATATAATATACTATTATAATAATATTATTCATAATAATAATGCTCTTTCATGTGCTTAAAATTGTTTTCTGGCCCACTGTATGCGAATATATTTTTGTACGCACCTTTTAGGCCCCCAAGTAAGAGGGAAAGAAGCGTAAACTATTTATTTCTTCTCTTTTGCTGCTTCAACGTTCTACGCTCTTCCGTTTACACGCACACACATTCATTTTGTTTTGATAGTTTCCTTGACCCGAATAAAAATAGTGCGACTGTATGCAAATTATATCAGAACTGTTGCCGGAATACTTCGCTAATAACAACTGATGGCTTTCCAAATTAGTAGCACGTACTATATTATATTGCAGGACTAAAATGCAAACTCGCATTAATTATGCTAAGAGAGATGAGGCGGCATTTAAATAAATCGTGTTTGTCAAGTGATGAAATTGTTAAAATGAAGTTTAATTAAGCAGCTCATCAAAGCTAATTTGCATAAGAAATGCACGATAGCAATAACTGAAGCACCTTTAGTGCCACTCTCCATTCCGTTTACTCTCTTACTGGCTGTCTCTCCCTCTCTCTCTAAGTTTCTCTAGAAGCCTTGAGGGTTCGAAGAGGTCAGAACAGCTGGGTCTTGTTGATAAACTGGCAGGGCAAACTCGTCTTTCTCCCGTGTCGATGACGCAGCCGATGTTTTGCTGCCTTATTCATAACGCTCTTTGAGTGTGAATACCCTGGAATCAAGTGATAATGGGTGTATGGATGAGTTTATGTTTGCAGCCTTGTTTCTTGCTGTTTCTTGTTATTCTTCTCTCTAACTGTTACTCATAGACAGTTTTCGATCAGTTTGCAGTATGATTTATTTTTGTACGATATATTTTGTATATCACGTAATATTTTAAATTCTGCACCTTTGCTAGGATGTTTCAAAAGTTGCCCTCATATCATTTCTTAGCCATGTATTTTCGATGTATGGCAATTCTGATGCCAACGTCGCACGCGATTTGCGACGTCAACGTGAAATCCGTCGACGGCTCGCCGGCATAAAAATTATGTGGCGCAAAAATGGCAGTAGGAAATGTGGAGCTCTAGCTGGAGCAGCTCATGGCGCTTACCGTTGCGAGCGAGTGAAATTCAGAGTGGAGCAGCAGCAGCAGTAGTAGTAGCCGAGACCTGACCCAAAAAGCAAAGAAACGGCATTAGAGCCGTAATTTGCAGCCCCTACCAAAATGTACACGAGCTTCCTGCTGGTGGTTAGTGTCGCCAGAGAGGCCTGCTATATTAAACACCAGCGCTACATACTATACCATATATATTCATTTATATATATATTTACTCAAGTGCTTGCTCTCTGTTTACCACGCAGGATGATATGGAGCAATGGGTTACGGACACATTTTACTCGTATTTTCCCGGCTTTAACAATGAGAATCAGAAACGCCAAAATTACTTGCGTGAGCGACAGCGCGAGAATCAGCAGAACTTTCTCAAGCACCAGGTAAGATCGAGGTCCTATGTTCTATATATATTTATACCTCCATAAACCATGGCGTCAACTTCTTTTATGGTAATTTGTGTGAAATTTATGACCTGCGACCGAAATCATAATTAATTTGATTCGTTTGTTTTTTGCGTCGCTTTATTTAAACAGATGCTACATCCGCCGGCGACAAAGCAGCGACGTCAGCTGAAATTGTCGCTGCCCGCGGCGACGACGACGACGACGGCGAAGCCATCGCCTGCACCTGAGGAGGAATTGCAAACGGCGCGTTCGAGTCAATCGAGCACGAGCACCTCGAACAGCCGAACGGATAAGACTGACCTAGAATTAATTGTAAATAACAATCCGAATTACGTTGCGCCCAAGACGCGGCCGGGCACCACACGTCATCAGTTGCTGCAGGATCTGGGTCACGTGGAGCTGTCAAACATTGTCACTGGCGATGGCATCATGGAACGTAATATGCGTAGTGCTGAGCTAGAAACGGCACGCAAGAAGGACTATCAACGGGATCTAATGCAACAGATTGAGGAGAAGCGTCGCTCGATCGAGCTGCTCCGTGAAAAGGAACGCAGGCAGGAGGAAGCATTGACCAGGTTCGTGCTAACTTATACCAAACAGATAAGCCTTGTTATTTTTACATATTTATTCGCTATAGACGCTTGGAGGCACAGCTCAAGACAATACAACTTGAGGAGCAGCTCGAGAAGCAGCGACAACGCGCCGAAAAGGTTAATTCATGCAAAAATAAGAAGTAACTAAATATTAATAAGGAACATCTTATTTTATACAGGCGCGATTGGACTCGGAGCACAATCGTCTGATGCGTGAACAGCTGCTGGCCAAGCTGGAGCAAGATGCGCAGCTGTTGCACGCTAAGGAGCAAAACAACTTGACCGCTACGAATCGAAAGGGCAACAAGGACATTAATGGCAATACCAGCAACAATAAGAACTCAAACAAGGTGTACAAATACTTTAGCAATTCGGCGCGTCATGAATACCGACGCGGGCAGCCGCTGCCTGAGGGTGTGGAACTGGATTTTGAGCTGCCCGAGCTGTCGAAAATCGAACGCGAGTGCTTCCATCTGTGCGAAAAAATCTGTCCACTGTGCGACGAGCCGCTGAAGAGTTACGAGAGCTGCTGTCTGCGCTGTCAGCGCAAATTGGCTATAAAAATGAAACAGCGTCAGTCGAACAGCTCCGAAGAAGAACGCGCTGAAGCAGGAGAGCCGCCGGCAAAAGATTCGAATGCCGATGGAGTAAGTCACGATTGCCAGAACAGTTATGCGCTCGTCTGTCTCAAGTGCGAGCGTCTCTATGCCATGTGCAGCCAATGTCTGGCGAAGAGTGATGTCTGTCGTGCCTGTCAGCGAGAGCGTAACGTCTGCATGAATTGCCGTCGAAATTTGTGTTCGTTTTGTTTGGAGGAAATCGCCTTTGGTCGCGATACCGAGCGCACGCATATCAATGAACAAGATGAGCAGCATGTAGTACCGCCGCAGCAGACAGATCGCTCAGACAATGCTTTTCGCGTGTTGGAACTTAACTTTGCTGTGCCATCGCCAGCGCCGGAAACGACTGATGCAGCTAGAGCCTCGCCGCCGCCCTACTCGTTCAATATTTCCCCAAACTCTGTATTCCATGGTGATTACAAGCCAACGCCGATGAAGGCTATGCAGGTTGATCAAATGCCTGTCGCAACAGCCAGTGCGAATAATAGTTTTGAGCTGGACAGCGCCGATGAGCAGGCCATGGAGCGAGTGCGTCGGCAAACGGACAAGCGTCTCTCGCGTTATCTAAAGAACTATGGCGACTTGGCCACAAAGAATCAACAGCAGCAATTGCGCAGCAAAAGTGAATCCCGTCATCGTGGCACACAGACGATACCTCAATCGCTGGGCCGGCGGGATGTGGTGATGCACGAGTCACCCGCACATCCGAATCTGTCGATGCCATTGCTTCGTGAGATGCCCAGAATGACGCGCAAGGAGACGTCTATGAGAGCTGCGCAGGGCGAGAGTAGTCAGCGGAAAATGGATAATCTTAAGAAGCGGTGGGAGGTATATCAATAGTTTGCCATTAATACCGATTAAATTAGTAACAAGTTTGTATCTTGCACTACCCAACAGGTGCCCGCCGTGCAGAAGTTCAGCGTGTCTTCAACGTCGCCGAAGATACTCACTCAAGTGGGTGCCATACGTAAGCAACTGCAGGCAGCTCGCTTCTTTGACGATGTGCCGGATGACGGGGCGGCCAACATCGACGCCGATTACTGACCGAAAGCTAACGACAACTTTTTCATCACTTGTTAAAGTTGTTTCGTTTAGTTTATTTGTTTTTATTGCTCCTGCACAATAGATTTTTGGTCTTTTGCAATTCTCCTCTCTGAAACAGAAAAGAAAAGATAAAACAAATCTAAACTACTGAGATATTTATAATTTTAAACGATAAACCAAGTGCTTCTGCTGTTTCGTGCAGCGTCAAATTATACATTTAAGTCCATAAAGTTTGTTAATGTTTTTACAGAAATATATACACGATTATAAACGAACACATTAGCTGTACTATGGTAATCCCTAATCGAATTGTTTGAAGCTTAGTAAGGGTAACAAGGTCAACTGCTTATTGACAATAAATAATAAAATATTAGCTATACATTTTAGATAAACAATTTCTATGTGTGCTCAGTTTGATTTAACCTTTATAACCAATTCTTTAAGCCACTTCGTCTGTCTAAACTGGAATTCCACGTCTTCCACCCTAAGAAGTACCCAAGTAAGAAGTTCTCAAATTTCATGTAATCAAATCAAGTTCTTTATTCGTTAGCGTTCATTAGGATGATTTATCGGCGTATTTTCGAATTACCATTGCAATGGGCGAGGTGCGTAGACTGGAGCGTACTGCGAGTAGGCACCTGAGGATCCATAGCTGGCTGCGGGTGCGCTGCAAGGTACCGGAGCCAAGTTGGGCTGGCAGCTGAACAGATAGTTCTTCGGGCATGGTGGAGCCGGAATGGAAACTGGTGCTGGAGCGGCATAGGCAGCAGGTGCTGGAGCGGCATAGGCAGAGGCAGCCGGAGCTGGTGCGGCATAAGCGCCAGCAGATGGTCCGGCATAAGCGGATGCAGATGATGCAGCAGCAGGCTGAGCATAGCCACCACCATAGGCAGAGCCCACAGTCTTGTCTTCCTTGTCGGCGGCGACAGATGCAGCCAACAGGCAAGCGGCGAAGAGCACGAAGAATTTCATATTGATGGTGATGTTGATTTAGCTGAACTCGACTCGAAGCTGAATTTAACTGTGATATGAAATTCAACAGACCGATTGCTTTATATAGCGACAGCGTGCACTGCCAGCTCCGATTAAAAATGCTGCGTCAAGACATTGACCGCGTTTGCTGGCCTCACTTCTTGACCAGCTCAGCTTTTTGGCGAATTACTCAATTGATATTAGCACTTCTGTCGGTCAATCGAATGAAAGTATCCATTTCAAATTTCTGGTTTGCTATTTCCGCTATTTTAAAAAGTTTCATTGAGAAAGAATACAATTCGCACTTTCAAATCCTGAATAATATATTTTTATATTAGTTCACAAAGATAAGAATTCACAAAGATAAGAATATATTTTAAATTAATTAGATTTAATTTTAAATTTCATTTAATTCTTATCTTTTAGTCGACTGATTACTGAAAAAGGTTTTGTCGATGGTTTTTAAATTTAAATTTGATTGCGCTTGTTTTTCTAGTTTTATTTCTTCATTTTAGATTCTCCAGATACTATAAAAACAAACCCCAATTTAAAGGATAGATTCTAAAAGCGATTAGTATTTGTTTGAAAATAGGAGATAGTTTTATTGGTTTTTCCTTGCATTTATTTTTCACGTACATCAAGCTGAAAATTGACGGAAATTTTTCTCTTAAAAATTTACTTAAATTTTAAAAAAATTTTATATTTAATTATAATTTTTTTTTTGCGCTCTTATTAACAACTACTGCACCTACCCTCGCCACGCAGACAGCACCTGAGCATTTCGCTACCTCTCCCTGTCTCTCTCTCTCTCTCGCTCTCTCTTTTGCTCTATCGCTTCCGCTCCGGCTCCTTCGTTGAAAGCTTTGATAACGAAGCTTTCGGTCGGACGGCGAATTCAAAACTGGAAGCTATTCATGCCGTTTGCTGCGAAAGCTTCGTGGAAGGACACGGCGTACTTGGAGAAGCGGAGAGCGCGCGCACAGCTGTTGCTTTCACAGCGACGGCGCCTTTGAAGGACATCGGGCAAAGGTTAGTCCTGACGTTTACGTTGCCGGGTCGTGCCCGAAACCGAAACCGATTACCTAGTGCGAGCCTGTGCCTGGCATGTTCAATGCATCAATGAATTATTATAGCTCAAGTGTAAATAAATATTTGATAACGCAGCGTGAAGGTGCACGATGAGACGCATGGGGGGGCGGTGGCATTTGTAGGGAGCTGAGCTGGGCGCTGGGTATGGGAAATATAAAGGCATAAATTACGCCATTGATTGGATAGTGAAGCAGACAGCTGAACGGATAATCGTTTGCTTTTTGTCTGACCCACACACACGTAAAGCACCTCTCGCTCTCTCTCTCTCCCTGCTATCTCTTACTCTCTCTCTCTCTCTGGCTGTCTCTCGCTTGCTCAACGTGTGGGCCGTTCTTCTCTGTGTGCCTTGGCTCATCTTGAAGTTCTTGTCAGATAATTTCATTATTTAAAGTTTTGCTCATAAAAAAAACTTTGGGCGTAAAGTTTAAATTTGTTTTGCACACACATGCGCAAGCACACAAGCGCACACACACACAGAACTTGTTTACAATAAGCCAGCACGTGTATGTGTGCCTGTGTGTGTATGCCACGCTTTGTTTAAAGTAGAACGTGCGTATTTAGAAGGCAAACAACAAAACTGTTTACACACACGACTCGCTTCAGCTTGTGCCGCAGCGTCAGACATACCGTTCTCCCGTGTCCTTACCCCCCCCCCCTGTCACACCGCCCGCCCTGCGCCGTTGCCTTGTCGCTTTGCACTGATTGGCCCTAATGAATCTTTTTGTTACCTCATGTAGCCGCCTGCGCATTGTTCCATGCGGTCTATGCAAATTAGTTCACTTTTAACCCAAACGCAGCCACAATCCTTGAGGTTACACATACACACACACACACACACTCATACCCAGCCACACAGACACAACCTTATTAATATCGCAGGACAGTTTTGGCAAAGTTTCCCAAACTAACGGAGGGCACTGAAAATAAATGAACCAAAAGCCGCTTTACTCGCTGCATTTGATTCGCTTTTTTGTTTTAATTAGAGAAAGTTTGTAAAACAAAAATACATTTTTAATATACAATTAAGTATACATTAAATGGCAAGTACTTTGGTAAGGAAAACTCTTTGAATAGTTTTCAATATAATGTCAAAACAAAACTTCAGACTTGTTTGATTTATTTTATCAACACAAGATTGTTTAAACGAAATATACGAATTAAAGAAACCTTTTATTACTAAATTAATAATGATTATTAATTAATTAAGAAAATTAATTATCTGCTGAATTATGTCATATATAGTAAAATATCTGTATACAAAAAGAAACATCCGAAACAGATACTCAACACGGGGCAAATTTGCGAATTAAACAAAAAAAAAACATTTAATTACCATTTTTTAAATTATAAAAATTAATTGTAAATTAATAATAATAATTTTCTGCTTAGCTATTATTCTTAAATTAATAAAAATTATTTACTGCCATTTTTAATCATACAAATAAAGTGTGTAAAATATGTCGAGACTCACAGGCAACTGACAACTTTAGAGACTCTTTCTTCTCGCAAAACTTTCTAGTTGCGCCTCGTTTCTCTAAGCTGTTTGGGTTCATCTTAAGTCACACACAAACCTTTGCGCCAAACTGCAGGCTTACGTTTTCGTCGGCTAATTTACAGTTATCTGGATCTAGGATACGGGTTAAATCTGCTTCACAATGAGCAGCTTGTCGGGCTGCTGGGGTTTCTGCATATACATATGTGTGTGTGTGTGCGTGCATGTGTATCTTTTGTGTATCGTCGGCCACTGACAGTCGGCCAGGTAGGAAAATGAGTGGCCTTACATTACGTATACGCAGCGTGTACAAACAAAATACATACCGCAATGTTTATTTTGTAAGCCTGTCGAGGCAAGCGAGCGAATAAGTGCCTGTCTGTGTGTGTGTGTGTGCAGCTCATAAAATGCATAAGTGTGTGTGTGCATAAGTGTGTGTGTTTGTCTGTGTGTGTGTGTGTGTTGGTCTGTGTGTGTGTTTGTAACTTGTGTTTATTCAACCGCATGGAACAATGTGAAAAACGCATGCCAGGCATTTGCCTTTGTTGTGCCCCGCTCCACGCTCCTCTCATGCCTGCACCTTTGTCCTTCGTCGTCGCACTCCCCACAGCCGGCATACCCCCTGTGCCGCACAAGCGCTATGCTAAACTTTTTATAAGAATTGCCCCGCAGGCCGAGCTCAAGGGGCTGGGCAAGCAGCACGAGGCGTGCAACAATTTAAAAAGATATGTGAGGCTCTCCGTACGCGTGTGTGTGTTTGTGGCAGTGCGTGTCAGAGTGTGAGTGAGCGCACAAGGACCGGTAGAAAGAAGCAGCCGAGCCAAGTCAAGCCAAGCCGAGCCGAGCCGGGCTCAGCTCATGTTAATCTTTTGTGGTTGCTGTTGTTGTTGTCCGAGAGGAAACCTGAACTCTGCCAGCAATGTGTGAGCGATTCGTTCTATTCATGATTGATATGAATAATAACAGAGAGGTAGAGAGAGAGAGAGGGAGAGGAACACGTAGCGCACGGGCCCGGCAATTTCAAGGAAAGTTTCAAAGTCTAAACAAAACAATCGGCTTTACTGAGTCTGCTCTGTTGTCACAAGTCAAATGAAACGATCTTTTATTTAAGTTTCGCCACACGAAACATTGTTCCGCATTCAACTAATTGAATACTCTACAGTCTGGTGATTTATGTAACGAAATGGCAGCTAAGTTCACTAACTATGCTTAGGATTTTTCCAAAATTATAAGCCTATATCAATAAAAACACAATCACCTTAACTTGTTATACTTGTTATCCTTCTCAACAACTCGTATCTGAAGCAAGTTTCTTTGCACTCGCAGTCAATAAAATCTTTTCTTTCCACAACTTGGAAAACATTAAAGACAACAACTTAAGATATTCCGAAGCACACAGTTTAAAAGCAATTGGATTCCAAAAAAAAAACCCCAAACTAATTTCGTATTCCCTTTTATTATCCGCATAAAATTTAAATAAAGCCAGGCAGCCAGCTGTGTTTCTGGAGAACAAGTCGAACTGAATAATTTAGAAGTAGAAGCTTGTATTGATTTTACCCACTCCAATGCTGCGGCTGGGCTGGTGCTCTCATTAATATATTTATTTTTGTTTTGAAATTAAGAGAATTGCTTATCTTTGAAGTTTTCTAATAACTAGGTAACATAGGGGAGATCTTTTATCTTCTTGCTTAGCTCTTAAGATGTCTTACAATGAAAATATATAATAAACATTTTGAAAGGTTTGGCATGGTTTCTGTTTAGAAATAATATATGGGGATCTTAAGAGCTGTTTTCGTAAAGAATAAAGAATTAACCAAAATTCATTTTAATCTGTTCTCGAAATTTGCAAAACAAAATATTTTTTTTTTGCTCATGTAGAACTTTTTTACTGTGAAAGATCTATTTCATCTTGGTTTAAAAATAATTCACTTTAATAATAATTTAAGCATGTGCCACAAAATCAAAACTAAAACTATTTAGATACCTGGAAACTACTCTCAAAACTAGATTGACTTATTCATTCCAGATTTATTCTTTTGAGTATCTCAATGAAGTTTTTGACACGCCCCACTAGAACTATGTGCTAGCACTTGCTAGACGTAAATTATTCATGGCTCGCCCGGCATTGATTCCCCTTTTTTTATTTTCGGAATTCAAAACTCTTTAAACTCTTTGTTGATTATGTAAATATTCAAGTCGTATGCCGCGTTGGCGACTCCTGGCGTACTACACGTACGTGTGTGGTGCAAGTAATTGCGTACTTGGCCATGATTTATTCATTTCAATTAGCCAACTAATTGGCTAAACCGGAAACGGCATCGATTTAAAATTCAATCGAGCTCGAGCCTTGATAAGCTCATCAAACATGCACGTGTAGTGGGGCAGGATAGGGTGACGCGAGCGTCGAGAGGGCGAGGGCGAGTGCTGAACGGAAGGGCTGTGGCTTAGGGCGTGGCATTTTGGGGGAATTAGCTGGCAACCATAAAGTTGTTTTCTTGTTTTCCTGTTTTTTTTTTGTTGCCGTTGCCGTTGCCGTTGCTGCGCGCTTTCGCCTTGTTGTGAAGTGCACACACGACAAAAGGTCAACGCGGCAAGTGAGTTAAATGACAAGGACCTCACCTTGCCCGTGTCCATGTCCGTGTCCCCGTGTGCCAGTGTGCCCGCATTGTACTGTGGCACGCCGCGTGCCTGGTGGCGGCAACGTTGTTGCCTGTGCGTGTTTGCATGTTTGGCTGTCTTATGACCCCAAAACTTTGGCATGCAATGCCGGAGCAGGCCAGGCCAGGCCAGCCCAGGCACAGCACCCAGCACCAGGCTGAGGCCAATAATAATGGCTTTCGCTTTCAAAACAAACGCCGACGCCGCTGACATTGGCCATAAGTTGTAGCCAATCGTCCTTGGCGTTGTTGAATTTAGCGGCCATTTGACAATTTCCCTAACAAAAATGCCGGTCCGCTTAGGCGCGACTCTCCCCTCGATCCCCTCGATCCCCTCCTACCCCGTAGGCAGCGTGCCCAGGCCAAGTGGCCTCTGGTCATAATTACGGTGCACACAATTGACAGTTATCAACTTCGCGCCCACTAAAAATCAAACTTTACCAACACTTGCACGTCACACGCACACACACACACACACACACACACACACACACACACACACACACACACACACACACACACACACACACACAGACAGAAATAGATTGACACGCAGCGACACTTGACTTTCGCTCGCTCGCTCACCTCGACTTTCCAGAAGCTTTCCAGCCTGCGAAAGCTTTGCCGCGTAAAGCTCAGCGCGTGCCCGCTCACTATCTCTGCCTGCTGCCTGCTGCCTGCTGCCTCTGGCAAGCGAGCGTCCGCTGCTCGCGTCAGTCATGGAGTTCCAGTCGTCGGATACATGTGGAACGCAACGTACACAAAGCTGCGCGCCTCGCCCCGCTAGACAATGCGAAAAAGTTTTTTACAAAAATTGTGTATAAAACAAGCCGAGTAACTACACCCTCGCTGTGCGTAGTGCGTATAACTGTGCGTGCGTGTACCTGTGCGTGTGTGTGTGTGTGTATCCAACCCGACTTAATAATAATAAAATACAAAATATTTGCCAAACACAAGTGGAGCAAAGT
The DNA here is from genome assembly GCA_018151445.1 of Zaprionus inermis. NCBI lineage: Eukaryota > Metazoa > Arthropoda > Insecta > Diptera > Drosophilidae > Zaprionus > Zaprionus inermis. Next base: position 555,076 of record JAECXD010001696.1, on the reverse strand, counting down.
GCGCAGAGTTGGTTAAAGAAAGTACTGCAAAGCACAGCAAAGAAAAAACCAAAAAAAAAAATAAAAAAATAAATAAAATAAGCAAAGCAAACGGAATACCGAAATACCGAAAAACCAAGCGAAACGAAACGAAGCTGATAAAAATTTTAAATTCAATTTGAAGCTTTTTACAAAGCTCCACGCCCCGTCGCTTGTAGCGCAGTTCTGCTTGTTGTTGTTGTTCGTGCTTCTATTCTTCTTCTTCTGCTCGTTATTGTTGTTGTTGTTGCTATTGTGATACAAGAGTGCAGTCGCGCTGCAGCAGCAGCCGCAGCAGCAGCAGCAGCAGCCAGCAGCCAGCAGCAGCAGTGGTAGCAGGAGAAACTAATAATCATCGTTTAGGGATAATCTCCGTTTGCGGCATTAGGGCATTTCATTAAAATGGATTTGCGGCAATGGCAGCGACGCGCTGAGCTGCATTTGTGCATGGGATTATCGATTGTAATGCGCAGTCATCAAACAATTCAACAGCAGCAGCAGCAACAGCAACAGCAACAGCAACGAAGCGGCAGCAACAGCAACAGCAGCAACTACAAACATTGAGTGTTGGCCCAAAAGAGTTTGCCAGTGTCTTATGAAACAATTGAAGCGCCGGCCAAGGCAGCCACAGCAGCAGCAGCAGCAGCACGAGTGCAACATCAACAAAAACAACAAGAAAATTGCAGAACATTTTTCAAGGGGATACGCAAAGTAAGTGAAATGAAATTAAGTTAAGTGTGAAGCGAAGTGAAGCCAGGTGAGTCGAAGCGGGGGCGAGTTGCTGCAGGTGGCAAGCAGCGACGGCATTCGGCATTCGCACTTCTCGCGTAATTATTCAACGCGCGTGTGTGTGTGTGAAACTAGGTCAGAGGAAGTTGCCCACCAGCAGCCGCAAGGCGCACAAATGCCACACACAAGCAACAAAAACAAAAACGACAAAGCGACAAACATATCAACAGCAGCGGCAACAGCAGCAGCAGTAAGAAATGTCTGCCTCCCCCTGGCAAAGGTGTCGAGGCAGCACCCGTGCCACGCACCTGCTGATTAACACGCCTCACTCATCCTGCTACGGCTGTCGATAATCGCGCGCGCGTTCACTCACTCATCGAACTTGGGTGTGCAAAATAATGTTGCCTGCTTTCGAGGGCACTTGTCGCCCGCCCGTGTGCAAAATAATGTTGCCTACCTTCGAGCGCACTGTCATTCAATAACCACAACGGTCATATTCCTGCTTCCTCTCTGCTTCCTCGTGCCCGTCCGTGCGTGTACGTGTGCGTGTGCATGTGCGTATGCCTGTGTGCTACTATCTGTATCTACCTCGCACACGCACACATTCGTACACACACATACGCGCCGCGTAGCGACGAGAAAACAGTCTCGAAACAGATTCGATAGAATTCGCCGCCGCCGCAGCAGCCTCACGAGACAGCATATATATTTGCTTGTTCTGGCTGCTGTTGTCGTTTTAGTTTTTGTTGTTTTTTTTACATATAAAACAACAATTGCTTGCCGAAGCTTAGAGCAAAATGGTGGTACGCGCTGCTGCTGAGCGGGGTTGAAGCTATAAAAGGAGTCGCTAAAGCACCGCAAAAGCGACAAAATGACCTTGCAGGACACACAAAAAATAGAAGAGCAGAGCCTAGCCGAGAAAAATAGAATCTAATTATTTATTTATTTGTTTTCTTCCCCACACAAACACACACACACACATACACAGTGAGAAATGTCAACTGAAATTGAGCTTAAAAGCTTTAAAATCAACACGAAAATAGAAATACTTGCAATCAAATCAAACTACTATTCAGGGGGGTAGCCAACCAAATCGACCTCAAAATAAATTATTGATAAAGCCCAATGAAATTGAATACTCAAATTGCGATGTTATTACTGTCGGATATTTACTTAACTGATTATAGCCAGATTCTTAGCTCTATTAGGCCTAGATAAACATGCTTGAAATTGGTTAAAGTTTAGAATTTCCCTGTATCTCTATGTACATATATATTTATTGAGTTTAGCCAACGAATTGTGGCATCAATAAAGCTGTAAATCAGTCTGTCTGCACAGCATGTTGCTTAGACATTTAATTACTGCCATAAATTGTGGACTTTATCCACTTCAATGTTAATTTAATGCATATCAGGCTGATACTGAGTGTGTTTTTTAGGCAGTTAAGGATTGAGACCATCAATTATGGTTATTATTTTGGATCTAACTTAAAGAATAAGCTCGACTGCTTCAACTGCCTGCACAGAGGCCACTTCAACGTTTCGATAGGCCCTCGATAGGGATTGGCCATAATTCGAGATGACACAAAGACAAGTCAACAAAAGAACTTGAGGAGTCACAGTCCGTTTTATGGCAAATTATGCCCCACCTTAAACAGGGCATGTGGGGAAGAGTAGGGTATAGGAATTGCTTGCGTTAGCTGTAAACATAACTGAGCGAGTCATAAAAATCCGTCGGACACATAAAACGCCATTTGAACGCTCGCTTTGCTTGCCTCTCTCTCGCTCTCTCTCGCTGTTGTTTCCCTATTTCATTCTTCCTGCCATTCTGTTTGATTTTCTATTTGCGAATCCGAATGCGATTGCGAATGCGGTAATCACATTTTGCTCACGTTCACATTTCAACAGGATATGACAAGTGATGGTGCTGTTACGTTTTGGATATTTTTGCTTTGTTTGATCGCCTCACCGCGGCTCGAGGGCAGCGAGGCGGGCCGGCCGGATGAGCTGCACATAGGCGGCATATTTCCCATAGCCGGCAAAGGAGGATGGCAGGGCGGGCAGGCGTGCATGCCGGCGGCAAGACTGGCATTGGATGATGTCAACAAGGAGCCAAATCTGCTGCCAGGCTTCAAGCTCATCCTGCACAGCAATGACAGCGAGGTGAGTAGACATACGTATACATACGTGGATCAAATCCCACTACAACTCGCATGATAAGCTGCCCCAGACAGAGCACCCCCTCCCCCACCCTGCACTAGTTCCACAATAGATACTTAGATACGTATGTAGATAGCTGTAAGTGCGACTAGTCGGGAACCCTTGGGTGCCACTTATTTTGTTTCGTTTTTGCGTTCTTGTTTTGTTTTTTTTCTGCTCTGTTTTTTTTTTGTTTTTGCGACCGTTTTCGTTTTGTCGCTTTCACATGGCACGGATGTGGCCAGAACGGAGGGTTGGGACAGCGGGCTGAGGAGTCCGGGACAACTTGGCATTCATTAGCATATTTCTCTGGGGGGACACAGTGGCGTTTTATTATGCTTTTGTTATATTGCGCATAAAGGGTATTAGACGTAAGTGTTCTGCAAATCAATTTCACCTCAATTTCGTCAAATCTTTTTATTGGTATTGCGGCAAAATCGATTTAGCCCTGCATATCGTGCTCTGGATTAGTCAAACCCGAACGTAAAATTGCCTAAAAGGCGAAGCTATAAATAATGTGTATGCATATATATATTTAGTACAAAATGTCATCTGCATTTCGTGCCTTTTTTATTTCTGGCAGAGCATACTTTCTAACGATATAAGCTAAAGTGTAGAGAAATTGCTTGTAATATACAACATTTCAAGCTATTTTATATTTAAAGTTTAAGAAGGTTGAAATAGTCCTTCCTACTTTCAGAGATAATACTACAACATATTTCGGCATATTTAATTTAATTTTATTATTACGCATACGCATAGTAACTATATTGCTATACGGAGAGTTCTATATCATAATGTAGTAATATCACAATACAGAGAATTCTACAGTACGTATACGCAACGTTACACATTACGTATACGTAAAGCAGCTACGTTTCTATACGCCAAGTTCCATATTGCGTATACGCAAAGTAACTTAAAGCCAAACATAAGCTGGTATATCCAGCCGCATAAAGTTAATTCGCAAGCTTAGTTGAAAAATTGCTGCAAATTTGTCAGTTTTGGGCCAGAAAAGGATTTTGGGAACCAGCAAATGGATTCTTGCATGTGTATAAGTGCTTATGTCTGTGTGTTTGTGTCTCAGTACACTCGCATAAATGTCATATGTCATAATTAATGGACAGTTTCAGACGCAAGCTCGCACGAAATATTATCAATGCTTCTCCGGGCGAGCAGTTATGCTCATGAATACAAGTTGAGTGTGAGGAACGACAGCAGCAAACGAACACAGTTTCAACTACAGTTACAGTCCACAGTTACAGTTACAGTTACAGTTACAGTTAGAGCAGCAGGCCTATTTATAGGCGTAGCTCATTAGTTTTAAGTGAGCGAAAGCTTAACTACTTGTTTTGAGTTTTGAATGAGGTCACTTTTCCGCGCTCAGCTCATCATTTGGGTTATTTTTATTCAAGGCTGTCAGGCAGACCTGACCGGGCACTCTACTGCCGTGTGTGTGTGTGCGTATGTGGAATGTATTCAGTTTAGTTCGGTTTGCTTCGAGCTGGAGCAGTCCCGGCCGAGCGACGGCTTAGGCAAACAGCTTCCGTTAAATGCTGCATAATTAGCTCGCATCTCCGTCCTCGCTGGAGACGCCACATCGCCATCATCATCATCATCAGGTCAGGGTAGGCAGGCAGCCAGGCAGCCAGGCAGGCCCTAACACATCACATGCCATAAGGCGACAAGCGGCAAAGGTCGCACGCAGTTCGCTGTTGCCTATGTCCCTGTCGCTGACTCTGGCTTTGGGCTGGTCCTGTGCCTCCATTGCCTTTGCCTGTCCCATGCCATGGCTTGACCTACTTTGATGTGTGAAACGTCCCAAGAAAGCGCGCACACACCCACACACACGCACGCAGCGCGTAAAACCCGTTAAACAAGAGCGCACATAATGCGGCGAGCCTCGGATTTATGTACATGGTACAGGAAAATGCTCTTGCCATAATGCGAAGAGCAAAAAGCAAAAAGAATGAAAAAATAATAGAATAAAATAAAACTAAATGAAATGCGGCTGGACACGAGGCCGAACAATTACAGCGCTTGTTTACACGCAAAGCGAAGTTAAACACAGAGAAACGGACACAAAAACACAGTAAAACACGGTAAAACAAAGTAGAGGATGATAAAACACGATGAAATACGATAAAACACAGTTAAACACGATGCGACACTGTCATCATACGCTAAAACGTAAGGAAAATAAGCGGGGTTTTTTTTGGTTTGTTTTGTTTCATTTGAAGTATGAATTAATGAATCATCGTTATACGAATGCAAATGAGTGCATATTTTATGGCTGCCACTCATTTTGGCGTAATGACCACATAAACGGTTGGAAATTCAACTAACCGCATCAATTATTCATTGTATCTATTACGATAAGTATGGGAAAGAGGATATTAGGTATAATTCGTGAAAAACAAACAGTTATAATGGTCTCACAGTTGTATCTATTAAGTGGAGTACTGTATTAGAGAGGATATTAGTTATAATTGTTGAAAAAACGTATTATTTAGATTGTTGGCAAATAAGTTTCAAAAAGCGCATAAAATACATTGTTTAAAAGTAAATTTTAATACATTTCGAATACAAATGGAATAGAAATGTTGGGTAAATTCAAATATATTGCAGAGATAAGTCGTGCTACACATTTAATTTCGTTTTATTGATCAATTTCCGCAGTTGGGGGAAATTCTACTATATGCGATATGCTCGCAAATTGTCTCGAGTCGGAAGACAGCCACACGAAATCCTGCCGTGGGGTTGCTGAGTTACCCGTGGAGACAGGGAGTGGCAGGGATGGAGGAGGGGGGTACTATGAATGTGGTTTTAGTTTGCTTTTAATGTGAACCTCCTCCATTGAAGTCTTGTCTTTTCTGGCAGCAGAGCGAACTGGGTCATGCCCTTTGCCAAATGACTTGTACACATGTGTAATTCACTTTGCCTCCTCCTCTTTTTCTCCTCTCATCACCTATCTGGTTGCTGTACAGTGCGAGCCCGGTTTGGGCGCCAGCGTGATGTACAATCTACTTTACAACAAGCCACAAAAACTGATGCTGCTGGCCGGTTGCAGTACCGTCTGCACCACTGTGGCGGAGGCAGCCAAAATGTGGAATCTAATTGTGGTGAGTAAAATGCAAATCTTGAAATACATATTTATATACCATATCATATATAAATTCCTACATTTATTCCATACCTATGTACAATCTCTTCGCAGCTCTGTTATGGCGCCTCAAGTCCCGCGCTCTCAGATCGCAAGCGTTTCCCCACACTGTTTCGCACACATCCCTCGGCCACTGTGCATAATCCGACGCGCATCAAGCTGATGAAAAAGTTCGGCTGGTCCCGCGTTGCCATCTTGCAGCAGGCCGAGGAAGTATTCATATCGGTAAGCCAACTGCATTTCCGGCTATTTCTACTGTAGTTCTATATATGTCCCACTTCGTCCGACAGACCGTGGAGGATCTCGAGAATCGCTGCATGGAGGCTGGCGTCGAAATCGTAACTAGACAATCATTTCTATCCGATCCAACTGACGCAGTGCGCAATCTGAGACGTCAGGATGCCCGCATCATTGTGGGCCTCTTCTATGTGGTGGCAGCGAGACGAGTCCTCTGCGAGATGTACAAGCAGCAGCTCTATGGACGTGCACATGTCTGGTTCTTCATAGGTAAGTTTTAATCTTTGAAAACAGTAAGGTTAAGTCGCCAAATAAAAGTTATGCTAGGGATAAACAAAGAAAAAAATGTGAGTATTTTATGACAGTCACGTTTAACGCCTACATCGATAATTAATGCTCTACATTTTCATAAATTAATCGATAACATTAGAGCTTGCTGACAGATATTGAAACGCGCGTCAGCCGCATTCCAAATGTATAATTTTCTGTATTTAAATTGGAATAATAAAGTGAATTATATCATATCCGCACAATGACTATTCCTCAGGTTGGTATGAGGACAACTGGTATGAGGCGAATCTGGAGAACGAGGGCATAACCTGCACAGTGGAGCAAATGCGTAAAGCGGCAGAGGGTCATCTCACCACGGAAGCGCTTATGTGGAATCAGAACAATCAGACAACAATATCTGGCATGACAGCCGAAGAGTTTCGGTGGGTTTACATATGGGCTTTAACCCCCTTAATTATAAAACCATAATTAACCATTTTAAATCGTTGCAGACACCGACTGAACCAGGCACTTATCGATGAGGGCTACGACATTAACCACGATCGTTATCCGGAGGGCTATCAGGAGGCGCCACTTGCATACGATGCGGTCTGGAGCGTGGCATTGGCCTTCAACAAGACCATGGAACGTTTAACCACTCGAAAGAAATCGCTTAGGGACTTTACGTATACGGATAAGGAAATTGCCGATGATATCTATTCGGCTATGAACTCAACGCAGTTCCTGGGCGTATCGGTAAGATTTGGCAAGCAATGCAATACATATATATTACTTCTGCTATAATATCCTTCTTATATTTGTGATTTCAGGGCGTGGTTGCATTCAGCTCACAGGGCGACCGTATCGCGCTAACCCAGATTGAGCAGATGGTCAATGGGAAGTACGAAAAGCTCGGATATTACGATACTCAGCTAGATAATCTAACTTGGCTAAACACAGAACAGTGGATCGGTGGAAAGGTAAACAGAATACGCTTTTTCATTTACTTCACAGTGATAATTCAACTTCAAACTGAATAAAATTAGACAAATCAAGTAAGAGATATAGAGGCAGAAATAGTGAATAAAGGAAATGGATAAAGAGTCGAAAAGAAATAATACTGATGAAGATAACAATTCACCAATCGCGCCAGGACCTTCGAAAGAAAAACGGCTAGATCCTGATGCACCGAGTGATTTGGCAGAGTCTACATCGCATGTTTTGAATGATCAAACGAAATCCGAGGAGAGTAATGAAGTGCCAGAACCGTCGAAAGAAAGACTTTTAGATATTGAGACACTACTTAAACCAGTAAATTCTTCATCGCATTTTATTGGGGATGTAGAAAATAAAAAACTGAATGATCAAACGAAGGCCGAGGAGAGTGATGAACTGCCACCGCCATCGAAAGAAAAACTGTCAGATCTTAACCCAGTTAACCCAGAAAAATCGAAAACCAAGGAAAATGATGAAGATAATAATACATCAATAATACATAATACAGAATTGTCTACGGAGAAACTGCTAACTGTTGAAAACTTCTCCGTAAATGGCTCGCAACTTTCGTCTGCTTTTATACAACTCCAAGACTTTGACGAAATTGGAATCAGCAACACGGATGATAAGTTCGATGCCAATGAAAACACAACATTTAAGACGACCGAGTCCAAACAAAATTCCGAGCTTAATAATCCCATTTCTCTTAATGACGACCTTACATATAATTATAAAAAAACGTTCGCAGACTTTGAAGATGAGGATAGAACACTTCCGGGACCCTACAGGAGAAAACGTAAAGAGCATCTGATTATTAAAGATCAGCCAAATATCGACGATTACGAGCTGGATTGTGGTGAAAGACACTATTATCACGACTGTCAGTATCATTTTCCTAAAGGTGTCGGAAAACATCGTCGATTCACTCAGAAAGAAATGGAGTATACTCTTCGTGATTGGATGGATTATATCTATATATTTTTGGCCTGTATTTGCTATCTGATGTTCGTACTGCTCTTTCATATAACATTGTTCAATTATTTAGTAGATTCTTTTAATATGACTCGTCCGGTAGTCCGTATTGAACAGCCATATTTCAGCTTTGCTCCCGTCGGCTCCGCAAAGAACTACAGACTTCTGCATTACAATCCAGAAGATAAGAAAGAGGTGAAGGATTATAGCATGAGAATTCGTAAGTTCCTTAGAAAACTTAGTAGAGAACAAGCCTATTATAAACGTTTTGGATCCTGTCAAATGAGTAATGACAGTTTCGGCTATGGAACCAATGAACCATGTGTGTTTTTGAAAATCAGTCGTTTAATTGGATTTAAAACACAACCGTTCGAGGATCCTATGCAGATTGAAAGATCTTCTTTTCAGCGAAAAGACTATGAACGCCTTAAGAAGTTATTAACGAATTTCACAGCAGAGGAGCGAAAGAAACGTATTTGGATAACCTGCTCCGACAATAGAAACGCAAAAATTGATATTTTTCCGGAACCATTTATAAAATCAAAATACATTGATAGAAAGCGGCTCAGTGACATACAAGTGGTGAACGAGAAAATAACATTTCATTCCACAAAAGATCTGAATCGCGTTGTGGCACTCAAAATTAGCAACTTGATCTTAAAAAAAAAATATACAATAAGATGCAATATGTGGGCATTGAATATCAAGCGTAATCAACAGGGCTACGGAACCGTATACTTTTACGTGATCGTTGATAGATCAAAGCCCTATCAGAGACCATCGCATAAAGTACCAGACCATGAAATACTATTTTAATTAACTTCAAGATAAATTTATAAAGCAAATTCATAATTGTGTACATCTGTTAATATTATTTAATTTTATGTTTTTATCCAATGAATGTTAGGTTCCACAAGATCGCACAATCGTTACACATGTTCTTCGGACAGTGTCCTTGCCGTTATTCGTCTGTATGTGTACAATCTCCAGCTGCGGCATCTTCGTAGCCTTCGCTCTCATCATCTTCAACATCTGGAACAAGCACAGACGGTAAAATTAATCGGTAACTAATGTATTCAAACTACAAGGTTAACTCAACTTCCTTTGCAGAGTAATACAATCCTCACATCCCGTATGCAACACTATTATGCTATTCGGCGTCATTATCTGCCTGATTTCAGTCATTTTACTGGGCATCGATGGGCGCTTTGTCAGTCCGCAAGAATATCCAAAGGTAAACCGTGGATATTAAAACAATTAATTGAGGTTTTTAATTCATTTTCCCTTATACAGGTTTGCCAAGCACGAGCCTGGTTACTATCCACCGGTTTTACACTAGCATATGGTGCCATGTTCAGTAAAGTCTGGCGCGTGCATCGTTTTACTACAAAGGCGAAAACTGACCCAAAGGTAAAGATATCGTAAAGCAGTTAACTCTTTTCGAAAAGTATTAAACTTATTGTTTGTTTTGCAGAAAAAAGTGGAACCTTGGAAGCTATACACCATGGTTTCGGGCCTCTTATCAATAGATTTAGTGATATTACTGTCTTGGCAGATCTTTGATCCGCTGCAGCGTATACTCGAAACATTCCCACTCGAAGATCCAGTATCTACAACTGATGATATTAAAATACGTCCAGAGCTTGAGCATTGCGAAAGTGAACGCAATTCCATGTGGTTAGGTATGTGCCGTACTATATTCCATTTATTTATACTTTTGAAATAAATTTAAAAAAAATTTCTTCCAGGACTCGTATATGGCTTTAAGGGTCTGATACTCGTCTTTGGTCTCTTCTTGGCCTACGAGACGCGCTCCATCAAAGTGAAGCAAATCAACGACTCACGCTATGTGGGCATGAGCATCTACAATGTGGTCGTGCTGTGCCTGATAACAGCTCCTGTGGGCATGGTCATTGCATCGCAGCAGGACGCGTCTTTCGCCTTTGTTGCACTAGCTGTGATATTCTGTTGTTTCCTAAGCATGTTGCTGATATTTGTGCCAAAGGTAAGTACGAATATCTCTCTCGCAAAAGCACAAACTGTTCTAACTCAAGTGATCATACACTTAGGTAATTGAGGTCATACGACATCCTAAAGATAAGGCCGAATCAAAGTACAATCCTGACTCGGCAATTTCGAAGGAGGACGAGGAACGCTACCAAAAATTGGTAACCGAGAACGAGGAACTACAACGATTGATTACACAGGTTTGAAACGCAATAAAAGCAAAAGCTATGATATGATACTTACTAATGTTGTTCAATTTATAGAAAGAAGAGAAGATACGAGTTTTACGACAACGACTTGTCGAACGGGACGTCAATCCGAAGAGTACAGAACTGAATGGCGCTTCGGGCGCCGGCACAGCAACAACCTCGCTCGCAGTCCAGCCCCAATCCGCTTCAACCATCAACACAACCGCCTCCGCACATCCCACACCCGCAGCCACACTCGCAATCACACAAGGTAAGCCTCGATTCCACCTATTAGCATGTGCAGCATGTGTAACGGTAGTTGTCGCTTTATGCATCTTTTATATTTACATTCAAAACATTTACGAACATTAAACTTTTGACTTTTACCAGAGATTTTAGCTATTTTTGCGGGCATCGACAAAATTGACTGATCATTTTGCATGTGGAACTAAAGGTTATCCCATTTTTGCTATTTCAACATAAAACACAATTTTCATTGCACGCTTTGCAATAAATATTTTTGGTTGTAATTGTATTGCACTTTTAAAATTTCGCGCCACTGCACTTGCAACTGTCACCGACGATTGGTGCCGGTTCGACAGACAAATCTATCGATATATTTTTCTTGGCACTGTCCACTCTTTCCAAACTTTTCTTTAAATAAACGTTTTTTTTCTTTATACATTTTAACGTTAAATTTAAATTTGTATTTATCTTTCAGATACTCATGAGCACCGTACATGAAAAAACTTGTCAATTTCCTTTGCGTGATAGGTGAATTATACAAAAACGACGATGCAAAAAGAGAAATTAATAAATATGTATGTACTGGATAAACTTTGTATCAACTTTAAGCTGAGCTAAATACGGAAAATTAGTAGCAGCAATTTTGTAGAATAACTGAAATATGTATTGTACCTAAAACGTGTTTAGCAAGTACTTAAATTAAAACGAAATACTTTTAAATTACTAAATATACATACTATATACTAAAATATATGTGTATATTTATATATACAGAAATAAATATATATCGACATTAGAATGTGAACTAAACAATTGTTAGGCTTTAAAGTTGAACACAAACCGAACATAGTCAAGTCATTATACCAATTAAATTATGAAATGAAATCATGTTAAATTTAGTAATTTTTAAATGCAAAAGCAAACAAATTGTTGTGTTAGTACATATGTATGTTCTTGTGTAACGAGTATTTTTCCCCATAAACCTCTTTTGCTCAGCGCAGTCTCCTAGAGCTACAACACACGCACGCATTCACACTATCAGATACTCTAGCACGCTCACACACATTCACTCTCACACACTCATACTCACACTCCTCCCAAGGCGGCCTTTTCCTCACACCCATGTTTAGCCTTGGGCCAATGCCGTGGCAATATGAGCTCCTAGACTCCAGAACCAGACTCGTTTCAAGTTTGGCATCTCTTAACTAGTTTAAGTTAGTGTTAGATTTTGTATAGATCATCATGGAGAACGTATATGCATACATATGTGTGTGTCCACTCACGTCATCATTCACACTCACGCATTACGCACTCGAAATAATATTTTAATAGTTTAAATTTCAGTGAGTTAAGTAGCACAAACTGAATGAGAGCATAGTAAATCTTAGATAATGGAAGAGATAATATAGTCTAGTCTAGTGTAGCATCAAAGTTAATATTATGATTATAAAATATTTTGTGTGGTTGATGATGGTTTGGGTTAGGGGGTTATAATGTGTGCTCAAGCGACATTTGAATTTGTATGTACTGTTATACATAGAAACAGAGACGAGATGAAATTGAAAGCAAAGTAAAAATTTTTGAACATACTGTAAGTTCTAAAATTGCATTTATAAAATTATATATATATACACATACACAAAAAGCGAAATGGTAAATAGGGCATAATGTGAAATATAAATGCGTCGTTATATGATAAAATAATAGGAATTGACATTATTTTAAAAGCAACAAAACGAAACGAAAACTGAAGAATAAAGAAAACAACCTATTGAAGAAGAATTATCGCATATATATGTAATAAATCGAATTGGAACCTTTTTTAATTCAATCTCACTCTAATCCATCACGAAAAGTGCTATATAAAGTAAAAACACATAGACAACATCAAATTCCTACGAAATGAAAGACTTTAAACTCTAAGCCGTTAAATGAAATAAAACTATGCGTACACCCACTCATAAATACACAAACAGTCATATATATGAATAGTTTTACAAAGATTTGATGATCGTATAGCAAAGAAAATTTACACAATGCAAAAAGTGACATCTCTAGAAATAACTAAAATGAAAACCAAATGGAAATAAAACATTGATATTGTTAAGGATCGTTGGAATTTGTAGTTTAATTGGATTGTAATTCATCTAGGGAACGCTGTTAGGGTAGATGTAATTTAAAAAAACAAAAAAAATTAAAAAAAAACCGTGTATATTGTATATAGCGTGCTAAGCTAAAACTTTAATGCGACAAATGCGACGTGTTTTTTCGATTTGAATTTTTTGTTTATTTTGCTTTTCCGTCGACTCAGCTTCAACTTGAAGAACTACGACTAAGCCGCATCCACAACTCAAATCACAATCGAAAGTTAATAGTAATCTAAGTAACACTTTAGCAAAGCTAACTGTTGTATAAAACAAAATACAAAGTACATTAATAAATCCGATTCAAATTTATTTCGAACCTATTGTTAGTGATGACGACGACGGACAGTCGAAGCCAGCAAACAATTGTAGCAATATGAGGCAAACAAACTCGGTATGTTCTTATGAAAGTAACATTAACGAATTAATTTAAAAAACAAAAAAGTCTTATAAAACGGAATATGAGAATTTTACTGAATAAAAACAAAACAAAAACGATTGGCAAAGAAACTGTATACTATATACAAATGAGCAAAATAAATCTCGTTTTTATTTAACTACCCCGTTTGCAATTTTGACCCCACCAACGCACCGACATCTCATTAATATTAAAGCATATTTTGAGCATGTTACAAAAATTAAAAATTTGCATACATCTTCCCGTTACTGATTTACGATATTTTTAAAGTATGCAAAAGTGTTGTGTTTAAACTCGTTGAATTTGAATCGGAAGCAGTAATGATTATTATATGAGTTATAATAATTTAGCTTGGGATTAAATTGCATACAATTTGCAAGAATTGAACCCACTTTACCTCGATGAATTTCCAGCTTTCTAAATTCTAATCTGGTGCAGCCAAACCGGCTTACTCTGTGCCACAAATACCTGTGTTTTCCACGATATCAATTGAGAACGAACATCTTGGAAACTTGAACTTGTTTAGGCCTCAAACGAGTTTTCTATCTTAATTCATTCTATTCCCCTTCCCACAGACCTGTCAACAGCTTTTCTCCATCAGGACTGTGTACGATCATCTATATATGTACATATGTATGTAATTATTTAAACCAATTCGTGAATCAATTAAATTTTCTTCTTATACATCACATTACAGATCATTTATTTTTACCCTTCCTTTTCACCTTCCGGCAATGCTAATTTTGCCGGCTCTCCCACAGCTGCCTGCACAGGCTGCCACGGCCAAGCTCGCTCGAAAGCTGGACAGAGCTTTTTGCTTTTAGCTCAGTCAGCATATTAAGCTGCGATCGCGGCTCAATTCATGCAGTCAGCGCGCTCAACTCGAAGTGAACGGAAGAAACATTGACGAGTAAAGAGAAGAAAATTAGAGAGAAGCGAAGAATCCAAAATCAAAGCAATGTTTACGCCCAAATTGGTGACCCTGTGCCTTATCAGCTTCTGCTGCTGCCTGGGTAGCAGCAAGGCCAAGCTTGAGGAACGCTTCTCGTGGAAACAGCTGACCTTCGATTGGCCCAGCGCAGAGGCCGAGGCGGAGGCCAAGCGCAGCGGACACTACATCGAGGAGAACAATCTGCCACTCGGCTTGGAACGTTGGGAAAACAAAATATTTGTCACTGTGCCAAGGTAAGTGGCAATTGAACCGAACATTGCGTACATTGCCAACCAATTGGTAACTTCTTGCCATCGTAACTGTAATTGGCCGAGACGCTTGCGAAAAGCACTTGGAAAACCGGTTAACCGTTGCTTGCTCACTGACGGTTGCCAATAAACGTCATGTAGATGCAGATGTTGTTGTCGATGTTAATCTTTTGTTGCTCAGCTGCTGTTGCTGCTGACGGCGGATAACTATTTGCATTTTAAATTAATATTATGCAAATTTGACAAATAATTGATTAGTGCTTGCACAAAATGGTTTCAGGGAAAGTTAGCTTGTGTTGGAACGGCTGGCAGAGCTATATATGTATGTATATACGTACATATCTGTACGATTTCTAGTTCAACTATTGCTATTTTCATTGCGTATGACGTCATTGGGGGTTTACCTGTCTGGATAAATTGAATCAAAATATCTACAAACATGTGAATCAGTGCGAAGCAAATTTGCGTAGTCAACGGAAAAGAACCAAAACAAAAATAGCTAAATACTGTGATTTTTTTAAAGTAATTAATGGTTCGATATTTCCCGCTGCAGTAATCGATATCGCTTCCGTTCTGCGTGCACTCGAACCAAATTGTGCTAAATCGAACTAGTTTGAAAATTGTAGTTAACTTGATTTGTTTTCTTTTTCTATCGTATAGATGGAAGGCAGGCGTTGCGGCTACCCTAAATTATATTGATCTCTCGACCAACGATAAGTCGCCAAGGCTGCGTCCTTATCCCAACTGGGAGGCCAATAAGCTGCCCATCGAAGTGCAGCCACAACATCAGAAGACTCCGTCGGGCGGACGTTTGGATGCTGAGAAGGCCACAAATGCTGGAGTGCAGCTGCAGAACAATGATACTATCATATCCACCTTCCGTATTCAGGTTGATGCCTGTGATCGCTTGTGGGTTTTGGACACAGGACTGGCTGATATTCTGGGCAATCCCAAGCAGATTACACCCAACTCCATACTCGTATTCGATCTGAAAACGGATAAGTTAATTCGTCGCTACGCTATACCCGCCGATCAGAGCAAGGAGGACACATTCTTTGCCAACATTGTGCGTATATTTGTGGATCTCATATATGTTTACATAAAAATATAACTATATTTTATTTTCATCAGATTGTCGATGTGGAACGTGATCAGTGCGAGGATGCTTTTGCGTATGTGCCCGATTTGGGTGCCTATGGTGTTATTGTTTACTCCCTTAGGGACAACAAATCGTATCGCGTTAAGCACAACTACTTCCACTTTGATCCACTGCAAGGTGACTTCAATGTTGGCGGCGTTAACTTCCAGTGGACCGACGGTGTATTCGGCATGGCAGTGGGTCCCTTGAAACCCGATCATACCAAGGACATTTACTTCCATGCTCTGGCCAGCACAAAGGAATTTAAGGTCTCCAATCGCGTGCTGCAAAACGAGAGTCATGTGAATGGCGGTGAATCGTTCTATGACTTCCAGTTCGTAGGCGATCGCGGCATGAATGGCCAGTCAACAGCAGAGGTCTATGACAAGGATACCGGTGTTGTGTTTTACACCCAGGTGAACAAAGATGCAATTGCATGCTGGAATGTGAAGCGTCCATATACGACAGACACACAAGGTCTCATCGATTCCGATTCGCATACTCTTGTGTTTCCCAATGATCTGAAAATCGACCGTGAAGGCTCCCTGTGGGTTCTGTCCGACAGAATGCCCACCTATCTGTACAAAGAACTGGACCACTCTGCAGTCAACTATCGCATACTGACTGGCAAGAACAAGGACTTGATTAAGGGAACTCCATGCGAAGCCTAAGCTCTATGCGACTTGTGCGTGGCTTTTTATGATTTTTTTATTTACATATGAAATTAACTTTGCTTAATAAAGTGTTAAGACCTACGTGCTTGATTTTTGACCATGATCATGATTTATATCTTTTGATTATCCTAAATATCAGATTTCAGCAAGTTGTCCGCCAGTTGCACCTTCTCCCCGGGCTTGAAGGCAGGCATGCCCAGATATGGACAGGTGGAGCACCTGAAGGCGTCGCCCAAATAACACTGTAAACATGGAATATGAGACGAAACATATTAGGCTTGCCGCGAGACATAAACAAAGCGATTATACGTACATTGCCGCAGCTGGACTTTGCATTCTCACTGGCGGCAGCAGCAGCTTTGCTTGATTTTTCGCTTTCGAGTTCCTCAGCCAGTCCGCAGGAGCAGTTTTTGCATGCCTTACGCTTGCCTGTGGTGCTGCAGACTCGCAGACCAGCTGGATCGGGCTTTTGCTTGTCGACCTCGTCGAGTAGATCTTCCTCGTCGATAAGTTCCTCATCGTCGCCACTGATTTTCCATACATTTATGTTGGAGCTCTTTTTCGCAAAGGACAGTCTTGCAGATGAGCCTGTTTCGTAACCAGGCTTCTCTGCTGTCAGCGTATTGGCAGCAACATCCTCGCTACAATTAATGAAGCCAGACAGCTTGATTTCTTGCAACAGACTGGCGGCCGGTCCAATGAAAGCAAACAGATGTAGTTTACCACTGGGCTTTAGCATATGGAGCAGTTTTACGTAATTATCAGTAAGCTGGGCACATTCTATTACAATTAGGTCGAAACTAGAGTTGGCATAGGAGGCTAAAAATGCACGCAATGCATTGAATTATTGGTAACAAACATGCTGACTCACACTAAGATTAAAACACTTACAAAACGACAGACGATGTACATTTTCAACGGCCACTTCGCCGCCAGTGGCGGATTTAAGCTCCTCTACGCGCTTATCCAACTCAGCGCTATCAGTCCATATATACAAAGATTTTTGCAGGCCTTTGAATTGATCCATTGCTTAAGTTGCTTCTAGAATTTTTTAATTTTTAAGCGCACGAAATGAACGGCAAGGGCCAACTCGCTTCTGAAGTGTTTGAAGGCTGCCAACTTATTTTTATATAACCAGTGGCTAGTAGCAAAAGTAATAATAAAACAACACTATTTTTTGTGGGCGAATTTAAAATTCTTTTGACAATAAACAACGAATTAAATTTGAATTGCGGTTTGCGCTGTTTTTATATGTTTACAAAATAAATAACTGTGCAGCTTGTTCTGCGGCAAATTAAAGTTTGTATTAAATTAGCTTTTGAGCTGGCTGTGACGTCACAAATTATTACGATGCTACCTTCAACTATCAAGTTAGCATGAAAATATATCGCATGCGGCGATTTCGATAGATCGATAGTGTGGTACATCGATACGATAACAACAACCCTAGTTTGTTTGGTAGCTGCTGCTTGTAGGGTCGGTTCTTTTTATTTATTATAAATCAGTTTCCGCACTTTAGTTTCAAGTTTAAACAGCAGCCAGCCGCAACGCGCTTCAGTCGCATTCTAAAATCGCGCTCTTAAATCCACAACTAATATTTGAGGCTCTTGGCCAGCCAGTCACTCTGAAAAGCATCAACACCGAAAGCGAAACCAAAACCGTGAGAAACGACAGCTGCTGCTGTGCTGACTGTGTTGTGTTCTGTGTTTTCTGTTCTGTTCTGTTGTGTTGTGTGGTGCAAGGATAAGCGAATAAGGGACAATAACACAGAAACCAAGTACAAGTTAAGGTAGTGCCAAAGTGTTAAACAAGTTGCCAAAATAAGAGAGACAAACGAATACGCATTTAGCGCTTATGCATTTAAACAGCATGTGCATAAATGAAGAGCTACAACCAATTTAATTTAAACGCCGTTGCTGCCGCACCGCCACCCGCCATTGCCTACGCAGAGAACGCAGCCGCAACCGCTGCCGCATCCATCAACAGCAGCAGCAGCAGCAATTCCCTGGAGCACAGTCAGCTGCACAGTCGCAGCCACCACAGTCAGGATATGCCGCACTTTGGACTGGGCAGTGCGCCGCCGCCACAGCAGCAGCAACAACAACAACTACAGCAAGTGCATCATCAACAGCAACAACAACAGCAGCAGCAACAACAACAACAACAGCAGCAAATGCAACTGTCCATGTTGCCGGTCGCTGTTCCAGGTCCATACCGGTCGCATATTGAAGAAAAGAAATTAACCCGCGATGCCATGGAGAAATACATGCGCGAGCGCAACGACATGGTTATCGTCATACTGCACGCCAAGGTAGGTCTCTCGTTTTTGGCTCAGGCCCATTTAAAATATTGCAGAAGGTTGCACTTTCTGCATGTGCAAACTGACGTCACAAAAGTTCCACATTATTGGAATTTATAATTAGCTAGAATATTGATTTTAGCAGTACGATTATCGATTATTATTAATGGATTCGCAGGCATATTACATTCGTGTGGGAGGAGAATAGAATAAAGTAGAGATTTTGGTCAAAATAAAATCCAAGAAGTTTCTAAGTCTTTCAACATATCAAATTTTATTGGCATTATTTTTCATAAAAAATTGTCCACTTGCAAAATGATTAGGTTTTAAATTTGTGGAGGGGGGCTCTACTTGCATATTTCCTCCACATTCAATCGCCGCTCCACTGGGCCAGTTTTGCGGTTGTCGCGGCTATCTTGAAGTGGCACTGCCGGCGGCGGCGGTGGTGGGAGAGTCGCTGGTGACAGCGGCCAGGTCGACCGCCGTCCAGGCATCACATCGCATCGCATCCTTCACACTTGAGTGAACGCAAATTAAGCAAACGGCGGCCACAATAAAATAATTGAAATTAATTATACGAAAATTTAACAGCTGCATTGCTGCGGTTGCAAATTGTGTTTGTTACAATTTGCGATTTGTCTCTGGCGATAATCGAAGCGCTGATTGCAACTAATATAATCGTTACCTTTACCCAACTTAGTTGAACTGACTAATTGAGCTGTCCAATCTAATACTGTACTGTTCTGTTTTTTTATTTTACCTGTGCGGTACCCTTGCAGGTGGCCCAGAAATCCTATGGCAATGAGAAGCGTTTCTTCTGCCCGCCACCCTGCATTTATTTGTTCGGCAGCGGCTGGCGGCGACGCTATGAGGAGATGCTGCAGCAAGGCGAGGGCGAGCAGGGTGCACAGTTGTGCGCATTTATTGGCATCGGTAGCAGTGACCAGGACATGCAGCAGTTGGATCTCAATGGCAAACAGTACTGTGCGGCCAAGACACTCTTCATATCCGACTCGGACAAGCGGAAGCATTTCATGCTGTCGGTGAAAATGTTCTATGGCAATGGCCACGACATTGGTGTGTTCAACTCGAAACGCATCAAGGTCATCTCGAAGCCGTCCAAGAAGAAGCAATCGCTCAAGAATGCCGATCTGTGTATAGCCAGCGGTACCAATGTGGCGCTCTTCAATCGCCTGCGCTCCCAGACAGTTTCGACCCGCTATCTGCATGTCGAGAACGGACACTTTCATGCTTCGTCCACGCAATGGGGTGCTTTTACGATACATCTGCTGGACGACAATGAATCCGAGTCGGAAGAGTTTCAGGTACGCGACGGCTACATACACTATGGTGCCACGGTGAAGCTTGTCTGCTCGGTGACGGGCATGGCGCTGCCACGTCTGATTATACGAAAAGTGGATAAACAGATGGCATTGCTGGAGGCCGATGATCCAGTGTCGCAGCTTCACAAGTGCGCCTTCTACATGAAGGACACAGATCGCATGTACTTGTGCTTGTCCCAGGAGAAGATCATACAGTTTCAGGCAACCCCGTGCCCCAAGGAACCGAACAAGGAGATGATCAATGACGGCGCCTGCTGGACAATCATATCGACTGACAAAGCCGAATATCAGTTCTACGAGGGCATGGGTCCAGTTGCGTAAGTGCTGTCTACGAGTGTTGACTACGAATCTAGGCTTAACTTTACATTGTACTCCGATCCGCAGCTCGCCAGTGACACCGGTACCTATAGTAAACTCACTCAATCTTAATGGTGGTGGCGATGTGGCCATGTTGGAGCTGAGTGGCGATAATTTTACGCCACATCTACAAGTCTGGTTTGGCGATGTCGAGGCGGAGACCATGTATAGGTGCACGGAAACGCTGCTCTGCGTGGTACCTGAGATCTCACAGTTTCGTGGAGAGTGGCTATGGGTAAGTTGCCAAATTGTCTCCCTTTTGTACTAACTACATAGTCAAGGTTCACGCTCTCTCTCTCTCTTACGTTTTCTCTGCCAGGTGAGACAGCCAACACAGGTGCCCATTTCGCTGGTGCGCAACGACGGCATCATTTATGCCACTGGACTGACGTTTACTTATACGCCGGAGCCGGGACCGCGATCGCATTGTAATCAGGCTGACGATGTTATGCGTACGCGTCAAAATAACAACAACAACAACATCACAAGCATAAGCAACAACAATAATAACAACAACAGCAACTCGCCAGCAAGCACAGCGAGTCTGCAACAGGGAATGCAACAGCAGCAGCAGCAGCAGTCACATCAAACACTGCCCTCCATCTCGGAAGTGCAATGGAACAGTCATGGGAGCGGCTTGTCTTGAGTGCGGCATTATTGCTATTATTTGCAATTCGACATACATTTATTTATGCCAAGTTATTTAAAGCTCTTCTAGCACATATTTAGTTTGTACACACACAGCTACATCCTTAGTTCGTAAGACGTAAAGCATTATCCTATAGAAACACATTGACAGACACACACTCATTCACAAATCCACTCTCTATCTCTCTTTACAACTCGAACAAAGATGAATCCCAATTTTGCAAGTCGATTAAGTTTCATTTAGTAGTGCTAGTTGGTACCAATAGATGTGTAAATGCGAGATATATTTTGTACATAACTCGAAAGAGCTCACGGACATGCATGAATGTAACTGTAACTCTAGTTAAATATACAATTATATATAGTCCATAGGGAACATGTGCGTGTCTTGGGTTTTGTTGTCCTGTTGTTCCTGGCTCAAGTGAATTTATGCGCAACCAAATTATTGCCCCTATTTCTACATAGACCTTAATAGATTTTAATGAAAGAACGATGAATTTATAAACCGATTACCTTGTGTACAACATTCCAGTCTATATATATAAAATTATATACATATGTCTCTGTTTAGTTATTAATTGAACCGTTCTCTTTACGCTGAATTCACGCAGGTCGAGCGCAACATGATGAGCACAGCTTTAGACCGTATTTAGATTTATACATATATGTATATGACAAGGCAACTAATTTTGTAATATACAAAGCGAAAGAATGAAAGATTTAAGCCTAAGAGAAAATCCTAAACTTAATAAATACAAGAACAAACACTGAATGAGTGCATAAACTATGCCAGCTATAATTTTCAGATTTCGCCATAATTTAGCTGGTCCCTTGGCTTTCCCCCAAAATGTGCTGCCACCACCTTTGTGTTCTATTCCCGAACGCCTCCTCCCACTTGCCAAGGCAGTTGATTTAAATCGGCTTGGGAAAACGTTGCCGTGTCGTGTGAACATTTTTGAGACAGAAAACAAAACAAGTGCAGCACTTCCCACGGTGGGTTGTGCCTCTTCAACTTTAATTACAGTCGGTCGGGTTGGTCGATTTGAATTTTTAGCTGGCATTACGAAAAACGCAAAGTCAAGAAATCGTCGTCGTTTGGTAGAGTAATAGTGGATGTATCTATATATACATATATATGTATAACGCCGCATTGTTTCCGTTTGCCGTAAGCTCTAAAAGGAACAGAATTTTCTCACAGCCCCAAAAAGCGGCGACTCTGAGAATCTTTTTTAACTATCTTTGTATATGATATTTATGCATTATTGTTGCGGCTGCTGTTTACAGATTTACAAATTAACATTCGTAGTTTTGCATTAATTATCGCACTTCCGTTCGGCTGTCTGTCGCAACTAATCGCGTCGCGTCGAACTTGAAGCACAGCAAATACGCTGCAATCGGCAGAGCTGCCGAAATTGATAATATAAAGAACATGCAGATAAACGACTCATAAAAACGTAACACTAAAAGTCGAGTTCAAGCATTAAGTGTATACTCGGTCGCCACCCTTATTCCAGCTGTCTTACGAAAGAGCATTCCCAAGTTCCCTCAATTTTAACCGCATTCTTACACCATTCTTTTATTAGAATTAGTGACCTTAAAGATGTTTCGTTTCTTATCAGACGCACTGATGCAACAAGTGCGAATCACCCCCAGTTTGATGGGAATTCTTCTTATAGCTCGAACGAAAGACTCAAACGACAAACTTGCGTGCGTGTTGCTGAAAGGGAGCAAACCGTAAGAAAAACCCACCACCAAGTTTCGTAATTGGAACTGCAACTTCCTAAAGGCCGTCGCCCATCGTTCGTCGTCGTCATCTTATAAGACGCTGAATATGAAATTAGTTGGAATTTTTAATGAACATTCACTCATTTCTCGAGTGCATAATTTTTCGCCTCCCGCAAGGTCCGAGGCTGGCTCACTCTCCCGTTCGCCGCTCTCTTGAGACGATTGCGGTCGTCGTTAAACTGCAGGGGGAAACGTTTTCACTAAAAAGTTCTCAGGAGCTTCCACTGCACTAATTATCTTGAAAAATCTGAGTCTTGACTTTTAAGCCGGCTGCCGTTTTTCACACGCCGTGTGAAAACTCAAGTCACAATGCGTGGGAATCGTCAGGCCGGTTGTGTGGGAGCCAAAAGGGGTTGCATGCAATCCCAGTTACGACTAAAGAATAAAAATAAATAAACACATGTTTTAATATACAAAACACATTCATGTTGGGTTACACACGTGCAGGAGGAGCAATTTTAGTTGTGGCTGCTAATACGGTAAGAAAGTCTCATTAATGAAATTCTTAAATTCTATAGGGCTAGGACTTTTCCTAACATGCTCGCATTCATTTAGTAAACAATCTATTTGCAGTCTTCGTGCAGTTTTCCTTCGATAATACGCCTAATACATAATCATCATTTTATACCAAGGGATAAAACAAATAATTGTAACTTTCTTCAAGCTGAGCTATATGGAATGTATTTTACACAACTAAAAAAACATTAAGCTTAAATATTATTTTTAAGTGCTAGCATTGAAAAGAATTTAACGGAAAACAAAAAAAAAATCTCTGAAAACAAAATATACAACGAATTCTTACAATACTTTGCTCTCTCCAATTAGAGCACGACCCTTTGGCGGATAAAACCCTGAAAACCCTGATTACAGACGCCAGACGAGGTCGTCTCTGTAATATTTCATAAATTTTAATGAATTCGCAAGTCTAGAAAAGTGCAAATGAAGCAATTATTCAAACAAATTATAAACTCAAAACAATTATCAGGCTTGTAATGATGTTTGCTTTCCGGTTGAAGAAGCTTTGATACGCAGTACAAATCAATTAAACTTGGTAACCAATTATGGAATGTAACAATTACCCAGATCTATTTCAATATTTTATCAATCAAGATTAGATAATTTCAGAGTTTTTACCATATTGTGTATAATTTATTCAATAATTATTAAACATTTCTATGTATTTGATACAAAACGTCATCAGTACAGACATGTCGTGTAGGTATGTGTAGTTGAGATGTACAGAAGGAAGTTATATAGAGTGCGCAGAATTAATGCATAGATACAAAAGCTTATCCGTAAGGGGACGTTGTAACTTTAAATATTTAATCAATAAGTTAAGTAAACGGAATGTGCCATATAAAATACTAATTAAAAGTTTTGCGAATTTATACAAAAACAATTGGTTAATATAAATATGTATATGAAACATACGTAGGGTTTGGTATACAATATTATAAATAGCCAGCAAGCCAGAAGGGAACAGAGCTGAGAAGCGTGCTCAATAGCTTAATGACTAAAAGTTCTACTCGTATAAATTATTGCAGTTATAATTTATAATTATTATAAATATATTTATATATATATATGAAATTATATATGCGTGTATGTGTGTGTCCTAGTTGGCTCGTATGGTTCGATTCTTGTTCATGTTGGTCAACATTAGAGATATATATGAAGTGAGCAGATCGTCCATCTTATAGCCCAGCGATGTTTCGCACAGCAGCTTCGAGCCACGCACCAAATTGCCGATTGTCATGTGGAAATACGTATTGCCCGATGACCAGTTCGAGATGCGCGTAAAGGGATGCGTTACGAGTATATCCTGCAAGACAGAGTAAGAAGTGTATTAGTATCATGGCTTTTCGTTCGCCTGACTCATACGCTACCTTTGTTACTGGATGTATAAGACTCACGCCGTGCTTGTTAATGGCAATGAGCAGCATTTCGGGATAATTCGGTTCTGTGGTCTGTTTAACCTCGAAGAAGGCGGAACCAAAGGTGGGCCACCTGTTAAAATAGAAAGTTAATTAATTCATTCAACTACATATGCATGTTGTACCGGCACGCACCTGTAGACGATCTTGAGGAATGCCACCTTGGCATCCTCGGAGCTCATGCCACCATCCTGATTATACGAGGCGACAATCGAGCGTTTCCATTCGCTGGTGCTCTGCATCTTCATAATATCGGACGGTATCAGTTCCCGCAGCATTTGTCTGTAAAAATGTTTGATGAAACCATATTCTACGATTGATATACTATATACTATATATACGCGCACTTACGGTATGGCCTGCAGTTCCTGTTTGTTCTCACCGAAACGCACACGGAACACAAGTGCGGCCAGCTTGGCGGCTTCTTCGCGTGAGCATTTGTGATAGCCGCGCAAGAGCTTCGGCAGCTCCTGGTGATAGTGGAAAATGAGATCGGCGTTGCGATCCTTGCCTGGCACAGTGTTCGTCCACAGTTTCTTCATGAAGAAGACCTGATATGTGAATTGCGGATTGGCGCCATCGCGTATGGGTCGCGCCTTCTTAATCCAATCGGTTAGATGGCGTACAAAGTCAAAGAAGAAATCACCCTCGGGCACGGAGATCACCTTGTCGGCAATCTTGACAAACAGCGAGAAGCCTTCGCTGGTGCGCAACGAGAGGCGTTGCGAGATGTTATTGCAAAAGTCCTTGGCCCGTGTCGAGGAGTCCACTTCGAAGGCTTCGTCGGTGTCATCGGGGAAATAGACCTTATGGAATATTTGCGTTGTTTTGTGCTGTATGGCCTCCACTTCCACCTGATGCGGTGGATACTTGCGTTGACCATGTCGTATGGTCTTCTGCAGGCGATGCATCGAATCCTGTGAGATGGGATGGCGACGTGTGCGCAGAAACAGCAACAGTTCCTTGAGCAGACCCTGCGAGCAGGCAAACAGACCCGTCGCCAGCCACATCAGCTCCCAGCCGCGTTCTTCGGACATGCGATTCCGGTTGTCCGTTAGCTGTTTCATCAACTGGCAATAGATCTCGTCGCGCAGTATTTCATGCTTTAGCGGGCCGTCGAAAATGTGATCGGTGATTTCGTTGCCCATGCGCGGACGCTTCGAGGGCAGATCGCCCATGTACTTGAGTATGGCAGCAAAGGCAAAGCACGCCTCCTCAACCAGCTCCTCCTTGCTCTGCAGCTTGCGCAACAGCGGCGCCTTGATGGGATCGCGTGAGTAACGCCAAAGTTCCTCGCTGCGTTTCGAGCTGAGCGTGAGCGTCTTTGACATGGTGCGCTTTGGTGGCAGCCGGAAATGATCGAGAGCGTATTCCATGAGAGTGTGTGGGCGATCACGTGGCTCGGCCACACCTCCATTGGAGGCCATGCTTAGCCGTCTGCCATGATGCGCTTCCTCGATGTTGAACAACGCCAATATATCCTGCGGTGGCTTGCTCAGCGATGGCAGCACGTAGACCGTTTCGGCAGGAAAATCTCCGCGCTCCTGCGATCGATCACAGCGTCCTATGCACCAGCCGTTGTTCAACACAGACTCGCCGCATGACTCGTCCTCCAGTATGATGAGATCACCCTTAAAGAACGACAGAAAACTGGTGCCATCCGATGGAGCACGATAGTCCTGCAGCGCAATCACGTACTTGGAGCTGTGCGAAGTCGAAAAATGTGTAAGAACTAAACTACTCTCGCTCTCTCTCTCTCTACTTACCGCTTCTTCAGGCCATCCAGGAAGTATACGACCAGATCACGTATATCCTCCGCATTGGGACTCTGAAAGGTGAACTCCTCGCCGCGCACAGTAGACAAACTGAAGGTTTGCGTGAACACCTTATTCGTCTTCTGACTGGAGACGGCAGTGATTTCGGGGAAGCTCAACTCCAGCAGTACTTGCTCCTGATCGTCTACCACATAGACACCCGTCCAATTGACCGCAATGATGACATCGTTCTTGGGTAAATTCGGCCCGGAATTGCGATATGCCTCATAGAAACGAGAGAAAAGCAACGGCCACTTGTACTTGGCGTAACTGACAATATCCTCTTTGATCTTCAGTGCCGCAATCTTATCCTTGACATAGTAGGACTTCTTGTAGGCCTGCAGCACCAGGGCGGCCCAACGTTCGATGGCCTTGTCGACGCCGCTCAGACAAAAGTCCGGTATAAAGTTGGGCAGCAGCGTGAAGAGACGCTCCATGGACATATCGGTGCCATATTCAATGAAATATTGCTGTGCCGCTATCATGGCCAGATCCTCCTCCTTGTCACATCGATATTCACCGAATTTAACACCACGC
This sequence comes from Zaprionus inermis, assembly GCA_018151445.1. Classification (NCBI taxonomy): domain Eukaryota; kingdom Metazoa; phylum Arthropoda; class Insecta; order Diptera; family Drosophilidae; genus Zaprionus; species Zaprionus inermis. The sequence continues at coordinate 527,761 of JAECXD010001696.1, read as the reverse complement.
ACCACCTGCTGATAGATTAGATTGGTTGCCACCTGATCGTGTGTTGGCTCATGCCATGGCGCAAAGATCTCCTTGCGGAAAAAGAGACGCCACGGTGCATTACGCTCCTGGGCGCCCTGTTCCTTCGCATATTGCTCGCACTGCGATATGGCGTCCATGACATGATCGCCACCGCTGCCCAGCGAACTGACCTTGTCGAACAAGGCAATGTACAGTGAGAAACCAAACTGATCCTTGAGCGTTATCTTATCCGACAATTGATTGCACAATTCACGCGCCGTTGTTGCCGAATCCGCCAGCAGCGTCTTTGTATTTCCATCCATAAACGTAATGGGCAGCATGATCGGCTTCTTCGACTTGGTCGCCTGCAGTTCCAGCCAGGAGGGTGGCTGATTGCGTGTACCATTGTTAAATGTGCGTTTCAAACGCTCCTCGCAGTACGGCGCATAGCCAGGTGGTCCCTCGCGGATGAAGGCGCGCAGATAGTTGACAAACTTCTCCGAGGGTGCAAAGCAACCGACGCACAGCGACAAGAGGATCCAGCCACGTGCATGGGATGACTTGAGAGGATTATTCGTCAGTTGTTTGCATATCTGACAATAGATCTCATCACGTAGCTCGGCACGCAATATGCCATGGCCAATGATGAAGTGCAGCTTCTCCAGATTCGATGTGGGACGCGATTGCAGCCACGATTGATAACTATCTGCCGTATACTCATCATCCTGCAGACGACGACGCACATCCTCGCCCAGTTTGTTCTTTCGCTTTAGCGTCAGAGAGACCAGCTTGTGGCGTATCGAGCGCGGCTTCTGTTTGAGAAAAGCCTCCGGATCGAGACCCATTAGCTGCGCCTCTTGGAATTCCTAGAAGAGAATAACAATGGATTAATCTCTTCTCGCATCTCATCGCGTTGTACTCACCTTACTCCTGATAAAATTGCGACCCAAAGTCGCCGTCACCTTGGACATCACCGAGGTGGTATCCATGCGATCCATTGTATGATATTTGGGCTCCTGCATGTCGCCCGTAAAACGGAGTATGGTAATCCACAGCGCCTGTGCGGCCAGCTGATCGCCTTGTGTATGCAGCGGCAGCAGCGGATGCTTGAGAGCCTTCTTCGCGTACTGATGATTCACATTGCCCTGGAAATATGTGGCGGCAAATTTCTGGAATTTGTACTCGGACAAATCCTCCTCATCCTCTGAGATATGCATGGGTGCTATGATATCCTCCTGATTGACCGATTGTCCATGTGGTAAATCATTGAATACGGACGTCTCGCGTCCACCATGTGGTGTGGGTGCATCGCTGCTCGAATCGGGCAGAAAATCAAACATTGCCTCAACCAATTTGCCATCGTCAACGGGTTCCTCCTGCTTACGTGCCGCATCATTAATAATATTCATTTTCACCTCGACCCGTCGACGATCCTCGAGCTGTTCCTGCAGTTCACGTCGCTCCAGCTCATGCAAACGATCGCGATAATGCTGCTCGGCAATTTCACGGGCATGCTTGTTGCCGCGATGCAGCAACTCCTGCTCCTCGAGCTTACGCAGCTGCAGCACCTCAGCGAACTGTTTGTGCTCCAGTCGCAACTTGCGATACCTACGCACTGCAATCATGCGTCGCACATGCGATTGAATCTTAATGACGGCCCACATCTTATGACCATATTCACGTCGCACCAGATAGCCACGCGCGTGTGCCTGCAGGCCCACAATATGTCCACGCAGATGACGGAAACGATGCGAGAGCACACGCGAACGGATCAGCGCCTGCAGACGCATATAGCCAACGCGCATGTTCCGGTAACGCTTGCGTTGCGCATAGCCCTTCCAGACGCGCTGCACACTGATCGCGGCCGCACGCAGACGCAGATAGCGTCGCCGATAGACCCAGCCACGTATGCTGCGCTGTAGAATGAGAATTTTGCGCGTCAACACACGATCCCGTTCCTGCTCGAGGAACAGATCGTGCGCATCCTTGAGAAAGACCTTCGTGTGGCCCAGCTGATAGTCGGATTTACCCAGCACCATGGCGCATATGCGTGATGTGGCCGCCTGACAATCGGTACGATGTGCTGGCGGTACGCCTGGTATGAGGAAACGATAACGCTCGACAAACTCGCGGAAACCGTGGCGTATGGGATAACCAGCACGTCGTATGCGTATGGTCTCCATCATGCCCGAATATCGTAGCTGGCGACAGCACAGGCCGCGATCGAACATCATCGGTTTCTTCATTTCGTTGGGTTTGATGCAGCGTATGAAGAAGGGTTGGCAACTGCTCAGCGTCTTCATCAGTGCATCGAGACTCTTGCGGAATTGTGTGGACAATGTGGGCGTTCGTTTTCTGGTCTCGGCGCCCATCTCGATGTCCTGTGCGAAAATCTGACGCAGAAACTTATTGCCACTCTGGCTAACTAAATGCAACAAATCCGGACTGAAGGTATCGCGATTCTTGTCCAGAAAACCACGTGTATCGTAGAATACAACGCCAGCGAAATGATTGAGTCCAAAACTCGTATTGATGTCCGACTTGGGCTTCAGATAATTCTTGTGCGCTCCGTGCGTTTTGTGCAATTTGGCCAGCATGGTTTGATCCGTGCCCTTGGGGAAGCGTGCCTCCTCATCGATCAATGCCATAATGTTTAGCTGCTTGATGGCAATCAAATCGAGTGCATCCTGATTGTCGACAAACTCAATGTGCTGCCAATTGATCGCCTCATGATTATACTCCTCCTGTTCCAGCTTGAAAATGTGCTGCACAAAGAACTGCTGTAGGTTTTCGTTGGCATAATTGATGCAGAACTGCTCGAAACTATTCTGATCAAAGTTCTCGAATCCGAATATATCTAGCACGCCGATGGCATTGCGGGACGTTGCTCTCGGTTTGAATATGGCCGTATTTATCTTGCGTACAATATGCACAAAGAGACGTCCATAGATGCCCTTGACAAAGGCATCGCGCACATCGACCGATTGATCTCGCGACAGCGTCGACACGACTGTCTCGCCGTGGGCAAAGAGTGTGCGTCGTGTCAGCGCATCGATCAGTGGCTGTATCGGTAATCCAAGTAAACCGGCAACACGTTCCACATTGATATGTTCGGGAATTTCCGTTGCATCCAAATTATCAACCACGGTCGCTTTGTATTTAATGTTTCCACAGTGCAACAGTGCCGCCAGCAGCTTGATTATTTCCCAGATTTCCTGATCCGAGAACAGCAGCACTTTCATGGCGGATCGTATGTCCGAAAACTCGGCAGCATCGTCACGTCCCTCGCAAGTGATGCTATTGCCGCCGGTTAAGTATCTAGCAAAGGATACGCAAGATTAGTTAACTCAGTAAGTAAATACAAAACTATTCAACCTACTTATAGTCTGCTGCAACGCCCAGATCGAGCCGACTCTTCTCTTCCGACGACAAGCCCGCCAGTATGCAGTAGAAGACATGATAGTTGCGTTCACTGTGATTCTGTGACACAATACGCGACTTTTCCAGCAAGTATTGCTCGATCTTGGCGCCCTCAATGACGCCATTGGCGCTAAAGTGTATATCGATGTACTTGCCAAAACTAAGCAGGGAGCAGAGAGATAGGTTTAGTCAAAATTGTAAGCATATATAGTTCTATTTGGCAGCTCACCGCGATGAGTTGTCGTTGCGTATCGTTTTGGCATTGCCAAACGCCTCCAGTATGGGATTCGCTTCCAGGATTTGCTGCTCGATCCACGAGTGTTTACCGCTTATGGCGGCCAAATATTGTAGTATTAGTTTTGTGCTTTCCGTTTTGCCAGCTCCCGATTCGCCCGATATAACAATGCATTGATCCTGGCGATAGCGTTTCATGTGCGCATACGCATTGTCGCCGATCGCGAATATGTGCGGCGGCAGCTCACCGATTTTTCGCTCTTTATAAAGCTTGATCTGATCGCCAGTATAGATGGGCAATATCTGATACGGATTGACAGCGACCAATATGGAACCTGTGTAGGTCTGTAAAAGAGAAACGGAGTTTTAGCTGGGTTGGAAGACGATTTCTAATTATTAACGTAGATTGCATGTTATAGATATTATATGAATAATGCTAAATATCGGGAATCTATAGTTTTCATTGTGTGGTAGGGCTAGGTAGCTAGCATTCCAATATAATGATATATGATATATGGAAGACGATTTCTAATTATTAACGTAGATTACATGTTATAGATATTATATGAATAATGCTAAATATCGGGAATCTATAGTTTTCATTGTGTGGTAGGCCTAGGTAGCTAGCATTCCAATATAATGATATATGATACATGGAAGACGATTTCTAATTATTAACGTAGATTGCATGTTATAGATATTATATGAATAATGCTAAATATCGGGAATCTATAGTTTTCATTGTGTGATAGGCCTAGGTAGCATTCCAATATAATGATATATTTTATTAAGAAGTTATCTAATATAAAAAATAAAAAACTAATAAAACAGAATAGGTCAAATATTAAGGCTATAATTTTATGCTATTACTATTTAGAATATATGGTAATATTATAAAAACAATATTGTTTCATAGTAATAAAATATTGTTCGTATCATAAGAGCGTACATATATAAATTTGGCAAATTTGCTTATCGTGTTTATGTAATCAAATTGATTCTTCTATCTAATTAATTGTTGATAAAACTGTCAGACTGTGGCAAACCAACCAGATAAGCCAGCTACTGCAGAGGATGGAGAACATACCGTAAACCGGAATAGACCAGTATAATAAAATGCCAACTGGTCGTGGTATTTGAATGCAGTATGAATGAATGAAAAAGAGGAAAAATGTTGCTCAGGAAAATTGTTAAGGAATTACAGAACAGCTTTCCGCTGGCTTATATGGTATACCAACTAGTAGTTTGTATCACTCATCAGGAATAGGTTTTTTGTAATCAGATTTAGAAAAAACTGTTTAATTTCAATTTGATAAGAGATAACAGCAATAAGAAATGAACTTAATGATCTTAGAATGCGATATGTGAGTCCAACTTTGAACTTCGACACTTACGTATATCAGATTCTCTTTATAGCGTATGAGTAGATTTCGTAGTATGCCCGCCTCGTGCAGATCTCCCAGCGATATCATATCCTCGACACCCTGCACAGAGGAGGCATGCATTGCCTTGATGCGACGCTCGGGTGCAAGCCACACCTCATCGCCATCGTCGTCGCGCACCTGTATGCGACGACCCTCTGCGGAGATGACACGTGCTCCAATGGCCACATCGAATTCCCTGCCCGAGGCGGGCTCTATCCAGATGTAGTCACCCTGTATGATGGGACAGAGAGAAGGAGAGAGAGAGAGAGAGAGGGAAAGATCGAGATGGTTACAATTTGACATTCCACTTTACGGCAAGCCAAGTGGGCAAGGGGAGGGGCCAGGGGGAGAGGAACGTTTGTCGACGAGGGCCATAAAACTTTGCGCAGCAAGAATCACTTGAGCGTAACACAAAAACCCAACCAGGGACAGACATAATAGATGTACGATGAGGCATGGGAGCCAGGTAATCACACACACATACACACGTATGCATGTGTGTTTACTTCTACACGTATGTGTGTGTGTGTGTGCACTTCCGTTTGAGTTTTTGTGTGGCAGCAAAGTTTACATGGCCATGTCAAAGAGAGGTTACAATGCTCTCTTAACTTACTCACACTCTCTCGCTCTCTTTACTTACACGTGTTACAATCACCATATTCGTCGTCCTTCATTTACTGCGTTCCTGGCGCTGGCTCATCCAATACCGTAGCCCGTTTTGCTGTCGAAAGAGAGGAATAAAAAACATAAGACTCTCTCACAACAATCACAACAACAACAACAACTTGCTGCAGGCGCTTAAAACCGGCTATAGAAAAGCAGAGACAAAAAAATTAAGGTGAAGTTTACGGTAAATTGAAAGAATTTACAAGTTGCCGCTGTCTTCGCGGCCATCTTCCCCTGCTTCTGCCTCTGCCGCCGCCTTCGGCCCAACAAACCACAATGGCAACGTCTTCTTTCCACATTTCTTTTTTGGCAAGCATACGATAAACCCCAAGACAAATTCGTCATTGTCATTGTCGATCGTCGATCGTCGCTTTTAGAGGGAAACCGAACCTCAAAACAATCCATTGCTATTGTCAATTCAAAACCAAAATCAAAACTCTAAAAATCGAAACCAATCGTATAATACGCTATCTTTCAAATATGCAAAAAAGGCGAACGCACAATTTCACTTTTAATACCAGCCCAGTCTTTTGTTTTCCTTTCCGTTCCATTCAATATCAATATACATTTGTATAATCAGAACCCGTGTGTGCCGCCCTTCATTGTCGCTTATGCAAATTTATTTATTTCGATTTGTTTTCATTGAAAAAATTTACTTTCGTTACTTAAACGGCGAATGAAATAAGGAAATAGAAATTTTGTGGAACTGAAAAAGGTTTTGAGTCCCACTTTGGCGGGAGCATGCGGAGCTTAGACCTTTGTTGGTGGATAGTAAATATAAATTAATTACGAAAGACCGCTTTGTAAGCTGTAGAAAGATAATCTGTTAATCTACGCAATTGTTCCAACAAATACACAATGAAATTGCAAAAGAAAACGTCATACATTTCTTAAAGATTAATTTCTTTTCAGGGAGTCATTTTGGGTAGATTGATTATGAAAACTACTTGAGGTCATACAAATTCATACAAGTGCAACTGAGGGACTCTTGCGCAAGAAAACCTTATGAAATAATGTGCACCTTAGGTTCAATGTTTAAAATAAAATTACTAAACAAATTCAGGTTAGCGGCTTTTGATCCGTAACACAGAGACCTCGGGCAATTTGTGAAGTACTCGAGATACTACGTCACAAGATGATCGCACAGTTCGCTGATTATTTGGAGGTGATTCAGACAACTGATACACTTCTGCGGTTTCGAAACAATTGCCCATATAGTAGTACCAACTACCAGGGCATGTACAATATGGCGAGTTGTGTGTGTAACTATGCAGACACATACGAGAAGAAGAAGAGGCAATTTGTGGCACACAAAACTCGTCTGGTTCCGCTCTGACGATCAAAATACATACTACAATGCAACGCATATCCCCGGTAAGACCGACCCGGAGCAGCTGAGAGAGAGAGAGCGAGCCGGAGCGAGCGAGAGAGCGCGGCTATACGCATTCGAGTGCGGTTCATTCAAAATAGACGCATTGCCTAATAATTCGTTATCACTCGAGAGCGCTGCTGATAAGCGCAGTGTCGCCCCTACACCTTGTAACTGTCGAGTTGTAGACAAAACTAAGCATGACCGAAAATAAACAAACACTATATCATTATTATCATAGCTTTGTGGCTTTATTTTTTTGTTTTACCAAATTACTCGCCCCTTAGGCACGTCGCGTGATTTGCACGCAATCACACAGAGTCAATGATAAATTCCCTCTGATTGGAAGTGGGAGACTTGCACTGACGATGCAGACGCAGCAGAGACCGTTGAGAAGTAAAAGCTGTGCATCATTGGAAGATAATTCTGCTTTGATTGGAATGGCAGCTACGCATTTTAGCACGTATGGGAAACGCACGTGCGGCTGTGTGCGTGTGCGCGTCTGTCTGCTGTGCATTCATGTAGATATTTATATATGTGTGTGAGAGAGTGTGTGAGAGTTCACGGCAGTCATTAGTGAAAGTTCGTTGCGACGCGCTGCCACGTACATTGCGCTTTAAATATTTAAACTGAAAATTTGGTTTGATTTTCTACAAACTTTGACATTTCCAGGCACAGCACACACACACACACATACCCTTGCATGAGTGCATAAAATGGATGACTATAAAATTGCAGTACAGAGAGCGAGAATAGCAGAGCGCGCGCGAGAGAGAGGGAGAAATCATTTGCAAGCGGCTCTTCTAAAGTCTTCTAGAGTATACTACGCGCTTTATGCTATTTTTTGTAGTTTTTTATTATTATTATGCGGATATCGACCTTAAAAAAGTTTCACCAAACAAACAGAAAGTCGCAGACGCTGGCTGCGTGCACGGCTTGTGGTGCAAAGTCGCGAAAGCTGCACAGCAAACAACAACAGCAAAAAAAAAAAAAAACAATAACTACACTAACGGATCTATGCCGAATGTAGTCGCAACACAACACCAACACCAACAACAGCAACAACAAGAAAATACACAATCAAGCTTTTAAGCGTTTTGAATTGAAAAGGGTTGTCTCCTCTTTCAGCTGCGCAGCCAACTACAAAACATCCCGTTGTGCAACAACAACCGGCCAAACAAGTGTTATTATTGTTGTTATTGGGTTGTGTTGTGTTGTTACTGCTGCTATGCATATAATTCTAACCCCGGCTCAAGCGCAAGCTCAAGGCTCGCGAGAGCGGCTTGCTTTTCCATGAATTGAATGCGTGAGAGATAGAGACTACGCAGCGAAGAGAGAGAGAGAGGGAGAGAAACAACGAGGAGGGGGGGGGGGGCACCCATGTATTGCGATTGCTGCAATATGAGCCACTCTTTGAAAAACAGCTCGCTCTCGCGATTGTGCTCTCTCTCTCTCTCTCTTGCTCCCTGCTTCTCTTTGACAGGTGCCCAAGTATGTGTGTATTTGTGTTTGCCTGTCATAGGCGCTCTCTCCAGCTCCATGTGTGTGTGTCGTGTGTGTATGTGTGCTTGCGCATGTATTGCAGGTTAGTACCGTTCTAGCCAACAAAACCTGAAGTGTAGCTAACCATGATTTGGTCAGAGGCTTAGCTATAATGCAGCCACGTCTCAGTCGCAGCCAGTCATGCACACACACATTTACTATTACACATACACATGCAGATGGTGATATTGCAGCAGCAGCATCAAATTTGGGTGCCAGTTTCACTTGTGACCCTTCAAAAAAAAAACATAACTACGCCCTTGGCTAACCATTATTCTCTAGTTAGATTTCAGCGCACTTTTCTAGTTTAACACACGCACACACTAAAACAAATACATGGCTTGCAGGGTGAATGCACTCGTTTTTTCTTTGCCGTGTAATCACTGTAGAAGAGGTAGAAGAGCTTTTGACTTTCAAACATCGCTCGATAATAAATAATTTGCCAAGTCAGAACGCACCCAGTGGCAAAAAGATGATAGTATAATTAACACTTTGGTCACTTCTTCTGGCCAATACCAGTATCAGCGGCTATAGCAGTCGAAGTCACAGTCGCATTCGCAGTTCCAGTCCCAGGGGAAACTAGTATGTAGTTTGGGAGCTTAGTTCAAGCGGTATATTCTTTAAAAACAGGTTACATAAATAGGTCACGCACCATCGAGTGCAGCGCAACAGCAGCAGCAGCGCAACAGGTTAATAAGGGGAGTTTGGACTTTAATTTGAACTCCACTTTCGACACTGAAAATCCGTTAAGTAAACAACCACACACACACACATTCGCACAATCGGTTTACTAATTTGTTATTAACTTGGGTGCGTTTTCCTTTTTTTTCTTTCTCTTCTTGTTAACGGTAGTTACCTCAACAACGAAAATAACCGCACGCAAAACCGGACACAACCGATCGTCGCAAACAAAAATTGTGGACTACACGCAGTGTGACCGAAGCCGAGGGTCGAGTAAAACAAACTCAAAGCCGTGTGAATGTGACCAGACCGTCTGCCATGGCAGGGAGCGTGAAGTTTCTCTTTACCTAAAGAGAAACACATTTGTGACGTCATGCTACTGTTGATTTTACTTACAGGGCTGCCAACTTGCGTAGAACAAAGAGGAAACTTTCAACTAAAAACCATATAATAGTTATATGTATTAAATGATTAGTAAAATGTATAATACAAGTAACTTTAAGACCTGTCGTTACATAAAACCAGCTGCGGCACGTTTTAGTTCACGCAAAATAAACAGTTGGCAGCGCTATTGACTGAGCATACTGTACCCCAAGAAACATTATCATTATCAGAAATTCCGGCGGGCGGAACTGATAGGCGATGAAAATATATGAAAAGATCTCAATAGTTTCGTTTTATTGAAATTACTTCTTTTAGGTGGTCAGTGAATGTGTTACAATACAAAGTACGTATTGGTGTGGTGTTCTGTATGTGTCTGTGTATACATGCAATTGTTTGTTTTACTTTTAAGGGGTAATAGGGACTTGGGGTATAATAAGGTTTTGGGTTTGAAAGTACACCTAGCAAAACTTCCAGCGGTTGCCGCACTCGTTGCACATGACGAATGTAGTCATAGGTTCATCAGCAGAGCGCGTCTGTAGCTGATTGTACGTGCAGTTGCGTTTTTTGCACTTGCCACATTTGAGTAGATCCGTCTTGGTGCCCTGGACGGTGGCCAGCTGGGCATCGTTGATGGCTTCCTTGACGAACTTTTCGCGCAGCTTCTTCATCTCATCGCTAGCCATCTCCTCGGGCGTCATTTTGGCCAATTGTTTGGCCGAAACCGCACCGCACATGAAATTGCCACGCAGTCCCGGATTTTTTAGATCCTTCAGATTGGCGACACGAGATCTAATGCGATTCTTGTACTTCATATCAGTGTTCTTGAACTCCATGTAAATGGCATCCTCAAGCTCGGCTGCCATCTCCTCGGGTTCGGCACAACCTTCCGGCACTTCGCCTATTTTTAGCGCATTTGTTAACATCTCTCGGCACTTGAGACGCACGGCATCAGTCATGCCACTTCCGGGGAACGACGCATGTGCTGATGACGACGACTTCCTTTCCTCCCGCTTGTCCTTTGTAGAATTGCTGCTGCTGCTTGACTTCTCCTTGCTAGAGCTGGAACTGGAATTTGACTTGCTGACACTAGAAGGTTTTGACGCGCTGCTACTATTGCTCGAGCTCTCTTTGCCGGTGGAACTCTCCTTAGGCATAGCTGGCGCCGGGCTTGCCAGGAAACGCTTCCAGTTCTTGATTAGAGTCTTGGCCAGGGCAATAACTTCATCGTCCTTGCTACTCTTACGCAGCTCGTTCACCGTCATGCCGATGCGTGTCTTTGTCAATATCTCTAGGTTAATATTTAGGGTTTGCAGCGCCTTAAGAAGATCGAGCGCCTGTTCCTGTCCCTGTTAATGCGTATAATAGTTACCATTTGTATTCCATATAGATTTTATTTTTTACTCACTGAACCATCGCTTGCTGTCGATATCTTGCCTATTTTTTTCTGAATTCGAAATACTTCGTCCTCGACGCTCATTTTGATTGCCGATGCGGTATAATCTGTATTAAAATGATAAAACTAAGGTTATGTATACTATTCAGAAAAAACGTAAGCTTAGCTTTAATTTAAATGAGTAATACTAATTATATTATTCTAGTTATTACATTATTTCCCTCCAAGAAATGTTGTTTACTAATTTTTTATGTATTCTCTACAGGGGTATTGACTATGTCAATTGAAGTATCGATATTTAAATGCGGTATGCTTTCCATATCGATAGTTAAGATAATGGAAGAGCCGCAAGGATCGTTTATTTACCTTTCAATATTTAAATTTGATTTCTTCGTGTCTTAATGCTTATGGGTGATATAAATTGTCATCAAGATTGCATTAAAATTCGTACAATACGTTCTTTGGAATTTACAGAGCTAAGCAATATTCACTTTAGGATGTGATTGTTACCGATATTAATTAACAGATTACTGCGATATTATTCTTAAAAACTGGCCACACTGAATAATTATTCTGTTAGTTAACACTGCCTTAACAATTAAAGAAGTTTCCACGAGAGCGGTAAACTTAAATACTGTTCAAATTCACGTGTGTTTACTTATTACTTTTGTGTTGTCGGTAGGTAGCGTTTGATTAAAAGTCTTTGGTTAAAGCTCCTAAATTATAAGCAGAATTTTTTAATTTGGTTGCCAATTCAATGTGCAAAAATATGTACATACATAATATGTTTGTGTGTACGTACATACATGTGGAACATTCACTTGCAAACGTAAATTCACTTATTTGTTCCTTTGGAACTTCTTTATCTATTCTATTTCACCGTTATACTTTAGGGTTGTCGGCTATTGTTGACTATGCCGATATTCGCATTTACAATACTATTTTTTTGGCATTCGGCAACTCTATAAAAATTGAGAACATTTTTAAAACGGTAAACTTTTTATTCCCTTTCAATTGAATTCTTGGTACAATAAAAGGAAGTCGCGTCACGTTTTCTTCAGTTACAAGTTTCTAAAAGTGCAAATTTTGTTAAAAGTGCTTTTTAATAAGATTTTATATTGTAGGTGAGCGTAAATTAAAACAATTGGGAATATTACATTGAAATAAAGAAATTCAACTAATTTATTTAGTATACATGTGTTAATCACGCAGTAGGCTTTTTCGTTTCGAAACAATTTTATTTTCGCTCCCATTAAACAATTGTGATTTAAGCAAAATGTAGTAAATATGGTGATTCGACACCTAAACCTATATGTTGTTTTGATCATGTTCGTTCCTGTCCTTCGCACCATGCGCATCAAGTTTAATTCGCAAATCAAAAAAATCCATTCCACTGTTTAAAATTCGATCTGATAACGCGGAGTTTATTAAGGAATCCTTTTAAGCACGCATTGTTGACCATGGATTTTGCCCGCATGTTAGAAGGAGTTGTAATTTTATAATTGATTAAAAATGTATTATATACTAAAATAAGAAACAAGTTTCAGGAAAATGTAGTGTTTTTTGTTTATTTTTATCAAATATTTTTTTTTGTAATTTTTCAATTATTTTAAACGAGTTTTCTCAACGTGTTTGGTTGAAATGGGGTTTGTTCTTTGGGGTCAAAATACAATACAATATTAGTCAAAAAATGTATTCTGTATTTGTTATTTTTGTTTTTTTTTTTTTAATTTGTTCATTTCTAAGTGGTTTAGTCATAAAATTTTGTTGCCATTCATGTTAGTTTGTTTGTTAATTACCAACTTTTCACCATACATACATAAATATGCACATGTATGTGTAAGTACAATCATGTGCATATCCTGTGTATGCATATACCTATTATATTTAATTTATACAATCTCTAATTGTAAAAGCATACAATTTTACAGGATTTTCTTACGGTTGCCTTACGTTTTCTGTTTACGTTTGGGTTATCTCTTAACTGCTGCAGTAATTTCATTTCCTTGACTGTTTGTAAGCAATATATCCAACTGATCTACGCGTTAGTCGCCCAAGTGTAATGTGTGTGTTTAGGTGTTTGTGTTTTTGTTTTTATCTCTACTTATAAGGTTCTCTAGATTTGCTCCAATAGTCGATTTTTTTATTTTTAATCATGCTTAAATTTATTTTGGGTTTTATAGTGTGTTGTTGTTATTGTGTTGTGTGTACCTTCATTAAATGTAGAATATATATGATGCACATAATTAATTTGCTTTATAATTAATATAATAGAGCGTATATCTATATATATATATTGTATCTGTATATATATATATAAATATATATATAGTATTTTTAAGAAACACAATTACAGGATTTCAACACTTAATAATCTTTTGTATGTACTTTTTTCTGTTTTTTTTTTTCACTACTGAGTTTTGCTTTTGTTTTGTGTTTTTAAATTTTTTGTTTTTCATTTATTAATTTTTAAAATACAATCGTAACACAGTAAAAATTAAAAAAAATGCATTTTTATATGAGGGCAATGCATATAAAAATGTTTTAACAAAATTATAAATGTTTATGCATGAGAGTGTGTGTATGATTAATGAAAATGCGCTTTTAAAAACTGCATCTGTTAATGACAAACCAGCAGCAGATCAGGATCAGATCAATAATCGTGACCATGATCGTGATGTGTTGTGTCTCTTAAGTAATGTACTTTTCTTATATGTTTCATATCTCCTTAGTTTTGTCACTGGACAACAGACTGTACTTTTTAAGTTTTCATACATGTTGTATATGGATGTGTTTGTCTGTGTTAATGTATTTTACGGTGTGCTTGCGATTTGATGACTTGGTAAAATAGTAAAAGAAGAAACAACAAATTTACAATGTGTATTAGAAATAGAAACTTTTTGTTTTTGCTTTTCCGTTTGCTCTTTCTAAATTGCTTTTGCTTAGATTTACAGTTTGGTTTTTGAATGATTTTTTTTATTATTTTATTATATAAGTTTATATATATTTAATTTATATTCCTCTTATTTTTTCCTTTCTTCTTTCTCTGCTTGTTATTATTATTGTTTTCAAATATTGTTTTGTTGTTGTTTTTGTTGCTTTTGGCTTTGGCTGCGCTGCGGCCGCCTTATTATATTGAAAAAATTTCCACTCTCTCGCTTACAACTTGTATGTGTTTGCAGTGAGTGTGTGTGTGTGTATGTTGTGTGTGATATATTGGTAACCTGTTACTTCTCCTTATCCGAATCCTCCTCCTCGATCTAATACAGACACCAATTCTAAAATTGAATGCACGCCCGGCGCCAGCGACGACGACAACAGCAGCAGCAGAAGCAGCGAGCGCCTCCTCCCAATCTCTTCATCTCCTCCACTTGAAATCTTTGCATGCCAAAATTGTTTAGGCCAGTGTGGGGAACTGACGTTCATCGTTGACCTTAGGGGCAGCATTCGGTTGCCTCTCGTTGCCGAAACGCTTGCCAGCATTGCCACCGCCGATGCCGCCACCCAGGCTGCGACGCTCCACTGGCGGCCTGTTGCCACCCTCAGGGCGCACCTCCCTCGGGCCGCTAGTGCTGCCGCCCTCGGCATTGGCATTGCCATGAGCACCTCCTTGTCCGCCAGCGCCGCCTTGATAGGGACCGCGATTACCCTCGCCGCGGTTACCACCACGCCCGCCTGGTCCGCCACGACCACGTCCACCGAAACCGCCACCACCACCGCGACGTCCATCATTGAAATTGAATTGAATGTCAAGCACGCGCTGCTGGCGACCAACGCGCTGCGGATACATGGCAGGATCGTATTCAAGTTCTTCTTCGCTTTCGTTCTCTTTCTTCTTGTTGCTGGTCAGCACAATCATCTTCTTCCACTGAGAGGTGTCCTCGCCTACAACAAAGCAGGAGAGATAATAATTTGTTATAGAAACTCGTATCTTCTTAATAATGTATCCCAAAGTCTCTAAAAGGGGTAAGTAGTTACTACGGACGCACCTTCGCCAGCTTTACGTATGTTGAACTTGGGCTTAATGCGCTGCTGTTGCTGTGCCTTCCATTCGTCCAGGGTCAGCTCTTTGGTCTCCTCCTCAGCCGGTGGCTGCTGCTCGTTCTGCTGCTCATTTCCGGACTCGTCGGCCTTTCCTTCAGCATTGTTGTTCGCACTTGTCTCGCCGCCCTCGTTCTTGTTCACATCATCGATGGCCTCCTTAACCGATCCCCAGTTATGTGCGCCAGCTCCGTCACGTTTGTCAACAGCTTTTACGCCTATTATCAAAACAATACAGAAATACAAACATGAAGTTTCATAATCTCAAGATTTAAATCATATTTATTTTTTGTCTATCTCTGATTTTGATATTGATCTATTTACAGCGCTTTTTATCGAGTAAAACGAGCGAGGGGACTAGTGTGTTTCGCCTACTTTTAAAGGTAACATTAAATATATATAAAAAAAAATATTACTTGATTGCTCTAATTCTCGTTTATTTAAAATAATTTCAGATTAAGAGAGATCTTGCGGTCAAATCCATTTTTCAAGAGACCGGTAAGTATTTTTTTTGATTACACGGACCATCTATATAATATATTTTTAGAGTAAACACTCTTCTAATTAAAAAACCCACAAAAAGGCTTGCAGTTCTCTCTCGCAATATCAAGTCTGTCCGCAATATTATAAATAAATACTGTTTGTAATACACATATGCTCAGAATAGCGTTGAAACTCTGTGTGACCAGCCAGTGTAGCCGCATAGCAGCCGGTTCTAGATAAGCCCAATCAGCCGAGCACACTTTCCATACCCCCGCTACTCAGTACCCTCGCGCTCATTCATAGCCCTGGTCGATTAAAACTCATGTGGCGCGCTGTTGCCCGTCGCCATCGTCATCATCATGGAAAACTGTATGAGCCTCCTACACTCACATTCATTTTTGCGTGTGTGTGTGTTTTTGGGGAGCGGGGAAGGTGAGGCCGATATGGCCTGAAGAAGAACCAAACTATTTTTAAACATATTTCATATATACAACAAATTGAAAACGAAAATGTGCGTCGCCCCTCAGCTTCAACATTCGTTTTTCTCACTCAATTTCTGAACATAGTGTGATCTTAATTTTGGACATACTAAACACTTACCCCGCGGGAATTATTTAGAAATGGGAGTAGAGCATCTTAGAAGGGGGAGATGGAGCGGGGAAAGGGTGTAAATAAGCAGGTTTAACCTCATAGTTAGGCGAAGTGATTATGCACAATTGGGTGTTGGAATTGATTACACATTTTATAATACACATAAACGTTACGAGTGTGTGTGTGTGTATGTATGCGTATATAACTCACCAGTTTTATCTGAGCCCGATTGACGATCGAATTCACGTTTACGATTACCGCCCTCGTAGTTACGATTCTGACGGGGTGGACGATCTCCACCATCTCTGCCAAAACCAGCGCCGCCACGGTATGGTCGAGGATTGCCGCCATCAGAATAGCCACCAGAGTTGCCACCTGGAGCGCCGTTTTCGCGCACGTTGCGGCGATTGTTGCGCTGCTCGCGCGTCACCTCACCGCCGTTCTGTTGACGAAAATTGACATTGCGCTGTTGTTGCTGCTGCCCTTGACCAGTTTCACGTGTTTTGCCCGCACCAGCAGCTCCGCCAGCACTGCGGCCAGCGACCGCGCTACCAGCAGCCCCACCTTGCTTGTTGTTGTTCAGTTTGTCATTGTTGTTGCCAGCAGCATTTTTCTTGCCATCATTCTTATTAAGCGCACCTGGTTTGTTTTCCTTTTCGGCTTGATTTGGCTTCTTGGCTGCTGTTGCCGCTTTGGGTGCCTTGGCAGTTGGCGCCGTTTTTGTGGTCGCCCCCGCTGCAGCTGCTGCGCCCGTCGCAGCTGGCTGCTGCTTCTTCTTGGCCGCGACAGGATTATCTAATGGCTCGCTAACATCGTCGTCCATGAACAAAAGTTCATAACGATTTTTACCGGCGCTATCCATGTTGTTTAGCTAACACTTCTGTTGCTACTACTTTAAGGTGCTGATGCTGCTTCTGCTGATGAACGAGGACGATTATTGTTCCAATTGATTTTTCCACACACGTACAGATTTTATGCAAAAATCACACACAGAATGTTTCAGAGTTTCTGTCAGAAAAAAAACTCGTGTGTGTTTGGTTGCTGCTGCTGCGCCTGTATGAGTTTATGTTTGTGTGAGAGTGTGGAAATAGTAGAAGAAATTCGTTATTTGTAGTCTTGCTTTTTGCTATTTTTTCTTTTCGTCGCTGTCGTGTGGTTGCCTGGCTGCGCTCTAACCTTAATTTTCTGCGTTTCTGCTTTGGCTGCTACACACAAACGTGCACATATACATATACACTGCTTAAAGCGCACATGTGTTCTCTCTACTGTTCTACAGAGGCAAGGCAAGGCGAAAAAAGCATGCTATGTATACATACACAGAACAGAGCAACTCACGTTTTTCGCTTTAACAGAGTTGCTCCTCACATGCATTTTTGCTCATTTTATTGTCGGCGTCCGGCAGTGAATGGCAAAAAATGAAGTGCTGTATTTTATTTGCGTACGTTGCGTTTGAATTTGTTCGCTGCTTTTATTTAATTGTATATTAATAATTATTATAGCTAACTATTGTTAATATTTAACTATATTTCAGTTAAATAATTGCCTGAAACATGTCTGATTGGGAAGACGAGGTAAGTTATTTAAAAAGATTTTAAATCAGGGCCTAAAAAAATTAAACTTATTGCTTAGCCTGTGTGCGCTGTGCCACCGCCATCTACCGTTGCCGACGACGCTTGGGGAGATTCAAATCCATCCAGAAAAATTGTTTCAGAATGGAGTGATGAAGAACAACCTACTAGTGGCCAGCGGGAAGGCGGTGGAAATGATTACCGTGGAGGTGGTGGCGGCGACGGATATCGTGGACACCGTGATGCGTATGGAGTTGGAGGCGGTTATCGCGGGCGTCGCGACGGTGAAGGCTGTGGCTTTCGAGGACGTCGTGATGAAGATGGCGGTGGTGGCCGAAGTGGTGGTGGCGGTTTCCGCGGACGTCGAGATGACAACCAGGATGGTAAGTTATTAGTAAAAAATTATTAATATTTTATTTTTTCCCTATTCTTCATTCGTGTTGTGTATGTAATTGCTTGTGTAGAATTAGGTAACAGTTTTTTATTTTTTGATTAATTCGAAAACAGTGACGCAGCTGCTCTGCGGACCCTACCGCGGCCTACGAGTGCCCTCTAGCTACGATAAGGAGGTCGTGCGTCAATTTATCAATGATCTTGATTTAACTTCGATCAATGATCTAGCGAAGTTGCGGGAACTGCGCGATTATTTGATGGAAGCTTTTAAGCAGCTGGTAACCAACGAATGGGATTCGATTCAAGTCAGAGAGCGGAATGAGCGCAAGCGTATGGCCCGCGAGTTGCGTATTGAGGCTGCCAATTCGGATCGTATTTTAAACGAGATAAATAATATGCTCAACGAACCGGGGGAAGAACAGCAGGGGATTGTAATGGATTGGTTAAAATCTAATATGATGAACGACCATCTGCAACTTCCGACATGTAGCATGGACACCTTTGTGGCACCAAGAACTCCAAGACAGAGACGACAAATGACAATTGCACCAATGGCATCACCATCAACCCCACCACAAGCACCACGAAAGCTGACGCCGAGACCAAAACGAGGCACAGGAGCCAGCGCCGCACCAATGCAAATTGATAAGTTTGATGATATGGAGATGCCATCGCAAATTGGAGACGTGAGAATGTTAATAAGAGCAGGCGCTGAAAAGTATTCGCAATGCGAAGGCAACGATATAGACTACACGCTGGCATTTGCTTCTGAATACCAAGACACAATTAGGATTGATGCAGAGCCACCGTATTACCAACATTGGGTACCCGAAAATTTTATACGTCGCCGTGAAATG
Source organism: Zaprionus inermis (assembly GCA_018151445.1). NCBI lineage: Eukaryota > Metazoa > Arthropoda > Insecta > Diptera > Drosophilidae > Zaprionus > Zaprionus inermis. The sequence continues at coordinate 508,715 of JAECXD010001696.1, read as the reverse complement.
CGTATTACACATTATTATATGCCGCGTGCGATGCGTAAAGAGATACCCTTACCGGAGCTTAGATCGAACAGTGTGTGGTTCTCTTGCAAGGCACCTGCAGAATTTGAATTTAAAATATCCCATACGGTTGACAATTACAGTCGTCTTATGAATACGAATAATCTGCAGCAAGATCAGACAAGCAGCATGTTTAATCTGCCGCGTCAACAACAATCCGGAAGCCGCCAGGACTCACAAGATTATATAAGACTAATGCTGGACTCAAGGGAGAACGAGACATTTGTAGCCGCAGCAACTTCAACACCGTTAACAGCATTGCCGATTAATTGGTATAACCATTTTTTACTCATTATCGCATTCCTTCTTTCGCTTACCGTTTTATTCTTGCATTCGCGTGCTGCGAACCAATTTCGTTGATAGCTTCATTCGATGATCTTAACATAAAATGCAATTTTAGAAACTAACAATTTTGACATTTACTCAAACAACATATAACGATTTGACGAGTATAAAAATCAGTTTGAGAGTGATTTCAGCAACATCATATCAAATATTTTAGAAACTTAAAGCAGATTTGTTTCTCATAATACTTAAATTTTGAGACTACTCGAAAAGTGTAAAGTTGTTATGTTTGAAATCGCAATTAAGATGTTTTCAAAGTATAATTATTCTTTCAGTTAGGAATAGGTCTTTTAATTGTCGCTCTTAAACTCTACTGATTTCCAATCTTACTGTTTTCCACTTGACTTGCTTTCCATGCACTAACACAGTCTACCACCTATGGAACCAGTAGCAGCTCCCGAAATCAGTCAGCCCATTTTGACAGATGAAGATCGATTGGAAATGCAGCCGCTTTTGCCGCCAATTCCCCAGGAGTGTCTGATGGAGTTTGGTACCGACATAATGCCAACATCGGCGGAGAATTTATCAACGTCATTGTTAACGCGTTCACGCTATGCGTATGCATCGACCCCTCTGAAAGACTATCGCCATCAGCTGCCGCCTATCGATGAGGAGCAGCATCAGCGACCTACTACCATGGGACGTGTGCTTGAGTTGAGTGAACATTGTCCGCCACCAACGCCGCCACGCCCGTCAGTGGCACCTAATGAATCTGCCGTAGATGGAGTAGCAGCACCACCAGCCGCGGAGCTTCAGTTAACTCCATGCCGACCACGCGATTGGAGCTCAATCTTTCGACCACGTAACTATATGCCAAGCTATGAGGGACTCGACATTGAACAGGAAAAGCCAAAGCAGAAACGCAGACGTCGTGTTCCTGTTCAGCGAACGGATAATACTCCGGAGGCACCTGCTCCCGAACCGAGAAGCAATCATGAGATTACAACACATTTTTTAGCTGATTTGCTACAATCTGCGTTGCAGGATGAGCCGCCATCGAGGCAGGCAGACATTGATGAGGGGCGACAATCCGAAGAGCGTTTGAATCCTCCAGCAACGAATATGCAACTGGCCGAGTCTGACTTGGAATTGCCACAAGACCTAGCCTTGCCAAAGGAGCTGCCCGCAGTGGTGGGGGAAACGGCGATGATTCTTGCTTCAAAAGTTAATCAAGTGATGGAAACTGAATTACCTCAAGTAGCCATAGGTGGTGCTTTGTGGACACCTGCAGCAGAGCCATGCGCAGAAGTAACAGAACCATCTGCAGAAGCAGCAGCAGATCCGTCTGCCAAAGCACCAACAGGAGCAGAGCCACTTGCTGAGGCAGCAGCAGCAGCAGCAGAGCCATCTGCAGTAGCAGTAACAGCAATAGAGTCACTACCTATGGAGGTTGATTTACCTTTTCCATCTGTCAGTCTGGATGAGCTTCCCGATCGACCCGTAGTTACATCGATGTTCATTGTTTATACACCAAGCGAGAAGAGCTTGCAAGCCGGAAAACAACAATTGAGTCTGACAGGGATGACGAGCGAGTGCCCAACGTCAGCTCATATCACTGCCTCCACGCGCCTCATGGAGGACTCAATTACAACGCAAGATATAAATGTACAAAAGGAAAAAACAGCTCATCAACAGAATGACGAACAGCGCATACATCGGGAACGTTTCTATAGGGAAAACCTAAATGATTTGGACTTCGTTGTCAAGCATACTGAGAAGCTACGCCTTATGGTGGATCATCAAAAGCAACTAAGCGATGAACAGCAACAACAGCGGCAGCCACCCCGCGAATATTCAAGCGCTGATTTCTGTCCGGCAGATGAAACAGAATCGGAAAGAGCGGATGGTTCTCGGAGTCGGCGATACATCTCACTGCCTGCCGTGTATACGTACGATCCTAGAGTAATTCTGGACATGCCAGCCGTAAAGCTTCGTGTTGCTCACAGCCTGATGGCCGCAATAATCATGCAGCCCACAGTGGATATGAGATCTTTGTCGTTCATCACATGTCGCATGGAGGCGGCCATAGCATATCGTATTATTTTGGAGCTAAAGACAGCTGGAATTGTCAATTTAAGCAAGGATGCGCGATTCGCATCTTTGCGATAAGGTCGAAAATTGTTCTCTACAAATTTTCATTAATATATTTTGAAAAATTGATATTATGTTTTTAAAGCAAATTTACGAAATGCTGCAAAATTTGAAGATATCTATTAATCCTACATTGTGTCCCAAAAACAATTCTTACTTATTACATACTTAAAATGTTATGTTTTGAAATATGTTATTCTTTTTCATTTGTGTTATAATTAACAATTTAAAAAAAAAAAACTTAAAATAATTTACTATTTCTTATGAAAGATATGCATTATTTTTATACAATGTTGGTCTACGCTCAAAAATATCTTGTATAAATGTATAAAATTATTTTTATTTTAATTGAAATTTGCAGAACATTTTCATAAATATAATTTACATAGTTTGTTCTATAATCGTTTTGTTGTTTTATCTTGTCTTGTATGTTTTCGTAAGGAATTTAAAAAAAATGAATTCATATAACTAATTTTCATCTGAAATTCAACAGGGGAGGAGCGTCGGGGCGGTCGTGGAGCTGGCGGTTTTAATCGTAACCGTGGCGATTTTGGTGAGAAAGGTGAGCGCCGTCGTCGTGGTGAAGGCGACTTGAATAATAATCATGAAGGCGGCGATGGCGACGGCGATGATAAGAAGACGAGGGAGTTTTACATACCACCCGAGCCGACAAAAGATGAGACTGAGCTATTCGGCACTGCCATTTCTTCGGGCATTAACTTCTCCAAATATGACAATATTCCTGTTAAGGTAAAAAGCAAATAAATCAGATAATCCATTTTAAACTGATCCAATTCATTTCATATTGATATAGGTGACGGGCGAGAACGTGCCGCCAGCTATAAAGAAATTTGATGCTGCTAATCTGCGCGGCAGTTTGCTGGAAAATATCACCAAGTCAGGATACATAGTGCCCACACCTATTCAAAAGGTCTCGATTCCGGTTATTACCGAAGGACGTGATCTAATGGCCTGTGCCCAGACTGGCTCCGGCAAGACGGCTGCATTTCTGCTGCCCATTCTGAACAGCATACTCGATGAGTCCGTTGATCTGGAGATTGGCAAGCCGCAGGCAGTAATTGTTTCGCCCACACGAGAGTTGGCTATTCAGATTTTCAACGAGGCTAGAAAGTTTGCATACACTACGTTTCTTAAAATTAAGATACTTTATGGCGGCACATCGGTCAAATATCAGAATGAATCAATCACCAATGGTTGCCATGTGTTGATCGCCACTCCGGGACGACTTCTTGATTTCGTGGAGCGAACATTTGTTACTTTCGAGGACACACGATTTGTTGTCCTCGACGAAGCCGATCGCATGCTGGACATGGGATTTGCAGAGAGTATGCGAAGGATTATGCATCACCAGACAATGCGCCCGGATCATCAGACATTGATGTTCTCGGCCACGTTCCCCGAGGAGATACAGCGTTTGGCCGGTGAATTTCTAAAGAACTATATCTTTGTTACCATCGGTGTGGTGGGCGGTGCCTGCTCGGATGTGCAGCAGACAATTTACGAGGTAAACAAGTTCAACAAGCGCTCCAAATTAATGGAAATACTGCGCGAGGGTGCCGATGGCACCATTGTGTTTGTGGAGACAAAGCGTGGAGCTGACTTCCTGGCTTCGTTCTTCTCGGAGACCGAGTTCCCTACCACATCCATACATGGCGATCGTTTGCAGAGTCAGCGTGAGCAGGCTTTACGTGACTTTAAAAATGGCAACATGAAGGTGCTGATTGCCACCTCAGTGGCTTCACGTGGTCTAGGTAAGTGGGATCTGGATAAGGACTGACCAAGGCTAAACATATTTCCTTCCTTGCAGACATTAAAAATGTAAAGCATGTCATTAACTATGATATGCCCTCAAGCATTGACGATTACGTGCATCGCATCGGTCGCACCGGTCGTGTTGGCAACAGTGGACGAGCTACTTCGTTCTTTGATCCTGAGCATGATCGTGCTCTGGGCGGTGATTTGATAAAGATCTTGGAGGGTTCCGGTCAGGTGGTGCCTGATTTTCTCATGGAAATGGGCGGTGGCAGCTTTTCCGCCTCTAAATTTGGCGGCATTGATGTGCGCGGTGGAGCCGGTACCCAGGTGAAAGCAGCTTTTTAAATAATCTTTTTTATGCTCATATTTGTTGCTTGGTTCTTTATTAGGTCACAAATGCAGCGGCTGACAACTTGGAGGATGAAGAAGAATGGGATTAAAGTAGAACTAATCTTAGATTACGACCAGACTGAATAGAATGAGTACATAACTCTCATGCGTATTGCGACAAGCACAGGAAGGACTTCATTTAAAAAACTGCGTATTTTATCATTTCAATTCCTTATTCATAAAGCTTATAAAACAAATGCAGCTGAATAATGCATTTAAATATCATTTAAAAATTAAAACTAAACTTATGAGATAAGTTGAAACAAAAAAAAACCAAATTTTATTTAAAATTCATTTATTTATTTCTTAGTCTTGGCGTATTTGAATAACAACTTGAAAAGTAAAACTCTGCTCTTTCAATCTGAAGTCTACAATACTGTTGTCGTACACTCTCTTTATACGCTCTCCTCGCTGCTTTATTTCGTACCGGCTTTTTGCGCTCGCTCGACGTTCTCATTTCGTCTGCCTTCATCTTCGCAATGCGAAAGACGCGTACGAAAACAAAAAGCGCAATACGAATGTCTGCGCTTCTTTGTTTTTGTCTTTGCACGCACCCACACACACACAAACGCAGGGACGCACGCATGCACACAACAAAATCAATAAATGTGAACTCACCACTATGACGCTCTCTCGGCGCTCGCGTGTTGAGTTTCAAGCGCAAGTTTGGTCGAACTGTGCGAGTCGAGTTCAGTCTCTGACGGCATTTTACAGCGTGCGAACGCTTTTTACTGCGCGTCCGCTGCTGCTTCGAGCAATTGTTACAACAAATTTGTGGTATTAAATAATTGAACTTAACTGCAATTGCCTCACCCCAGCTGCACAACTTAACGGTAGACAGTGACCAAGTTGTTATATTGTTGGTGAATGTTGTTGTTATCGCGACGCCCTGCAAAGTATGCAACGTAAAGTGTGTTTCATAGTGATGTCTTCGTTTCGTCAGTTTAACCTAAATCGCTTCTTGGCGATTATGAAATAAGCAGACAGTTGCCAACTACCTTGTTGCTGCTGCTGTTGTTGTTGTTGTTGTTGTTGCTCTTAGCACGGCTTAGCCGTGCAGACAAACAACGAACGAGGCAAATAACAAACAATCAAAAACGCAGCTAGTGTATAAGCGACGACGCCCACGCACATTGAACCCGGACTCTGACTACTACTGTGAAGTCCAAGTCTAGTTACTTGCCCTCGGTGGAAATCCACCCTCGCCGGCAAGGAAAACTCTTTATATTTACGATTTTCTTTAATTTTCGTATGGCCTTTGCGTGTTACCCGACTTATTTCGTGTATTTTTATGTTTCGAACCACGCATAGTAGTAACCTATGTATTTATTTTATTTCTTTTCTGCAATAGAGTCATAAATGATATCTGGGAAAATCTTTGAAAGTAACGAGAGAAACATAAATAAATTTCGCAGTTTAACTTCAATAAGCGCGCGACATGTTGCGCAAATTCTAAAAACAAATAAGTTTTCCAATTTCGAAAAACGAAATCATCCCGCAAAGTAATAACAAAAGTGGAACAAAAAATAAGAGAACAAAATATAACAAATCTGAATAAGAGTGTGATTTTTGTTTTTTTTGGCACACTATGAGTCAAAGTTTTGATAGTTTAATGCGCGGGGCGGGTGCATCGCCCAGGGGGAGTGGCAGTGGCTATGATGGCTATCCGGGCGGCTATTCGGATCGTCAGTCCTCGGAGGATGTGCCGGAATCAACGACAACAGCGACTACAACAACCACAGCCGGCGACGATGGAGCTGCTGCTGCTTCTGGCGGTGGTGCGATATCGCGGGATGATGATTTCACCGAGGACAACAACTTCGAATCGAATTTGCGACGTCGCAAAGGCAAAATAATATCCTGTGCCAAGGAGACCATCGAGAACGGTAAGAGGGACAAAATGACACAAGCACACACACACTCACATCTGTGTTCGACAATTGGTAAACAATGCGACATTTGTCGTATCAAGTTTCAAACGACAAAAAATAAAAATTTTGTAATAGAATGTCGAGCGAGTAGGCGCAGATTTTCCGCAACTGTCAACAACTTTTGAGGCCATCGCAATTACAGTCGCAAATTCACAAAGTGGATCAGACAAGTTAAACAATCTTTATGTCTGTTTTAAGGAAAACTTGTAAACGTCAGAAATGTCAATGATAAAAGTAGAATTTATATAGCATGAAGATATATATGTATAATTCGAAATCGATGGAATCACGAAATTACGATGCAAGTGGAAAATATTGATTTGAGTATTTTTAATAATTTTTAGTATTATATTGTCTTCGACTTTAACATTGTATTGCTGTATCGATATGGCAATATCGATAACATTTAAAGAAGGTTACCAATAGTTTCCGATCACTCTTTAACTGGTTCTTATCCAAATCGAGGAAATCACGAATCACAAAATAACGATACAAGCGGTAAATATCGTTTTGAGTATTTTGAATAGTTTTTGGTATTACATCGTTTTCGACTTTAATATCGCATCGCTCTATCGATATCACAATATCGATACCAAATAAGGAAAGTAACTGCCAATAGTTTCAGATCACTTTTAAATCGAGTTTTAAAGCATTTACTTAAGTAATATTCTCATACAAGTTCAATCGACTCTACAAGCGATATTTCTACTTGAATGGAATACATATTTTCGTCAGTTTTTGGAGCGTCGTTAGTAGTTTTCGCACGAAGCAACTATCAAATTACCCTAAAATGACTTTCAGATTGATGTATGTACTTCCTTCCTCCGTGCCCCCGCAGCTACTTGCCAGTGTTCTGCCACTGCAGCCGTCTACGTTGGACAAATAAAACTAACTTTGCTTTGCTCCATTCGCCTGCACAATAGTGGAGTGTGTCGCCAGCTTTTTTGTCGTTGTCGCTTGCATTGTGCTGCATCTGCCGTCGATGTCGCCTCAACGGCGTCGACTGCACGAGAAAGTTTCCTCCGAGTTGTCTTTGAAAGCCATTTAATTATTAATGTGTGCCTCCGTCGCTTCAAGCATGCCGTGAAGGCCTATAAAATGCCTTTTCCTTGCCATTTTTCTTTTAATTGATTGCGACTACCGCTACAGCAAAACTTATCGATTGCACTCGATAAACTTAATGTAGGTGGGCTTGCCAATGGGTTAATCTCAAGCCTTTTTTTTTTGTTTACTTTTAAGACAGAGTTAATTAATTGCATTAGCTTTTTATAGGTCAAGGCTATATTCTGCTCGTTCTACACACAATACATGGAATAGCCCATATGAATATTATTGCTTCGAGTGTGCCTAAGGGTTGGCCTATTGTACATATTACCACATTGTGGTGTCATTGCTCGCTCTGCTTTTGAGGGTGGTTTTTTCGTATCGCGTGCTAGACGCGCGTCTTAACTCGTATGCTTACAGTGCCCCCAAAGAGTTTGGATACCAGAGAATGGCATGTAAAACAGGCGCTAAATGCAATCGACAATGTATACAAATTGATTAATAGTTAACATTAGGGTTGAGCCACGTTTGCTCATATCGATTTAAGATCCCAAAAGTGCTTGCCAGCTTTGATATTGGTTATAAGAAAAAACTGCACTTATATGTATATGATGCGTGCTCCCGTAAAGGGCTGCAGAGTGCCGAGCTTCGAAAAAAGTTCAGACCTGACTTGTAAACTTTATACCGCCTGTCACGTTGACGTGACGAGCCTGGATATGGGCCTAGGTGAGGCAGGGCAATTGCTCAGGGGTGGGAAAAATGCATCGCGTGCGTTAGACTGGCGTGAAAAATTAGAAGTTTTACTTTGGAGTTGGGTAAACGCTGGCGCACATCGATTTTCTGTTAGGCGGCCAGAGCTGCCATGATGTCTGCGCCATTAAGGGAATCGTATAGTCAAACCATCGCGACTCCCGTCACTGTCATTGTCTTGGGCCATTGTCTGATTGTCCACACAATGTTTGCCTTTCTGATGATTGTTTTCTTGTCGGCTTTATGAGCGCGCTCTGCTGCTACTGGCTGTCTGGCTGTGTCAATCGCGGCAACATTGGCTCTGGCAATTGCTATGGGAACTATGCATTGGCTCCACGGCTCCGCTGTGGTGAACCCCTTAGCCCTATTGATATCGCTCTTGTCTGATATGTCTGTCAGCTGTCTGCCAGTAACAAAGGAATAGACAACAATTTGTTATTATCATTTCCATGTCGATTGCAGTCAAGTACCCCGTTGAACGAACGAATCTGTAAGCATTAAAACAATAGTTTCGTTACAAATATGTTTCTAAAATGAAAACTTTAAATTCTATAAATACCCTTAGATTTGCTTGCCAATTGATTTTTCAATTTTCTCTTCAAAGTTGTTGATGCAGCCATTCCACCTTGAGTAAGCTTGATCTAAATAAAAACAACTACAATGTTAACATAGATAGCGTTTCTTTTATACTACGCTGTGGATTTTGCTAAGACAACGCTCTCGGCGCACTTGGAAAAATACACACAAGCGCATACATACATATACACGAATAAATACAAAGATGTTTCTATACAAGTAAGCTCACAAAAGCGCTTTATGTGTACTAGATTTGTTTCTAAAGGATCTCATATATGATGCCTTTTCGGGGGCAGCAAAAAGAAAATGCTTGTGGCCTCAAGAAAAATGACGTCTCATATTTCCATCTCTATTTACTGCACTTCGTTTCTTAAGTGTTGAGTTGGGGGAGTTAAATTAAGAATGTTATTAAACATATGCCAAATATTCAAAATAATATAATAAAAAATCCATATAAAATTAAGATTTTGAACATTTAACTGAGTAATTTGTAAGGAAATGCGCAGATTCATTTTACCTTAATAATTTACATATTTGGCTTTGCGAGTGTGCGTGTGGATGAATAAATCAGGAAAAGCTTCGGATGAGGCCACAGCTCAATTTCCATATGCGGTTTACAAACATATGTACTATCATTTCCACGCATATTTATGGGTGTAAATAAATTTAATCAAATTATGCAAAGCTGTCGGTTTATTTGATAAATGCTTGGGGCCTTTAAGGTTGCGGAAGTTAAGTCGTGAGCCTTAACAATGCCGAAAAATCCCGGCTCGTGCTGCTGCAAAATCCTCGAGCTTTTCATAAAGCCAGCGAAGCATTGACTTGCATTCTTTTGTTGAATCATTTGCGGGTTGTTTTTCTCCGCTTTTTGAGTAAATCAGCGATTGCTTTTCACTTTATTTCGCATTTGAATCTTCGCATTGCACATAAGCACAACATTTATGATTCCAGTTTGTGCAATGGGCTAAAATCCTCTTACTTTCGAGCTGATTATGAACCGGATGCCTGCAAGTTATTCATTTGCTCTCTTTCCATGTACAATTTCATTTTTCCAACGTATGGAACATATGCTATAAGCCTTCGTATATCTGAAATTTAAATAAAGTAAAATAAATAAGCGAAAATATGCATGTTCTTTACCAGTAGTTTGTGTGAAATTCCAAATTCGTGCAAACGCACGTTTTGCTGAGAGACAAATCTGATGTGCAAAACTATAAATAAATGTAAAATGAAAACAATTTTAAATATGCACAAATTTATATCTAGTTTAAGCTGCTTAAATGCAAAGATTTTATGGGCAAACTTAACATCTGCAGCAGGTGAATTAGTTTCATTTGAAAGGTATTTCAATGGTTTGTACCATATACGATTTTCCAGGAATTTGTGCGCAATTATAGTCCAATTATTAATTTGAATTACACGCATTGCAGCCAAAGAACGAGTTACTATATATATATATATATATATGTATGCATGCAGTACCAGTAAATACAATTGCCAGCCACATGGTGCTCACCCGTCCAACTTATGTTACGAGTTTTAATGTCATTTCCATAATTTGCGCTTGGGCTGCGGCAATCTTGAATATTGTTTATAACTTAATCGGATAAGCGTGCACAGTCAATAAAAAGTTTACCCGTAGTTGTGGCTTGCCACACAGCACCCGAAAGCCGAGCCACGTCGTAGGCTTCGTGGTTACAAGACTAAGGATATGCAAATGCATAACAGATTCAACACGCAACATGGGGTGCTCCTGTTCGGCTGCCAACTATTTACTTCGGCTTGTCGGGTGTTCCAACAGCTCCTGTGCTGCGGCTGCTTTCCTCACTGACCCTTGCTTGTTGTGCAACTTGATACAGCGATGTTTCAACTTGCGCAACTTGTTCGTGTTCGTGCAGGTGCAATATTGTTTTCTACTCAACGTATGCATGGGCCATAGTCTTGCCTAAACGTTGATTGACAGCTGCAGTGGAACCCACGATGCCTATCAGTGTAATTCGTATGTTTCGGCTCCCGGCAACATCCGCAGCATCATCCTCATCGGCGTCGGGAGCTATAGCAGGAATTCGTGTCACATCGCAGCAGCTTAATTTCCGCTACGCGTATGATCAACTGCATACTGAATGCAGACTCACACGGCTATGCGTTGGCGTACTTACGGGTGTGTGTTGAACTTTAACCTTTTGATTGGCTAATGCGATTGGTTTCTGTCAGCACTCAGTGTCATGTTTTAATTTCTTATTGATTAGCATTGCCAACGCTACCGACAAGGGGAGGCAGCTGATCCGGAGCAGCTGCTATCCGAGCGTATAATTCAATTTAAAATAAGCGTAAAAGGATGAAACGAACGCTTATGTGGTTGCTGATGGCGCTGGTAATTGAATAAAGTTATTTTGTGGCGTGGAGAGTAAAGTAATAAAAATTGTGTTTTACATATGATAAAATGGCAGCAGTAAAAGCAATAGTGATGGAAGCAGAATCGAATTAAAACCGATAATTGCTAATGGATATTTGCATATATTGATGCTGAAATATCGAAATTCAACATATACTTTACCAGCACTGAAATACTGATGCAACTCTGTATTTGTTTACAAACATACGATTCTAAAAAATTGGCATTTTCTCTTGCTTTTCACTTCACCAAACCCAATTTTCGTTTCATACAGCAAACTATACATTAATCTATGCATGTTAACTATGTGCAACAATTTCCTGCATTTGCTTGCTTGCCATGTGCCTCACGTAATCCATTTGGGCACTGAGCTCGAACTCATGCACACATGTCTATTTGGTTTCGGCTCGAGTTGAAACATCTTGGCCCGGTTTCGTTAAGCCAATGTGGCGATCTATCTGCATTTTTCGTGCGCATATTCGCATTGTTAGACTTTTATGTCCATATCCGGCGGACAACCGCATGCTGAAAACAAAAGGAAGTGCCGCAGGAAGTTTCTCCTGCAAGACTTTTAAATCCTTACTCCCTCACCCATACCCAAAGCCCATACCTGGCACATCACTTCTATCACATCCACAATATTGCAGGCGGTTTGCCTACTTGGCCAAGAAATTGCCGAAAAAGTACGCCTAGAAGTACTTGGCCGTCTGTATTTATAAATGAATACTAGGCATGTGCCTCGTTTTGGTCTTGGCAGTCGGCCAAAGGACCCTTTGCCCTCCGTCCAACTGTGGACGCTTAAGGGTGGCGCAAGTGCACTTGGAAACGGTAGCCGAAAATGTGTGATGGAAAAATCAATTCGAGCAAGTGAATACGATGTGAATATCGCTGAACGCTTTAAAGCTGCAATTTTTCAGATTTTTCAATCCGTCTTATGACTGCTTGAATCGATTTCAGTTCCACATAACGTTTCCTTTTAAACGTATTCGAAAGAGTTTTGCGCTTGCCATTTCCTCGTTTCCCGTATGCGCGCTCTAAGAGCAGGATATGAATTTCATTTACTTTGCTATTTTTCACTTGAAATCTGCCACTGCCTGTGCCACGCCCCCACGCTGCGATGCCTGCACAGCAAATGTTTTGACATCTATCATACGCTCCGTGTGGCAGCCTGACAACGTTGTCGCCGCGTCCCTGTGGTTTTTACCATTAATTCAATTGAATTCAAGCACATTTTCTGATAAATTTCATGTTCATACATTCATCTGTGCATGCACACTCAGTAAAGTTCCCCGTAGAGAGAAAACGTTGAGTGGATGTTGACTATTTATTTATTTAAATCAGTTGACCAATACGACAGGCTGCTGCAGTTGCCTGCGTCAAACTTGCTGAAATCAATTTTCACTATGCCGTACGAAAGGAAATGTGAATACAAGTATACTAAAACTTCAAGGTAATTGCAATGGGTTTTCGTATAGATCAAAGAACTGCAACTGAATGGCTTGCTAGGGCAAACAAAATTAACTAACTTTAAGCACCGATGTTTTAAATGGAAAAAACATCGAAAATCTCGATGTTTCTCCAGCGCTGCTTTATTCGGTATTTTTAAATTTGTTAGTGTTGAAAGATACATCAGATATGCGAGAAATATCGATATTCATACCGATAGTTCTTATTAGCAAAGAAATTTCTGTACTGAATATACATAATTAACCTATCATAAAAGGCTGCTGCTTTTCAAGCGTTAATGGCGTGCGATTTAATTTTCCTGTCTGAGTTTTCCCATGTGCGTACAGATACGTATGCATATTGCTCGTTGGCATTCACGAACCTCGTTTGGACTAAGTGCTGTTTGCTGTTGCGTGTGCCCGGCGCCCCTTCGCTGTCCGGCTCCACCTGCTCGACTGTTTGCTAAACTGCTTAACACATGTCCGAGTGTCAGCAAATCAATTGTATACATTCTTCAGTGTACATGTGTTGGTGTACCGTGTTAAGGGCATTCACTAAACTAGAGGCGCGTGCCTGGAGCATCATGCCATACTGCCGATCCTCATCAGCTCACAAATTATGATACATTCATGCCAAAATCTCCGGCATTGACCACACACGCACACAGATTTTATGTGGTTGCCTAAAAATGTGCCTTTAGTGGGCGTGTCCCATCATGTACGAGCAAGCTCTACGTGTGCCCACTAATGAGACCCAATGTGATTTGCCTGCCCATTAACAACTTTTTTGGGGTGTAACGCACACATTGTATGCTGCGGGCTGATGTGCATGTTGTGTCCTCCGCTTTTGTTATTGTGTAACCCATTAAGAGCGGCAATCAATCAATTTTTTTTCCTGGTATGCTCTATGGGGCGCTGCTTACAAGCTCATAACTGAATGTGAAACAAGTTGGTAAAAGGAATTAATTACTCATTATTCCGGATTGTAATTGAGCTGTGTCACCAAGTAGTGGATGATAGAAATAAATAAATTTGATAAGAGTTATCTACCAGTTAAACAGCTAAGTAAAATATGAGCATATTAAACTTAATTATATACATAAATATCAGAGTATCACTACCTAAAAATTATCTCATTTACGGAGTACCTTGACTCCGGCAGGAATCTGATACCGACAACTTTGTTGGCTTTTTGATTACCTCGCGTAATGCTGTCAGCCCGAAGAGGAATAAGAATAAAGCCACAAACTGAACAACTGTCAGTTGGCAATGGATTTCGTGTTTAGCTGGCAAAAAGAAGACATCTTCATATTGTGTTGAGTGACACAAAGCGGTGCTTGGGCTGCGGCTTGTTGTCACATTAAGTATACGCACGCACATTACGTTTACGCCGCCGTGGGACATGGCGCGTGTGCGTGTATGAGAGTGCTTTTCCATGTGACAGCTTTGCCATATTTACTTGCAACAACAAGCAATTGTTAAGTGTAACTTATTTAAAGTGATTAAAATATTAAAGCCCCAACGCGTCCGCTAAATTTGTCTTCGAAAAGCCATAAAATCGCTGAACTGCTTGCCTGCTTTCCTTCTTCGCTGCTGTCGCTGTTGATTTCGCGTTGTGTTAGATTAGAAATGCCAACGTTTCCAACTAAATAACGTTCGACACACTTAGCCCCACACAACCACACTAACGCACAGAAGGCACACAGCACATTTGGCACGGCCTGTCCTTGAGTCTGCTCGAGTCATCATTCGCGTTTCGTGCTCCTTCGTTGTGTGCTCGACGCCGTCGTCCTTGCACTAAGTGGATTTTCATTATACATAGATATAAGGCAAGATTTATTATTTAATTTGCGCGCATAATTTGTAATTATGTCTCAACATTTACTTAACCTGACAAGTGTGTTGAGTGTACGGAAAGTGCCCATGTTTCCGGTGCAGGTCAGAGATTAGAGCGTCATTAGATGAATCAGAGCAGAAAGCAGTTTCAGTCTTCAACATTGTCTGGTGTGTTTCAGGCGCTTAAATATGTTATATCTGGTGGAGTTATCAACAATGCGTTTAAAACACGTATTTATGCTGTGCATTCTTAAATAAAATGAAGTTGGCTGCGGTTACAACTAAACTCTCTAATCGTTTGTTATCGATAATATATGTAATTGGTAGTTTGAGTTATGTCTAGTATATTTAATAAATTAACAAAAGATTAGTTTTATAAAGAGCTTTCAACTGTTTCGAATTTAAAATATATCATTTTTTAACGTTACTTATATAATAATTTAATTTTTGCTCGCATATTCATATGTTCATATATTTCAATCAAAGCTTTGATACTTAGGCATATAGAGAACTACTACTATTTCCTTCTTAAATTAACTTTTATTCTTTTTACTGCATAGCTTAAGTTTACGATCAGGGTCTGAGATTGCAATGGACTGCTGCATTTTGCACGACTCATAAAAGTTTAGCAAGGCATCCCAACGACAAGTCGCCCCCTCGTCGCTTTATCGTAGTTGCCAAATGTCGCTGCGGGCCGTCGCTTCTCGGACCTGCCTGGCTGCTTGCTTATTGTGCTGCCGTCGACGCTCATTAACCTTTTCACGAGCTCGAGGGGATTCTCAGAGAGAAGTCTGGCTGTGTACAGTCGAGAAACAGTTGTTGGCTCTGTTCTTAGCCAGCTTAAACTGGCTCAAAGAAGCTTTTCTTGGAATAAACTAAATAGTTTTAGGCTTTAGTTTTTTTTTAGTTGAAACTAAATTTAGGAATTCTAAATACTATGTTTACATATTAGCTCACTTGATTTGCTTATTTAGGTTCAACATTTATTTGGGTCAGTATTTTTGCCAAAGCGGTCAGTATATAAACGCTGCAAAAAGCATCGTCCCGCACGTCTCACTCCTTTCGCTTTCATTTTCAATTGTACGCTTCAATTATATATGCAGATCCAATCAATAGACAGCAGCAGCTTAAGAATCGCTAGCGTCATCGTATCTTTCCCTATGATAGCTGTCTCCTCGAGACCCTCTCGACTCCCCCGCTGTCAGTTGGGCATTTTGACACTCTGAGTGGTTTCAGTTGTCGAGAGTGGAAAAAGTGTGAAAAAGCGTGGCTATGAAAATTCTTTGCATAAAATATGAGCAAAGGCGTGCGCGGGAGGGAGGGGTTTGGTTGGCGTAGAACGTCGTCGTGCCTGGGAATTTTTTAAGCCAACAAATATTATTGCCAAGCGCTTGATTGCAGAGGCGTGGCAGACTACTTCAAAGACTTAAAAATTGAAAAGATTTTGTTGGAAATAAACTGATACGTATTAATATCGGTAAGGAATGGGAGGACAGATGCGAGGATGAAGGTACAAATCCTGAGGAATTATAGTCGTCTCGAAAGCTTACATTATGTCTTTATAAGAAACTGACAGCATCTTAAAATCGTAGGGATCTTTAGCAAAATTATGAATCTATTAAATTTAGAAGTTTTACTTTATCGCTAGCCACGAGCAGCATCATAAAACACCATGGTAAGTAGATGACTCGACAATCTTTGAGTTTTTTCCTGCAATGTTGCAGTGAATTTTACACATGGGCGCCGCCATGCTGCCGCCTGGCAAATTGATGTCTGTTGTCCAGTCGAGAGCTGTCCTCCACCTCCTCCACTGCGAGTGAGCACTTCAGCAAAATTGTCCTTTAATGGCATTTGTGGCACATTTTTATTGATGCACTGAACTTTTCGCAGTGATTAATGTGGCCGCCTCCTCCGCTATCCTACGCTTCCATTGTCATCTGCACTTCAAGACAGCTTCACAGCTGCCGTGTGTGTGTGTGTGTGTGTGTGTGTGTGTGTGTGTGTGTGTGTGTTAGGGCACAGGACATGGGAAACAGAACAGAACAGAGCGCACAGCACGGACTAACAACGCTTGGTCAGCATAAATTAATTACATTTGTGTATGGTACCGTTCACAGGCGAAGTAGAGCGACAGTTAAGGCCGACAATGTCAAGTGTTGAGCATCGTTCGTGTGTGTGCTGCTGAGGATGGTCGCTCTAGAGTCTTATGAATAGCTATTAAATGCGGGTGAACTTAACTATTCATGACGTTGACGCTTACAGCTTTATAAGCCCAAATAACAGGCAACTCGCATTAAAGCTTCCTTTGTTCCCAGTGTTTGGATTAAAGGATTTTCTAATTTAATTAGTCCCATCGGAGCAGCTTTGCAAAGTGATAAATTTACTAATATATCGATGATTAAAAATCAGGAACAATTTATCAATTTTATTTTTATCAATATCGATACCACAGCGATGCTTTTTCCGTTCGATAAGCATTGCTTAGTGTTGTGACGATAAATCGTATTTATTTTGGCTTATTGAAAGTGACAATTTAAGCAAGGTCTTTGCTGTGTTAGAAGCACACTCCTGGCTAGATTAGAACTTCTGACGTGTGCCTGGCTTAGACTGGTAAACAGTTTTGCAGGGATGATTATTTAAGCTGTAAACAACGCTGGGCATTTCGATGGTTTTGTCACTTCATCATCATCATCATCATTAAATTTCCATCATTAGATTTTAATTAAGCACATTGGGATTTAGAGTCAATTAGGCCACGTAGCTGCGCCAAGTGCACGATTACTAATGAGCTACTTCAGCTCGTCATTTCACCGTCTCGTCAATGTCATCAGTGCGGACTAATTTAAACATAAACTGTTTCCACTTGCTCCGCCCGGGCGCCTGCTAGTAGTATTGAGTCTCCAGTCACGAGCATGGAAACGGCATCGTCTGAGCTCACGCAATTACACGAGCTTAAGTTAGTTGTTGGTAGCAACTGATTAAATTTAAGTCATTCGATGGGAGGTCGGTTGGGTTGGCTTTAACTGGGGTTGCCAGCGGCTTCGTGGCTTATGCAACGAATAACGAATTATTCCGTCGCGTTCGCTTGCTCCTGCCTCTAGTGAACGCATTCATTAATTATTCACGACACAGTCTCGCAGCGTGTTCCTTCTTCTTCTCAATTTCTATCTTGCTTTCTTTCAGCTGCTCCTTCTTTGGCGTCGGCTCTAGCTGCCACTGATTTAACAAACATAAATATTAGCTGGCACTCCCGTTGTGCCGATTGTACTACACATTTCACTATTCTAAAGAAAACTAAGAAATAGTTTAAATGATTTATTGAAATGAAAACTTTTGTTTAAAAAAAATACAATACAATATTTATGACTATGCATTATCTAATCTAATGAAGTTAGCTGCGGCCCAACTATTTAGCCGATTGTTATCGATTTATTTTCTTAACTCACTATACCGTGGATACATATTTCATTAAACTACATGATGTGGTCGACTTTCAATCATTGTGAATATGATAAGTTCAATTTTCAATCACTTTTCTTGGCATAATCAGCAACTGTTTAAATTCGTTTTATTTGCGGGTCACTTCACCTCCATCCTCCCATCTAAACGGCTATAAGTCGGATTGGCTTTAACCTTATTAGCATATGAATTGACAGTGTGCACATCAATCCCAAGGGAAATGTATGAAAATAGCTTTCAAACTATTTACGCTGTGATCCCTTATTCGTCTGGGTTTTATGAGCAACGCTTGCACTGAAATCTTGGCTACCCATGGGAATCGGGTCCTATGTGAGCGGGATATTAAAACGACAATCGCACGTCTCACATGTTGCATGGGTGTGGGTGGCGCGGGAGGGGGTTTTATTGGCTGGAATTTGCATTAACAATTTGTTCGGCGTGGTCGGGACACAAATTTACAGCTC
Organism: Zaprionus inermis; assembly: GCA_018151445.1. Taxonomy (NCBI): domain Eukaryota; kingdom Metazoa; phylum Arthropoda; class Insecta; order Diptera; family Drosophilidae; genus Zaprionus; species Zaprionus inermis. The sequence goes on along the minus strand of JAECXD010001696.1, from coordinate 490,156 downwards.
ATTTGATATGCGATTTTGTCTCTCTCTCTCTCTCTCTCTCTCTCTCAACAAATTGATACAACTTTATTCAATCTGGAATTACCCATACATACACACGCATTTTGCCTGCATAAATTTATTAATCTACGTACCGAAACAGCTCCTCCCGCTCCCGCCTTCACAGACCACGCTCTGCTTTTATTTATGGAATTAATTACGAAGCTTCGTTTGCGTGATTTATATTCCGCCTGTATTTGTATCTTCCACTTAGCTTCCTACTATGTATATTATTGGTTCGAGCATCCTAATGAGCTTTGCCAATTCGGCTTGTTTCTCTTTTGAGCAAACATTAAAAGCTTTCTAATTGAGCTTATATCTTCATCTAATGCAAGCTAAATTACCCTGATTATTTATAAACATTTTTGAGCTGTTCCACAATGGGATTCAATGGGATTTTCTTTATGAAATTACATTTTAATTGCAGGATTTACGTTCATTAATAGACAAAAATAACTCCCGTAGGCAGACGTAAATTTTTCCTTAGAAGAGATTATTCTTATTTCACTTTGATTTATGAATAGAAAAAATTGCAATCTATATTGAATCACTGTGCTCACATAAGCTGCGTCTAAAAGTAGGCAATGATTTCATGGATTTTAGAAAAGTCGAAGGTCTTAATACACACCAAGGCAGTTATTTCTGCAACTGTTTGGCCTTTCAGTTGGGTGCCCAACTCGCAGTCGGTCAATAAAATACCCTCTTGCATTTGCCATTAGCTTAATGAAGACTGAGAGCTGTTGATAGGGTGGAAAATTGCAACAGACTCAAGTGCGGACTTTCTTTGCTAATTTTTTTGACGGTATCAGTTCGTGAACAGGCCTTGCCTTGCCTTGGTTTTCCTTCACTGGGTATCTGTTTCTCGTTACGTTGTTGTTGACGTTGTGGCTGTTGGGGCATAATTAATTACGTCTCGCCTATCTGAAGTCGCTGCTCAGTGTTGGTATAAATATCATCGCTCAGGCAGAAGAGGCTTCTGCCTGCTAGTTTGTCTTTCGCCATGTCGTGACTTCTCTCGTGACTTGACTGTCATTAGTCAATTTTAGTGATTTTTCTTGTCTTCGCCGGCGCTTTTCACATTTGCCGCGGACGCCGAAAGTTGTTCGCAAATGAATCATGTTTTTGTTGTTTTTATTCAGCTCTTCTTCACTTTCGTTGTCCTTATCATTGTTGTCGTTATATTTTGAGCTGGGTATTGTGTTGTGGTATTTGCACCGGTTTCCACATCTTCTAATTAAAAGTTGTGGCACATTTTTGGGGTTTGTTATTTACCACGGTTTGTTTGTTTGCTCTTTACCTCTCTTGAGCCGCACCCTTCCATCTCTCGGACTGTCCCTTTCTCGCTGCTCTTGCTTTGTTATGCAACACAACATTTTGTGACACAGGCTGTGCAGGGATTTATTCGAAGCTTGTGCAAGCCACTTGACACTTCCGAGAGTCACTCTATATATACGGATAGACCGGAAAGAGTTTATTGACGGTTTTTATTCCTATTGCAGTTTAAATCATGAAAAACATGTTTATAGGTTTTTGCATATTTATTTTTAAATTTTTAAATTCATATTCTTCAATCTAATAAAGTTGGCTGCGGTTAATATTATTTTCAATCAATTGTTATCGATATTTATTATGGCGATTATTCGAGGTTCGCCTAGTAATTAAGTTTCAGTATATCAGCATATATGAATTCTTCAGTTAATTCTCTTTCTGTTTGCTTTTATTGGTACTGCCCTCGTGTCTGATGCTCTTATGGAATATGCATGTATTTTTATTTTGCTCTACCTGCCTAAAAACCGTTTGTGAACCAGCCAAATTTCCATTTCTGCCTTCATAATTCTTTTCCATCTCGGCTCCATTGTGAGCTCTGCTTTTTAATGCTCTGTCGGCTGCAGACAACACCAAATTTTCTGTGCATATAGTATACGGTTTCAGGCTAAAATGAACACCAGCAGAAAAATGTATCTGAGAATTGCGAGAGGAATGGGTCAGGAAATGCGGAAAATATTTGCCGCTAGCTATTTTTTACGGGAGCTGCTTTTGTTGCGGTTATCTTTTTTATGCTATTCGCTATGCTTTTACTAACCAATTAATCTCTTCACCCCTATGTCCTACTGCTGCCAGCTTCCCGCCAACTACGCCGCAAAGTGCCCTACGCTGGCCATTTGATGACGCCGCGTCGCCTTTGGCTGAACAAAATACCCACACAATGTGATGTGGTTATTGAGTTTCCCGAGGATGCGCCGGACGAAGCGCTGCGCTGGCTTCTTGCTCGCATACGCTCGCAGCCCCCTGCGGGTCTGGGTCTCCTGGTGCAAGTGAAGGCCCACGAGAGTTCCCGACGCAACGCTTTTTATGTAAGCGCGCCGGTTAACGTGTAAGTATAGCCTAGTATGTATGTATTGCCCAGATATATGTGTGAAAAGCTCGCATCGTTAAAATTGCTTAAATTATTTTATTGCGCCATATTTACGACCAGTATGACCAGATGAACATGATTATCGTAATGCCTATGATTAATATCGGTCGCAATTAGGGCGACCCTTTCGTTTAAATAGACTTTCCGATGTTTCCACTTTTATCGATAACATTGACTTGATTAGATTTAATTTGATTTGATTTGAAAATAGTGCGACAGGAGACTTAAATATAAAATAGTTAAATTGATCTTACACTATGGTATTGGAGTGCATATAAGGTTATTGTTTATTTATCGCAGTTGTTTATTAAGTTATCTCCTTTGTAATTGCAGGCTTTTTAAAGCGGCGGAAGAAGCGCGCTTGCCGAAGCGTTTGCGGCCGGATCTGGGCGGCGCCCTGCGTGAATTTACTACCCGCGAGAGCCATTGTTTCCAGCAGCTGTGCGGCGATGTGGGGAGCACGGCGTTGTTCACATCACAGGAGCGTCAGTGGCTTGTGCTGCAGGTTCTGCAGGGTCTACGAGCTGGCTGCAGCGACATTGACGCGCTGCAGGGACGAGCGGCTGTGGCTGAGGGGCAAAGCATTGTTGCCGCTTGGCAAGAATCAGGTCTGATCACACAGGTCTTTCCACTACACGAGACACGTTCCTTATCGCAGCTGCAAACGCATTGGGTGAAGCAAATCTTTGCCCCGCAGCCGTTGGGTAAGTGGAGGCACAGATGATTCTGCATTCGCGTAGCTCACTAATCCTTGCTGCCTTTTGTCCTGTATACAGATGACATTGCTGCCTACTTTGGCGTGAAGGTGGCACTGTATTTCGCCTGGCTGGGTCACTACACCTGCGCCTTGGGAGTGCCCGCAGTATTTGGCACCATACTCTACTGCATATTGTGGGGCAAGGGGCAAACCGCCCAGGACATGGGGCACGTGCTGTTCTCGCTATTCAATGTGGCCTGGGCATCGCTGTATTTGGAGGCCTGGAAACGTTATTCCGTGGAGCTGGCCTTCCGCTGGGGCACACTGTCCACGCCTCCGGAGCTGCTCGAACCACCCAGACCGCTCTATAAGGTCTGCTAAATTCAGCAATTACATTTTAGCTATGCGACACCTAATACTCTGTCCTTCTGTTTGCTGTTGCCAGGGTCCATTGGAGGAGAACAATGTAACGGGACGCCTGGAGCCAAAAGAGGCGCCCGCCTGGCAGCGTCGCGCATTCCGTTACCTGGTCAGTTTTCCTGTCATTGGCCTCTGCCTGTGCGTCGTGTTCGCTGTGATGTTCCTCATGTTACGTTTCCAGGTGAGTACGCATCACACCGATTGCCCGAATACCCTGACCAGGCAATCAAGAGGTCGCAACGTCGCGGCTTGCGAGGGTATTTCAATATTTAATACTCTTTGCGGGCAATTTACACGATTGTCACACAGTGCGTATAATTAATATTGTTTTACACTGTATGACAATCAATTCCCCCCTGCCCTTCCGTCTCTCTCTCTCTCTGTGTGTGTGTGAGTCTCTTTATGAGGTTGCGTGTGTTCATTTTATTTCGTCGGTGTGTTTGTGCGTGTGTGTGTGGGGCGTGTTTATCAATTTGCTTAACGGTATAGCCCTTTGCATTTCGTTAGCGCTCTTGTTGTTGTTGTTGTTGCCATTCACGGTTTTACGAGCACACGCACATACATCCGCACGCACACACACCCGCACTCACACAAATTAACTCACACACTCATGCCCACAATACACACGCATGCCGGCTTCCGTTTTGCCTCTTGCTGCGCTGCATTGACTTTTTATGCGCACTTTTTGGTTCGCTTTTCGCCACTTCTCGTTGCTTTTTATGTGTTCCACATCGTCATTCCCAATGAATTGCAAAAGCAACAACAAATACAAACACAAATACGAGTACGACAACAAATACAAATACAAATACGAATACAGTAAAATGCAAAAATAAAAGCGTTATTTATCATTCATCACGCCTCATTGAATTATTATCTTTTTTTTTCTTTTCGTTTCGTTTATTGTTGTTCTTTTCCACAGGATTGGCTGGATCATCATAACATACCCGATAAAGGAATTGCTCAATGCATGTATAATTTGCACAAGGTTTTTATATTTATTTACCATTTATTATTATTACTTATGATTATGTAGTCTAATTGTAGAAACACTCACACAAGCACACACATAATTAACACTCATGTATAGAACTATTGCGCTCGAGTGTGCCGTAGAATTTGATATCATGTCACCGTACTAACACAAACTTGAACTACTTATAAAACTAAAACTAATGTTATGGGGGGGGGAGGTTAGAAGAGGGTTTCTAAAAAGTTTTAATTAAAACTTTTGTCCAACGTATTTGCAGGACACTTTTCCAATGCCTTTTGGCCATCAATTTGCATACGCATTTTTTCAAGCAAACACACAGACACTCAGACAACACTATCTGTCTCACCCGCACACTTGTCAGCTGGCATTAATTAAAATGCTCAACTGACGAAAAAGAAAACCGCCTGCAGTGAGCGACAGTGTTGAAATTTAACGAAGAACTGCGTGCCAAAAACAAAAAAAAAACGAATGGAAAGGAGCAGGACTAAAGCGAAATACATAGAAAACAAAACGGACACGGACAAAATGGGAAGGCGCGTTTGCTTGACGTTGGCAAATTTTACGCATAATTGAATGTTAAGAATAGTAACAAAGGCAACAGCCCACAACAATGGCCAGCTATAGGCAACAACAAAAGGATAAGGACGACAAAGTGGCATAGCAATCATTTAGGCGCCCCACTCTTTATTGGCCAGAGTTAACAGCGGCAGCAGCTTCTGACAATGAAACAATTAATAACGACTGAAAGCATGGAAAGGCTTCCCTTGGGCTTACCAATGCAGGGTCCATAAATATTAACTTAGCTTAGGCAACTATTTTATTGTTGGTTTCTGTTGTAGTTTGGGTGTCTGTCAAGTAAATACATAAAATGGTCCACAAGTCTTGAATAACATGGTTCTGCTTATTGTTGTTGCTCGAAGACTCTTAACTTAGTGTTTAGAAGAGAGACACAGAAGAGAATCAAAGAGGCAGCCATATTGGAATGAGCGGAGAAACCTACACCGAGCAGCAAATTCAATTAATCTCGGAGGGTGAGGGGTTCTGCAAAGTCTATTAGTTAACCGTGTTCGTGTTGCTTTAACAGCGCCTACATTAACATGATCTATCGTATTGTGTGTGTGGCGGCTCAACGATAACAAGCTTCAGTACTCAGGCAGGTACAATATCGAATTGTGTGACGATTGATCGATAACACGATCTGTTTCTAAGCTGCTCCTAACAGAGTTATGTTATGTCATTTAATGTAAATGTTAAAGCAATAGTTAAAAACAACAAAGAAAACGCTGAAAAGCGAAAATTTATTTCGCGTAAAATGACCGCGTTTAAGACCTGTCAGTTTGTTTGTAAGCAATTTCAACTTCCGCACCCTAACAGATAAAACAAACTGCCTGCGAACTCGTATCGACCACAACAAGCTGACCTAACAATTGACATGTTTTTAATGTTGCTGCTGCCATGTTAGCTTTATGTACACATTGTTGCTGTTTTTACAATATTATGCGCCGTCCACGACAGTCCTCGGGAATTTCAATGCTCTGTCTGGTCTTGCCATTGCGAGAAGCTTAAATGTTGCAGTAATAAGCCACGAGACGGCAAAGCAACGATGTATATTGTGTGTGCGTTTCGGTGCGTTTGTGCGTGTGGGACGGACAGCTAGTGTTGTAAAACAGCTGAATACCTGTGCAGTCGAATGGCAGCTAACAGAGTAATAAAGTTTGGCTTAAGCGCTTCACTCGAGTGCGTTCTGGGGTTCTGCGGATGTTTACGCCAAACTAGCAGCTTAAAAAGTTAACAGGGTTAACAGCCCGTAACATTGTTTAGCTAGCTGTTGCTGTCTATTGCACTTAATTAATTGTTAAATTGTGTGCGCTAAACGATGACTCTGCACATGTACAACGCACACGCACACACTCACACGCACACAATGCACGTAATTAAAGCGCAACACGAGCATATTGCAACCGTAAACATTCATTTTGTGTGTCCTTTGCCTCATGTCCGGCGGCGTCATTGTCGTCGGCGTGTTGTTTGCCAACAAATTGCGTAAATTATAAAATTCAGCTGGCAGCTGGCGCGCAAGCTTGGCTGTGCCTAGTAAGAGCTGCTAATTAAGTTGAAAATTATGCAGCAAGACAAACGGGGCGCGTACGCATACACGCGCCCAGACAGCACACACATACATGCACACAGGCTGGCGTACATAAGTGTGCATGGAAATGTAAAAAAATATATATGTATATAATTGCAAGGCGAAAAAAGCTTTTGTTCGTGTCTGCGCCTGTCTGTATGCAATGCTTTTCTCGGGGTATACGCATTCTACAGTATTATAATTAATTCCTAGCCAAGTATAGTCTATTTTCCGGCAAGGCTCAGGTCCCTTAATTGTTTCCACGTAACTCTGGAGAGTTGCCCAATTGTGGACAAACTGGGCGACGGAAATATCGTAAAGCGGAGAAATTAAGCGGGTAAACGCTCAATACGCCAAATGAAGTGCGTGAGCGACACAATGTATATTAAACGGGGCTAATTGACTTGCGAGCCAAATTAATAGAAGTCTACAAATGTATATGTAATTATATATATATGTAAAACAGCTACTCAAGCTAATTCATCCAAATGCGCACTCATTACGTTCATCAACTTATTTTCTGCAGGACTGGTGGGACTCCAAGCTGCCCGAGGAGAGTGTGCTCTGCTGCCTCAGTGTGATTCCCAAGGTGTTGCTGGCGGGTGCCATTACACTGATGGATGAGGCCTATTTCAAGCTGGCCGTGTGGCTTAATGATCGAGGTGAGTGCACTAAATGGCCTAAATGACATCCTATTGAATCACCCCATTCCTGTAATCCACACAGAGAACTATCGTCTGCAGTCAAAGTATGAGAATCATTTGATAGCCAAGGTAGCCCTTTTTCAATTCGTCAACTCGTTTCTATCGCTCTTCTACATTGCGTTCTATCTGCGCGACGAGGATAAACTCAAAGAGGTAAGCTAATAGGCGAGTCTGAGCTTCACAACGATCCTCACTCGGATTTCCATTATAGCAACTGGCTGGTCTACTCATCTCGCGGCAAATCATTGGCAACTTACGGGAATCGGCAATACCCTATTTTGTGGAGCAATGGAAACTGGCCAAATTGAGCTTCAATATGTGGGGCGCACTGAGTCCCACGCAGCATGTGAATCGTAGCTTGGCCGAGGAGTTGGCTACCGCCGAGGAGAAGCTCAAGGCCGAGGCAGCTGCGCCGCCAAAGCAGGAACCGCAGCCACCGATAAACAAGCGCAACATTGGGCAGGCCGAGATCGAGAGCTCCTTGTATAAGGTAATGATTCAAATACACAGATCAAGGCTGTTAACCACATCTCTCCATCCCTTCTAGTACGATGGAACCTTTTCCGACCACCTGGAGATGTTGGTGCAGATGGGTTACGTGGTGCTTTTCTCGGCTGCCTTTCCCTTGGCAGGCATCTGTGCGCTGATCAATAACCTGATGGAGATTCGTTCGGATGCCTTCAAGCTGGCACATGTGCATCAGCGTCCATTCGGACAGCGTGTAGCCAACATTGGCACCTGGCAGAATGCCTTAAGCATTCTCTCGCTGGCCGCAGTAATTGTCAACTGTGCCCTGATTGGTCTATCGGGACAGGTGTCCCGTCTCTGGCCGGGATTGACCACCGCACAGACTATAATATTGATAGTTACGCTGGAGGTAGGCTTACCCATTCCATGTTAGGTAAAAATCTTTACTATGATTTCCATTTCATTGGCAGCACATCATGCTGGGACTGCGCCAGGCGCTCACTTGGCTTTTGCCCGAGTTGCCGTCCTGGTTGGCAGCGGAGATTGCACGTGCTGAACATTGCCGGCGGGAAATGCAATGCAAAGGTACCTCGCCGCGTCCAACACCACCGACACCACCGTCAACCACATCGACACAGCCGGAACAGGACTGTACGGGCGGCAACACGACGCATGATCAGTCCATGGAGAGTCAACTGGCCGAGGATATGCTGCTCTATGGTCAAGAGTTGGCCTCTGGCTTTGGACGCAGCATTGAGGCGGATGTCAATATATTTGAGAATCGTGACTCTTCGCCGGATTCACCGCCATCGCAAGTGAGTAGAGGATTAACCCTGCCTACACTATAACTGTGTCATGTCGGGCGAATATTAAAAACGGTTACTTTATGCCTTGCAGACCAGCACTATACTAATACGTCCGCTGCACGAATCAACGCCGCCGCATGGAGGTGCCTCACTGAGCAGTTTACATCAGGATGGCAATGGCGGGTGAGTAGGGGGGGTTATCCCTTTCAGTTTGTTACTTCTTTCGATGGGTTGCACCCTATGACGGGCTATCCAATTCACCGGGCTGCTCAGAATGGGTTACCCCTTTAATTTGTTACTCCCTTGAACAGGGTATACCATTCAATAGGTTACCCCATCAATGGATTAATGCCTTCAACAGGTTATCCCATTCTTTGGATTAGCCCTTCAATGGGTTTCTGCTTCAAATGGGGTATACCATGCAAAGGTTTCTCCTTCTCGAGGGGTTATACCTTCAATGAGCTACTCCGGTCAACAGGGTTTCCAGTCAAACGGTTACCCCAGATTATGGGTTACTCCTTCAAGGGTTTATAACTTCAGTGGGCTAGTCCCTTCCATAGGGTATACCATTCAAACGGTTACCCCAGACAATGAGTCACTCCTTCGAGGTGTTATACCTTCAATGGGCAACTCTCTTCAACAGGGTATACCATTCAAAGAGTTACTCCCTCTAATGGGTTGACCCTTCAATGGGTTACCCACTTTTTCCTAACTAATAATTATATTGCACACGCAAAGTCAATTAAATCCATTCGATGGCTGATGAATGAAGCTTGGACATGCCATATATGCGATACACACACATACACAAACACTTTGCAGACTTATTTTTTGAACAATTTTATTCAAATTGATTCTTATAGCGCTTGTATAAGTTGTAGACAAAAGTCGCGCGTCTTCATACCGGAAATACCGCCATTTCTTGGATATTCGGTGCGCAACTTGAGCGCTCTGCCGCAGTCACTAAGTCAGAGAATGCAACAACAGCAGCAACTGCAACAACAACAACAACAGAGCGGGTAAATCGCATATGCTACTTGCAAACTCCATGAAACTTGATGTAGTAGTACCACCAATACCGTCATAGTGTGCTGTGTTGTTGTTTTCGCTTTCCGAAACTCGAAATTTGTAATGCAAACTCTTTCGCGATCTATCTCTCTGTCTCGTTCTCTCAATTGGCAAACTCTTCACTTAGCAAGGCGCTTTAATATTGTATATATATCTAGCTTGTATTAACTGGAATGGTCAACTAGATCATTCCTACCTAATCTGCCTACACATTTTACTTGTCTTTTTCTAATATTTTCACTCGATTTTTCCGGTTTCTTTTCTCTTTTTCCATCTCTTTCTCTCCCTCTTTTTTTACTTGCTTCACACCGCTCACGCCTGCAGCGTTTCGGCCAGCACGCTAGCTCTGAACTCCGGTAGCTACGCTCCACGCATGCAGTCGATGATTATACAAGACATACCACCGTTCCGTAAGAAATCCAGTGACTCGGCCGATCTCACGGGCAGCAGCACTGGCAGCAGTCCTCAGCGCAGCTCAATGCGTCAGTTGCAATTACAACAACAACAGCAGCAGCAACAGCAACAGCCGCAACAGCAACAACTCTTACAGCAGCAAACTAAAATTGCAGAGATTCCGCCGTTCAGCAAGACCCGCAAGATATCCGGGGAAGGTGCAACCCATTTGCAAATGAGCGTAAGCCAAAGCGGGTTTTCTTTCTTCACTATCCATCCACTAGCCTAGTTACACATAAATATCTTTAGTCGGAACTAGACCGTAGCTAACCACGTAGACTGACAACCAGTAAACCCCTCGTGCTACCAGAGTGCTGTGCAAATCGTCTCCCAACCCACAAAAACCATTACGTTAATTGTGGTTTTTGTTAGTTGTGTGTTATGTTAGAGCGTTTTCCCTAAGGACCATCGGTTCTCGACCAACAAAATACACACAAAATATGTTAAATATGTTATTAGATATTGCGTATAAAAGTTGTGTTAAAAACTCAAGGGACGCGGTAGAGCAAAATTTGAAAGGTGTTTGGGGAATATTAAGTTTAATTTCAGTAAATAAAACTGGGTTGAACTGTTAAGGTTTTTGTTATTTTATCATTTATGTAATTAAAATATTATATCCGTTCATAAAATGTTTATTAGTAGAAACCACTAAGGTAAGCCTTTGAGAGAAAGAAAGTAGAGGGCTTTTCATCTTGATTTCAGGTCTATATTTCGAGTAGTGCTATGAACCCTACATGCTACACTAGAACACCAAACCCTTTGATATAGCCACTGTCTAACCAGCATTCTCCTGTTTAAAGGATAAACTACACATTAAACTTCACGCACCTGAATGGATGTCGCGTTTGAAAGTGAACAACGACAATGCGAACCTGCATAGAAGCATAGATTGTATTGCCAAGGTAGTGAGTTGAGTAGAGGGTACCAACCTTATCAATGTAATATAAGCCACTGTGCCGTACTCATAAGTGTGTGTCTTCTCTTGTGTTGTTCGATGTTTCTTGTTCAGCTGCAGATGTATATTAGTTGTATTTGTGCTTGAAACGATATCTAGTGTGTATAATAATCATATGTGTATCTGTATTGGAAGTATTCAATTGACATGCTTGAGCTTCATCCGTTCGATTGGCTTTGGGAGGGGTATATGTGTGAAATTTGATGTCGGCATGGCTGGTGGCTTTATCTCATGCCCAAAAAACCATTTTACACCGGCTTAAGGCTTACAAACGCACTCACACACTCTTACACACTTACACACATCCACTTACACGCTCAGTTCACCTGCATGTCTGGCTTTCGATGTGCGTAGTATTAGTTTCTGGCACGACGTCACTTGGTCGATCGGTTGCTTAACATTTGTGCTTCCCACTTCCATCTTAAGGAACTCACGGGCAATGCAGACACCTCGGATATACTAAAGCCAGCGCCTTCGTGGAGCAATGTGGCCCTGAAGACCGGCACACCCGGCAGCATGCTAGCCACGCCACCAGCCACGCAGCACATTGTCGCCTCATCCTCGTCATCGTCGGGCGGCGGCGGCAGTGTATTCAGTCCCAGTGGACCGGGGCCAGTCGCCTCGAACAGCATCAGCACTTCACAGTCCCGGCCCAGTGTGGGCGCACTATCCAATTCCTCGTCGAGTTCGTCGCAGAAACAGCAGCAGAAGCAGCAGGCAAAGGAGGAGCGAGAGCGAGAGAAGGAGAGAGAGAAAGAAAAAGAGAGGGAGAAGGAGAAGGAGCTGGAACAGGCACAGGCGGCAGCTGCACCGACAGCATCGACATCGTCGGGCAACACAGACGACGAAGCGAAGGGTAAGTAAAGCAGATCAACATATGCCAGGGTATCTATCAAGTCAAACCTCTCTGTCCTGCTGCACAGCTGCCGAATTGGCCGCCAAGAAGTCGCGCCTCAAGCAGAAGCTGGTGAAGAGTGCGCGATCTGTAGCGATTTTCTCGCTCAAGCTGAAGGAACGACGACAGCGCGAGGCCGAAAAGGCAGCAACCATTGCCGTGGAGCATGCCAAGGTAAGGAAACCAGCGTACCCTGTCAATAACATAATGCTGAAGCTGACCTACTTTCTTTGCAGGCTCTGGCCAAGCTGCCGATGCCGCAACCCGTGGGCGGTGAGCTTTCGCTTATACCCATCGAGCAACTCATACAAATTGACGATATCAAACCCTCAATCAAGCCCGCAACAACAACCTCGACATCCTCGTCGACGCAAGCGGGCTCCTCCTCCCTGCATCATCACTATTATCAGCAGCAACAGCAGCAGCAGCCGCAGCCACACCAGCAACAGCATCATCCGTATTCACATACGGATAACTAAATCGAAAACTAAACCAAAACTAAACCGAAGATTAGCTCGGGTACACCCGCCCCCCTATGCCCCACCCTATGCACACATTGTAAATAGTTTTCTATGCACCACACCTCCCAGTTTTCATCGATATTTCGATAACGATAACCAAACATATTGATGATATGGCAATTTGCTGAATGTGTGTCTTGTCCAGAAGTTGGAAGCAACTAATTAACTTAATCATAGTAGGAATCGCGGCAATTGCAACTATATATTTATAAACCAACACATATTGTATGGCCGGAAGTGAGTTTTGTTTAGCGCGTTTAGCAGTTAATGGTTTTCCGGTAGTTCATGTTGCTAGCACTTAGATTCAAAAAGAAACCCAACTGAAAAAGAATCGATAAGAAACCGATAAATTTGTTAAAAGTTGATGTTACGTTTTGCATTTATGTTGCCATCGATAGATCGATTAATTAAATGATATTACTATATGGTTAAGCTGTCACACACACACACACACATAAACAGGGATACACACCGAGACAACGACAGACAACTGTGATGCGAGCAGTCTATATAGTATGTCGTCCATTGTTCCTTCCATATACACTGAGAACAGAGAGAGAGAGAGAACAGAATCTATTACAAAGATAAAATCGCCGCACTCGCTTAAAACTTTCAACTAACAGATCTATTTACAAGAGCTCGTACTATTTTTCTTGATTTATTGCCTAAGCTACTCACATACAATTATACAACGTAGAACACATATACACACACAATTGAAAGCAAACACACAAACAGTCACGTTCAGAGAGACACACACATAAGTCGATCGTTCGATATTTGTAAATAATGTTTAGTGTTTAAGTGTCAACGAAAATTTACAGAAATACAATTATTAAATGTGCTCTTGTGTTAGAAAACAAACGAAAACGAAAACCGAAAATAAAACAATTAAGTAAAGCGATTTCAAAAGTAATCGAATATTGTATTCTTTCTTTTGTTGCCTACTTTGAGGCGGACTATTAAATTGGGTGAACTAAGGTGCAGATATGGTTCAGTATAGTCGACTTCTAGGCGACTGTGTATATCAGAATTTGCCAATTGAGACTTCGTTTGGTGATCGCTTTATATTCGAGCTGAATGCGAAATGATAGTAAATTTAATATATATTTTATTATTATATTATTTATTATATTATTCTATCTATTGCAAGTTTTGCAGTTTAGCACATTGAACTCTTCAGTGTGCCCTGATAAGTCGCAACAAATTCTCAATTTTTGTAGACACGTAAGCCGCTTTTAAAATAATTTTGTTTAAATTTGCAGATAAGTGTATTAATTTGCGTTTTAACTACATATGACACTGACAAATCAAAGACACTTAAAACACATTGAAAAGGAACTCCACACGAAATTAAGATCAACTGATTAGGTAGCTCGGATCGCAGGTATGCGGCATATAACACTCATGTCACTTGGCACTCCGTCATGCAGTCGCTGTATGAACGTAAGTGTATACAAACGAATACATGCACATACATCATTACATACATATATGCACTTATCCGATTATCCGCATATTCGTAATGGCCGTCGACTCGTGCGCCTGCTCGCTCGGGGGGCCTTATAACGCGCACTAATTAGCGGTACGTGCGGAGTGCGTTTGTCAGTCGTCAGACGAGCAGGCAGGAGGCGTATCGGAGAGTCGAGAAGTGTGAGGGTTACTCAGCTGCAGTCGAGATCTCGCTGCGTTATCAACGCATTCAAATCAGCTCAGGACAAGCTCACCTGTAGCAATGACATGTGTTGCTGTTGTTGTTGCTGCTGCGCTGCAAGTGTGCAAATTTGACCCTTGCCCCGCGCTCCACACTCATTCCATGCCCAGAGCTATAAAACAAAATGAGAAATGTTGTTGCAAAAAACAGTCAACAATTTCAGGCACTCGGATGCGCTCTATTAGATTTAAACGTAATGATTAAACCACAGAGGCGCTGCTGTTGCTGCCTGGAAAACTTTTTTTTAACTGGCCAATCGCTGTTTCTGTCCTTGACCCACGGGTGCTGCTACATAAAACGCAGTGTCATTTTAATAGGCGACATTATTCACAGTCCCCTCTCTATACGTACACGCCGCTGCTTGTAATTAAAAGCAACTGCGAATTTTACAGCAGTTCAAAATCGAAAGGGATCGGACAACAAAGGTTTTACAGTATCTGAGCACGCATTATCTTTAACACAAGTCGAGACTACTGTTCGGCTATGTGACAAGGTATAGCATATTAAGCAGGGGTCAATGGGTGACGGGCTTGCTCATTCGAATATTTAATCGTTCTCATTGCAGGCATTTCACTAGAGGTTATAATCAAAAACCTTTAAATAAAAAAGTCTTTGTTATAATTTACATAGCGTATCCAAAAACCTTTAAAACCTTTTAGTTAACAGTCTTCGATATCACCCGAAAGCCAACAGTGCAGCTCACTGTTAATTAACATATCGATTAAGAATGTTAAAAGATCAAATTCATATTGCGTGGATTTACAACACTGGCAAGTGTATTGAAATTTAAATTCAAATTACGAGCATTTACAGCACTTGGAAAAGAAGTTAACGTATAAGCATAGAAAAATCATGATATTTGTAAATTCGCTCCGTTAGCTTCTACAAAAATTTCGACTTGACCTACAATGCAATCGCTTCACACTCTTCTCGCTCCGCGCTCGTATTTCCATTTGATTTAAGCCGCCAGAGAATGGCCAATTCCCTTTACTTATTTCTCGACCCCTTTGGCGACCGGAAATTGCAGTAAAGAGTCGACGGAGTAAACGAACCGGCAGTAAAAAGAAAATACTACAACAATGCCGAAAGCTACATAAAGAAACAAAACTGTATAGTGGAGTGTAGCTACCAATCAGACTGAACAAACTGTGGCAGATAAATCTGCGCAATAACCAAACGCAAACGAGAAATAACACCAAAAGGCGACCGTGTAGACATTACCGGAGTGTCGGTTAGTCAGTCGGGCAGGCGGAGTCGGTGCTGGTGAAGACGAGCCATGTAGGAAACCATAACGAGCTGACGTTGCTATATGTATATGGGTAGTAGCGTCTAGAGATCATCTCCCAACATGACCGAAGGCTGACCAGATGACGATGATCATCATCAGCATCGCGATGATGATGATGAAACAGCAAAAGGCAACATGAGGCTGTCGTGGCTTTATGAGCGATATTACAGTAAGATAATGCAAACTGTGGGGCGTTGGCTGTACCGACGACAGGTTGCTTGGTGAAATCTCGTTGGAAGCACCTGACCCGAAAATGTTTCACATTGCCGGTTACAGTTAAACGCCATTTTTCCGTTGAATTTGTGCTCGTTAAGCGAGCGAGTGAGTGAGTAAGCGAACAGTCAAGCAGGTGAACATACACACATGTGTCTGCGAGAGCGAGACAGCGCAGTGAGCGAGTCGCAGCATCAGTTCACAGCTTGCGGCTCAGCAAGCTTCCCATCCAGTAGCAGCAGCAGCAGCAGCGGCTGCAGAAATGTTGTTTGCCCTCAAAAATGAAACAAGCAGCACTTGACCACGCCTCGACGAGGGCGCAACGGTAAATGGATAATGGCCCAAATGTCGTCTCGACAAAACAAAATTAGTTAGTCGCTCCGATTGTCGGTTTGCCGCTTTGTAACTCTCGCGTTGCGGCTTGACCCATCTGGCTTGGTTTGTTCACCTGTCGTCATAGTCGAGCTGAAATTAAACTCCACAAATTGCAATAACTTTTGTTACCCACATACGTACACATATTTTATACTTTACACACATATGTACATACATACATGTTGTTGCTAGCTCGTTGAGTTATCTTACTGAAACTTTTGAAATCGCTTTTAGCAAACGTGGAGCTATTAAGGCATGCGCTATTTATAAAGCTCACACTCTCCGCGCGAGTCTCCGATTTAAATGCATTTAATTTTGAGACATGTGAAAATTAATTACATTTAATTAGCTGTCCCCCAATCCGCCCAACTTGCTAATCGAGCCGCTCAGCCATACACATTGCCGTTTCGCTTTTGTCTATACCTTGTACTCATTCAAGTTGGGTATTATATGACAAGAACGGCTACTTAGCAAGCATGGAACGTTCGAATTTATTTATTTACACATATCCATCTACATTGATGCTTATATTCCATTCGCAATATGTTATTTGCAAATATTTTCAATGCACAAGTGTTCCGCCTCCATTTGCAAATTAGAGACGAGAGAAAGATCGTGCTTATTGTTAGTTCGCAACTTATGTTCCTATCGATAACTTTTAGTGTTGCTTAGCGCTGCCACGCTCAAACAAAAAAGCGTAAATGGGCAAACGACACTTGCTTCTAATATATTGTATAACAATTGCCCCAAAAATGATCAAATTTCGTAAGAAATCTATCTAAACGTTAATCTTTGCTGATTGATAACTTAAATTTCATTGCAGAGTACCTAATAGTCGTCTGCTGTAGCCTCCAGCTGTCCTTAGCTGTTATTGTTTTGATTTTTTATTAGTTGTGCTCTTTAATTGCTTTATAATTTAAATTTTCGTTCAACGTAGCGCTCATAAAAACCGCCAGTCTGCTCATCCAGCAGTCGTTGCCTCCGTGCAGTAGTCAACCTGTTTGATGTGCCCCCAATCTCAGCTGTTTGAGAGCATAGTCTCCCGTTGTGGAATGGAACACTTTGGGTTCGAATGAAACCCTAATTGAATTTCAAACGAAAGGTACTTAGAGCGCAGGTTCCCAAACGTTGAAATTAAACGGAAGCTCACGCCCGCAGATCGACTGTAGATTTGACTACATATGTACGTCTTGGGCGTGCTTCGGAGCACAATTGGAGCGCAATGAAACCGGCTGCTTATCGCCGCGTTTCGTAATTAAGGTCAGCGGCAGCATTAACTACCTGTATTAATCGATCTCAAGGAAATCGGCTTTCAAAGAAGTGCAGCCAACTCAATTCCGAAATCAAGTCTCCAAGTTTATGCACTCTGCGAGCACATAAATCCCCGCGAAGGGGCACATAATTCAAATCCCCGAAGCGCCAATTCGCCCATTTAATTAATTTAATTAACTGAAAGATTACGCAGACACACGAACAAAATGAGACCCAACGGACCGAGAGCAAAGCCTGGCCCGTGGTAGAAGAAGCCCTGGAACGGAGCTAATCAAGCGGCATGCAACAATGGCAACGCTTTGCTATGCAGTCCGCACGCTTTATAAAATAATGAGAGATCGCTGAGGCAGTGGGCAGAGTGGGGGCCGGGTTGGAGGTAGGCAACTTGGATTGCACCCGTAAGTGCCATATTGTCACCGTTTGATCAATCAGACTGCCGCCAAGTCTGGACGCGCTGCTGCTCGCTCGTAAATGTAACTCAATCCCCCATTGATGAGTTGCTGTCCGCAATCGATGGATCGATCGATCGATCGAACGGTGCGTAACTTGTTCCTGATTGCAGGATGAGGGAGGCGGAGGAGGAGCAGGAATACGTACGCTACCTATGGTAGCCAAGTACGCAATTAGCCCTGGCTGCCATCGATGGCCAAACGCCGCTAATTGACAATATTTATGAACACGTACGCGTTTTTGTCGCCGCTTTAATTGGATCGTTGTCGCCTCCCCCGTCGACCCTTCACACTCAATCCGTTTTGTCGCCCGTCGCCCACAGCTGGCCAATTATTTTCATCAAAATTGCTGACAATTTCTTCAGCAGCACCAGCAGCTGCTCCTCGTCTCCAAATGAAGATCTTAGCGGTTCTCGGACTTCCCAGACGTTTTGGCTATACGGATTCGCATACGCCGCCAGGTGTGTCATAAATTGTCGCGCTAGATGAGAGTGGAGTTCTATTTACTGCTAGCCACGGGTCTCGAACTGCACTACCGACTTGGCTTATTCGTTTTGTTGACTATTCCATTCAATTAACTTTAATTGCGCATTAAAGCACACATTCTCGTGGCGACGACTCTACCGAGTCAAACAAGTTCCATTTTGCGGGGAATCTTAATGCAAATCGGTACGTGCAAACTATATGGCACTCAAGATATACCCCAATCTACTTCATGTAGTAGATTTTTATGCATTTTATGGCTTTTTTTGATAGTAACCAGGATAGCTAACTGGCTACCCATCAGGTCTCAATACTGCATCAGTTCATTGTACCGAACAGAAGTACATACTCATGATTATATACTTAGTATAAACACATTATATACCTACTATATGGGGGCTTCAAACCGGTCGTTAGCCGAACCCCGCAAAACCGGATCAATTCGGGAATTTCAAGCCTCTTGAACCGAACGTTTCAAGCGAAATTAAGCAATGTGAGCTAAAATAAAATTATAATTATTATATTAAAAGTAGGGTCCATTAAGTTAGCGTAAATGTACTTTGAGTGTGTTTTGATAAGTAGAAGGTAGCATTTTGGGGGCAATAAATTAAACACGACTTTATAATGCGAGTCGGTGATCTCAACAGATCTAAAGATATAGTATAGGTTCTTATAATTTTATAATGTATTTTTATATGCTGTGAATGTTCAAAAAACGTCATTTGTGTTAATATACATGGAATTATGGGCATATTTTTATGGTATATGTACATGATATATATATATGCTTGAACAACAGTATATTATATTTTGATTACTTGCTTAGGGCTTATCAGTTCTTGCATCAGTGCTGGGGAAAAAACAATTTTTGACGGGCACCCAAAAAAGTCAAGCAAAAATGGCAAAAAAAGAAGCGGAAAAAGCTAAAGAATTTATAGTAAAAAGCGAAAAAATAGCTCAAATTATAATGTCTTAAAATAAAATTTAAGCAACAAATTTGAAAATAATTGAGATAAATTTTATAGAAACTATTGGCAATTCCTAAAAAACGGTAAAAAGCTAAACTAATATAAATAAAATCCCGAATTCCCGCTTTACACAATTCTTTAATTTATCCCGCTACAGCCAGATTTGACGGGGACAAAGCGGAAAGAAAGACAATTTTAGCGGCTTTGTTATGTGTCCCTTTTTTTTTAATTTCAAGCTCACCGTCTTTGTATTAATCGATAACAAAATAATGTATTATCGATGTATTAACTAAGCTGCCATCTTTAAATGATAATTCGAAGTATCTGTAAAATTTGACCTAGATTCGTGTGGCAAACGCGCTTAGTGCTTATCTCAGAGTCATGGCATTTTCGCAATGTTGTTAATCCTCTTTTACCGCTACGTGCGTCCAACGACATCGGAAGTTCCACCGGGTAATAGCTTAAAGCGCAGCCCCACCGCAGCGAGCAGAGCAGTTTTGTGGTTGGCTGCATTCAAAGCCGTCGCAGAGGGCAGCGGGCCGGCAGGGAGGGTACGGCAAATGCCAGTTAAATGTGTACGACAATCTCTCATTGTGGTTTGTCATTTGTCAAAAGGCGGCATAAAGCAAAAATCGGCCAATTAGCGACACAGTTAAACGTCAACATCCTCACGGCTCGACATCCGGAACGGAGACCACCGCACCAGGCAGCCTGCAGCACAGAGAGCCACTGCTTGGCGCACTCGAGTACCCAGACGGGTAGGAGCTGCTCAGGCCAGGCAGGCAGGCTCATGTAACCGGTGACGGTTACATTTTCGCCATCAATCATCGCGCCAATCGAGCGCGAGGCAGCCCGACTGGCGACTGGGGAGAGAGAACCGAACCGAATCGCATCGAACCCAACCGAAACGAAACGAGAAACGCGGGCGCCTGCGCAAAAATGCGGAACAGACAAAAAAACAAGCGTCAATGTTGACAATGACGATGACGTCGAAGATTGCGCCTGCTGCTGTCCTGGCGATGTCGCGACTTGCGAGAGACATCCGCGGCTCGGGGACTTACTTGCGCAATTAGCTGTCAATTATCACATAACTCTGCAGCGAGAAGGGCCCGAAGAGGGACTAGGGACGGGCTATTGGTAGCCGTGAAATTGGGTTTATTGATTTGCTAAAACAATTTACAAATGTCACGAGTCTTGAATTTATTTATTTATGTTTTACAGCCACTCGAAGTTGTTGGTTGTCGCCAACAATGCGCGGAATTCCCGCTCACCCTCCCGTTACCATTAGCGTGACCATAAAGTGCCACAAAACGTATATTGTGTAGCAATATTTCATTTGATCGCAGGGGGCTACCGTTCGTTGTGGGTGTAGGTGTTGGCTCTGTGGCTGGGCAGGGAGCGGAATCGATTGGAAAACATAGCCCGTGGTTTGTTTTGTCGCACAAAGCGGGGCTATTGTGGCGCTTGCCTTTCGGTTTCGAGTGACATCCAAGTAATTAGCACAGTTTTCGAATGTTTTGTTTATTTTATGGCTTGATTTATTCAACTTAGTTGTATGAGTAGCCGGAACTAAAAGCGCCAAATTGATGGAAAGATTTACAGATTGAAAACGAAATTCCAGCGTGTTTTGGGCTTTCAATTAGGCGCGGCATGTTGTAAATGCGGTGGAATTGCGATAATTGTGGAAATAAATAGGCATAGCATGGCTATTAGCAAGCTGGCAAAATACCTTAATTAAGTTTCACATAAAATGTATTATTTTCAATTGTGTTATTAGGCAAATGTTTATTAAAATAAGTAGTTCACAAAATTATTGAAGAAACAGCGATCAAATGCATTATCGATTTTTGATTTAGTTATTCGATATCAATATTTGAATTTACATAAAAAGTTCATACAAGTGTTGGAAGGCACATTAAAGTAAAGGCGATCAATTGCTGAAACGATAATTACAATTACTTTGAATCATCGATATTTTTTAACCAATGTCTTGCCCGCTCACCACTGAAGAAGGTTTTGCATATTTGTTGTAATATATTTAAAGATTATTCTTATTAATTCATACATATTTATTGCAGTTTGGCTAAGGAAGCATTGCTTATGTGCTGCGTACTGCGCTGATCTGTGGTAAAACCTATTTTATAAGCTCTTTTACCGATTTCTTAAGCAACATTTGCTATTGCACCCAAATCTCTGACTTATTCAGCATCCCTGGCATGCAATTTGCTGACTATGCCGCTGCAATGGAGTCAAAAGGCGGCAACAGGTGCACAATTAGGCGCACAACAACAACTACAAAGCATGCGTTAATTACGTGCAACAGCCGCCCGTCGCTGCTACTGCTGCCACAGTGTCTAGGCGTGGATGGAGTGGGCTGCTGCCAACAGTGCGAGTCTGCGCTTCGGTTTGGGGCATCGCTCGAGCTGGTGGGGCGGCCTGGGCACGGTGACAAAATTAAACTTAATTGTTTTATGACAGCCGACAACCGTCTGGACCGCCGAGCGACAGTTGGGGGACACTCTCGCAAGACACAGTCCGTGCGTGTAGCCTAGAGTATGAGGCACCCAGGCACCCGACCGGCCTGAAATCACAGCTTCCATCTAGTTTTTCGAACGGCAAGCGACGGCAGCGAGCGGCAGTTGACATTTTTTAGGGTCTTTAACTGCGTAGCTTTGTTTGTTTTTATCTGTCGTTTGCCGAGTTTAATTGTTTTTCTTGTAAACAATTTTGGTTTTTGTGCAGCTCCCATTTTATAATATTTATTAAAAAATGTTTTACGCAGAAGCCGAGTTTACGCCGAACAACAAAAGGCCGACAACAATGGACGACAGGTGTTGGTCCCCGATCTCGACTAAACCGCCTCAGCGCGCTGCCTGATGCTGCGACCCAACTCTCCTCAGGCACAGTCAGCTAACCAGCCAACATTTCTATCATTGTTTTAAGGTAAACTTTCAGCATTTTCACGTCAATCATGGGAAGTCTGCTGCCTGCTCCCTTGGCAACCTGTTCTCGAACCTAAGAGACAACAAAGCTTGTCCACGATTTAAAATTGCTAGTAGGCATTTTTATATAAAATAAAAAACATCTTGTAGTCAGATTAATTGTACTTTACTTTTTAATACTATTTATCTGCCGCTATTTACACTAATCTTGGTCTGTGCTAACGTTTAAACTGCTTAGCTTGTATCCGAGTTATTACTTCATTTTTTCAATTGTCGCTTCTCCTTTCCGCCTCTCTATCTGTCTTTCTTTGTTATAGCTCATTAAAGACATATCCGCGTGTCCGCTATCCCACTGTCCCAACCATTCATTCTACCCAGAAGCCTCTGGTTTTTATGATCCTTTTACTGTCATTCAGTTTTTATCATTTGTTGATAATAATTATGGTCATTTGTGATAATTGTGGGCCATTGTGTCAGGGCCTAAGAAACTGTTTTTATGTTGTGGCCGCACACTCGCCTTACTCTGATAATAATTGTCATTTAGATAATTAGTTAACTGGGCGCTCGGTGCGCTTGGTATGCTCGGACTGGCTGACGGTATCCGACGTCGTAGTCTCCGAGTTTATTAAATGAAAAGTTATGAAAAAGGCAGAGAGATTTACCGAGGCTGATTAGCTCGTGTGAGAAAAGTGAAAATAGTTAGGAAAATGAAGATCACACAGATTCTGATCCTCATAAACGTTGATCGTAAAAGTGAATCTTATGAATGAAAAATGCAATTTGGGTTTAATTGTGTGAAAATTGTCTGCCGAGCATCTGTGCAAGGCAAGGCGTGCTTGTCGCATTACTCAGAAATGCCTCAACTCGCTGACGACGACTACGTCGACGACTTCCTGATGTATGGCTATAAGAAATCCATAAATCGCCTCGAAATGGCCGTCCATCTTATCGTGATTGAGCCACCCAAATAGTTTCTACAAATACAAACGCATTCACACTCAGCGAATCGCACACACAAAGAACTCATAATTAAATTATGCAAATTTTGTGCTCATCGTCGGCACCTTCAAAACGACACGTAAGATGATAAAGCAACAACAATGAGAGCAGGCGACAAGCTTGGCTTTATGTGTAACCTCTTCGAGGTGGAATATCGCTCGACTAACACCCCGCAGCCAAGTTCAGGAGGAGGAGATCTGGCACATCGTTAAATTTGATTGATTCTGCTCAGCTGAAGCACCGCACAGCCAGGAAGCCAGAGCAGTGTCGAGTCGAGTCAGTTAGCCGGTTGGCCAGTCCGAGCGAGAGCTTAATGAGAATGTAGCGCATTTAAATGTGGCGACCATTAAACCGAACCGATCCGATCCGAGTGTGGCAAGCGAAAAGTTTTGGGTAGCGTTTTACTTTACGCCTTGCTTTGTATTCACCACGAGTGGTGGTCAAGAGGCCCGAAAGCTGTGACATGCACTGCAAAAACTTTGAGGCGGGTTAGGTAAACACAGAGCAATGTGTGGTATAGGCATACCTTATTATAACTACTTTCAAAAAAATGCGTTCATTTTACTTCCCTGCTTTCCTAAATATATGTATATGTTGCAGAAAAAGAATTATTTTCAATAAAATTGCAAATTTATATTAACATAACCTAAGCGGGTTTTTTGTATTTTGAGCAATTGCACATGTTATCGATGACAATCGGTTGATTACAATAGTAAAAAGCGCAACCAACTTCATTAGATTTGAAGGCACAGCACTAGCAAAAACATTTATTTAACAGTCTTCGTCACTAGTACTGCACAATTTCGAAGACTCTAGTAACCAGTACTGCCAACTTTTGAGAAGAAAAAAGCTGTTTTTGTATAAAACGCTAAACAAAAATGGCCCAAAAAAGCTAAAGAATTTTTAATAAAAGTGTAAAAATATCTAAAATAATAATATGTTAAAATGAAAATTAAGCAACCAATTTGAAAATGATTCTTAAAAAATGTAATTTGAGATACATATTATAAAACATATTGGAATTCCGAAAAGAACAAAAAGAAATCGAATTTAATATAAATAAAATCCAGAATTTCCGCTTTCCGCTATTCTTTAACCGGACTTAACCTTTTAAAACAGCGAGATTTAATGAGAAAAAGACAATATTGATTTTACGAAAATCATCATCAATAATTATGGAGGGTAAAATTTGTAATCGGCACTGTAATAAAAAAAAAAAGATTATTATTACACAAAATGCATACATTCTTACAAAGATAGTATATATTTTAAACTTAACTTAATAAAATCTCAAAACTCTATCCCCAATTGCGTGCAGTGTTGCGCAAGGTTTTTATCTATTCACAAATTTGTAGTTAATCGCTCATTTTCTGGGACACAAGCACAAAAAGCGACACTAACAGCAGCAACAACAACTCGACTACGCGATTAAAACTTGCCTACGTTGGCGACAACCGAACCGACTTGGTCTGTCCGTGTGGGGGATTTATGGGGCGCTCCACAAAATTTCTCAATAAGCAAACAAGATCCTAACTGTCTCTATCTCGCTCTCGCTCGGCCCGTTTACTCGCATAGCCAGTGTTGCCGTCTCCCTTTCGCGCGATTCCAATGAAATGTGTTTTTCGATAAAAATGGTCCATGCGATGCGATCGAATTTAAATTGAAAAATTTGATTTTAATTCTTGCATTCTAAATGTGTTTTCATTAGCATAATTAACGTCGAATTAAAGTTAGTATTTGTTTCTCGGATTGTAAAATGAAAATAAATTACATTTTACAGCAAAGAAAGTTGAAGTGATCCGTCTGATCGGTTCAGTTCGGGATCTGACGTTAAGTTTTTTGCCTCACAGCTGACAGCTATTCGTCAGATCGTAAAATTCGTGTGTTTTTTATTTGGGATGCATTAAAAGACGATTTGACGTCGGGTTCGTCGTTGTCATCGTCATCAGTTCGGTGCGTGTGTTTTTCTACACTTTCGTTGGGCTTGTCAGGCCGTGTCGTCTCTGTGTTTCTGGGGGGTTCGCTTGATTTATGCTTGTGGCTCATTTATATTGAAATTTGATATAGTATTTGAGCACGCGGTTTATTTTGCGAAGCAGCCGCCTCATTTCGAGCGTATTTTCGTATTTTATATTCGAATTAATTGAAATGATTGTGATCTACAACACACACGGTTCGGCATGCTTTATTATATACCAGCAGACACCTTTTTATATATCTACATATATAGTTCTCTGTATTTATATATATATATATATATATATATATAGGCGTACACTTGTATAATTTATGAATATCGCTTTGTTCGACTGTGTATGTTAATGTTGTTGTCTTTTGTGGTGCGTATAAATTATACGTCTCGCACAATGCGATAGTATAACACAATACTAACACCTCCTAAATGGTTCCGTAAGCGTCCGTTGCCATTGTGCGGCACACGCTCAACTTTTGAACGATTTGTAAGTGGTTTCTCGGTTATTTCGGTTATTGTCTTTATTTTATGGCAGTGTTGACAAACAGCATAAAAACGTTGTGTCGCTTGTGGGCGTGCATTGGGCGGAATTTGCATGGGTTTTAAGGAATTCCACTTTACGATTTGTTTTGGAAAACTATCGTAGCGCATTTGAAGTTCCCGCTAGAATGTTCAAACTGACAGTTCGATAAGTCTATTATCTATTGGCATCAACAGATCGTTCATCACAGCGGGTGCTGTATTAGATTGAGACATAAAGATAAAAATACAATAGCGAACATGATTTCATTCAATTCATTTCAAATCGATTTTGCATCGATTAATATGCTGAAATTAAGGGGGTTTATAAGCACTGCTCATATAAAAAAGCTATTTGGCTATAAAAAAGCCAAGCACTAATTGCACAAAAAAGCGGAAAATAATCTAAATAATTTATAATAAAAAGCTAAAGTAATTATTGTAAAATGAATATTAGCAACAAAAAATAATCGCTAAAATATTTAATTTGAGATAAATTGTATATAAAATATAAGCAATTCCAAAAAAAAAACCAGAGAAAAGCATACTTAATATAAATAAAATCCAGGACTCCCGCAATACTTCATTTTTTCCCATTGGCCTTTAAAAACAGCCAGATTTGTGAAAAAAACGGAGTTGGCAGCACTGATTATAAGACATAATATACATAATATAAGATAATTATAAGTAAACGTTAAATTAGTAAAACTGAACTATGAATGTTCATTCTCTTTTATACATTATAAAGATATAATGCTGCTTTATTCGTATTCGCATATCATGAAGTTAAACGTCTGCTCCTTCTGAAGATCCCTCCTTGAGGCAGCCTTCAAAAACCTTTCGCAAATCAACACATTTGTCAAGCTACACATAAGCAAACAAAAGACAAGCGAGAGAGAAGAAGGAAGACAAGGAGAGAGTGAAAGAGAGGGGACACACTGGAAAGGTAGGGCTGGCGGTTCGGTTCACTGTTGCTCGGATCACCCGCTGACAGAAAATCACTTGGCAACGGCTGATCATTAACCGATAACACATGACATTAAAGGTTCAACAAAGCGAAAGAGTTTAAGCGCACACAAAATGTGATAAATGCCGACCACCCCATGGGATCTTCTGCGAGAGCAACAACAACAACAAGAGAAAGAACAAGAGGAACAGGTGGGGCGAAAAACAAGCGGAAAATTAATAGTGTGAACGAAGATCGGCGAAGAGAATGAGTACGAGAATGGGAATGGGAAAGAGAATGAGAGCGAGAGCCAGAGCGCGATCGAGTAAGGCACACACGCGAGGCATATCAGCATCTCAGATAGGTATCAGCTTACATTGGAGCCCGTTGGAGCCCCACACACACACACACACAGACACAAATATGACGGTAGTGCGGAGCTGGAAATTTGTCAAAATGTCAACGGGTGAAACAGTTTGTTGTCGTTGGGAGACCCGTCTCCAGGCTCCTGGCTCGCTCGCGGGATCTCGCTGCCTTTCCAGACCACGTAGCTTTTGTAAAACAAACCATTAGCAGCTAATAAACATTAGTCATGCAGTGAGAGAGAGAGAGAACTCTCGGTTCGGGATCAGACTCGGACTGGGACCGGGGTCGATGATTTAGTGAGTGTAATTAAAATTTAAAGTTTCTTCTTCTGCTCGTTTGCTCTTTCTGCTGCATATGTAAATGATCGTGCGGAATTCCACGAATAAATGAACAAGTTTTCGTTAGTCACCCCCTCCCCCTTCTCTCTCACTCACCCTCTCGCATTTCTCCGATCTTTTTCGTTTTCGTTTATAATTATAATTTATACGGATCTCCAAGCTGCGCCTGTTGACAGCCACGCCATCAATCAGGCTAGGGCTCCTGAGAGAGAGAGAAAGAGGTAGAGAGAGGGGTGTAAGAGATGCCAAGATTCGATCCCGGTCTATTGGCGTGCCGCCGGGTAATGTTTATCTTGCCGGCTGCCACCGTTGGACAGCGAGATGCGTATCGGTTCGGTTAGGATCGCTCGGCGCAAGTGATCGCAAGCAAATCGTGTACATGTGATGCGCATGGAAGCTGTGCTCCTAATTGGCCATGCAATGCAATTGGAACTGGTTACAGTTCGGCAGTTTGTTCTAGTAGTGCCCTACCTTACCCTACTCCTCTTATGCGGTTCCTCTTTACCGAGCTACTGAATCATTGCTGTAAATGGATACCTCTTCATTTGTACGTAGCCAGCTCTCTAGCATTCCCTTCTTCCTCTTCTGGGTCAACGTTGCCTTTAGATTAATGCGCCCCATCCGTGCAGTACACGTCAAAATGGGCATTTTGTCTTGCACATTTTATGGACGCTACTGATGCTATGCAGACCTCAGTTGCAACTGATCATGGAGCACCTTGCAGAAATGTTTCGGAGATGCCGAAGAGCGGGTTTTTCTACGGGACGAACAGATAAACGGGTTTTAGCCTTACTGCAAAAGGATTTAAAGAAGTGAGACGGCTTACTGGAGGTCTCATACCTTTTTCAGGCTTATATGTAGTGCAAAGTTTATTTTAAAGATTTGGCTTAAGTTTGTTAGTTTGAAGATACTTAGATATTTTGTTTGAAAATCTTTGATTTTCGAAAATATAAATCAAATATTTAAGACAGATAACTGTATTCAAGGAAATTAAGTATGTAATTAGAGAGTTCACAGCGTTCCATATCCAAAATCGAGTCCAGTCATGTCGTAGCTTTACCAGACACATAAGAACAGTAACTAACGCATTGTGATCTATGATTGTTATAACACCTTCACATTCTTCGCTTATCTCAACATACAGATAAGGTAGAAGCAGCTGAATGCTTTAGTTTCCTGGTTATGGCTTTACTCATTAGCAACACCCGAGCAGATCTGCACAAAGCGATCTTAAGTCCTCGCTAGCGTTCCTTTTCCAGCATACAGTAGCTGCTTTTGGCGCGGAGAACAGATTATGTCATATGTGTAATTTCTAGCTGCATCTTCCTGCAGCACAAAGTAGACTCCTCGTTTTGCTGCACTCCGGGCGGGTTTCGCTCCCAATGAGCGTAAGATTCACACAATGAAGGCGACGACAAGGGGCAACCGAAAACAACAACAACAACATAAGGAGAAATACATTTTAAAAAATTTAACGATGCGCACATTTTATTACCGCAATTAATTACAAAAACAACGCGGCGCAAGAAATCTTAGTCAGGCGATCTGAGATCGACGCAGCCCCACGAGCAGCACAGAGAGAGAATGAGAGAGTGACAGGGGGAGAGCGAGAGAGAGAGAGCTAAAGAGACCACAGTTGAGAGAGCCAAGACGAGCTGAGCCCAGCCGAGCTCGATCTGCGATAAACGTTATGATAGATGTGACTAGTAAAATGCTACTACCAAATAGTTCTGGGCCTCGGCCCGCTCGTAATTGGAGGCGCGACTCGGCACTGCGAGGGCTGCTTAATTGGTAGCGCGAGAGCAGTCGCACTGCGACAAGCCGGAGAGCAAACCCGTTTCTTGACCAATTAAATCTCGCAGAGAGTCAGAGCGACCAGGTGCGAGAGAGCCGCAACTCAGCTCGATCTCGGGCCAAGACGTTGTGGGCCGTTGGCAGCGGTTTAGGCCGCACATTACGAGTTTCGACGCGCAGCGCGACAGTTGCCCAACGATTCCGATTCCGATTCCGTTACCGATTCCACCAAGCGACGGCTCGGTCTATGCACGCATCCAAATCGGTAGCTGAAACGAGCAACAGAGCAGCACCTGGGCACATGGGTTTCAAGCACGCCATGCTGCAGCGCAGCTACGAGTTGGCCGCATCGCCAGGCCCCCAATTGGCTGGAATTGCAGCCGTTCCGGTGCCACCGCCGCCGGCTGCGCAGGTGACCGACTTCAGTATTAGTCGCATTCTGGGCGGCGGAAAGGATAACCATGGCAAGAAAACGCCGGCAACTACGACGCCAGGCAACATACTGGATCTCTCCAAGAGCAGCAGTCACCAGCAGCAGCAGCAGACGCCTGCACCGCTGCCCGCGCAGCTCATCAATCCTCCAGCAGCTGCAGCAGCAGCCTATGCAACCGCTGGCTACTCTATGCTACCGCCGGATTTTCTGGCCATGGCCAGCGCCACCAAGTTCTATGCACAATTCTTTCCACATCTGCTGCCCGCCTATGCCGCTGCAGCAGCCGCCGCCGGCTTAGCCACGCCACCCACGTCACCCTACCAGCACCAGCAGCAGCAGCACCAGCACCAGCAGAAGCGCTACTTCGCTCCCTACGTGATCAATGGGCAGAGTCCCACGTCCCGACCCAAGTCCAGCGCGCCTGGCGCCTGCACACGTCCCGATTGCCTGGAATGCCTCGACTACTACAAACAATTCGGAGCTGGAGCTGGCTACAAGCCGACGCCATTGATTTCGCCGGCGGCATCTTCGGTCAGCAGCTCAAGCAGTACGAGGCCAGCAAGGGAGCTGCTAATGGGCGCCACTCAGCTCGCTACCACAAACATCTCCCTGACAACGGTGACCAATCTGAATCTGAGCTCAACTACGACAACGTCGGCCATGTTGCCCAAGCTGAAAGCCGTCACAATTGGCAACAACACGAGCATCGCCGAGGAGATCAGCTACAAGTGTCGCATATGCGACAAGGTGTTCGGATGCTCCGAAACGCTGCAGGTGAGCGGGTTTGTACAACATGAAGGGGGCAGAAGATTGAGAATCTTTAGATCCTTGGGTAAACTTAAACAACAGCTTAGGCCTTAAATTTAACAAGTATTGCTCTATATACACCTAGGTAATATATTTTTTTAAAGGGTCTTTCAAGAGCTGCATAACCTTTCTTGCTATATACAATATTTTGCAGAATATAGATAAGATTAACTGATATCTAGGCAAGCATAATATAGAACAGCACACAGAAAAATAGATTAGATTTGGTAATTGTTAGATCTAGATATGAAAAATACATCAGAACTGAAAGCTGAACAAAATCTCTCGTAATAAATCACAACTTATGTGAGTCACAATTATAGTATATAGATTCATCAAGCGATCTATATTATGAATTCCATGAAATTATAGAGATTTATTAAACCCGCTAAGCACAGGTTAGCAGAATATTAAGACTATATTCAAAGTGAAAATATATGACAAGTACACAAAGTAAATATATAGTACATATTCTTGATCAGCGACAACAGTCGAGTCAGTATACCCTGATCTCTCTGTACTGATCTCACAGATCACGACTATATAAGTAATAATAAATATAGAAGTTATTAAAGGACTAATTTTAGTGGGTGAAGCTTAAATTCGTGTTAAAAGAAATGTGCTTATAAATTTGGAATTGCTTTGCCAATAAATGTAGATAATTTAGTACGCTATACTCAGTCTCTCCTACAAGAAGAGGAAAATATCTGTCACCAGATCTTAGCATTATTTAATAGGTCGAGTATTTACTAAATACTCTATCTGTACCGTGTATATGCGTGCAGTTTTCCATCTAGTTCATTTGCCCCCGCGTCAGGCAATGTAAACAAGTTTACGTCGTATCGAAGGGGCGTCTCCGCTGCCGACAGAGACAGAGGCGGAGCCACAGTGAGGCGAGTGGAACCTGCGCTGACGGCTATGCAAATCTCGAGATAAGACAGGGGCGCAGTGCGCAGCAGATCGTAAAAATGGTGGCGCCCGCAAAGCAAGCGAAACAGAAGCGAAACGGGAAGCGGCGCGCGTCGGGGCGCTGGTTAGGGGAGAACTGGTTTTACGCATGGGTGCTGTTGTCAGAAAGAGAGCGCAAGCGTGAGAGCTGCTAAACAAAATGGCCGTCGACCAATGAGCAGAACGTAACGCTGTTAACTGAGACACAGCGAAGACTGTTAAACACAACAAGCAAATTGAATGAATTGCGCGAGCGGGATCGCATTAGAATTCCATCGTGCGTCTCGCATAAGGAAGAGCACCAAAAATGTACGAAGAAGCGTGTGAGGCAACCGATACCCAGCCACAATAAATCTCTCTGTTAATAACATTTCCTTTTGCTTTGTGAGATGTCTGTTATTTAGAGGTTTTTGCATACAGCTCTGTTAACTCACACACACACTCACTCCATATGACTCTCTCACTCAGACTCTCTTTTTTTATCGAATTGCATTGCAGGCGCACGAGAAGACACACAAATCACCGCGTTACGAGTGCTCCGACTGCGGCAAGGGATTCTCGCAGTTGCGAAACTACAAATATCACCTGTCTGTGCATCGGGGAACCAAGGAGTTTGCCGCCGAGTGCCCGGAATGCGGCAAGACGTTCAACGACAAGGGCTACCTGAGCAGCCACATGAAGATCCATCGTAATCGCAAGGAATACGAATGTCCCTATTGCCCCAAGTCGTTCAATCAGCGCGTCGCCTTCAACATGCACGTACGCATCCATACGGGCGTGAAGCCGCACAAGTGCGCCGAGTGCGGCAAGCGATTCTCGCGAAAAATGCTGCTGAAACAACACATGCGCACGCACAGCGGCGAGAAGCCGTATCAGTGCTCGGTGTGCGGGAAATCCTTTGCGGATCGCAGCAATATGACGCTCCATCATCGCTTGCATTCCGGCATCAAGCCATTCAGCTGCCCTCTATGCCCCAAGGCGTTCACCAAGAAGCATCACCTGAAGACGCATCTGAACTATCATACCGGCTGCAAGCCCTATGTCTGCCCGCATCCCAATTGCAATCAGGCCTTCACGCAGTCCAGCAATATGCGAACTCACGCCAAGAAGTGTCAGTACCGACCATTAGACGGCGCTCAGCCATTTCCTGTGCCCACCAAGACCTCCTCGCAGCAGCAGCAGCAGCAGCATCAATCGCTGTCACATCACCAGCCAACCCAGTTGCAGCCGGCACCACCGCCGCCGACCACACTGGCATTGGCCATGGGGGCTACGCCAAGCTTCGCCCTGCCGCCTCAGCAGTTCCCTGCGCAAGTAACGTCCGCATATCCGCCGGCACAGCAAACGCTGTTGAGCAATCTGCGCACATTTTGACGCCAATTAAAGATCTGTCAATGACAAAGGATTTGAAGTAACTGAAAAATAGCTTTGACTTTACCTACTCGAAAATGCATGTCAAATCACTAATATTTTTTTAAAGTCACAGTTACAGTCACCATCACAGTTACAGGCTATTTGCTGCTCGGCACACACTGTATATATTCTTAGTTTTCTGAAGTTAGACCCATCTAGTTACTTTTTCATTTGATTGTGATTTATGTTAAATAAAATATACAATATAAATAATTTATCTGTAAAAATATGGAAAGAATTGAAGTAGAACAGTTTATCTTCAAGAATATCAAGAACCCGATCTACGGGCCATTTTATGGTGTAATGGGCGTTTCACTTTCGATCGTGCTGTCCTCATTTGGCGCCGCCTACGGCACTGCAGTAGCGGGCTCAGGGATCGCTACCACCGCAATTATGCGTCCCGAGCTGATTATGAAGTCGATTATTCCCGTTGTTATGGCTGGCATCATTGCCATATATGGTCTGGTTGTGTCTGTGCTAATTGCCGGAGTGCTCAATTACTCGGAAACTTATTCAATTGGGAAGGGATATGTACATTTTGCAGCCGGACTATCTGTGGGCATGTGCGGCCTGGCCTCAGGCTATGCTATTGGTAAAGTGGGCGATATGGGTGTACGATGTACGGCTCTGCAACCACGACTCTTTGTTGGAATGATCCTTATACTCATATTCAGCGAGGTGCTCGGGCTATATGGAATGATTGTGGCGATTTATCTTTATACAAAGGATACAAAATAATCAATAATACATTTAATAAAATGTTATAAAAACTATGAAAGTCTTCATGCGTTTAATAAAACTATAAAAACTAGAAGTCCATGCTGTTGCTTTTTATTTCAATTTATAATTTTGCATGAAACGAAATTATAAAACCGTTGAAATTAAGCGAATTAATTGTATGCTAACAGGGTTGCATTGCATGAAAATAGTTTCTCAAACTATCAAAGTCTTCATACTTTTTATTTAAATTTATTATTTGGCATGAAACGAAATTATAAAACCGTTGAAATTAAGCGAATTAATTGTATGCTAACAGTGTTGCATTGCATGAAAATAGTTTCTCAAACTATGAAAGACTTCATGCTGTTACTTTTTATTTCAATTTATTATTTGGCATGAAACGAAATTATAAAACCGTTGAAATTAAGCGAATTAATTGTATGCTAACAGGGTTGCATTGCATGAAAATAGTTTCTCAAACTATCAAAGTCTTCATACTTTTTATTTCAATTTATTATTTAGCATGAAACGAAATTATAAAACCTTTGAAATTAAGCGAATTAATTGTATGCAAACAGGGCTGCATTGCATGAAAATAGTTTCTCAAGCGAGTTGCCACCTTTTTTATAGTTTACAGCCTGCTCCTCAATTTAACATATTCAGACAGCTGGGTAACTCGTTGGCTCGTCGAAGAATGTTAAGACTGTTATTTAACAGCCTTCGTGGCTCGTTCGCTTAACATAACCGACTCCTCACCTAGCAGACCACTATTCGTTACCCAGTGACATGATACCTGTGAAAGGTAACAGTGCACGTCAGCAACACTCTCATGTCATATAGCTGTCACATTTACACACGCGCACGCAGTGTGTCTCCTCCAGTTGTTATTTTTTCGAGCGTCGATTAGTAACAAAATTCGGGTAAATGTGACAATTTTTTGTGAAATCAGAAGCTTTAAGCTTGCCACGAGGTAGCACATTTCATAACTACATTTATTTATTTTTTTTTTGTACAGGCCCGAGAAGAAAAACCATTCATATTACAGACAACAATTCGGATTAACTTTTCGCTAGTGTGGGCTGTAGCGGCGTTGAGTGGAAAAAAGGGACGACTCCTGGAGTACGAACGCCAGCCATGGCAGAATATTGGCAACAAAATCAACAAAATCAGCAGCCGCCGCAGCAGCTCCAGCAGCAGGAACAGCAGGAACAGATGATGCTGTCGAATGGAGCTGGCGGCTTCTCTGTGGCTAGGGATGAGTCAGCCTCTGCCTGCAATGGCGTCGGCAGAGGTGGCAGTGTCGCAAGTGTCAGTGCCAGTGCCAGTGCCAGCGCCACAGGCAACAACAATAACAACTATGTTAACTTCAATCAGTTTATCACGCAACACAATCTGGCCAGCTCGAGCCGAAGCTTTTGTATTGGCGGCGGCGGCGGTGCCTTTGGACTGATGCCAAACCGTAGTTCCTCCAGCAACACTTTCGGTGGAGTAAGTGCATCATTGGACCAGACTGAAGCAGTTCGAGTAACTTATTCATATCCTTTGCAGTTCTATTCGGGCCAATCCTTCGGCTTTCGGAACGGCGATGAGCAGGGAGCAGGTGGCAGTAGTGCCAGTAATTATGCCGAAGCACCAAGAACCTATTCCAATCTGTACTCACCGTTTGGCAATAATCCATTTGCTACAGCTGTCACTAACTTTGATTTCAGAGCTTCCAAGCTGCAGGCATCGGCACCCGAGTTTGTGCCAAACTTTGCCAAACTAAATTTATCGGAGGCGGTGCCGGATCCGCTGAGCAACGGAAGCAAGAACCATAATAGCAACACTGCCAGCATTCAGCCAAACTCCGAAGCAGCCAATGGGCCAACAACTGTTATCAATTCTAATAATCATCAGCAGCCGCATCAAAAAGGAGGCACTACGTCAACCACCGAGCTGAAGCAATCGATGCCGCAGGGAAGCAACAGTTGCCAGCAGCGACGCAACGATTATCGCGAGGATCGTATTGATAGAAACGAGGATCGAGACAGGGACCGCGATCGCGACCGCGACCGTGATCGTGATCGTGATCGAGATCGGGATCGAGATCGTTATGATCGAAAGAAGCCACAGAAGCAACAACGCTACGACAATCACCGCAGCAACAAGCGACGCGACGACTGGAATCGCAATCGGGATCGCATTAATGGCTATCCACGCGGCACCGAGGAGCTGGACACGAGCAACAGCAACGACAGCGCTCAGCCATCGCCCGAAAAACAACAACAGCATAAGCAAATCTCGCCCAAACACGCGCCGGATAACGAGAAGCTCTCGCAGCGAGAGAAACTGATGCGAGACATCGAGCACCGGCGTTTGGAGTGTCTCGTGTGCGTCGAGCAGATCAAGGCTCATCACGGCACATGGTCGTGCCAGAACTGTTACCACGTGCTGCATCTCAAGTGCACCATTACGTGGGCGAGCAGCTCGAAGTCAGCCGAGGGCTGGCGTTGTCCGGCCTGTCAGAATGTGCTGCAGGAACAGCCGCGTGAATATTTCTGCTTCTGCGGCAAGCTCAAGAATCCGCCGCTGTCGCGCAACGAGCTGGCGCACACGTGTGGCGAGGTTTGTTGTCGCGTCGAAGGCTGCAGCCATGCCTGCACACTACTCTGTCATCCGGGACCCTGTCCGCCGTGCCAGGCCAATGTGAGTCGCAGCTGTGGCTGCGGGCGAACCAGCAAGCTGATGCAGTGCGCCATGAAGCAGCCGCTGCAGTGTGAGGCCATCTGCGATAAGCCGTTGAACTGCAACGAGCATCGATGCCAGCAAGTCTGCCATGCGGGCAAGTGCGAGCCGTGCGCAGAGCAGGTGCAGCAGAATTGCCACTGCGGCAAGCAACAGCGCGATGTGCTGTGCACGCGGGAGAGCCAGGACAAACGAAACTACTCATGCAAGGAGTGCTGCAGCAAGCCGCTGCCCTGTGGCAATCACAAGTGCAAGGATTCATGTCATGCCGGCGCGTGTCGGCCCTGCAAGCTGAGTCCAGCCCAGATTACAAGCTGTCCGTGCGGCAAGTTGCCCGTGTCTCTGGAGCAGCGCAGCAGCTGTCTCGATCCGGTGCCCACGTGCGAGGGCATCTGCAGCAAAACGTTACGCTGCGGTAAGCCGGCGCATCCGCATCAATGTGCCAGCAAATGTCACCTGGGCCAGTGCCCGCCGTGTCCGAAGCAAACGGCAGTCAAGTGTCGCTGTGGCCACATGGATCAGATGATCAAGTGTCGCCAGTTGTCGACGCGTGCGGACGATGCACGCTGCAAGCGACGCTGCACGAAGAAGCGCAGCTGTGGCAAACACAAGTGCAACGCGGAGTGTT
Source organism: Zaprionus inermis (assembly GCA_018151445.1). NCBI lineage: Eukaryota > Metazoa > Arthropoda > Insecta > Diptera > Drosophilidae > Zaprionus > Zaprionus inermis. Next base: position 453,284 of record JAECXD010001696.1, on the reverse strand, counting down.
GCATTGACATCGATCACGCCTGTCCACTGCCCTGTAACCGCACCCTGGGCTGCGGGCGACACAAATGCGATCAGCCATGTCATCGCGGCAACTGCCCGCCCTGCTATCGCAGCAGCTTCGAGGAGCTCTACTGCGAGTGCGGCGCGGAGGTCATATATCCACCTGTGCCCTGCGGCACCAAGAAGCCGTACTGCAAGCAACCCTGCAGTCGCACGCACGGCTGCGATCACGCGCCGCAGCATAATTGCCATGCCGCGCCGGTGTGCCCGCCCTGCATGATGTTTACGACGAAGTGGTGCCACGGCAATCACGAGCAGCGCAAGACGATACCCTGCTCCCAGAGCTCCTTCAGTTGTGGCCTTGCTTGCGGTAAGCCGCTTGCCTGCGGCCGTCACAAGTGCATCAGGCCGTGCCACGACGGTGAGTGTCAGCAGGCAGGTGAACTGTGCCGTCAGAGCTGTACGAAGGCGCGCGTGCTCTGCGGCCACAAGTGTTCGGCACCGTGTCACGAGGGCGACTGCCCGGAGACGCCGTGCAAGGAGCTGGTCGAGGTGCAATGCGAGTGCGGCAATCGCAAGCAGAATCGCAGCTGCCAGGAGTTGGCCCGAGAGCACAGTCGTATTGCCACAGCACAGTTGGCCTCGTCCATGGCGGAGATGTCGCGCGGCAACTACATGGAGCTCAGCGAGATTCTCGCGCCCTCCAAAACGAGCAAATCAAACAAAACGTAAGTGACAAACGAAGAAAAGATTTGCCCAATTTATATTTAATTTGGATTTCGATATCCAGGTTGGACTGCAATGATGAGTGTCGTCTGCTTGAGCGCAATCGTCGCCTGGCCGTTGGTCTGCAGTCGCGCAATCCGGACGCGCAACTGAAGTCGCTTACCAAGTACTCGGAGTTCACGCGCGGCTTTGCCAAGCGAAACCCGGCTCTGACGAAGAGTGTCTACGAGACGCTCAGCGATCTGGTTAAACTGGCCAAGGAGAGTAAGCAGAAATCGCGTAGTCACTCGTTTCCGACCATGAATCGCGAGAAGCGTCAATTGGTTCACGAGCTGTGCGAGGTGTTTGGCATCGAGTCCATCTCGTACGACAAGGAGCCCAATCGCAATGTGGTCGCCACCGCGCACAAGGAGCGCGTAAGTAAACTGCCAAATCTCTGCAGAACTTGCTAATCTCATAATGGATTTCTCGCCTTCTTTGACAGTGTTGGTTACCCGCTACCAGCATCATGGAGGTTCTAGCACGCGAGTCCGGACAGCGTCGCGTGCCTGTGCCCAGCAATAATGCAGCATGGAGCCTCAAGAAATAACCCCAGCCAGCAGTGCAAAATATAAAGCAAAAAAAGGAAAAAAAAAACAAAAGAAACGAAACGATAGGGAAGAAGAAATTTCAGATCAGAACAGATATCAGTTTTTCGTTTCCGTCATGAAGACAATACATAGACAAGACCATTTTGTTGGGAGTTTTCGTTAGAGTGCCCGAGCGCGTGTACGATTCTGAACAATATTGCAACTTTTTGAAGCGTTAGTTAAACATTTATTCATTTGTTGAGCATAGTAAGATGAAGGATATACCAAAAGAGGAGAACGTAGAGAAGAGTTAGCCAGACTTGGCCTGAGGAGGAGTAGAAGCAGGAAGGAGACGGGAAATAACTAAGGAACTAAGTAACTTGTTAATCAAATGTTGTACGATGAATTTATGTAAAACTGAATCCTTTGAGTACGAAGAAATAAAAAAAAGGATGCAATAAAAACGCAGATCTCGTATTGTTTATTATCTTCCGAAATCGCAATATCTGGTCGCAAATCCCCTTTATTCATGACATACACCTTTTTATTGCTATGGGTTAATGTCTTAAGTGGTTGTTGCGCAGAGTACGCTTTACTGGTTGCTGTCCACGCTAATAGATTTCTCTAGCAATTTGTTTTTGTAAATTTCTTACTATTCTGTCGTTTAAACTACAAAATTAAACTTAGCTAGCTATGGCTAAACACACACAGGCTGTAATAAAAGTTTTACTACAATCACTTAATAGCGTATATAGAAATAAATAAATAGTAATAGGAAACAATGAAAACATTCATTCTTATTTTTCATTGCATTTAACTGTGTGTGGGAATTCCCTTTATTTATTCATGACACGCACCCAGCTACACAACGGCGAACTCGCAATGGGCTTGTGTCTTGCTTAACTTGCTCTGGGTGTGCGTATTAAGTGGTTGTTGCTCACGCTAGTGGTTCTAGTCCATGCTCAGAGTTTTCGCTTTGCTGGTTGTTGCACGCGCTAATAGGTTTCTCTCCTTCCTTGTAAAATTGTAAAATTAATACTATTTTGTCTTTTAAAATAAACAAATAAAACTTGAATAAATATTGCTAAATAGATAAATAAATAACAAGCAGTTATAAATGTTTAACTAGCCTTCTACAATCATTTAATTGCTCGTATATGGCATTACAACCTCGACAATCTTATAATCTAATGAATTTTAATCATATAATGTTTCCTTCAAAATAATACTCTACGCATTATAGCCCGAAACAATCATGGTGTCATGTTGTTCCACCTTACGTTTTACGTCCAAGTTTGTAATCGGGTGACATGATGAGTCTCGCTCAATGAATATCTATGCATGTGGAGCAGGCTGGAGCAGACGTGGAGTGCAAGCAGGAGTCCAGCGGGAAGCGACGAGCTTACCAATTAGAACAGGCGTTTCGTTGCGGGCGTTGGGCACGCTTCTAATTTGTTGCCATTTTCACGGAAAACAATAAGCGGCGTCATGGGAATAATGCCAAAATAAAGATGAAATGTTACGACAAGCGAAGTCAAACAGGAGGGGCCGACACGGGGGCCGAGGCGGAGTCAGAGGCAGAAGTCATGCCGTGGAGTTGCCGGATCCAAAGCACCGAAGCGCCAAAGTCGAAGCTGGGGCAGCAGCATCTCGAACGCACTCACGCATACGGTAAGGTGGCCAGGAGGGGATGGGAAGACGGGCGGGGGTGTCTAGCTGAGGCGTATATGAATATAGACCTGACATAATGAGCCGCCTATAAGCGAAATGACTGTGCCAACGAAGCAGGAGTCCTCGTCGCCACGTCGCCTCGTCGTCTTCCGGATTCGTCTCTATGTCTCAGTTGCTCTTAAGATGTGTGCGTAATTTGAATTTAGTCTGCCTGGGAGTTTATTAACAAATACAAAGAAGAAAAAACAACAGGGGGAGTCGGATGGAGTGGGTGGGTGGGAGGGGGGAGGTTAGCAATAATGAGCAGGCAAGGCAAGTGGGCGGGAGCGTGCTGCGAAGACGTGGAGGCCAATGTGAATTGTGGATTGAGGATTGTGGACCGAGGATTGGGGTACAGAAAGCCACAGAGATTAAATTGTGGTTGGCGATGCCTTTGGCTGGAGACGGGGGCAGGGAGTAGAGGGAGTCGGCTGCCTCTGCCGAAAGAGTTCATTCTGGGTCAGCTATGAGTTCTATGAGCAAATCGGGGAGCGCAAGGGGTGGATGAGGTGCAGTCTTAATTATAAGATTGCGCCAAGCAAATTAAATGTAAACGAACTGCGCAGATAGAATCGTATTGCATGCACTTATCAAACCGGGCAAACTATTTAATGTGGCTTAGGCAAGTAAACTACTTATCGAGTATCTACTGTAGATATCAATCTATCTATACGTTAATTTACTTGCATCTCCTATCTAACCATCTCTGCTCTTATAACTTTGCTTGCTCCTCTTGCAGTCTGTCTATACCTCTTTCTGTGCGCCTATCTGTGTATTTATCCAAGCTATATCTCATTCCTTTTTCGGTCTATCTATACCCCTTTGCTTCCGTCTAATCACATTTCCTTTCATCCATTGATCCAGCTATTTATTCGTTATCTACATGTATATCTTTTAATCTAGTTATCCGTTTATCTATCTAGCTGCACTTCCCACTTTCTGTCTATATATTTGCCTTTTTAACTAATTATTCTTCTATGCATGTTTCTAATAATTCTTCATCATTTTTTCTATTCATCTTTTCAGCTTTCCATCATCTATTCGTCGTTCTATCCATGCTTCCTTCCTTCCTATATTTCTTTATCCTTTTATCTATCTTTCTATCCATCAAGTTTTCAACAATCTATTCATCTAACTCTCTATCCATCCAACTCTCCATGAATCCTTCTATTCATCTGTGTATTTAGCCAAGTCATTATCTCTTCGCCTATCTCTCTTCCTACTACTCTTTCAATCTATGTATACATCTCCCTATTCGTTGATCTACACATATGCTTAGATCTATATATTTATACGCTATCTACTTGGATAGCTTTTCATCTGCCCCTTCCCACTGTATGCCTATCTATTTGCCCTATTATCCATTTATCCTTCTATGCATGTTTTTAATCTTTAGTCCATCGTTCTGTTTATGCATCTTATCTTTATTTGTCGTTCCATCTAATTGTCTATATATATATTCCCCTATTTACCCATTCCTTATTTCCTTCTTCTATTTCTTTATCCACTTATCTAACTATTTATACTCATTCTAACTGTCTATGCGGCACTCCATCTAATTATCGAGTTATTGCTCTAATCGTCTATCCAACTGTCCACCTATCCGCCTACCTGTCCGTACATATACCCAACTCACTATCTGTCTAACTGTCTCAGCTCATCTTCCTGTCCAGCCGTCGCTTGTTAACCCATCCGGCTGTCTATCAATTCCCGTACTCGCATCTCTATTGAAATAAATGAATAAATCTCGACAATGCAGGTAGCTAGAAAAATGAAATTTGGTACATAGTTTTCTCGTGGCCATATGCATTAAATTCGAATATCAAACTCGCAATGCCACGCCCACAGCCCTCTGGAAAACAGGTCGTTTGTTAGCTTGGGGTTTCTCTTTGTTTCTTGCTTTTGCTTTTGTGGCAGATAACAGAATATGTGCAGCTCGTATCCCATTTCATTATCATCTCTTTGGGCTATACGTGGTAATGCACTGCGGTTGCTTTTAGAAACTATTGAAATCCTCGACAGATCCACGCATGCCGTAGCAGTTCTGCAGTTCTGCAGTTCGCGGGCAGAGAAGCCGTCGACATTTGGATTGTTCATTTAGCATGACATTTACCGGGTGAGAGGAGGCGACAGGTGTGAGGGCGAGAGCGGGTGAGTTGGCGCCATATAACACGTGCATTATGTATTTATATATGGACGAGTCTCGCTGCTGAAATATTCATTAAGCCTGAGTGCAGCAGCTCAAATTATGCCTGCGTGTCGTGCTGCGGCCGTTCGTCTTGGCGCCGCCTCTGCGGTTCTACGCGCGGGGTGCCTGGGGAGCGCACGTGCTGCCCGAAGGTGGAGCAGGCTCAGGTCGGGCGGTTGCGCCGTCACAGGACACCGCAGAATTGTCGGGCAAGGCGCATTCAATTTGCGCATTTGGCTTTTTAAAAAATGCATTAAAGGCGCGCAGGGGCAGGGCTGGAGAGGCAGCGGACTGGGCAGGAAGCAGCTCAAATAACGGCTAACGTGAATAACGTGCAGCCGCAGACAGATAGTAAGTCCGAGGGAGAGAGAGAGGGAGCGAGAGAGAGAGAGAGCGCGCGCGAGAAAAAGTTGCGATGAAAGCGCGAAAATTACTTCCTAAATAGCCGCCTGACTGGCTGTCAAGACGGCGGTGGAGTGACGGAACACCCAAGACCAAAGACCAAGACCAGACCAGACCAGACCCGTGCCCAATTCATGTCGCTCAATAAAGGCGACACAAGCATGAGATGGCGACGGCGACGGCGACAGGATGGGGGGCAGGAACACAAACACACTGCGAACACATAGCAAAGCGGAGTGACAGGAAGTCGGTTGTGCGGTTGGGCAGGACGGGATGGGGTACGGCTGCAAGGTGGTTACCGAGTCACAGTCGAATTCAAATTGCAAATTCGCCGCAGATTTTTTATGCACTTTTCCCTAGCCGAAATTAAGCCAAGTGAACGCTGCGCCGGAACGAACCTCCAGACGAGTCGAGTCGAGACAGGCAGAACGGGCTAGGACGGGCTGGGACGGGCTGGGAGACGGGCATGGGACGTGGTACGCGAACTGGCACAGGCAGGCAGCTAGCAAGGCGACGCGGCGCTGACGTTTTGACGACAAAATAAAAGAAGCGACTGCAACAAGAATGAAGGCACAAGCGAATGCAAATATTATCGTATCTGTAGAAGGAGCAGGAGGAACACGAGAAACAGCAGGAGCAGGGCAAGGAGGAGAAGCAGGAGGAGCAGGAGAAGCACCGGCTTCACATTCAGACCTTTTCAAAACGCGCAAAGGTGACAAACTGGCCGAGCTGTCTCTCGGCTCTATAGCCTCTCTATAGTCGCGTTCTACCTCCTCCAAGCCCTCCAAACCCTTCCCTGCCCACTCCAGACACCACGGCCCAGCTCCTGCTCCCGCTCGACTAAATGCATTTCGGTTTTTATTCATATTTTATTCAAATGTGCCAACCAAAATGGCACAAACACTGCGCAGTTATTTATGTTTTTTTTTTTTTTTTTTCCATTCTCCACGGCGAAACAAAAAAGCGGAAAGGTTTGCTTCGAATATACGTATAGTTTAAGATTGTCATGAAAGAGATAATTGTGGCAGATAATGAAATAGGTCGAAATTTAAATAATTTGCATGATTCCAAAGTCAATTTCTACTGTGAATAATTACAATTTCATAGGATGCTGATATAGTAGAAGATTGTATTCCATGATGGGGATATAGTGTGGGATTTTATTAAAAGATATGTTATAATGCACGAAATGGCTGGAAACTTTAAGGTTTTTTTGTGTTTTAAAATAATATATTAGAAATACAAATAAGAGTTGCAAAATAGAGGGAATCAAGCTAAAATCTATAAATTTAAATTTTAATTATGATTGATAAATAGGACTTTCTACAGACCTGTCTAGCTAAGCGAACTTTGGAGGGTAAAACCACTGTCTGTGCGCTCCAGGCACAGCTGTCCATCTTTCCGTTCCATCGGCTAGGCAAATACTTTATACAATTCGCATGGCTTAAATTCCAGGGCTACGCGGGTTCTCGGGTTCGAATGAAAGCCACGGGACATCAGTTCGCCATGAATTGCATTTTCGCTGCTGTTGCCGTTTTGCCTTTGCGTGCTCCATCGCCGGTTCCAGCTGCAGCTGCAGCTCCTCCTTCATTTTTTTGCCATAAACTTGTCATCATTTTAATATTGGCAGCTTATAAGCCACGTTAGACGTAGCCGAGACCGGGCCAGTGCCGGGGTGGCAGTTACCAACTCGCCCGCCCACAACGTGGCGGGGCCAAAGCCAAAGCCAATGTCAAGCCAAGTCAAGACAAGCCAACTCAGCAGCGGATTATCTGCGACAGCCCCATGAAAGGCGTTGACGTGTAAGTGAAGGAGGGTCGGGTGTGGGAGAGCGGGGAACGGATCGAGGCATCGAGGACCTTAGCTAGTTTGTGTGTAGCAAAAATTTACTGTAGAATACAATTTCCCGTTTTTATAGCTCATTTCGAACAACATTTGCTTAGCCTGCCGCCGTCGCCGTCGCCAGCTCGGGCGTCGTCTATGGGAAAACAATTTTTATTGCATTTCGCTGGCAATGAGCAAAATGAGCGGTGAGCGGCGAGTGGTGGGTGAGCGGGGAGTGAGGTGAATAGCGAATGGTGAATAGTGAATGCAGCATGGCTGCCGTGGGACAGGGCAGGGCGGTAGAGGCGGGAAGGCGGCCAATGACTCGATGGATGGCTGGCTGGCTGGAAGAGATGAGGAGCTGCTGGGCTGGGACTGCAGCGGAAGGAGTAAGTAAATATTACTTTGCTTCTTTTTTTTTTAAACACTTCGCATTAAGTGCAGCAGCTGTGGGCAGGCGCGACGAGACGCGCAGTTGGATGGGACGGGAAGCAGCTGCCACAAGGCATCGACGAGGCAGACAGAGAAAATGAGGAACAGGAACAGGACGGGGACAGCGGGAGCTGGAGTCGGAGGAGCAGGCAGCCAGTCAGCCAACGTTTCCTGCGTTAGTTGTGCGCTTCAAGATTCAATTATAATGCAATAAAGCGCGAATCAGAGCTACAATAAAAATAACAAGAGCAGCTACAGCAACACACACACATACACAGAGACAGAGACAGACGCACGCACACGAACTGCTGCACACGCTCGCACGAAGTCAGCAGACACGCTGAGTATACAAGAAATCTGCAGCGCACACAGCCAGACAAACGCAAATCTCATATGCATGTCGCCGCCAAGTTGTTCCACAAATCGTAAACCTCACAAAAGAAAACTGCAGGCATCGAAAAAAAACGCTATAAATGCAAAAACTGTGAATTTCTAATAGCTTAATTCAAAGGGTTGCAGGCGCTTGCAGAAGTATCGGCACAGTAACATAAATTATCGATAGAGCAACTGCTGTTAAAGACACTGCACTGTTGTGTGTCAATGTAAGCTCACTATTAAATGGCAGTTTAAGTATGGCAAGGGCAACGCATGACTAAGATAATTTAGACAAAAATAAAACTAGAATAACAAACAGATAAAAATATAAATTAATTAAATAATTGAGACTAAATACAAAATATAGAAGACATACAATTATAACTAGGTTTTAATGTTTATGTTACTTACAGAATGCTTAGTGAAATTAAGTGAATTCATAGCAAACTAATACAAATATAAATTAATTAATTAATAGAAAACTAATCAAAAACATAAAGTATAAATACAATAATAATATACTTAATATGCGTATGTGTTACTTATGAAATGATAAATAAAATTAAAAAAAAAAAACAAACAAATAAAAATTAACTAATTAATTAAAATAAATTAAATACAATACATAAAGAAGAAATACAATTATAATTATATATTACCATAGGAAATAGCTAAAAATATAAATTAATTAATTAATAGAAAATAAATAAAATATATAGAGAAGTAATGCAATTATAATAAGGTATATGTGTTTATGTGCAAACAGATAAATATATAAATCAATAAATTAATAGTTAAGAATACAATACATATCGAAGAAATTCATTTATAATATGCTAAATGTGTTTATACTCAGAAAATATTTCGTGAAATTCATGTGCTGTTGTATACATAAAACTCTAATGACATCGTGCTTATTTATTAATTAAATTTTTCGTAACTTGATCATGGACAAGTAATTACATTCCAGGAATTATGCCTAATTGACAAAAGCCCAATGAATTCCATAAAGAAATACTGCAAAGTAAATTAAAAAATCGTTGAAAATAAATAAATTTAAAAATACGGCGAAATTGCTGCCTGGAATGCGCCGGCGAGCGTGTCGTGGCAGAGAGCAGAGTGGGTAGAACAGTGGCGATTGCCGGGAGAGTCGAGGAATCGGGGCCACCATTTGCCGTGAAGCTGCCGCTGCTGCCTGGGAGAGCTGGGAAAATGCATTGGGCGCAGCTAAGTGTTTAAGTGTTCTAATGTTGCTTTGTCTCCCCTGCCGTTTCGTGTAGAATGAGAAATGGAGCGACTGTCTTTAATGTGATTATCAATGTTGCGCTCGCGCTGTGCTTGTTATGGAAATTATCGAGTGTAAACAGACAGTTCACTACGCACGGCAATCAGAACCCTCGACCGAAGAAATTCCAAGTTCGACCCGATGCGGCCCCAAAATGTATGCTATGGAAATTTTTCTCTCTTTTTTTCCATTTTTTTTTTGCCTTCTCGTCGGTCATTTTAATTATCTGACGTGGAGACGTGGAATGCGGTCGGGGCATAAATAAGAAAGCAGAAAATACGCAAAGGCAGCCGAAACAACAATGACAACAACAACAAGAGCAACAAACAACCGAAAGAAATTCAATTAAAAAGGAATCCCCGGAAATTCCCTGTAATCCCAAACTCAGAGAGTAGAATGCGTATACACATTGTCAAAAGGCAAATTGTACAACTCACGAAGGTAGCACAAAACATGTGGCCAATAAATTCGTGCAGCACCAGCAGCAGCAGCCCCTCCAACTCGCCCTCGCGCTCGTCTCACCCCCGGCGGGGCAGGTGGGTGAGGGAAACTTAAGTATGTAAATTGCCGCACGTTCATTTTTTGATTTTCCCAGCATGAAATCAGTTTAATCTGTTTTGTCAGAACCCTGACCAACAGCGACAGCAGCGCCGGCAGCGTAGAAAAAGTCAACGCAACGCAAAGTTGCCAGCTGAAGTTGATTTAAAACGCGCCCGGACCGAGCACCCCCTCTGCTCCCGCCCTCTCTGTCGCTCTGCCCGCTGCTGCGCTGGTTCGTGTCCCTGCCCAGGAGCGCTGATTAACGCACTCGAGCGCAATCTGCCTCACTTCACTTTTATGTAAACACAAAACAGAATATCAAGGCATAAAGCAAAATAAAATAGAATGCCTGTCTTCTCGCTCTGCTGCTCGGTCTGCTCGGTCTGCCCGTCTCTCTGTCTGTCTGTCTGTCTGTCTGTCTCTTCTGTTCCTGCTGCTTGGCTCGACGGTCTGTCTGCCGGGCCTATCTGATGGCAGCGTGGAAATGTAAAAAAAATGTTTGATTCTCTCGCTCTGTCTTTGCCTTTTCATATTAAAGGTAATTTTCATATTTTCCCAAATGCCCGTGTTGCCACTCCCCCCTCTCCCTTCGCTCCCACTCTCGCCGCGCTGCTGGTCCGTGCTTGGTTTCTCCATGAGCACACGGCAATTCAATCATTTAAATTCAAAAATACACAACAATGTATTTACATATATGCAAAGTACAACCAAACTCTATGAAAATATGCACTAACAAAATATGGATAAATCAATATTCCTTATATTTATATGTAGTGTAAGGAAAAGCTATAGTATGTCTACTGGAAATTGGAAATTAATGGGAAATGTACCTATAAATTGCTCTATAAGCATTGCAGAAATAGTTTATACAGGCATGCTGTATTTATTGATAAAATAATATTATTTAATATGAAAATTGTTTTCAAGGCAGGGCAAATTATAAATAAATTAATGCAAATTTTTTTATTCATGCGAAGTTTATTTCAAAATATTTTGTAGATAATTTATTATATGTTCTTATATATTATTATTATATATTATAATTAAAATCCTTCTGACCCGAAAGAATTTTAGCATATATTATCAATAAAAAATTAAGAGCCTAATAAATGTATTTATTTTTTTATATAAATTATATATATATATTTATTTATAATTGATTATAATTATATTATATATGTAAAAACTTCATATGAAGGTATTAATATTATTTCTACACTCTGTATCTTTACTATCTACCTTTTCAAAGTCCTCTCTTCTTTCTTTCAACAAAGTTTACTCTATACTCCATATCCTTGTTTATATACACAACATTAAACTCTGTGACTTAACTTGTTTTTTCTCCAAAGTTCTGTCTCATCTTTACTAGACTACACATTTCGAACTGAGCTCACTCCAAAAAACAAGAGTATTTTTAGTGCTGCTGCGCCTATCACATTCCGTTAATGTTACCAATCTCTTGCCAAAGTTATGGTACACCCAGGCGCAGCTAAGAGCGAGAGAAAGAGAGAGAGAGGGAGAGGGAGCGAGTGCATCTGGCAAGGGCAAATCCGAGTTGCGTCGCGTCTCGTCGCTGCGGGTTGCAGAAAAATGTTTTAAGCTGTGGCAGGGCACGAGCTGAGCGCGTTGCAAAAAATATTTATTACTCAGGCGCCTGACTAGGTGTAGCCTTAGCTCGGTGTGTGGGTGTGTGTGCAGGGCAACTCCCCCTGGGTGTGGTGGGGGGCTGTGTCTAGTGGGAGATTGTTTGCCCTCAAGGTGAAAATATGCTAAGTAACAAATAAAAGCAAGATCTCTATCGGAGGCGCAGAGCCTGCAAATGTTGCAAACGAGTCAACGTCGAGTCTTTGGCTTTTTACATATTTTTGAGGTTTTGCAGAAGTGCGGCGAAACTAGCACACAGACAGAAAAGGAGCAGAAGTGGAAGACGGAGGAGCAGGTGGAGAGGCAGAGAAGCTCGACGAGACGAAACGAACTGAACGGCAAAGAAAGCCAAAAGCAAAGCTTGTAAACAAATTAAGAGATTGCTTTTGGGCAGGCAGCCCATGAAAAGCGTTCAACTGAAGGCTAAGCCAAAGGGGCGTAGCACTCACAGTGGCGGAGGGAGAGAAGGTCGTAGGGGGGGGGGGGGTTGTTACTTGTACCAGCAATGGGCGTTTCTAATCAAATCAGTTGCTGCATGCTATAAATTCCAAGACTGGACGAGAACACTTTGCGGTTGAAGCGACAAAACAAAAACAAAATTGATTGAGGCGACTTTTTCTAAAGTGCGTGTAAAATTTGTTAACAAATTTACGAAGGGGTGGTGGGGGTGGGGGGTGTCTTACAGAAGGCGAGTGAGGGTTAAAGTGACCAGAAACCTTTGTCATTTGCTTTATATATGTAAAAACATAAAGCATTTTGTAAATTATTTAAAAAGCTAAGCCAACACTTGACTAAGTTGCTTTTCCTTTGTTAAACGGGAAAACTGCTTGACTTTTCCAGCCTGTGTTACTGTTCAGCACTACGAAATACAACTTATTGAAGGTATTAGTCGTATAAGCACCAACAGCACAAGTTTCAGATTTCTAGCTGAAGTATTAGCTGAGCTAGAAGCATTATAGAGATTTACTAGTTTCTGGAGTATAATGTCATTTGTCAGGGAAACTACCTGACTTTTCTAGGCTGTGGTTCTAATCAGCACTACGAAATATAACTTATTGAAGGTATTAGTCGTATAAGTATCATCAGCACAAGTTTCAGATTTCTAGCTGAAGTATTAGCTGAGCTAGAAGCATTATAGAGATTTACTAGTTCCTGGAGTGTAATGTCATTTGTCAGGCAAACTACTTGACTTTTCTAGCCCGGGTTTTGGTTTAGCCCTACGAAATAATTTTGTTTTAAGGCATATATCATATAAGCAGCACCAGCTCGAATTTCATAAATCTAGTTAATGTATTAACTGAGATCGAAGGTTTACTAACGCTCGTGTGGAAATGTCATATTTCAAGAATTGTTTCGGGCGTAAAATCGCCTATACCGAGGATGACATCGTGGTGCGAAAACTGTTTCTGAAATGCCCAGCAGGAGAAGTGAAAATCGATGAATTAAGAAAGCATTTCGATGGATATGGAACCGTTAGGGAACTTCAGCTAAACGATAAGTCGGACGATAACACTGAAACGACTGGGTTTGTGCTCTACCAATGCTGTCGCGATGCTGCCGATGCTCTGGCCAAAGATGTGCAAATTGTGAACGAATGTCGCGTTGCTGTGCAGGCCTATTTTAGCTGGGGTCAGCCAGAAATCGAGAGTATCGAGCAAATCGAACCCGCCGATCATTCGATAACGCGCCTGAACGACGATTGCCTCGAGCGCGTCTATCGTTATTTACCGCTAGCCGATCAATTGAATCTGGCAAGGCTGTGCAAGCGTTGCCCGCCGCTCTACAAATCGATCAATCTCTGCATGTTCACATCGATGAGCGCGTGGAATGTGCGAGACTTTTTCATTTATTTTGGTCCATATCTGCTTGAGATCTACGGAGATATTCCCTACAAAAACAGGCAACTTCTTGTTCATTTTCTAGGCAAGCACTGCAGTGATTTGAGGGTGCTGAGAATTTCGCAGGGTGCCTTCGCCGTGCCCAACATGTACAAACTATTTCAGCAGCAATTGTTGCAGCTGGAGGAGCTGCAGCTGCAGTCGTTCTGTCTCGAGGACGAATCCCTGCCTGCACTGCGTCTGCTACGCAATCTGCGCAAACTGAATCTGTGCTACAATCAGCTGCTGACCGGCAAACACATGGACTGCCTGCCCAGCTCCATCGAGTCCCTCAATTTGCTCTACTGCAATGCTCTGCAGTTCGAGCTGTTGCCGGGCATATGCAAATCTCTGCCGCGTCTGCGGGAGTTGAGCTTGCGGCTGAATCAGACCGGCAATGGCAATGTCTTTCGCCAGCTGGCCTGCGACAGCTGTTGCGAGTGCCTGGAATCGCTGACCATCTCGACTGGTTCATTCGACTGCGCACTACCTTCCATGCAGTACCTGGCCAAGTTGCCTAGCCTGAGCAAGCTCATCCTGGACGGTTCGCCTAGCGACTTGCTGCTCGAATGGCTCGTGGAGCACAAACGCCAGCAATTGGTTCATTTCGAGGTGAATCAATCCATGCGTCAGCCTGGCGTTCTGCTCCCTCGGATTTGTCAGCTCGAAGCGCTGCGTGTACTCTCGCTGCCCGCACAGTGCGTAATCGACGACTTGATTATGGAGCAACTGGGCAATCTACGGCATTTGGAGCATATCAGTTTGCAGCAGTGCAGCAAAGTCAGTGATTACGCGGTGCAGCGTTTGCTGCTCGACTGCGACAAGCTGCACACGTTGCGGCTAATCCATTGCCGACTGCTCGGCAATAAGCTGATCCACAACATCATCAGCCAGCTGACCGAGGAAGTGCTACTCCTCGAGCAGAGACAGCGACAACTTCCCGTTAAGCTGCAGTTGTTTGGCAGCAAAATCCACGTATCCATGCTGCAACATCCCGCTGTAACGCGCAAAGACATGGTCGAGGTTACGCTACTACGTTCTCTACAAACCCCGTAAACCCATGTCTGTGCTCTGTCTGTATGTGCGCGATATTCGCAACTATTAGCTAAGCTAAGGCCTTCAAATTTCGCATGTAGGTTCATGTTTGTTAATGTTGAATTTTAAATGTTGGCTGCCACGCCCGCCGCCTCCACAGAACATTATTTTGCAATTATAAAAAAAAAAATTAAATTAAAGTTTCAAGTTTGCTTTGACTACAAATAGATAATGTCAGCATATCCAGCCAATTGCAGTTCGTTTATTTCTTGTAGCAAGTGTAGAGGAATGTCGAATGGGTAGGGTATCACTTTTTTGATTCCCGAATCAAATCTTATTTGCTGCTCACGTTTTTTTTGTCAGTATATCTTAATAGTAGCCGATATTGCTGGCGTAGGAAATCAGCTAAAATATTTTGAATAGGAACATCACGTAAGAACGTAATATCATTTTGATAACGAAAGTGACTCACGCAAGATTTCAGAATTTACTGTCGTTTATTACGAAGCTTTGCTTTACTTCAAAGACAATTGCGAGAATATGAAGATTTAAATTTACAAATCTTAACACATATTTATAATTTGTTGCGAGGCTTTTTTAAAACTGATAAATATTTTCATTATTTTGACAAAGTAGCAAAAATTTAATGAAATTTTGAAATTTAATACAAAGAATGAAAATGGTAAAAAAAAATAAAGTAAAGTTTTATTATATTTATTTTGTTGTGCATGCAAATTGTTTACCAAGTCGCAGAGTCGAAGAATATTTAAATTTGAAAGGCTGAAGAATAAACTTGAAAGTTATTGAAAATATTAATTTAGTAGGGTATATGAAGCACATTACTTACATAGGTTGAACCGGAAACGGAAAGGAATAGTTTGCGCCAAACTGGTATAAGGCCAAGGCGAGCCGCGAGCCAAACTAAAAATGACCAAGATTAAACATATATTAAGGATAAACATAACTTTTCCGGAAATTATAATTAAACGCTGCTCCTGAACCAAGATGAGTTGAGTTGAGTGGAGAGTTCAAAAGTTGGCAAAGCGCCGCACGCGGAATAGTTTTCTAATTAACTGTGAACCATGCGAAGCTGCGAAAGGCGCACAGCGACACTGTGTGTGAGAGAGAAGGACACAGTGAGAGAAAGAGCAGGAAATGAGAGAAAAAGAGAGCGAGGCAAGGAGAGAGAGAGATCGAAAAAAAGAACAACGGCGAGAAATATGGGAGTTGGCGGGCAGCTGACATTGAAGATAGTGTCGTGGTCGGAGAGGAAGGTTCGCCTAGGTAAAGAGGGCGTGGGGAGGGGCGTGGCATCTGCGGGAGTTCGGTGAGATAAACCGTGAAATCTCATGAATTAACTGTGCCAACTTTTGGCTCTGCGCTTTGGCACACGAAACTATTCGAAAAGAAAGACAATTGCAACAGTCGAGAGGCGACGTCGAGTGGCAAAAGGGGCAGAGGGGGCAGGGTTGAGACAGGAACTGAAGGTGGAATAGCGACAGGGGCAGGAACTGGGACTGGGACTGGGACAGCCGACGGCGTCTCTTCACAAATGATTTAGTTGCGGCGGAAAGCGAAACGTCGCCAACAAACAACGTCGAGTGGCGTCGCCGCCGTCGCCATTGTGCCCGCCATTGTACCGGAAATGCCGCACAAATGAGAGCTGGAAGTGGAAGGAAGTCGACGGAGAGACAGCGGTAGCGTAGTAACGTGGCAGCCCGCTGCAGGGCACGGGAAACGGCAACGTGCGAGGCGTCAACAATGTCACATGACAGGTCGTGGCGAACACCAGGCCGAGACAGTTGATGGCGCCGCATTCGGCTCCTCCGGCTTCGGGTCGCTCCTCTAATTAGCTGCAGTAATGGCATGTCAACAGGGCCAGCCCAGGCATCAGCTTGCAAGTTGCCACGTCTGGTGACCTCGCGCCCGCTCCCGCACGCCACCCCGCAGCGAAAGGCACTCAGTGAAACTGGAGACAGGCTTCGCCTCGACTTGGCTTCGCTCCGCTCCCAGGGCACTGCGATATGCGGCTCTTAACCCATTTTACTCGTCACACTGCTCCAGGAAATTAAACACAAACTATAAACAGCGAGAATGTCTTCTTAAGAAAACATTTGAGCTTGTCTTACCGCCTCCTCCCGCAGGCACAGTGGGATGGGGCGTCTGCAGCAGTGCAGCACGCTACAAAAAAGACATTCTCAATTGGGATGAGAAATTCTTTTATTTGCTTAAATTGTTTCATTTACTTTAAACTAGAATATTCTGGAAGTTAGATAAGTTACAAATTATCTATTATCTATTATCAATTATCAATTATCTATTATCTATTATCTATTATCTATTATCTATTATCTATTATCTATTATCTATTATCTATTATCTATTATCTATTATCTATTATCTATTATCTATTATCTATTATCTATTATCTATTATCTATTATCTATTATCTATTATCTATTATCTATTATCTATTATCTATTATCTATTATCTATTATCTATTATCTATTATCTATTATCTATTATCTATTATCTATTATCTATTATCTATTATCTATTATCTATTATCTATTATCTATTATCTATTATCTATTATCTATTATCTATTATCTATTATCTATTATCTATTATCTATTATCTATTATCTATTATCTATTATCTATTATCTATTATCTATTATCTATTATCTATTATCTATTATCTATTATCTATTATCTATTATCTATAAATACCCTAACTTCCATGGAACAATCAACCTACTACAATAATGTGTCGCCTGATTTCTTCCTCGAGTTCGGCAGCACTTTTTTCGCCATTCGACATAAATAATTGCCGCATAATGAGCAGAACTTGAAGCGAATTACGCCGCATGTGCGGCAGCGGGTGGCCACGCCCTTGGCGCCTGAAGGAATTAAGCAAGCGGCATTTCTGGCTGCTTCGAGTAAACTTAAAAATATGTCGAGGCTCTCCAAGTGGGCGGTGGAGCGGTGAGGTGGTGTGGCTTAGGGCCAAGGCGAAAGCGACGCCAGCTTCGTTTATCAGCGTGTGCTGCCGCTCGCGCCCGCTCCCTGTCGGTCCTGGCACCGTTTTTTATGCTCTATTTTTGCTGTGCTCTGCTTCTTGTTAAGCTTTGCCAACGTTTTTCTTTAATTATTCAAAAGATAATTACACTAAAAATTTTTTGTCATTTGCAAAAAGGAAGGCGACCAAACCGTCCCCAAGTAACCCAACTTACAGCGCTAAATCTATAGGCGGTCTTTAGTGTTTTCATTTCGAAGCTGCCGGAACAGGGTTGCCACCGTTGGGGGGTGTGAAACTGTGACTTATCTATTGACTTCAGGGACATTATGAAAAGATCTGCAGAATATAATAAGATACAAAGAATAATAAATAAATTTTTATTTATTAGAGGGTATCTTGTAGTCCGGCAAGGCTACACGCTTGCCTATACCATTCTTAATTTTAGTATTTTTCATTTATTTTTATTTTTTTGACAAAGTTTTCTGCGAGAAACTTGCAGCAGAGCGCTAAAAATGCTATTTTTATTTTGCTTGCCATAATTGCCAGGCGGGCGGGCAGGCAACGGAGCAAGCGCGGCGAAGGCGAAAACCAGCGCCGGATGCCGGCGGAAAGTTTCAAGGAAACGCAGCCCAGATACGAGTACAAGCGGTTTGGCACATGAGATACAAAGATACCCAGCGAACGACTCCTGCTGCTTGCCACATATGCTGCGAGAACTGCAAGGATTGAAAGGATTGGAGGACAAAGGCGGAAGAGAAATGCAAATCGGTCTCGTACGAAGCTGCCAGTTTACATATGCCATCGTATTACCCTGAAAATTGTAGATTTTTCTTATAATTAAATTAAGATTGTAAACGAAAGCTGTCGCTATTTTCTTTAGATTGTTTCAAGATAATTGAGGCTAATTTAAAAGGAATTTTTCTATTATGAATCTTTATTTTTGCTACAGCATAAATTCGGCTTAAATTATATTTTCTTTACTAACATTGAGTCAATTAAAGGAATGTTTTGCATAATTAAAAAAATGCAATCCAAAGGATTTGAATGTTAGTGCTATTGTAAAGCTAACATCTGTAAAGTTAACATGGCAGGCAACAAAGGTATCGGCGCCATAACATTTATTATCGACAACAATCAACCAAAGACCTCTGCAGACGCTGCGGCAAACATAATTAGAAGATAGTTAATGTATTGTTTGAAGCTATTAAATTAACGAAAATTAAACTTATATTGCTACTATAACTTATAAATTAAATGAAATGGTTTAAGTATTTTCAATAAATTAAAAAAATAATGTTTCAATAATTTAACTGCATATTTCTTTATTCCCTAACTAATTTAAATCCAATTAATATATATTAATTATATATTTTAAATTTGTCAGTAATTTTAATATTTTTCTGTCGACTGATTATATGATTTTCTACATTAAAAAGTAAAAATAATGTTTCAATAATTTAACTGCATATTCCTTTATTCCTTAACTAATTTAATATTTATTAATAATATATTTTAATATTTTTCAGTCGACTGCACTAGGTTGCGATAAATAAATGAATAAATAAATAAAATAACATTTCAAATGTAAACAACATTTATAGTCACTTTTATGATTTCCTACATTTAATCACTTGAGATTAATTAAGTAAATTTTATCGCTCTCGGATGCCAAAAAACAAGACCTGCGAGCTATGAGAGTGTCGAACACTTTCCATGGATGATTTTAACATCTGGGCGGGCAGCAGGCGGAACAGATGCTGCTGCAGAAGAGTTCGATAATTATTGAGACACATTTAATAATAATAATAAAAATATAATGTGAGCTCCGCAGACAGTTGGCCACATGTGCTACGCACACTCATACCCACAAGCAATTGACTTTGGGTGTGTGGGGGAGCGTGTAAAATGCTCATAATTGGCAGAAATTAACGTGACCGTACAATCAATATTTATCGCCTATATAAAGTGCCCGCCTCTACATACATATTCATATATTTACCCATTCACACACATATCCATAAGCGCGTGCATACCTTATATATTCATGTACAGTTGTGTATGTAAATTTATTTATAGTCGGTCGGCTCAGCTGTAATTTGCCTTCACTGGGCTCGCATTTTAATTTAAATTCAAGTTGAAAACGGAAAACTACGTTTTTATATTGTGTGTGTGTGTGTGTGTTGATTTTGTTCATCAACAAACAAAAATGGCACGCAAATTATGAACCGCAAATGTGCGTGTGAGTCCGGCCACACCGGTGGGCGTGGCACTTGCGTCGACTGTCGCCTGTCGCAAATACTGTTGCATCTGCGCTTCAGGCAGGAAATACGCTTCACAATGGCCGCACATCTATTTTTAATGGACACTGTATATTGGCGGGCACGTAAAAAGTGATTTTATTTATTTATATCGCCCAAAAATACACAAAAATAATTATTAATGCGCATTTCTGTGTCTATTTTGACAGTGCTAGCGATGGAAAGGAATGTAATGAAAGAATGTTGCTATCGATAAATCGACAACAGATTGTAGCCGAAATACACCAGCTCCTCGTTTAATTCAGTGCGTTACGTTAGTGAATGTGCTTGTTATTCTACACCGAGCTGTTCATTAAGCAATTTTAAAATATGATAAAAACCTGCTTCTCTTCCGACACCTTGCAAATTGGCTTTGCTTATCTTTTTGTGTATTCTTCCATATTTATGTTTTTGCTACTCTCGAACTTTATCTAAATGCTGCATCAACTTTTCGACCGCAAACTTCGTCTGGCCATCAATAGCAGCAGCAGCAGCAGCAGCAACAACCCCAACAGCAGCAACAAACACAACAACAACAGCTGCAACGTTGAGTGGCAAGTGCCAAACATGCCGCACACTCATGTTCGACTCGCCAATGCAACACGTGGCCCTTGCGTGCCTATTTGCACTTGCCGAGCAGCAACTACCAAGTGGCAAGTGGTAAGTGGCAAGTTTACATTAAATACAATAAATGTTCGCCACAAATTATGCAACATTGCACGGGGTGCTGCAGGCAGGCGCAGCCCGGCAGGCCGGCCAAAGTTGCAGCTCATTCATAGCACACAATACACTCAACTGAGATAGGGCGGAATGTTCAGCTTGTTGCAAAATATTTTACAATAGGGCTCTGCAGGAATCTTCCATCATTTGTGCACTTCACATGCAGTATTTCACTTTATTTAGGGGAATATTGAAAACAACGTTACTAATAAATATGCAGAGTCGATAAATGCAGCTGCCAAGCCACGGTTAATATTCAGCTAACATCGTTGCTTATGCTAACAGCAAAGCCAATGCTAACAACGATTTATCGATGAATAACATAAGTTATCGTCAAGCCACGGTTAACATTTAAAATTAATTTATTTTTTGCTCGTTCCATTTTAATGCAATTTTTTGGTAATTCAAATTTAATTAATAAAATACAATAATTATAAATAAATAATTTAGTTGTAACTTTAATTTTACTGTTTTCTCCTAAATAAATATAAATAAATAATAATAAATAAATAATAATAATAAATAATTTGGTTTTAATTTTAATTTAATAATTTTAATTTTTTTTAGATATTATCACTTTAATTTTAGGTGTATTTATAATTTAATTTATAATTTTAGAATTTCTGTAGTCGACATCTATAAGTCGACTTTAAATAAATAAAAATAAAACATTAAGCTTACAGCGTTGCTTATGTTAACAGCAAAATCAATCCGATGCAGCGCTGTTAGTATCGGATAAGTTATCGCACATATTATGTTTGGGTTCATCAAGTTTCAAACTAATCTGAAAACAGTGAAATTCCATTTTAATTGATATTGGGATGAATGAATTTTACATGTTTGGAGACTCGGGAATTCGCAAACTTCTAAAAACCTTTTGCCAGACTTATTTCATATCAATAACGCCATCAGCAGAAGCGTCGAAACGAATTCAATAGTCATATGCAACTTTAGTTGGCACTTGGGGGAAGAGTTACCCGCAGCGAAGCATACACACAGCGCGCATCGTAAACACGCTTCGCTGACGTCTGAACGTGTCGCTGGCCACGATCTGTCCACAAACTCTGAATCCGACCCGCTGCGAACCACCTGCAGCAACGTCGACTGTTTATCGATGATGTGCGAATTAAATTTCCAGAGCTCTGTGGGTTACGGTCGTGCGGCAGATGGGGGAGTGGCAGTAGGGGCGTGTTCGGACTCAGTATTGATGGATGCGTTGCGAACGTGTTGCAGACCGCAATGCAAAATATTTTTACACTTGAAAATTATGAACCTGTGTACGGCAACGGCTATGGTTACGGAGCGCACAAACAAACCAAGAGCAGAGCTAACCGAACGGAACATTGCGGCGGACACACAAATGAGAGTTTTATAAACAACGGTAAAAACAGCAGAGCAGTAAAAACAGAAGTAGGAACAGGGAGGGCAGCGAACACGAGGAGGTGTGTGAGTTTTCGTTGGGGTCTTTTTGTGTAGAAATGAATTCAGCTGGGAGAAACTTAAAGCAGCAGAATATAAAAAGCAAAATGCAACTAATTTGTAGGTACACAAGGGGGCGGTAATGACAGCGACAGCGGGGTGTGGCTGCAGCAACAACAATTACAACTACTTTGGCATCTAGGCAGCTACAGCTACAGTTACAGCAGGCTGTGGCAATAATAAAGCCAACAATGCAAGCCGAAGGTGAAAGCACGACAGCCTGACAAACCCGACAAGCCCGACAGAAAGACAGGTGACATCTGGGAAGCCGCATAGGTGCTCACATTGTTCTAATCGCACATTAAACATTGAATTAAGCAACACTTTGTATAATTTCCAGAGACCAAACCCATTAAGCACTGAGTGTGAAACGCCTGATGCTCCACGGGTTAGACTTGTGTATTGTCTGAAGTCTATAATTTGGCAATGGACTCATGTAAATATAGGGTAAGTAAACATGGTAAGGATAAGAAGAGTATAATATAATGTTGTATGCTTTATAAGAAATATTACTCTGGTGAAACCCAAGATGCTCCACGGGTTAGACTTCTGTCTAGTCTAAGTTCTATAATTTGACAATAGAGTCATGTAAATCAAGGGTAAGTTACATAAATTAAACATAATAAGGATGAGAAGAGTATAAGATAATGTTGTATGCTTTATAAGAAATATTACTCTGGTGAAACCCAAGATGCTCCACGGGTTAGACTTCTGTCGAGTCTAAGTTCTATAATTTGACAATAGAGTCATGTAAATCAAGGGTAAGTTACATAAATTAAACATAATAAGGATGAGAAGAGTGGAAGATAATGTTGTATGCATTATCAAATATAGAACTCTGAGTGAAACCCAAGATGCTCCAAGGGTTAGACTTCTGTCTAGTCAAAAGTCTTTAATTTGAAAATGAATACATTAAGTTCGAGAGTAAGTTACATTCATTAAACATGGTAAGAATTAGAAGAGCTTAAGATAATTGTTTGTGCTTTAGATATAGATATAGCACATTGGGTAAACCCAAGATGCTCCATGGGTTAGACTTCTTTCTAGTTTAAAGATTCTTATTTGACAATTCAATAGTGTAAGTCAAGAATGTGTCACAATCATAATACGGATAAAAAGAGTAAAAAACAATAGTTGGTAAAGTCGGGTATTTCCAGATTGTTAGACTCTCGACAAATACTCAACATAAGTATCACTTTAATAACTATATACACTTGATTAAAGAACTAGTTTAGTGGACTATAAGCTGTAATTGTAGCTGAATACAAATTGATTGAACTTATGCTGTAGGAAATCAAAACGATAAGTGATAAACCTATGAAAACAAATAATATTGCAGTTAACTTACAATCAAATTATACTTGCCTTTCATCCTGTCGGCTTTGGCGTAGTCTACAGAGTAATCAGCTCGTGCTTCGTCCAATCAGTTTTCATTAAACTGACTTTTGTTTTTATTGATTGGGAAAATATTCGCACTTGATTTGCAACAACGGTCAGTTGGGGATTGTAGGCGCACACACACTAGCTAGCACACACACGCCCACGTACATGTAGTTAATTTTGGATACGATTTCAGTTTGCGAGCAGAACAAAGATTGACGAAATCCCTTCCCAGGGCATTATTAGCTTCGTCACTTGCGAAATTGCACAAGTTGCTCGACGGTTGCTTTCCATGCGTAAGTTTTGTTTGCATAAGCCCTTAGTTTGTTCGTGTGTGTGGATGTGTGTGTCTGTGTGTGTGTGCATGCATGTGCATGTTTGTGCGTGTGTTGGTCGGTCGGTTTGCTCGCCTAGTTGCTGTGGTGCGTTTGTTTGTGGCCCGCTTAATCCTTTCATTTTCATAACTCGCCATCGAATGTAAACAAGATTAAGTTAGTTTTCTGTACTGCTCAAGTGGCTTTGCTCGCCTGCAGTTAGTAGCTGGAGCCGGAACGGGAATGGGAGCTGTAGCTGGAACTGCTGCTCTGACCGGGACATACGCACATGCAATATGCTGGAACTGGTACTGGGACTGAGCCTGCGTCTGTGCTTGGTGCTGGCACTGGGTTTGTGCCTGATGCTGGTACTGAGCTTGGGCTGTGGCTGTCGTCTGGCCACAACAAGTCTGCCAAGTGACTGTTGCAATTGCTTTTGTTGTTGTCCTTGTGTTGTTGCTGCTGCTGCTGTTGCTTTCATGCTGAACTCGGCAAAAGTTTTCGTATTAAAAAGTTGGACGTAAGGATTTCACAAAAGCTTCCGCCGCATTATATTGAGAGCTGATTTTGAGTGGGTGTTGCGGGTGACAGGGGGGCGGGGGCGGGGGGCGTTTGCCACGCCCTCTTTCCCTATGCCGATTATTTTCATTTGATTGCCAAGTGACATTGCAGTAGAAGTTGCTGACGTTGTTGTTGCTGCTGCTGCCGTTGCTGTTGTTGAGATTGTTTCTGATGCTGTTGTAGTTTTTTGCTTCGAGTGTGGCCGGCTCTAATAGTAATTAAAGTTATCACAAACGAAACGAAACGAAATTGATATGCAGATTGTTAATCAATAAACTCATCGTCGCCTAAGCATTTCGACTTGAAACAATTAAGCTGGCGCACAAAACAATTACGAAAGCAATAAAAAAAACAATGTAGCTCGCATCGAGTTGCGTTTTAATTGTTAATTAACTCGACAATAATTTATTTGATCTCATACGTTGCGACAAAAAGCCACAACGATTATGGTGTACCCTGTAAATGTGACAAAATCATCGACAAATAGCGGACTGTTAAATAACTAATAGTTAACAGTCTTCTTACATAGTTGGTTAACATTGAGCTAACAGCAATGTATCGATTAAAAAATCTTACTGATGCTATCGTAAAAGTAGAAACTCTATTTAGGTCTGAATTCTGTATGCATCAAGTGCAGCTACACGTTTAATTTATTTATAATTTAGAAAATGATTTTTATTCATTGGGTTTTTTTCTTACGTCGCGATGCTTTGCGTGCGTTTTTTTTTGTTTGTTTTGCTTTAACTCTTTTGGATTCTTCGTAAGAGAAGAGCTGCGTCAATTCGTCGAGCTGCTCGAAACTGAGTTCGTTGGGCATGAAGTACTCCTTCAGTGGCTCGAATGTAATGGATAGTACGCTGACAAGCTCGATTATGTAGGCAACGTGGTTTCTCAAGAAATAGTAGAGGTTGGGCGCTATACTATGCAATTTCAAGGCATATTCGGTTTCCATTAGCCAAGTGATGACAACCCTTTCCATGTGCCAGATCGGATTCCACATCAGATACATTGCGATCTGAGTGATGACATACATGATTAATATATAGATCGGGAAGATCAGTAGATGTTCATCGGGCTCGAATAGCTCGTTATTCAGGTCATGCAAATACAACACCATGTAGCTCAGGAACAGCACCGACGGCAGATCCGCCGGATTATTCGTCGGAAGTAGATTGTAGCCGCAGATGTAGAGTGTTGCGCACAAAAATATTGATGTAGTTGTTTGAAGTTCTCGTATTTTTAATGCCAAAATGTCCATTGTGCTTGAAAAACACAATTACACATTGAACTTTTTTTGTTAATTAATGTACTATACTAAAATAAGAATTATGAATGGAGTGTAAAAAATATAACTATTCTAAGCATCGCTTACTAGATCATTGCTCGTTTCAAAACTAACTAATGCTGATTTGAAATAAAATAACCTGGCATGGCAACACTGGCGCTGCTCCCACCAATGCTGTTAACTTAACAGTCTACAATCCCCTCACGCAATGTTAACTTTGTTGTTGCTATAGGAAACTACTGTTATTATAGAATTTGTATATCATTGCTGCCGACTTTTGAGAAGAAAAAAAAATGTTTTTGACGGACGCCAATGTATACAAAAAAAGCCAAACAAAAAACAGCAAAAAAACAGCTAAAGAATTTTATAATATAAGCGCAAAAAAAGCTAAAATTATAATATATTAAAATAAAAACTAAGCAACTAATTAGAAAATGATCGCTAAAAAAAGTGGAAAAAGCTAACTTAATATGAACAATATACAGAATTTACGCTACCCGCCATTTCTTAATTTTTTCCCGCAGCCAAAACAGCCAGATTCGACAGGAAAGAAACGAAATTGGCAGCACTGGCTATTATAAAAGCTAAAATTCACCAAACTTGGCATGAAGGTTTCGGTGAAACTGACGAATAAATGTTGAGTAAGCTTATCATACCCTTCTTTATTCTTGCGGCAGGGTATTCCGAGTGCTTAACTGCAAACAGTGCATCAAAATAACTAAATATAAAATAAAAGTGCACAACGTGCGAGTCAGTTCAACTGATAGAGACTGATGTCTTCATTAAGAAACAATTGTTAATTGCGCTTAAAATTGTTAGTTAATTTGCAGGTACCGCCATGTTTGCATTGAACTGTTCAAATTAAACTAAAATTTCAATTAACAGTGCTCTATGAGTCTATATGCCGTGCAAGTCAATAAATAAACCTATACGAAACTGATTTTCACTGAAATTTCATGTGAATTTGTGTGCCTGTGACTAATTTGCATTAATGTTACGTAGATATTTATTTATAAATCCAAATCGATAAAAGATTAGTCTGCAATGCAATTGACAGTTATTTCTCGCATGGGGTTGCAACTCTGGCTCTTGAAATCAATTATCGTTGCACCCGATACACGATACATTGTTGTGCTCGTTGACAGCAACAAAATAATTACTTCAATCTTAGGTCGAAATCGTATCGCATTTAAATTCGAATTTAGATTTATCGCCAAACGGTTTTGCGCATTTCAAATTAAAGCTCAAGGCCAATGAGTCTAGGCTAGAATAGGATTTTTGGCCTACTTCTCCACTCTCTCTCGCTTTCTATCTCTATGACTCTCTCTTTCAGCCTCGGCCTGTTGCAGTGCTTCGTAGGCGTCATATTTGTTAAGTGTGCGGCTTGAGATTGCAATATTTAATACCAAGTCTGAGGACCTTGAGGGCACAAAAACCTCAGAGACCTCATAGCGCCCAGAGAAGCTGCTCAAACCGCCCGGACGACGGGTCTAGCCCGTCCAGCCCTGTCGACCGCATAAAATAATCAAGTTTTGTTTTGCTGCTCGATTTGGATTGCAGCCGCATGACCATGCCCACTTACAGCAATTTGTGCGCCCACTCATGCCACTCGCATGCCTGCGCAGCTCGATTGCGGTGGGCGTGGTCCGGCGTACGCCTCAAACATTCCGTTGCGTACTCGGCATATGTGAGTTTCCTGTAATAGATCTTGTGGCAAACATAAACTGCATGTTAAATGCCTTTGCCAGCGGCCTGCCGCTCCCGCTGCCCCTCGCTGCCTTTCCCTCTCTCTTCCTCTCACTCTCTCTCTCTATGTGCGTGTGCGTTGTGCGTGCGTCATGCTCGAATGATAAATTGTTACAGGCTCGACCTGGCGGCAGGCAGGCAGGCCGACAACGTGCTCGCAGTACGATTGCGGCAGGCGCAGAAGGCGGGAGCGGGCTGCGGGCTGCGGGCAGCGGGCAGGGGTAGCTGATTGCAAAGTGGAAGATGAAGCAGCCAGTTGGTCTAGTCAGAGATAACATACAATGCATAATAGTTGATGCCACACAATTTACACATATTAAGTAATGCTACCGGTGACTCTGCTGCATCAGCGGGCGTATCTGCTGATTGTCTGTCTGCCCGTCTCTCTCTCTCTCTCGCTCTCTCTCTTGCTCTGTGTGTGTGCAGCGGCCGAGGCTTGCACTAACTAGACAAATTGCTGGCAACAAGATGGCAGCCAAAGCCGCCGCCATTGCCGTAGGTTGTCCTGGTTAGCATAAGCGATTATTGCGTTCAATCGGCCGTAGTCGACGATGAAGTCAAGTGAAGCACTTATCAACCATTTCCTTCCCAGCCCAATCCTCGACTCCTCAACTTGTCCTGCACTTTGTTGCCATAATTATGGCTATAATTATAGCAGGCGTGTATTGACTGTAACTTGCTGGCCAAAACTGTAACAAGTGCAGCTTGTAGTACCAACTGCCCATAACTAATTAATAACTGAATAATCAGTTTTATAATGCTCGATTGCGTTTAAAGTTTGCAATCGTTTCGGAGTGCAGAATTTTGATTTTATCATACTCGAGTGTGCTTCAGCTGCAAGTGGCAGCTGGCAGAAGTGCAGTTGTAGTGCCCGTTCGAAGTACTTGTGGTATTATTATACCTTATTTTATATATGGCTAATTGCATACACAGAAAAAGTAGCAGCATATATAGACTTTTTTAAAGCAAATTCTATTGGTATTTTCATTAGTTCTGCCTGCAATCAATTTAAAAGCCCATGGAAGTAGTTCTACTGAAATTGTACTAGGGTTAAATGTGAGCTATGGAATACACTTAAAGAAAAATTGTTTTCAAATTGTCTACATGTTTGAATTAATTGTTTGTTATTTAGAATATTCCTAGCTATCAATTTCGTCATTTTTCATGTTTTTTTAAGTATTTCCTATGCTAGAAAAGAAAAAATAATAGATTTCTTGACCTACTTAGGCACTAAAGGCAATTTTAATGTAAATACACTATACTAATGATTGTTTCTTAGTAAATTCATTATTAAACCATTCTTTATTAAATACACCGGAAGAAACGTGTTAGTCTGTATTTGAAAGCCAATTCTTATGGTATTTACAGTAGTTCTGCCTGCTGTCTATCTAAATATCCATGGAAGTAGTTCTCCTGAGGTTATATGCGAATTATTAAATACACTCAAAGAAAAATTGTTGTAAAATTGTTTACATATTTGAGTTAATTTTTAAAATGTTCAAAAATAAAAATGGTAAACGCTTAGCACATCCCTAGCTATAGATTTTATACTTTTTTAAGTGTGTTTTAAATGAATATCATGTTTTTTATATTTTAGATTTAAAAAAATAATAGATTCCCCCAATATACTTAGTCAACAACAGGAAAAGCTTATTGAATACTAATGATTATTTCATTATTTATTATATTAATTCTTGAGCTATTTTAAAGTATTTTTATCAAATACACCGGGAGAAATGTATCCGTCTGTAATTTTAAGACAAATCTAATGGCATATACAATAGTTCTGCCAGATATCTATCTAAAAACCCATGGAAGTAGTTCTACTGACTTTACATTTTAGGTTGTATGCGAGTTATTGAATACACTCCAAGAAAAATTGTATTTTAATTGTTTCAAAGCTTGAATTTATTTTTTAAAGTTAAAAAATAATAGCAAACACTTAGCATATCCCTAGCTATCGATTTCATTTTTTCCCCACTTTTTATTAATTGTAATGTTTTGGGCTAGAAAAAATAAAAGATTCTTCGAGCTACTTACTCATATACAGGCAGACCTTATGGAATTAAATTATACTTATGATTTTTTTTACTATATTCATTCTTAAGACATTTTAAAGTCTTTTTTATTAATTACACCGTAAAAACACGTCAGTCTGTATTTTAAAATCAATTTTATAGGTAAATACCTATTAGTTATATTTTCTATTTATCTAAAAACCCATGGAAGTAGCTCTACTGACATTTTACTAGGGTTATATATATAAAAACATTGTTTTAAAATGATCTTCATTTTTAAATTAATTCCTTAAAGATGTAATCTTGATGGCAAATACTAAGCATATCCGATTTCTTACTGTTTCAAGTCGTGGCAGTACGAAAAGCCTACGTGGGCGAGTCAATTGTTTGCTGAACTATTTATTTTCTCAGCGAGTCTGCTGTCAATTCCTATGGCAATTACTTGGCATATCCTGGTAATATCCTCTTGATAATCGGCTGCAAGCGAAGACGTCTTCGCAATGAATTATGACAATCAGATTAGTCCAGTTGTGCTCTCGCCGCGACAGGTTCGCCGGGCACACTTAGCATACCCTTTCCCGTTCCGCTTTCAATTATGCTCGCTCATCTTTGTGTCCTCTGCTTGCGGACAATGCGGAGTGAGAACAAAGGGGCTGGTAGGTAGAGGGGGTGCGGTAGGGGGCGGTTATGCTGCTTAAGTGCTCGGGCGCTTTTATTTTGCCAATAAATTGTGTTTTGTGGGGCAGCCGGAAATGTATTTTGATTTAAAATGCGTAAAGCGTTCGCATTACGTATACGCAATGTGAGCTGCGTTGCAGGACAGGCAAGAAGAAGGTGGCTGACGCATGAAAAAAGGAGGCGTGCTGGGGGCGCAGGGCATGGAAAGGGACTGCCTTTGTGAAGCTAAGCAAGTTGGTTTTCTGTTCGTCTTTGCCTTCGACGCTGCTGCATGTCAAGTGGAAAATTAAGATTGATTACGCCAGATAAGCCGTTGAATTTACAACGAATTTAATTGATTGCATGTGCACTCAACTGCGAGTGTGTGCGTGAGTGAGTGTGTGTCGCACTATTCGTGTGAATATCTACGCGCGTGTGTGTGTGTGGCGCATTAAAGTGTCAGCCCGTGTGTCAATTGCTTAGAGCTGTGCAATTGCAGCTCGCAGTTCGCGTTCGCAATTTAATTGCACTCGCTGCTCCGCTCAGTTTGCACACTCCCGCCTGGTGGACACCTGGCGGCACCCACCTGGTACCAGCTCGTTAAGGTGCCAACTGCACAGTTCACAAAAGAAAAGCTGCGGTAATAAGGCAAAGATGACGGCAACCACAGCCGCAGCAACTGCAGCTACGCGCTGCAAAGCGCAGTAACAAAATTTGCGGCCGCTCGCTGCGGCTTCAGATACCCTGTAAACAATTGTCGCATGCGGGAACAGCTCATTTACCATTAATTACAGTTGCAGCTGCAGTGGTAAATTGAAAGAGGGAGAAAAAGAGGGGAGACAGAGAGAGAAAATAATTTTAAATTGTCACGTTACATTTAAATAATATAAATACAAGCTAGATTTATAAAATGCTAAATAAATGTATATATATAATACTATAAATACTAAATAAAATTAATAAACAGCCTTTTTTTATGTGCTGTTATTAAGTGGTACTTCAGGTTTTCTGTTGTTGTTTTTAATATAAAAAAAAGTGTAAGCAATTTTATTTAAATTTAATTAATTTTATTTTTACTTTAGAGGCCTCTAATCAATTAAAGGATAACACACATATATGAGTTTCGCCCTTTCCTTGTGTAAATAGCTTGATTAATTAAGTATTTATATATTTATTCTGTCTTTATTATTAAGAGATAAATATTAAAAACACTCTAGTGTTTTAGTAATTTTTAAGTATAACAATATATAAAAATTTAAATTTTAACTTAGTTTAAATTTTAACTAAGATCTTTAAATACTTTTCAAAATTTTAAAGTTTGAATAATAATTTTTTTGTTTATATGCGATTAGCAGGTTTTGCAGCGTATCTGCAGCATGTGCATGCCCCTATTTGTTGCTTTTTGGTTTGCCATGTGATCCCTGCTTTTGTTGTTGTTGTTTTTGTTGCTGCTTCTGCTGTGGTTGCTGCTTGTTATGCCATTTTATACTCGGGTGTTGGAGCAAATGTTTATGTTTGTTTACTTATGCATGCGTGCGAGTGTTGGTCGCGTCTGCATGGCATCGTTTGGGTGCGCGTGTGTGTGTGTGTGTGTGCAGCTGTATCTGCACTTGTATCTATAAGCGTAAGTCTCTCCCCCCCCCCCTCTTTTCACGTTGCTTTGCTCATTTCAATAACAAAACTACATAGCTCGAGTCACTTGTTACCACAACTGACGCACTTGACTGAAAATATTATGCAGGGCGGTGCCAAACAAGGCGGAAACTGTGCGGGCACGCCCCCTCCTCCCTTCGCCGCCGACTCCTCCTCATCCTCGACAGATGCACACACTTAAGCCGTCGACAATGATGGCTAATCAGTTGGCCCGAAAAGCCGACAACTTAATGCAAATGTTTTCGCTGCGAATCAATTGGCATTAAATCGGGCCCCAAAGTCGACGCAACTGAACTCGACTCGCCTCACATGGGCGGGCTTAAAGCTGTCCAATTAGCTGCCGGCATTTGCAAGTAATACCCTGCTCGCTTTGTTGCCCCTTAACCGTCCTGCCACCGCCGCCTCCCACAAACTTTATACCTGCATTTGTCACAGAATTTATGATGCAGTCGGAGCAGAGCAGCTGCCTAAGGCCAGGGTGCGCAGCAGGACGAGCGCGGGGGGCGACAACAACAAAGACGCCTCGTTTGCTGTTCACTGGGTTTTATCTAATAAAATCTAGAGTGTTTAATCCTTTGCACTCGGCTGCCCGCTTTCCTCTTGCTCCCCTCTCCCGACCCCTTTTGGGGTCCCCCTCTACTGAGCTAGTTGTAATCGCTGTTCTCGTCGCCAACGCAGGTGGAGGCGTTTGAATCCATTGCAATGTTCTTGTAGAGTTTGCCATTTCGATGCTCGATGCTTGAGGTAGTATAAATGTTTGCTATGTGTAGGGTATATTGATAACGGCATGAGCTTTGCAGTGAGCAGAGGCA
The DNA here is from genome assembly GCA_018151445.1 of Zaprionus inermis. NCBI lineage: Eukaryota > Metazoa > Arthropoda > Insecta > Diptera > Drosophilidae > Zaprionus > Zaprionus inermis. The sequence goes on along the minus strand of JAECXD010001696.1, from coordinate 420,734 downwards.
GTACTGCAATAAGTAATTTATTTTTGATATCGATAATAATATCGCTTAACCATTTTCAGTTAACATAATCTACTGCTTAACATAGCGCGCACTGTTAATATACATGTTAATTACAGATCGATAAATAGGAAGACTAAGCGATAGCTATGTTAACAAATTTAATTTAACATAAACTAATGATAACATGAATTTAACATTGCTTTTTGAGGCGATATCTATATCGTTTGCATCGCTTGATTATTTCTTTGATTTATTTATTTATTTTTCGAGTTAATATCTAAGCTAATGTAGTGTATTCCAGTTTTGCCTGGAGCTTACAGCTTCTCCTCCATTTGCTAAAAATTCATTTCGTTGTCTGGTCCAGCTCGCTGCACAATGCAAAAGGCGATGCAGCAATCTCCAAGAGTGGGAGTAGGAGAAGGAGCAGCAGCAAGATGGAGCAGCCTGGCTGGCTAACTGCCTGCCTGCCTGCCTGCCTGGCGGTGTGCGCTGTGCTCCCGTTGGGTACTCGATCAAATTACTTATTGTAGTCGCGCCGCAGGATGCGCAAGTGCCATTAATACAAATAAAGTGACACAAATACAGGCGCAGCCGGAGGCAGCCAGAGCGAGACGAATGATAGGGAGAGAGAGAGAAAGTGAGTGAGCGAGCAGGAAGAGCATCCCATGGTTTTGTAGCAGGTATATCGCAACGCTAGGTGCTGCCGGCCGCGCTCTATGCCATAACTGGCCAGGGCGCTGCCATTGGCATAACTTTTGCCCACTGCAGCCGGCTTAGCCAAGTGGAAGACTAATCTCTGAATTTGCCAGCAACGGCAGCAGCACAAAACTTTGAACAATGGAAAAGAAAAGTTTTAGAAACTAGTCGTCGGTGAGCATGTCAACTGTGGAGCAAGAACAAGAGCAGCACGGCGCTTTGCTTGACGGCGGATGGTTTTCTGTAGCTTGCTAAGAACGTGAAAGAGAGAGAGAGAGAGAGAGGGAGAGATTGAGACTGAGCGCATTCTCTGGCGTCGCTATGCAACGAGGCGTTAAAACAGTCATCGCCCAGTCAGGTGAGTGGGAGGGCAGGAAATGAAAGACCAGCCATGTAGACGAGGCGCCGCCTCCTCCAGCCCGTCGATTAAGCGCACGGCGAGCGCGAGCGCTCTTTGATGGATTTTTCAATTTGCATCCCGGCTAGATAAACAGTTAAGGCGACTGATTTGTTGACCGTGGCGTGGCAACAAAGCGCCCTTCAATTTACCCTGCTGCCGTCGCAGAGAGACATCTCCCGCAGCGGGGCGACAGCTAACGGGACAGCTGCCCTTGCGCTGCTGTCAACTTGCCTTTTTATGCACTCTGCTCGCATAAAATGCTAAAAGTGGGTAGATTAGCTGCCTGGTGCGACTTGTAGTCTGGCTGGAGACTGCCAAATCGTTGGGGTAATCCCCAAAATGCGCTGTAGCTTGATCGTCTGCCAACACGCAGCTCTAGTTGGATTTTAAATAAAATAAAATTAAAGTAACAGGATTGTATTTTATTTTGAATTGTTTTAATATTAGAACTGCAAAACAATCAAAGAAAAAATTACATTTTGACATATTTTCAGCTTTAAATGCTCTTCGATTTAAGTTACAATTGGCAAATATATTGGCCCATGTGGCGTATGCGTAATGTGCATAACAACGAGCAGGCTTTGCATTACGCTTCAGCAAGAAATAAAAGAGCATGTTTCTTTGTCGTTCCATTAAGCTAAGCAACGTATCATCCTATTTATTTTGCTAATCCTTTTGCCTTACTCACTTGCAGCTCGAATTGGCTAATAAATAAACCAAAACTAAGTGCAGTGAGGGAAAATGTAATTTTCTCAAAACTTTTGCATATATAAAATTGATTAGCAATTGATGAAAACCTAAATGTAGTTTCGTTTTGCAACATTTGATAATTCTCCATTTAAGTCAAACATGGCAAATGGATTTGGCGAACGTGGCGTATGCGTAATGTGGCACAAAGCTCTGTCTTCTTGGCACTTTTGCCAATATAAGAGCAAATATTTTTTTGTTTCGGTTGTATTTTTTTTTGTCGTCACATAAAGCTTATCCATAGAGCTCCATTTGTGTTTGCTTCTTTATATTCCATTTATTTTGCTATTCCTTTTGCTTTCCTCTCTCTCTTATTGCATTGCCAAATGCTGCGCGCAAAAGTAGGCAATGGTTTTTTTTTTCCCAGCTGCTTTGCTCGTTGGCAGCGCTCGGGCTGCTTCTTATTGCCGGGGCACGTGTTACGTACCTACCAGAGCCCGCCCACTTTGCAGTTATACTTCAAATACATGCGCCGCCGCCGCTGTCGATATATCACGGTCTTGGGAATTTATGTTTGCGCCCCAGCGCCAAGTCAATGAATTGCAACAAATTTCGCCTGCTTGCGGCTTGTTAGGCGGCATTTATTTATTTATTTATCGCGTTCGCTGTAATAAAGACACAATATGAAGGCAGGCCAGGGCGGGGAGAGATGGCGAGATGGAGGGTGAAGGTTGCTGGCCGTGTCAGGCCTGTCAGGTGTCGCTTGCTCTGTGACTTTTTCGTTGTACTATGTGGTTAAAAATTTTAACTCCATGTAGCGGAACACTCGGCTTAATGGAAGGAGCAGGATCAGAGATGGGGAGCGGGGTAGGTGGAGCGTAGCCGAAGGGGGTTACGCCGGGCGCGTTCATTTGGATTTATGTTGTGCTACGGATTTTTGTGGCCTATAAATTGTAATTACTTTAACGCGGCTAAATGAGTTTTTCGGCTCTGGCATTAGCCAAGGCAGTTTGCCCATTAATGCTGCAGTTGCTCGCCTTGTTGCCGTTGCCGTTGTTGTTGCTCTCCTTTCGAGCGTTTTGTTGTAATGGTCGTAATTAAAATTGGTCGCTTTCATAATGTGATTGGCCTGAGTGAGCTGTAGCTGGAGTCGCCTGCGCTGCCGTAATAAAAAGTCATATATCAAGCGGGCAACATGGGCCGACAAATAGTCGCACGGCTCGTTGGATATATATATACGTATATGTATAGATATAGAGACATATTGTGGAAGGTGCCAGGTGCCACAGAAAATTGCTGCAAACTTTGACCTCTGCACTCGACACTTCAAACTAAACAAATTTACACGACACGAGGCGAGACGGAAACAGGCACAGTCTCTCAGCCTCTCCATCCCGCTCTCGCCCAGTCTCGCTCGCCCGGTGACAGGGCAACTGGAACACTTGAAACCACTCAACTCGTCATAGACTAAATACTTGTGAGGCGAAGTAGATTGGCGGCCCTGCTAGTGGCATGTGTGTGTGTGTGTGCTCTTTATCAGTCTCCCCTTTACCCATCGCCCTTGGCAAATAACGTTTTGCAAAATCGGCCGCAATTGCCAAACTAGCCAAATTAGAGAATATGCAAATGCAAGCAACATGCACACACTGTGCAAGGGAGGAAGGGAAGGGGGCGGGGCAGCCGGAGGGGCATGTGTCATGCTGTCGTTTGCACCACTTGTCAGAGATGCGTGTAACTGTGATTTGATGCGGCCCGTTCGCGTTGAATTCCCATGGAGCATGCCAGAATTGAAATTCTCTTAAAATTGTAGGGTATTTTGACACTAAAACGTATATATATTCTTGTTCAGCCGTCGATCTAGCTGCAGACATATTATATTTGCAATTCTGTCTTCTAAAAAGTATACAAATTGAAGATTCATCAGGTATTTGCACAACTTCTAGTATTATATAAATATTATACAAATAAATTATAATTTATAACACTTTCTTGAACTATATATATTCGTGAATCTATCTAGTTTTAGTTAAAGCGCTCTTTAAAACACATTTGTATTTCTTTATGCGACTAAAAACTAAATTTAATTTTATTAATCTATACATTGCACTGCGCAATCTTAAATTTGATCTACGACTATAAGACACATATATTCTTGTTCTTGATAAATTTTAAGTATATATTATGCCATATAAAGTATATAAGCTCTACAAATTTTCATTAATTCATTTTCCATTCGGTAAGCTAATATATATATAAATATATATATAGATTATATATTCTTATACAGCTTCAGTTTCAGATTTCGATTTATCGCAGTGAAAATTTGCTCATCTCTAGCCTGTGCCCCAACATACATATGTCTATGTTGTCACCAAGTCAGAGTGGCACATCATCCCCATCATCATTATCATCATTATGATCATGATAAACGTCGGTGCTGGCTAAAGGTTTCCCTACTGCCGTAGCTGCTGATGCTGTGGTTCGTTTGTCGTCTTAATCGAGACCCAAAGAGAACTTTTTGGCCAACAACTATTTCGGTGTGTTGGCCATTTTGGTGTTGACGTGTTGGCCAACCGAGACTAACACCAGACTGCCTCCAACAGCAAACACACGCTCTCGATACTCGACTCTCCAGTAGCGACAACGACTCCAATTGCGATTTGCGCAGGCAACTCAAGCGAATTGTGCAATTAAAAGTCATTTGAAGAGCCGCAAAATGTCTCAATTCGAAATGCATTTAAATGAGAAAGTGTTGAAAGGGATAAACACACAAACAAAAACAGTTTCCTTTCTTTTTTCCCCGCTTTTTGTGCGACTTTAAGCCCGGCTTAAGCGGTAAACACCAAATTGGACTCTCATAGAGTTTCTGCTTGGGATTGGGATTGGACTGAGGGTTCGGTCCGTGGGGCAGTTATATGGCTGCATATGTTTTTCGACCAATGCTCAACCATAAATCCCTGCCCAGGGGTTGTCTCACACTCGCACACACACATAGAGAGAGAGTGAGAGAGAAAGAGAGAGCCACAGCGAGAAGCGATTGCATTTGGGTATTGGGGATTAACGTTGCCTGAAACTGTTAAAATGGAATCCGTTCGTATGTCGCGACGCGATGTCGTCGTCGACGTCGTTGAGACCCTTGTACAAACTGTCGTTGGGTAAAAGCGGCGGTAGCAGCAGCAACAGCAGCAGCAGCAGCGGCGAAAGAAAAATGACAAAAAGGCATTTGTAGCCATAAAAACAGTGCAATTTGTATTTGAAATTGCCGCAAAATCCCAGCAGCGGCAGAGCAGTCGCAGTCAGCGATGGTCTGAATATGTATGAAATTGACGTCGCTGCTCCAAAACATAAGCCTGCCCAGTCACTGCAGCAGCAGCAGCAGCCGAAGCTTCTACGCTGTGCTCGCAGTCAAATCCACCCGGGTGCTGTTTTTGCATCTCGCGCCTCGCGTCGCGTCGCTCTTCGCGCGTTTTACGCTGCGCTGCACGCTCCGTGCGTGCGTCGCATAAGCCTCATTGTTTTTGTGGTGCTTTCGTCAGTGTGTGTGTGGAGTGTGCTTGTGGTGTGCGCTTAAAGGTAAGCAATTTGCGTGTTCCACTGTCAGTCAGTCTGTCAGTCCGTCTGACCGTGTATGCGTGTCTGAGAGAGTTGCCACAGTTATTTGTCTGAGGCAACGTGCAAATTTAACCCAATCAAGGTTTTAGTTTGTGCTGCACATTACTTTAAAACACTGTATAAGTTGCTTTAAGCTAAAAGAACCATTTCTTCTTTATATGCTTTACTTATATCCATAAAAATGATTTATTTTAATTATTTTTATCGATTAATATACTCAAATTGGCAACGGCTTACTTTACATTTGTATGTTAGCAGTTCTGTTAAGCCGCCATGTTTAGTGTTAATCGCCGCGCCGCCACTAACTAACTAATTGCAATTTAAAACTTACTTCTAACTAATATGAGTGTTTAATTAATTCATTGTAACAATTTGTTTTTCAGTTCAGTCTGCTACATGGTTTACTTTCGGGTCAACATGGCTGCCATCGGGTTAAGCAAACAGTATTAGATTACTGACAGCGGAACTGAAGTTGAGCTTGGAGCTGAAAGTTGGATTTGAAGTCGCTGCAGCAGCAGCTGCTGTTGCATGTTGCAGTTGCTGCTGTTGCTGTTGCTGCTGATGTGGTTGCAGAAAACCCACAAACAATAAGCCGAATGAAGCAGCTGACAGATGGGGTGAGGAGCAGACCGGACGGATGAGGCTGGCGAAAGCAACGCAGCGGCGACGGCAAGGGGCGAAGGAGGTGCAGGCTGACACGCATGTTGCGCATTAGACGAGAAGCGCAGCACAGCGCAGACCGCAATCAATATTTTATCAAAGCAAATGCGCTGCCATGCCGAAAAAATAACCAGGCCAAGGGAAAGAACGGCGACGAAGTGAGACGAGGTGGGAGACAGCACAAGATGAAGGAGCTGATAGAGATGGGAAGAGCGGAGATGAGGCGAGACAGTACAGCTCGGTACAGAATTTGCAGTTGAGTTTTTTGTGGAGCGCATTCTAAGCCGTCGCAACAGGGCCGTCGATTGACCCGTGAGAAGAGAGCAACGCTGGCGGAGGCCAAAGGGGCCTATTTACTATTCATGCTAAGCCATGGTGTGTGCAAAAGAAAACTGCAAACAATGGAAAACGGAGCACATGAAAAGCCAGTCCACGGCACGAGCATGAATAATAAAGGAATCTGCGCCCCTGAAAAAGCCAGCTCGAGGCGCAAAATGTATGTATGTATGTTCGGAGGTCCTGCTATACTACAGAGAGGGAAAGAGAGAGAGAGAGAGAGAGCTGAGATTCAAAGCGAGAGCCCAAAAGGAAAGACAGCTGTCGCTGGAAGCTGGCATAAGCGTTGGGCAAACTTTCATTAAGCTGCTTCAACAGTTTCGTTAATAAATGATTGAAAACGCAGTCTGCCAATGTCATCAATCATAAGTATTGCAATCAATTAATTTGGCCTTGGCTTGTTGCTAGGCAACTAGTCCAATTCACTGGCCAGTCGAACCGGGTAAGTAGCTCGGTCCAAGGACTTTGAATTTCAATTTCAAATGCAGTTCGAGTCAATTGCAATGGTTTCCAAGTAACCAGCCGCATGTTTTTCACTCTGCAGAGGCGGCAGAGTCGGGCGGACGAGCTTGCAGTGAGTTAGTATTGGATGGCCCAAGGATGTCAGCAATTTGCCAAAGGCTTCAAAATGGAAAAGGGAACCAGCATGCTGCAGTGGCACAAGCCAAATGCAGACCGGACACTGTCCTCTTGTCCCGTTGTCCATGTGTCTTGGCTGTCATTTGCAGCACATAACAAAGTGTCAATATACGGAAGAATGCAGCACCAGCACGAGCAGTAGCAGCAGCAGAGGAGCTGGTGACCAGCTACAGCCAGGTGAAAGAGCTGCTCAAAATATGTGCCCACTGTTTCTCGCTCATGTTTGCTGTCTCGGCTTGGTTTGGGCCACGTTGATTAAGTCGTTGGCCACAGGCGTGTTGTGGCATGGTGTGCGAACAGTTCCACAGACAGGCAGACAAACAGTCCAACAAGACTCACAGTCGGAGCGACAGTTCGTTCTACACATGAATGAAAATATTGGATTGTGACTCGGCTGCTCCCTGATTTGCTTCTTTCCGGGCAAATGCGTACGAAATGCATTCATTTTGGCCACTTTGCAGTTCCCAACTTGTTGCTAAGGCAGAAGTTCAATACATCAATCTATGTATGGTGTTTTGATGGTCTAAGCGATGGTCTTTTAGACAATATGAGTAAGACGAGAAGCAACCAAACAAGGAAAGCTTTGGGTAAAAATTCCATGTACAGAATCTTTGTTCCTCAGGTTACTTTCGTGTCTATAATATATTTCACGCTTGACTGAAATTAAAATAAATTGATTATAATCAAAAATAATTATTTTTACTAGTATGACTTTACAGTCGTATGTTATAACAGATGACAGATAACAGGCTCTGTTAAGCAGCCATAATTCATAGACGACTTGAGCGAATGAGCTGATTAAATTGAGTTAGCATTGACATATAACATTGCAATGTCTTTAACAGTTTTATTTGTCTATGTCATTCTTGAATGACAATCGATGCATCGCCACAAACTATCGATCAAAACAAGTGCAGCAAAAGGCGTTAAAATGGAAATTTAAAGGTGACACAAGATAAAAAATAATTAAATTTCATGTGTATAATAATTTTAAATATTTTATTAAAGCATTCATAGACGACTTGAGCGAATGAGCTGATTAAATTGAGTTAGCATTGACATATAACATTGCAATGTCTTTAACAGTTTTATTTGTCTATGTCATTCTTGAATGACAATCGATGCATCGCCACAAACTATCGATCAAAACAAGTGCAGCAAAAGGCGTTAAAATGGAAATTTAAAGGTGACACAAGATAAAAAATAATTAAATTTCATGTGTATAATAATTTTAAATATTTTATTAAAGCATTCATAAAAAAAGAAACTGTTGCTCTTTGCTTCTGTTCAGGTCGGCAGGCTGGCACTTTGCGACAACTGCAGCTACTATTTAAATGATTAGTGCAAGTGAGTTTTGCCCCGATTAAGACACCCGATTTTGCCTGCAGGTCCCCTTGCGTCCCGTTGCGATTTGTTGACCTGACCGCAAAAGTTGTTAGCCCATTTCACTTGAAAATTATAACTGGTCGTCGGGCAGAAGCGTCGCACACACACACACACACACACGAACTGGCCATGCATACTCATATAGTACACTCAGCTGCACTCACTCGCTCGCTCTCTCTCTCTGACTCTGTCGCACTTAAGCAGACTCACCAAAACTGACAGAGTGGGCCCAAAAATGTCGAGCCGGGCTCGGGCGAAAAAGTAGGCTAATGCCACTTTGGAGTAGTTGGCCGCAGAGTCGCAGTGAAGTGTGTGGCTGCAAGTGCACTTGTTACCAATTAAGCTAATCCGTCAGATAATTAGTAACATAACACACACGCGCGCGCACACACACACGCACACAATCACACACTCGGGAAGTCCTTCGAGCTGGCTCTCTCTTGTTGCTGCTGCCTCGGCACATGCAATTTATAGCAGCACGTGGTTGTTGCATTGCATGTATCACGTGACACTTGATTTCCGGCGCAGTTGCCAGTATACGCCACGCCCGCTACCCCCCCCCCACATCTCACTCAAAACCCCGCACAGCCGTCGCCCTATGCACTGGCATTTCGCTCTCGTGTTTGCTTTGCTTTTCTTTGCGACTTTTCTAATTTGGACTCCAGCACAACATGCAACCGAAAGTCGTGCTCGTCGACGTCGCGAAAATTTGTGGCTGCCACCTTATTAAAAGCGCCCGGCTCAGCCGGCAGCTGAGCCCAGATTCGGTGCCTGCAGCGTCGTTGACAACGTCACCACATCCTGAGCCGACCTCGTCCCTAAACCAATCTCATCCTCATCCTGCCGGCACTCTTCGTCTTCGTCAACTGCAGTTGCAAATTGGCTGGCAAATGCCGTTGCCTGCTTTTAGGCTGGCTTATTAAAATTTCAGCGTGTTCATTTGCCTGCCAGCCCACTGACAGCGCGCTGCAGCGGGTAGAGCAAGGGTACGGGTTGTATATGGGGTGTTGCAGGTGGCGGGCGCTGTAAACTAGGCGACTTTTGGGATTACCCAACAACTAGTTAATGTTTGATTTGCCTTCCTGCCTGCCTTACACACATGGCTGCATTTACCCACATTCCCCTCCCCCGGCCACGCCCACTAATCCTCAGGCAGCCCTCAGCTGTGATGGCAATCTTAAACTGTCGAAAACTGTTGTTGAACTTTAAAAGCGTTTGGTCACATGTTGTGGAACCCAATGCCGCCGCTTGTGGATTCCATGTTATAATTAAACATTGCATAAAGCAAGAGGGCAGCAAAGTGTCGCATTAATTATTTAAATGTATTCATCAGCTCCAATTAGAGAACAACAGAAATAGACACAGCCGCTCGGGGCGGGCTTAAAACGCATTTTACAAATATCCGATAAGCCCTCGTTGCAAATTTCCATAATAATTTCGTATTTAGCAACATTTTGAAAGGCAGCAATATAACAAACATATAGAAAACCATCAAATGCGACGAATTGCGGCCCAGTTTGTTATGGAAACTGCGATAGTTATTTGATAATAATAAGGTAAATGATAAATTTGTTGCTCAAAATTGCCAAACTAAGCTTCTGTCAGGTAGTTGGCAACAATAAATTCGCTAAGCTTGAAAGTATGCAAGCGCGCGTAGTTGGCAACCGCAAATTACGCTATGCCTGAAAGTATGCAATGCAAAAAGAGCTGGGCTGCTCAATATTATTATTATGCTCGCATTTTCATTTGTAATCGCATAAAGTAGAACAAGTCAACAAATTGTTTAGGAACTCTCCAACTCTCGCAGTTGCCTTGCTTAGGTATTCCCCCATCGATTTGCCCGCCAATTGAGTTTGTCGAACAAGAAGATTGGTCTAATTTGTTTCTAAGTGCAGCAATCTTCAGCGGTCGCAGCACAGCTCCGGTTCCCGCTAATGGCTAATTAAATCGCTTGAATTACAAGCCAACAATATTAAAATATTACAATATAAACTTTTTGCTCGCCTCTCTCTCTCTCTCTCCCTCTCTCCCTCTCTCTCTCTCTCTCTATCAGATTCAACAGCAGCGATAGCGCAGCGCACAATGAGGCCGGGCCCGAAAATATTCAACAAAAACTTTTCACATTAAATAAAATACAAAATGCCCATTAACAGTTCGAGTGGATAAACTCGGTTTGCATTTCCACACACACCCACACACTCATACGTACAAGGAGAGCTGCCATACACACACACACACACGCGGAGCGGGTTCGAGAGGGCGCCTCCAAACAAAAATTGAATTTCGTTTCGAGGCTCAAACTCAAAATCGCGCTGGTTGTTAGGGTAAATTCCAAGGGGAGTCCCCCAGGCGGGCTGGGCGTGGCAGCCAAAAATGATGGCAAGCGTCGTAGCCGGATTGTTGTTGTCAAGTATTGTTGTTGCTGCTGTTGTTGTGGCATGGCAGGGCGTACAATAAAATACGAACGAACGACAACAAAGAAGTACAAATTAAATCCCAATTGGAGTTGACCGCAAAATGGAAAAGACCACAAAATTATAACCACAACGATGTGGGGCGTGGGGCTGGCGTTGCTGTTGGGGGGAGGAGCGGGGTGCAGCAACTTGGGAGCGATGCCAAAGGGGCTGCTGCTGCCGACGGGAGTACGGGAGAGCTAACAAATCGAGGCTGCAGATAAGCAGCGCCAACTTGTTTTGTTCGAGGGCGTTGTGGCGCGCTTGGGGGCGCAATTACGACGGCATGACAGTGGCCCGGGGGCGGGGGCAACTGTTTCCGCCTACCACTTCACCTGACTACCATTCGCCCTTCCCCTCCCGTTCCCGTCAACGCCCCGCTAACCTACATAAACGTGCCCAAACGTGGCTTGGCAATTGATCTGGCAATCGAGACAAATCACAAGACTCGCATTTAGTTTTGATAGCCCAAGCTGGGCGAAATTGATATTTATATTTAACCTAAGCCAACAATAAGCCAGCCCAAAACAAAAACAACCCCTCCCCACCCCCCCTCGCACACACACACCCGCAATCGCAGCACGGGGCGTATGCTTAATGTGGCCATATGACTGCCGGATTTCCTTTGTGTGCAGCATTGTACTCCGATAGCGTTTGTGGCAACTCTATTTATGGCCTCGAACAACATTAGAGCTATACGTGCCCTTTGTCGAACTGCCCTCGCCATGGCCGCAATTACTATATATCTATATATATCTATACTTGCCTTCTCGAGCACAATTCATTATTTATACCTTTTTATTTCGGCCCATTTGCAACGATTTGTGGAAACGAATGTTCTGCTAAGAAGTTACAAAATTATTATATAAAACAAAAATAAAAATAAGTTCTTTAACTTATTACAATAGTCAAAAACATTAAGTTTGCCAGGCCGATGGGTTCGTAGTGAAACACGTACTGTAAGTTAGATTCATTTATGTTAATAATATGTTTGTTGCTTTGGAAGCTATAGAAATCTGAAGAAAAAAGTAAGACAATGTGTTCAAATTTAACTGCGATATTTGATGAAATCATAAAAAGCAAGGCCAGGAAAATATTTAACCAGTTTCATATAATAATAATAATTACCAAATAAATACAAATTGTTTTGGTATACTACATATTCGTAATTAGCAGGAAGTCTGTCGGCAGAGAAGGTATAGGGCTTGCCTTTTGTATAACTGTGAAACTATTAATAATAATATAATAATATAATATAATAATATATATAAAACATAATTAAATTTACTTCCAGTTAAAACAGCCCCGCCCCTGCAATCTTATAGGGTAGCTACGCGTCGAACCTTGGAATTGCTGGCATAATAAGATATTTACTGTCTGTCCGGGCGTATCCCCCCTTAACAGTCCGTTGCGTGTTTCACATTATAATTAGCCGGCAAGCAGAACAGCAACTGGTACAATGAGGGGGGAGAGGAGGAGAGGGAGTGGGAGAGCGAGTGGGGTAAATCAGTAATACACGAAGCAATACAATAACAATTGCAGGATTCGCATGGTGCGTCAAAGTTTTGGCCTATAAATCGTAGCGCCAAAATTTAAATTAAAACCAAATAAATTAAACGCCTTTCATTGAAGATTAATGGCCTTAAAGCAGGTCCTGCCTTGCTTCGCTTGTGTGCAGCCTGTCGAGCGAAGGAGGAGGAGCAGCAGGAGGAGGAGGTTAGTCGCCTCGAAGGCGCCGCTGCCTACAGCATCTCTCGCTTTGTACGCTTGACTGCGAATTTTATGGTTGATGGATTTCAGTTTTGGCGAACAGGCTTCGCAGGGCACAGCCGGCGTTGTGGAGCTGGAACTGGAGCAGGGCCATGCCACCCGGAGAGTCGTCTGTAATTTGCGTTGCTTTAATGCCAACTATTTGCCGGGTCGCAACTTAAAGGCATCGCTGCCTATTACAACACGTATTCGATTCAATTTATTCGCCCGTGATTCACAAATGGATATTTCTATCACGTTGCTTTTCAAGCTTTTTATGACTTGCCAAATAGCATAGGGAATCGGGTATCAGGAATCGGGAATCGGAGAAAGCCTGCCCAAGGTCTTCGAATATGTTCAAAGGGAATTTTAGCAGAAAAAGCTGCTTGACTTTTGGCCGGCTAATCAATTGTCCGGCCACGGTTCCGGGAATAACCAGTGGAAATCATTCTCATCAATGGCACCGCACATGCAGCCCACTAACTTTTGCCAATTTACTAATAAGATTTCCGAGAATCCCAGAGACTTTGCTTTCCCCAGACCAAAAAACAGACTGGGAAGATGTTCGCTCTGCCTATGTTTCATTTGGTTTGTAATAAATAAATAATACATGGTCCGATTAAAAATGCAATTCAAGTGCGGTTTAGCTACATATTATAATATTTTTAATATTATTATATAAATATATTATTACACAGAATTTCGGAATTACGCAGATCAGTGAGAACTTTTGTAGAGGGTTGCGTAAAGCTGAAATCATGAGAAGAATGTTGTAAAATTAATTTAAATTAAATGAAGCTAAATTAAATTACATTAAAAATCAATTAAATTAAATTAAATGAAGCTAAATTAAATTAAATTAAAAATCAATTAAATTAAATTAAATGAAGCTAAATTAAATTAAAAATCAATTAAATTAAATTAAATTCAATTAAATTAAACTAAATTAAATTAAAAATTAATTAAATTAAATTAAATTAAATTAAACTAAACTAAATTAAATTAAATTAAATTAAATTAAATTAAATTAAATTAAATTAAATTAAATTAAATTAAATTAAATTAAATTAAATTAAATTAAATTAAATTAAATTAAATTAAATTAAATTAAATTAAATTAAATTAAATTAAATTAAATTAAATTAAATTAAATTAAATTAAATTAAATTAAATTAAATTAAATTAAATTAAATTAAATTAAATTAAATTAAATTAAATTAAATTAAATTAAATTAAATTAAATTAAATTAAAATTAAATTAAATTAAATTAAATTAAATTAAATTAAATTAAATTAAATTAAATTAAATTAAATTAAATTAAATTAAATTAAATTAAATTAAATTAAATTAAATTAAATTAAATTAAATTAAATTAAATTAAATTAAATTAAATTAAATTAAATTAAATTAAATTAAATTAAATTAAACTAAATTAAATTAAATTAAATTCAACCTCTCAAGACATTGATAAGCCGAAGTGTTCATTGACATATAATTATACTACAGAAATTTGTAAGTTATCAGATTACAGATACAGTTTACAAACAAATCAATGCATTAAAGCTACAATTTAGCTTTAATAATTCTCTGCATATTACTTACCCATTTTTCTATTGCTTTTTTGATGAATGCGAAATTTGAATGCAACGCAATGAGATTTGTAAAATATGAGCCCGAATAGATGTGGGAAAAATGAATAAAATGTATTTCAAGTTGATTGCATTATAAATGTTAATGGAGCCGCGCTGCCGTTGGCAATACGTATGTACTGCATTTATATGTTTTTAAGTTGTTCCCAATTAAACCTGATTTGCAGTGCTGCACAGTGATTTACGTCTCCCCCGGGCGATTTGTTGCGCAATTTAGTAATGTCTAAAAAAAGGAAATTGAAATCATTTTAGAATATGGGCAAAATTTAAACGTTACTTGAAATTTATTTGCTACTCGCTGGGCGTATTCTAACTGGGGGAGTGGCAGGGGCGTTGTGTGGCACGCCTCATTATTCGTTTGCGCTGGCAGCTTCGGTAAAGTTCGCCTAAAATATGAGCGAGAAAACTTGGCAACGATAATCTCGGCAAATCGCTGGAGTTTTCGCCGGCGCGCGTTATTTATATAGACGAAAAGTGCCTCAGAACTGAAACTGAAGCTGAAGCTAAAGTCCTTGCCATTGTTTATAGTTACTCATCGGAGCGGGAACGGGACCGGCAGCAGCTGCTGGCACTCGCTCGCAAATTGTCAAGTTGCGGTTGCGCTTTGAATTATGCAGCGCGTGCAGCAGCGCGAGCAGGAGGAGGTCGCAGGGTTGCCAGGCGTGCTCGGTGTTGAAATCCTGGCGACGGGTCGACGGGGGCAGGATGTGGCAACGGCAGCAGCGGCAGGCTGGCATCCTTTAACATAACAGTAACACAATTTCGAAAGCTGCAGCAAGCAGCTAAATTTATATGCAGCTTAGTTGCAACCCAAAAATTCTACAAATTTTAATAATAATGAGCAGCACACACACATAGACTAAGTGTGTGTGTGTGTGTTGCTTTATTATTTTAGCAGCACATGTCTACACACACGGGCACCTACACACGTGCACACACACACACGCTGTTCAGCTAGAAATTGGATTGCAGCTGACGCAAAAAAAACACACTCTGAGAGAGAGAGAGAGGGAAAGCGTGCGGAAGGGAGAGGGAGAGAGAGCTGTAGAACTTTTCCCTCCCTGACTCCCTGCCTGCCTGCCGCTGGAAAACCGACATAATATTATTATGTTGCAGCTGCCAAGGCGCAGAGATCGTTGCTGCAGCTGTTTGCTAAGGGAGCAGCTGGGGTAGGGGGCACGGGGGGAGGGCTACGTGGCTGGCGAAGGACAACACGATGTGAATGTGGCGACGTGTGGTCGCAAATGATATTAACAATTCATTAATTAACCTCGTTTCGTTTGGGTTATGAGGGGACGGGTAGCTGCACCTGAGCTGAGCTGAGCTGCGCCAAGTCCAGGAGCTGACATTCCGTACGTCATTGTTCCGGCGGGTTGGCTCGGAGGGGGTGAGAGGGGGACAGCTGCCCAAAGCTTAGTCGTATGTGCATATTTATATAGTTAGTAGAGTTGCCATTCCCATGCCCAGCTGTTTTACGCTAAGTTAACTCTGAGCTACTCATAAAACTCAACTACGGTCACGCGCAACAGGGAGCGTGTTCCTTTTTGCAAAAAGGGCTAAATCGTTAAAATAGCTGGCTAAATCATAGACTAATAAAAGCTAAGACCTGTGCGCTAGTAGTTTGCACCATAGTTCTACAGTGCATTAACATAGGCCTGAACAACGCAATGTCTTCAACAGTTTTATTTGTCTATGAGCTAAATATGAAATTATTTCAATTTATCGATTGTTTAACTGCGCCTTCGATAGTTTTTAGCACTTATCAACACTGCTGGGAAAGTTTTAAGCCTGCAAGCATTGACTACAAGAATTAAGGGGTACGTAGTGCGAGTAGAGCCTCGAAATAATCGAAAAAAACCTGCCAAATTTAAACGGTCGTTTCGAGGCGTTTCTGCGCCCTGGAACACGCTCAGCACACGCTCCAACCTGACTGACAACTAAGCCATGCCGCAAACGTTGATACCCATTTTCATTCGCAACCAGCTTCTAGCCTAGATGCTCTGACATTTTAAATAATTAATGTATAATGCATAACGAGAGAGAGGGAGCGCGTGGTTAGGAGTTGGCAGAGGGGCGGGCGAGTGGGCGTACACAGCTTCGCATAGCTGGCGAAAACTCTGCAACAAAAATACGAGAAAAGTCAGCACCGAACTCCGGTTTCCAGTTTTTCCCATCTCTTTCTCTCTCTCTCCCAGCTCGACTGTAAATTGTTGGACGAAGCCAGCCGGCTCACTACACGCTCGTCCATTAATAAAAGATATTTTAATGTTTTTACGTAATTATGGCAAAGCAATTAAAAATTAACTAACATTGCGTTAACTATGTTTGCGGTTGTCTAAGGATCCCACAAGCCCGCAGAGAGTGCCGAGCGTGTGCGGGCTATAACCGGACTTAAATTCCTAAGTTCAACTATGCAGGGTCAAGCAGGCAGGGAGTCGAGGGCACGAAGCAAGCTGCAGGCAACAGGCAGCAGCAGTGAGAGGTGACAAATCAATCAGAACGTAATAAACCCATGCAGGCAGGTCGCAGAGCATCAGGCCAGACAGACGTCAATTTCCGCTCTGCGATTGCAGCCGGTCGCACAAAAAGCGACCTAAAAGGGGCAACGAGCTCTCTAAGATCTCGCTCTGCACTCTGCTCAGGGTCTGAGGTCTGCGGACTGCACCCGGAATGCTCTCAGGCCCTCGCAGTGCCATAATAAAATGTCTGATGCCCGATAAAGCGACAACAAGGACAAGCACTCGAAACTGCTTAAAGCGCTGCGAAGAAGCCGCTGCCCCGGCCACAGTCCGAGTTCCTGTCCCTGTCTCAGACCCAGTCTCCGTCTCCGTCTCAGTCTCCGTCCCTGCGCTGCTTCCAATTGAATGCACGACGGGTGGCGTCGGCTCAGTTCGAGCACTCTTGAGCTTCTGATATTATCACTTCCTGGACATTATTTGGCGCCATAGGCCAAAAGGCTTAGCGCGGCTAGCGAGTGTCTGTGCAGCTATGGCAGCTTTAGCTGCACTTGTATCACAGCGAGGGGTGCCGCAAAACTAAGCATAAGCATTCGATATGTATTGCGTAAATAATATAGATAAAACAATAATAATAATTTGATAATAAAAAAGACAAATAAATAAAAATAAAATAATATAAAGGTAATAAGTAATAAACGTCGTCTCTAGTCGCCTGCATTAAATAAAACTACCGATAACATTATTTGATCATTGCAATTTCGATTTAATTAATGTTATTAACAGTATGTTAAGCTTTTATTTGAAAGTCTGTTAGTTGGCGCATTTAACTAACATTTAACCCTATACTTGCCGAAGACTGTTATTTAAAGGTTTTTGCTTGCAGTATATATTAATGTTAACTCAACTGGCTGTGAATTTTACAGTGCATTAACATTTACATGCAACTAACAGCGATAAATCGATTAATGTAAATGCATTAGGATTCCAGGCTTAGCGCAGACAAGCAGCAAATGGGAAGTTTTTTTTTTGGCCTCTTCATCTGATTTTTCCACTTCCATTTCGTTATCTGACTCTGTGCTTTCTTCTGCATTGCTTTCTTCCTCGTCTTTAACAGGTTTTTCGGTCGTTTTAGTCACTTTAAGAATTTGTTTATGTCGCTCAGACTGCACGTGTTGGTCTTTTATAATAACATTAATGTGGATATTTTCATTGAAATGTGAAACATGTTAAAAGAAATGAAGAGAGGCGAGCAAACCGAAACACTTGCTATTAATATTCTTCACACTTCTCGGGCAACCCTCGGCTTGCTGCGAATCTGTGCACTGTCAAAGTTTCTAAAGAATTTGCACTTTGACTGATGCTTATTACAATAAGCGAGCTGCACGTTGCCACTTGGCACCTGCAAGTCAAAAGTCGTTTCGCTTGGCATGGAAGTCCTTCAGTCTGCCGTTGCTGCTGCTCTGCTCTCTGCTCTGCTGATCCGGCTCCACCGCAGTCGCAGTCGCAGTCGCAGTCGAAGTCAACTTCGAGCGGGACTGTAACAAACGTAACGAACGGAAACGGATATTGCATACTTATGCCGAGTGCAAAATGGCAACGAGCTGCGCCAGACACCGGCTACGGCAATACGGCAACCCTTTGGCCAAGCGCGAAAAGCCCCGCGCCCCGCCCGCCTACCTGCTTTTAAATACACATCTACATGCACACACATATTGACACATACATATAGTTGAGTAATACACACATCGAGCGGAGCGACAGCCAACGACAAACTTTGTGAAAAGGACTTGTAAAATCAAAAGCCGATTAGATTCCATTTCAATGAGCAGCTGGCTGGTTGGTCATTTGGTGGGCGTGGCCAAGTGCCATCGCCGTTGCCAACCAGGTTACCCTCCTGCTTGCCAGCCCGCCTGCCTGCCCGCCTGCCTGCACGCCCGCCTGCCTGCCCTCCTCCTTGCCTGCCTTCCATGTTGATGTGGCATACAGACAAAGCAAGCACTCGTATCAGGATTCGGTTTATTGCCGTGTGCTTTCAGTTCCCCTGTCTCCCTGTCTCCCTCTCCCCCTGCTCTCGCCCAATTCCCCAGTCCCGCCATCGACTGCCTCTGCAAATCTATATCTGAAAACGCTCGAAATTGAAATCGCCACAGCGTTAGCGTAGCACACGCGTTTGGATGCGGAGCAGCAGGACGAATCGAGGGGGTAAGCTGTGTGGTAACAATGCATTGCAGTGTGTTCGGGGTAAAGGGAAATGGGGGAGGGACAGCAAAGGCGTACATAGCTGTGCACTGCACTTGATTAGATCACAAATTAAACTAAGCAACGTCATATGGCCCAAATCTGTGGCCATAGCTACTACGACTACGACATGGTCGACAGAACTGTGGACGGGTGATTATGCAAAGACAAATACATTAACATACACATAACATACATAGGTTTATCTAGTGGCTGGGCGTATCACGATTGCCTCGATGCATTACCACATTCTCGCAAGTATTTCCGAGTATTGCAGGCCGTCCTGCAGTGGGATGGGGCTCCTCGCTCGCAGGAAGGCAGTGTACTCAATGTACCATATATCTTGTAAAAGATATAGTCTAGCAACTATTTATATTTCCAGGGTCTACAGATATCATATTTGTTGAAGCTATAATGAACCTAATTCTTTTAGGCCGAGTATACTTTGACTTAAGATGTATTATACCATTTTTTTTATTAAATAGTTCTGGAAAAGAGTTCCTATTGTTATTGCTCATGATAGCATATCTCTCTTTTCAAGTTATTCAGTGATTGCAGAGTTATATAGCAATAAGTATTCGAGAGTTCATAGATACATAATACAGGCATGGAACTCGTATTAATAATTTTTTTTTTTTTTTTTTTTTTACTACACTGATTAATTGTGAATTAAGAGTTTCAAGTTCGATTAGATGAATATTGAAAAATTGCATTTGATTTATGATTAAGTACACTTGTTCTTAAGTTTGAATAATAACGATTTATTAAGCAAAAAATGGAACATATCTTGTGATTAATGTGTGTGTTACGATTAATTGCAGTGTTTTTTTAGCTTTACTAAAAATAAGTTTCAATTAATAATATTAAATTAGCGCACAGAAACGAGATTAGTTGTTGCTCTAAGAGTATCATATATATATAGCATATAGTATATAGAATATAACGATTAAAGACTAAGGAACTCAGCTCCCTCTCTCTCTTTTGGAGTTGGGTTTGTTAAATACCCTACCTTGCTTAGTTTTTATGCGCTCCTCCTTTTTTCGCTCCTCCTGCTGCACTTACAGTGGAATGCACGCGAATTAGTTTACCCTGCTTCCGATTGACTTTTCATCCTGCCGTGACTCCGCTCGTGATCTAATCATTTAACAGTCGGAGAAGCACTGCGTCCTCTTAAATTCATTGGCACATTTCCTCGTGCAGTGCATAAAAAAAAAACAAAATATCAAATTACGGCTAAACTTTGTGTAGCGCTGGTTACCTATACCGCTATCCAGGTACCCAGCAAGCTGTGCCGACTATCCAACTTCACACACACACACACACACACACACACACACACACACACACAGACACTCTCCCACTCACTGAGCTTCCTTGTGCCGGCAGCTCGAAGCTCTTCACCTGCGCACGGCTCCTCTCATCTGCATTGCTCAGTCATGTATGCTCGCCAACTGATTTGAGCTGGGCACCCCAGGGATGATAGGGGGGTCGGGCGATAGGGCTTTCCGATGAGGGTCCTGCAGCCGGTAGGTAGCTTGTCTATTTGTTTTAATCAGTGTAGTCGACCAGTGAGCTAATCGTTTATGATTTAGTTTTGATTTGCTTAGTCCGAGAATTGTCCATAAATCAGAGTGCCACAGATGAATGGCTGCCGCGGGAGGGAAGCCGGCAGCGGAGTAGGAGGGTTCTCTCAGCTGTTAACTGGCATTGCTAAAGTCGGAAAACGCTCAACTTTTTTGTGGCCAGCATGGGAGCGGGGAGAGCAGGGGAACCGACGAGCCGCAGAGGAGGCCGCTGTGTGTTTTCGACTATAAAATTAAATTGCGATGTGGTAGCAAAGTTAGCAATGCCCGGCACAGTGCAACAAACTATTGCTTACTGGCCCACATTACACATTCGGCCACACACACACACACATCGACACACACACATGGAGCAACTGCAGCGAACAATTGTTGGGCGCATATCATTTGGTTAAAAGGATTCGCTTTGCTCGCCCACGCCGCCTACGTCGGTTTGTTATATACGTAGGAAAAACCATTCGTTTTCTATGTATATGCCCCACTGTCTGCATACGTATGTGTATGTACGCCAGTGTGCGAGTGTGTGTGCGAGTGTGTGTACAAATCAACTAATCTACTCCCCACGGCAAAGTTACGAGAAGACCGACAATTATATCCGCTCTCTGCTCACAATTTTTGCATGTCGTAAAGTTTCTAGTGGTGCACAGACCCCAAGCTTTAGTTTCCTCCCGTTTCCTCCCTGTATCCCCATCCCTTTTCCACTTGCTTCTCACTCATGTTGCCCCATGCATGCTGTCTCTGCAGTCAGTTGTAGCACGGACGGTGCGCCAACTGAGCAGCAGCTGCAGCACCCTACGTTTTCGAGGGCATATCCAACATGGAAATCTGTTTGGCCTAGTCTCAACTGAAGACATCAAATTGGTATAGGTATAGAATGAAGAGTTTTCTTTAAAATAATTAAATTGCTTTTGTGCAATAAATTTCTTAAGTTTGTATAAATCTTAATTCACTGTTTAATTGAGGTAAAACCAGGAATCTATTGAAGGAACATCAAAACAAAGTCTTTGAAAGTAATAAATTGAAGAAAACTGTCTGTATATACATTTTTATAACCAGCATTTTCAGAATTCAATAAATGAAAATTGCTAAGTTTCTATTTGTTTATTTTATATTTTTTCTTACTTATTGTAAAAAAACATTCTTTTCTTATTTTCCATGCTTTTTTCAGTTCTTTGCTAAGGTAAAATAAATTTAAAGCTAATTTTTAACTCTAATTTGCTAAGAGTAAAAATTATTTTAAGTCATGTTATGTCCCCCTACTTGATGTATGTCGATAATTGTATTCAAAATGCTCTACAACATATATATTTACTTATGTTTTTATTTTTATTTAAGAAATAAGATTTTCTGCTCTTAAATATAGTAACAGTGCGCTAAAAAAAAGTAAACAAAAAAATAAAAATATTTAATTTTATTATTTACTATTATTAACATGGTATATTTGTATGTATATCTTTAGTTTTACTACATTACCTAAACAATTAATTAAATATTATTCTATGCGCAAATTATTGCATTTAACCCACTGTAGCTGCAGCGCATTTGACGTTCGTTGTGGTCCCTTGTTTCGTAGCCAGTTCCGTTGCATACTTTCAGGAGCACTGCGATTTTACTATTTGTATGTTGTGTATTGGTGGCTGACGGTATCTCCGGCTGTGTGTGTACTGTGTGTGTGTGTGTATGCGTGTGACCGTTGTGCCGAGTGTGAATCTGCCTGGCATTACTGTTTGTATTGCGAAAGTTGTTGTAACTTCGTTAAAATAAGCACTCTGTTAGTTTGCCCGCCGGCTCGATGGTCTCTCTCGTCCGTTCAACAGTGCCACATTTGTGTGTCCCAGTGCCCCGGCAACCCGGTCCCCTCCCGCACGCTGAGCAATGCAGCAGATTTGTCGGCGGTTTCAGCCATTACTGCTGGCCTTTTTTTTCTCAGCTGATAGTTGGCATCTGCATTAGGCGGCGGCATCGGCGAGTTCGGAGCGAAATTGGGTGGACTTGGATTCGGGTACGGGTACGGGTACGGGTACGGTTACGGGCACGGGGGCTGCTGTCATGCATGATGTCTGTTTAGGATCCGGCGCACAGGTAGAACGTAAACTTACCGTTTAGTTTCCCACTGCAGTCCGAGCCAGGGCAAGTTGCAGCGCCTTGGAGGCTATTAAACTGCTGCAGTTTACATTGCCGACGGGAACCATGGCCCCACGGTGGGCCGGGAGGCCTCTACATTGTTTTGCTTTCGCTTTCCCCAAGCACATGCCGATACTTGGCAGCTGCAGCTGGCCGAGCACACCGACAACTTGTACTTAGCATCGTTTCCTTCCGTTCAACACGGCGCCGATGCACGGCAAACTCGGCTCGTTGGCAGCGCTGTCTGAAATGCAATTAAATCGCATCGACATGCAATCTCCGGCACGGCAAAGCACACACACACACACGCATACGTGTCGTATACTCAACGCGCTCTGCCGTGGAGCACGTGCTCGTCGCACTTCGACACCAGCAGCGCGTCCAAGTCCAAGTGCTGTTTTCACTGATGTCGGCACTGAGCTTGGTCTAAAAGCGCTAAAAAGGTTTCAGTTAGCCGACAGTAAAAGGGGGCGTACACTGCAAGAAAAGCAACCCAAACCAAAACTTACTCCAAAAAGATATGTCAAAATTGCCATAGATTCTGAAACTATTGCAATCTACAATTAAAAGCATAAGAAATTTTTCGAAAATGAGTGAATATAAAAAGAAAGTCTTGAAACTGCTAGAAATTTTAAAGAATTCCCAAGAGTTTCTAAAGAAAACTGATCAAACTCTACAATGTGTTTAAAAAATGTAGAGAGAAAAAAGAAAGTTAAGAGTTGTCATAAGCAACCCAAGTTTTACTTGGAAACCTTAAAGAAGTTTTGAAGAATTCTCAAGTTCTTGAATTAAGAACTTAAAAAATATGTAGAGTTTTTGCAAAGAAAGTTAAGAGTTTTCGAGAAATCAACAGTGAATTCATAAGAAACTTAAGATTCACTGGGAAACCACAAACCAAATTCTTTAAGCAATTCTCAATAGTTTCTCAAGAAAACGGACCAAAGGATTTAGTAAATATTGAGACACTGCTAAAAGAATTAAGTTTTCGAGAAATCAATAAAAAATTCATAAAAACCGAAGTATCACTATGAGAACTTGAAGAAATTTTGAAGAATTCCCAAGAGTTTTTCCAAGAAAATGAAATGTTTAGAAATCAATAGAGAATTCAAAAGAAACCGATGTTTCACTGGAAAACCTCAAGGAAATTTGGATAATTCTAAAGAGAATCTCAGGAAATTGTTCAAAGCGTTTAAAATATATAGAGAGTTTGCAAAGAAAGTTAAGATCTTTCGAGAATTCAATACAAAATGCAATTAAAGAAAATTTTGAAGAATTCCCAATAGTTTCTCAAGAAAACTAATCAATATTTTCAAGGGTCTACAAAATATCGAGGGACTGCTAAAAAATTAAGAGTTTCTGAGAAATCAATAGAGAATTTGTAAAAAAACAATAGGTTCACTGGGAAAACTCAAGGAAGGAAACCAAGAAAACCTTCAAAGTTGTTCAAATCTATAAAGTTTCTAGAATTTGTACATCAAGAAGCGCCTAAGAAAATTGAAAATATTTAAAAAATTAAAAAGAGAATGAAATCAATAAAATATTTCAACTTAGAAAAAACTTAGTAGTTAATGAAGAAAATTTAGCAAAATGTACAAAAGGGTCTAGAAAATAAATAAAGATAATAAACAAGAAAGCAAGGCTACCTCCGGCTTGCCGAAGGTTTCATACCCTTGCAGTTATACAAAATATAAAATATATTTGGATTGCTGCTGGTTTCTGTGGTATTTATTGAACAATTATAACAGTAAAGGAAATCGATATTTTTACTTGATTAAGGCTATGAATCAAACACCTGCTTCGGAAAAAAATAATTCTACCTTTTTAATGCCTTTGTATATACCTGGATTTTTTATATACTTAACACAAAATGTTATGAGGAAATGTCTTTGTGTTGTAAAGGATCTGTTGGTCATAAAATATAAATAAATTTGGAAAGTTATCATTCAAAAATGCGTTTGAATAACAGCTACAGCATTTTTCGTTTAACAGCTATATGTAATAGTACTCAGATTTCAAAAATTGCAACATGAACTTTCATTAGGCCGATCGTTGATCGGTTAAAAAAGTTCGACTTCGAACTTTATTATTAGGGACACACTTAGATTTGGATGTGGTAAGCCTGATAGCTATATCTTGAAATATAACGAAAATCGGCCGATAGGCTCCATGACAGCTATACGATATATCAGTCCGATTTGGCCCGTTCCGACTTATTTAAAGAGGGCAGAAATAAGAAGCTTGTGTGCCAAGATTCATGAAGATAGCTCAAAAACTGAGAGACTAGTTTGCGTTGCAACAGACGGACGGACGGACGGACAGACGGACATCCATTTTTCGACTCCTCTGGTGATGCTGATTCAGAATATATATACTTTATAGGGTCGGAGATGTCTCCTAAGGTGCGTTGCAAACTTCTGGCTAAAATTAATATACTCTCTGCAAGGGTATAATAAAATTGTGAGTCTTTGGAAAACTAAGAAATTGAAAGCTTCACTAAGAAATTAAATTAATTAAATAAGAAATAAGCGAAATCTTGAAGAATATAAATTTAGAACTATGTAGATAATTTCTCAATATTTTAGTGATTTTAATAGAGAACTTAATACTTTAATAATAATAAATTTTAACCAGGAATTGCAGTACCTTAAATGCAGTTCAAAAATCAACGTGTTTTCCACATATCGCCATACATTAAGTTGGGGGAAACTTTAAGAAAAGTGAAACAGGAGAGTGTGCGTGTTTTCCTCCTGCCCGGTTCGGTGTGAGCTCATACACTCGGTCTCGGCAGGGGGGCGGTATCAAAGGAGCCAAGCGAAGTGCAGGCGGTGCACAAGTAGAGCACTCGTCAGAGCTCTTCAGCGCACCGATAATCCAATTATGGGTATAGGGTAAGGGTCCTGGGCAGCGACAGAAGGACAGAACGACAGATAGACCGACTCACATTGGGCAGGTGCTAGCTAAGCCGGCGTGCTCCTCGAACAGAAAGGGGCGGGAAGGAAGGGAGGGGGCCTTTTGTAGGTAGTAAGCCGGGCCGTTTCTCTCGCATAATTTGTGCCAGTTTATTTGCCTGCTGGCTTTGTGGGCTTCGCGCGTTATTATCAAGTTTCATTGGCCAAAACCGGCTAAATGCGCGAGTGTACAAAAGGGTCACAACCTGAACCCAAGCTACGGCTAGGGCTAATGTGGCTAGGTCGGGCCGGGAGGGAGGGGGTGGGCGTGGCAGCCTGTGCGGGTTTCACATTTGCTACGTTTAGCGCGTTTTGGGGTTTGTTATTTAAAACACGTAAACGCTCAGCTAAACGAGCTGGGTTTGCGAGGGGGGTACAGAGGGCAGGATTGAGTGGGCTCTAGGAGGGATTGGTCGGCTGGCAGGAATACTCGAAATGCATTTTAATTAAAAAGCCTTTTGTAGTTGTAGTTTCCATTAGGCCAAACACAGTGTTAATATTTCTAGCATTTTTATTTATTTTATATTCAATTTCATTTGTATTGATATGGTTTCTTTTTTGGGTTTTTCTGTTTTTCTGTTTTTCTGCTTTTCGTTTTTCAATTTTGGTTTTCCTTTTTGTCTCTCTCTCTCTTTCATTTACTGTTTTCACTACTTTAATTTCGCTTTTGCTGTCGGGCATAATAGTTTCAGCGGGCAGGGGGGCAGGCGCACGGAAACAGAAAACATAATGCCTTGCCATATACAGATCAGCGTATATGCATATATCTACATATATGTGTGTGTGTATCCACTATATATACAATATAATAATGGCAATAAAATCGAAAGCAAAAAGTGTCGATATTTCGTGCCCGGCAGCATCAAAAAATCTGAATAGATTCGCATTCTCGTTTTGCGTACTATAATTGAATTATTCATTGTCTATTCCCCGCCCCCTCCCGCCATCATACACCTTTCCTATTAGTTTATTTATTTATCAATATTATAATAATTATTAATATATTTATTATTCTTGTGCATTTGCATCATCGTCGTGTAAACAACTACAATTAGTATCACGATTGTCATTGTTGTAACCCAAAGGAAAAAACTAAATAAAAAAAAAAAAAAAATAAAATAAATAACGAAAGAACCTAGGGAAAAAAATAAACGGTACATCGAACCGAAAAAAGTCGCTGAATGTATTCGATAATTTATTCGATTTAATTGATATTCATGTATTTCTTAGCGCTTTTCGGTGTCTCTAAATGTTTTCGCTTTTCATTGTGTTTTATTGTGACCTTTCATTACTTTCGCTCGAAACTGATATGTACTCATATATATGTCTGTCTCTGTCTGTCTGTGTGTGTGTGTGCCGCGAAAAGTTGGTAGAGCCCATTAAAATTGTTCCTGGTTTCGACTTTCGATTTTTGTTGTAATGATAATTGTGCATGTGGCATTCTACGTTCATTAAAAAACCATTTTAATTGCTATCCAATTCGATCGTTTATATATAATATTGGTATTCCATATTCCATATATATATATATGTAGCTGCGTACTATATATATTTATGACATACTTATTGGCCTTCTGCTAAGTGGTATTCCATATTTGTATCTAGAATCGTTTTCAGCTTTTAAAAATAAACTATTATTAACACTTATCCGTCTAATATATCTAGAGATGCAAAGTGTTCATTAGCTACGGCTAGTTGGGGGAGTGTATAAGGTGTGTGGGATGTGTGGGGTGTGTAAGTGTCGTTTGTCAGTTTTAGGAATCATCATGTGTCCGCCGATGTGTGTGTGAGAGAGTTATGTAATCAATTGCATTAATTACCCTTAAGTTGGCCAAGACACATCGCCCTGCGGAGGGAGTAGGCAGCAGTACCTAATGGTCTTTTGATGGGGGTGTCGGAGACTCGATTATTGTATAACAGTTAATTGCACAAGTCGAGGATAACGGCAAGTAAACCAAAAATAAACACCTGGTCGAGTCATTGCACATCGAGTTGAGGCTACAGGAAGTTATATACGATATCGATAGCTATCGATACCGAGCGATTAATCGCTTTACTCCGCAGGACGCTTGCAAACTGCGACAACGTGCCGCAGTCTTCGTAGTCCCATTACATAGGTATATAGTATATATATATATATTATATATATTTGTATATAAAACTTATAATTACGAGTGGACATAAACCGATTTGCTGTACTTGTTATTGTTAGGGTTCATTAGCTAATTCCGAGTGCAACTTGTAGTTCATATTATGTTCAACGTTATATATACACTATCATACAGAGTTACTGATTCTGCTCATCGTCCGCGCGGGCATTATCGTTCCGGGACATCGACTAGGGCCGACATCAAAGGGATATGGTGAAGAGGGGCAACGTTAACGCCGCCGCAAACGATAACAGGAAGATGCGCTGCCCCGAACTGCTCAGCGCGCTCGCCTGGCACAGCAGGTCCTCGGGGAATATCTCCAGTATGGGCAGATGGCGACCCGAAGTGGGATCATGGCAGGTATTGGCACGCGCGCGCTGTATTAAAGAAACAAGGCTGTTAGTTACTCTATAGAGAGAGGGAGAGAGATCAATAGAGAGAGCGAGAGCTTGCAAGCCGAAGTGCTGAGATTCGCAGAGAAGAGTTTACTCTAAAGAAACTATTATAGAAATTATTGTATCTTTTCCCTGCGAATCTCCAAAGTAATAGAATAAAAGAAAAGCTTACGCGCATATCGGCAACCGATAGAGGTAACTTTTGCCAGAAATCAAGATGGAAAATATAATGTAAAGTAGATGTGATAGAGTAGACCGTGCGTAGAGGCTACTCACCTGCACCATACGCTTGAGGTCGTCCTTCTGTATGACCTTGATCTGCGCCGATTCCCGCAGCCAGCGACGCAGCCAGTGCCCGAACCAGACCAGTCCGCACTCGCACTCGAGCGGATTGTGCGAGGTGATCAGGCCGCCCATAATGCTGCGTGTTCCCACCGTATCCCAGTAGCTCTTGTTCGGATAGAAGCTGTCGGCGGCGAGGGCATTGATGCGATTATGCGATATATCGATGGATAAGTGCGGCACCTCGCGCAGCGTATAGAATATTCCTGGCGGCAGATCCGAGATGCGCGTGTGCGAGATCTTCACCCGAAGTCGTTGATTGCGAGAGAGACCGGCAAACACGTCCGGTGATATTGTCTGCACATTGCTGCCGTACAGCTCGACCAGCTGCAGCTTTGTATTATTGGTCAACCTGGCCAACAACTGCCCGCCGATGTTGGGCTCGAGGCAGTGCACACGCAGCTCCTGCAGACCCGTTAGACGTGCCACAATCTCGCCCAGATTGGCATGCGAGCTGGCATGCAGCTTGCGCAGCGAACGCAGCTTGGAGAACGCCTGCGGATTGGCCACCTTCACGTCCAGCAGATTGAGCTCGGTCAAGTGACGCAGACTCAACAGATCGTGCAGCGTAATGCGCCGCAGCGGATTGTGCGCCAAGTCCAACACGCGCACCGAGCTGGGCAAATGCTCCACGGCGCAGCTGGCGTTGATGAGCTTGTTATGCGATACGTTCACATAGCGCAGATGACGTAGCGTGCCCAGCGGCGACAGCTCCTGCAGATAGTTGCCACTCACGTCGAGATACGAGAGCAGCGGCAGCTTCAGTGGCGGCAACACATAGAGGCCCATGTGATGAAGACTCAGTCGACGCACACGCGGCGTGTGCACGAAGACCTCACGCAGATTGGTGGTGACCAGCGGATTCTCGGACAGATCCAGATTGGTCAGGTTATTGAGGAAACTGAACGTGTTGTCCGGCAGTATGGTGATGCGATTCCGGGCCAGACTGATGTCGTACAGGAACTGTGAGTTGACAAACATCGAGGCGTCCAAGTACTCGAGATTGTTGTGCGACATCTGAATGGAGCGCAGCGTGAAGCCGATGTCTGTGAATGCGGGCACGGGCCAAACACTTAGCTGATTATCGGAGATGTCGAGGAATTCCAGCCGCGTGTTCATGAAGACTTCGCGCGGCAGGGCGCGCAATCGATTCGAGCAGATGCGCAAGATTCGCAGCTTGCGCAGATTCGAGAATTGTTCGACCTGCAGCTGATCGAGCTGATTGTAACTAAGATCGAGTTCCTGCAAACTGTTCAGTCCCTGAAAGCTGCGACGTCGCAACGAACTGAGATTGTTATGCGAGAGATTGAGAATCTCAAGGAATTCCAGATCGCCGAATGCGTGACTCTGCAGCGCACCCAGCGCATTGTGGGCCAGGTTGAGGAAGCGCAATGTATTCGCCAGATTCGTAAAGCTATCCGACTTGGCCACATGATTGTGACTGATGTCCAGCTGATATATATACATATAGCTGCTCAGCTCATCGTCGAAGCTCGAGATGTGATTGTGACTCAGATTGAGACGCAGCGGGGTAGTCGCATTCGAGACGTAGTGAAAGGATTTCAGCGATACGGAGCATAGCTGATTGTGCATGAGATCCAGCGCCGCCAGATTGGGTAGGACCGTGAAGGCGGCATGCGAGATATTACTCAGGCGATTATGCGAGAGATCTATGTAGCGCAGGAACTCCAGATTCTGAAAGGCATGTCGAGCTATGCCGCGCAAACGATTCGATTGCAGATTCAGTGTCTGCAGGTCGCCAAGATTGTAGAAGGTCTGCGACTCGAGACGCTCCAGCGCGTTGTACGAGAGTTCGATCTCAACCAGATGACTGTGTGCATCGGGCAGGAAGAGTCCATGGGGCAGTGACTTGAGCTGATTGAAGCTCAGATTGATGTAGCTCAACTCGCGCATCTGAGCGAATGACTCGTTCGAGATTGTCTTCAGGTTGTTGTTGTCCAGGCCCAGCCAGATCAGTTGCGAGAGCGGCAGCAGTGCGTCCAGCGGATCCAGTGATTCCACGCTACGCGCTGGGAAGACGGCAAACGAGAGTTCCAGTATTTTCAGTGTATGCGAAACGTTCTCGAACACCATGGGATGATGTATGGTTATGTCGTTGAAACTGAGACTGATCTCCTGGATTTGTTCGAGACCCGCAAAGGAGCCCAGATGCAGATGGGTTATCTTGTTGTTGCGCAGCAGGATCGTCTGCAGATTCGCGCCCCAACCGTCGACAGCGAATATACCCTCGGGTATATCGGTTATGGAGTTGTAACCCATGTTCAGGTACGACAACTGCGTGTAGTTCTTCAACCCTAGAACGGGTATCATCGTAAAGTTGTTCCCACTGAGGCTGAGCACCTTCAGGTTCTCGGTGAGCGTGGGCAGATTGCTTAGCTGATTGATCTGATTGGACGTAAGATACAAGTATCGAAGGCGATTCAGCGTGGAGATGGCCAACGGAACGGTTGCCAGTCGATTGCGCTCCAGATCTAAATACTCTAGGGTATCCGTTAGGCCGTCGAATGCCGCCGGGTGTATGCGACTTATGAGATTAAAGGCCAACACCAGGTGCACTATGCCCGTCGCTTTGAACACCTCCGGCGGCAGCTGCGTCACATAGTTCTGTTCCATGTTGAGCGCGCGTATGTGCACGTCCGAGTAGTTCTGCTGAAAGTAATCCGTCTCGAGTTGCTCAATGCAATTCTGACCGAGATCCAGTTTCTCCAGATGCATGCGCAGCGTGCGACCCGGCAGATCCTTCCACTGCACACTGCGCAGCAGATTATCGCGCAGACTGACAATGCGCAGCTCCGGCAGCTGCTCGAACAACTGATGCGGAAACACGCTCAGCAGATTGCTGGACAGATCCATGGTGACCAGCGAGCGTGGCAGAAAGTTGGCCGCCACGTGGGTTATGCGATTGTTCGACAAGTCCAGCCAGAGCAGTTTCTGCAGCTGATCGAATGGACGACCGCCAGCACGATCGGTGGATGCCGCCGCTCCCGCATACAGCGCATTGCTTGGCTCCAGTCGCGTTTGTACGGCAGCCAAGCTGGACGGCTGCGAGCTGTTATCGACGCCAGCTGCCTGATCCAGCGAGCCACCGGGCACCACTTCCGTAATATCATTGCCGGACAGATGCAGCGAGCGCAACGTATCGTGCTGCGCCTCCCAGTTGCCATCGAGTGACGTGATGTGATTGCTGTTAAATGTTAAATATGTTATATTTAATTAAATAGAATTATTTAATTATATATTTTAATCGTTTAAGCAGCTCTACAACAAAATCAAACAACAATAATGCTGAATATGCTTCAACTGCCATAGCAGTCAGCTTTGGTGCGTTGCAATTGCAGGCAGCTAAAGCTTCGTCAAGCAAAACGAGTTGCCAACTGCTTTAAAGCAATAGCTGATCTCTCGCTAACAGAGCTGTTAACAGTTAACAGATTTGCTCCTCACATAACTAAAATGCCATGTTAACATTCTGAAAGCAATTACAGTGGCGGCAAAAATAACTATGCATGCGGCACGCTTCACTCACCGTTGCGCCACAAGTCGCGTGAGCGAGTGCAAACGCTGCAGCGCGTCCAGCGGCAATTGCTGCATCTTGTTGCCCGATATGTCCAGCGTCATTAGGGAGTACGTCATCGTGCTGCAAGAGAACAGAGATGGTATTTATATAGTTAACAGTATATAGTTCTGTTGCCATGCTGTGTGTGTGTGCACGTTTATTAAGGTAAAAGTTTTGCTAAACTTCTGCAACTAAGCGCGCTGTGCCCGCAAACCGCCAGCCGTCTGTTCCTGCCCCTACCCCTGCCCCTGCCCCCGGCGGCTGCCTATTGAGGTGGCTGCTGCCTTTTGACATATCCTACACACAAGTCAGAAAACAAATATTTAAACTTAATTAACGCACCGCAGCCCCGACAACGAGCCGTGTGACCTGCGACCCGCTCTGCGCTGCGTTCCTGGACACGCTGCCACCCCCCCACCCCCTCCTGCACTCCATTAATACATAGTTACACATACTCCCACACATTCGCACGCACTACGACGTGAGAGAGGGAGAGAGAGAGCGACCTCAATTATGAAAACCACGAGGTTTTCCAAACAAGCATCGGAGTAGTCGCTGCTCGAAAAGCGACGCGTCGCTGCTTTTGCTGCGCCTTTCTGCTGCTTCTGCTCCTCTTACTGCTGCTCCTCCTCCTCCTCTTATTCTTCTTCTTCTTCTTGTAGTGCCGCTTTTGGCTTTTGTTGTTGTTGTTGCTTTACTCACACAGCCCATGCGACAAAGAATCAAACGCAAAACGCAAACCGAATTTTTGTGGCTCCTTTAGCTGCGCTCGTCCCGACCGCGCCGCAGCCAGCAGCCTCTCTCGCTCTGCCCCTGCCCCTGCCTCCCGGCAGCCCCAGCCGTTTCAGTCCACTCGCGGCGCAGTTGTTGGCGGCAGTTTTCGGTTTGCGTTTTGGTTGCCATTTGCCATTTGCCGCTGCCTGCGCGCTGCGCGCTGCTGTTGTTGTTTTTCTTGTGGTCGCCCGTTTAGCTGTGCCTGTGCCTGTATGCGTGTGTGCGTGCGTGTGCGTGAGCTAGTGCGTTTGTCATCAAAAGGCTCCATGTATGTATGTGTGTATGTAAATATGACTGCCTCGTTGTGTGTGCTCAGGCATTACATATGTATGCGTAATACACGCATATAATTCCAGTGCAGCCCTCCCCGCCCGGCAGTTGACAGTGCTGCTAATTCAGCTTTTTTTCTGTCATATCTGGCTGGTTTTGAAGGCCAACTGCGGGAAGATTTAAAATTTATGGCAAGCGGGAATTGTTTATTTTTTATATGAAGTTAGCTTTTTTCCGCTCCTTTTCGGATTTGCTAATATTTTCTATAAAATCTATTTCAAATTACATTTTTATTTTTCAATTTTAAATTTGTTGTTTAGTTTTCTATTTAACATTTTGTAATTTTTAGCTTTTTTACGTTTTTTATTATAAACTTGTTAGCTTTTTTTCGCTTTTTTCTGCATTTTTAATCAACATTTTTATACATTGGCAGTCGAAAACAGTTAAAAAGTCAAAACCAGCTTTTTTATTCCCATAAGTTGGCAGCACTGCTTGTTGGTCAAGCGAAACAAGCCGAAATCACACACGCACACTCACATTTTATAATTGCTTTTTTTTGCTGTAAAAATACCCCGTAACTCATTTTGGATTTTGCGACTTTTTGGATAAAATAAATACTCTAAATAATATACAAAAAATAAATATTGCATGCATGGTAAATAAGGAATTTATAACTGTCATTCTAAAATATAAAACTGTGCCACAGGCGCATGCCCCATACGATAGTCGCATGAAAAACACACTATAGTCAAAAATTAATGAAAATACAATATATAACTTAAAAATACAGAAAGAAAATAATATGCCTTTTTATTTGCAATAAAAGTTGAGCATTTATTAAATTAGCTTAAGTAAATAGTACTTAAAGTATTTACAAATAAAATTAAAATTGAAAGTTGTATTTATGTATATTAAGTAACACAGATTTCTTATGTTATAAATCTGCTTAATTAAGTTTATAATTTATGTTTTACTTATTTATTTTATTATTAATTAATTAATACGATAATATATTCATTTTTTGCTGCTTGAAATTAATTAAAATGCCTAAAATGTGTATATGTGCAGTTAATATAAATTTATATACATTTATTTGACATTAGACATACCTGAGCTGACTTCAATTTCCCAATTTCTCTTACTCTTAATTACTTAATCAGCCACAGGCGATATCGCTCTTCGGTTTTGAGAATTTCGAAGCAGCTTATCAAGCTTGTTTCCATTTATAAACCGCAAGCAATGAACCGTTCGACCTTTACGGTAAGTGTGTGTGGTGTTATATTTGCGACTCTGATTGTACAGGCATTCACACACACTCAAAATACACTCACACACACGGCACTTTGCGGCACTTTCAACGGGACCTCGACACGCAACTTATAAGCGGCACACACGACAGGCTGCATGAAGTAGGCACACGAATTACCGTTGACGCTGTGTCTGTGTGTGCTTCTGTGTGTGTGTATTTTACAAACACTACACTGTAAATAATTAACTACCCATTCCTGCAAAAACATATGCGCAATTTAAGAATTCATGAGAATTATTCATGCGTATTTCATTGGGGTTTTCATTCTCGTTTTCATTTTACCGCACACAGTAAACCGTTATTTTCGGTTGAATAATATCTAAAAAAAGACTTGTATTTCATATGAGCTTAGAGGAATAATACAAAGAGTTGAGTATTTCTATAAATCGTTCATCTCGAGCTGGGAATTAGAGTCGATTCACGAGTTTCGATCGTTTCACAGCGTACACAATGGCAGCTGCTATGCAGGCGACGATGACAATGCCAATTGCCGTGTATACTAAAATTTCAGCGAAGTTACGCTTATCGGACATGTCGAAATCCATGGCAATACAGTTATACGGGCTGGCACTACAGATCAAACTACAGTTCGATTTGGAACTCACGTGACACCTTTGCCAATCGAAACACGGTCGTGTGTAATCTGTATTAGAGTTGTCGCAGATTTTGCGGCACGTCGATTGCCGCAGCAGATCCATGGACTTGTCGCGGGGGTACCAGCACTGGCAGCGCTGAGTGCATTGTTCCATTTCCGACGGAAGCTGCACGGATAAGACGGGTACCGTGACCGACGACGCGTCTTTCACCGCGCTAAGTGCTATCAGCAGCAGCGAGGGCAGCAGCAGATCGCAGGCCCTCATTCTGTTTGCTTCGTATAATCCCTTTTCTGATTTCTCCGTTTATTCTGCCGCTCCCAAATGTTGCCCGGCACGATCGCAGCTCAACTGAACCCAACCGAACTGCGGCTCATGCAACACCATCTGCGCTGGTACCGATAAAAAGCGAGTATGAATAATAATAGTATACAAGTATACTAGTATACTGAGTCAGTTTGATAAACCCACTATGCTATTTGCTATTCGAAATAATTATAATACTTATATTATTACTATCGCATTACAAGTTTTTGCCGGCTCGAGATCTGGATTTTTACAAAAATGCATAGCTTATATTATATTATATTATATTATTTTATCCCCATTTATCCCTTTATAATATGTATATTTTAAATGTATATAGTATTCATTCTAATATAATACAGACAATAATATATAATATTGAAAAAATAAATATTTATCAATTTAATAGAAATAGTTTTCTAATTAATATTCGAAATTAAACATAATGTTTATATTATGATTTAATTAATTTTTTTTGTATTTTAACCTTAATGCATAGCATAATTGATCTTATATATTATAGTAAGCTTTTATCCCTATTTATTTCTTTACAATTTGTGTATTTTCAATTCGTGTAATATTTATTTTAATATAATACAAATATTAATAATTAAGAAATTATGAAAACGAGTATGTTTCTTTCTTCTATATACGCAGTTAAATAATTTGTTCATTTATAAAATGTGCATTTTATTAAAATACAGATAATAATATATACTATAAAATAATAAAGTACAAAATAAAAAATAAATATTTGTCAATTTAATAGAGACACTTCAGTTTGCTACTTGATAATCAAAAAAATAAATAAATAAGCTATTGTATTAAATGGTTTTGCCAGCTCGAGATCTGGACTTAAAAAATAAATAGTTTTAGTGATATTTTATATTATTTTACGCTTTTAATTCACTTATCCCTATATGATATGTATATTTTTATTTTAAAATAATTTTGAGAATATTATCAAATTGTGAAAACGCATAAGCAGTTAAACATAATAAAAGAAATATTCTTCTATTTATTTACATTTCTATCTAACATATTTCACATGCAGTACAATGAGTGTGGAAAGTGAGGTTAAGAAAAGTGTTATTCGATTTTTTTTCCAGCTGAATATGAATTTTATATTCAGGATTTCTCCATCTACTCGAACCGAAAACAAATCACATCGAGTTCGAGTATACTCGAAAATGTACAACTCGTTGTAGGTTATTAAAATAAAATCTAAAGTAAAGTATTAAATTGAATCTAATAGAATTAAAAACTTAATTAAAATCTGATTATTCACTTTTTTATGCGACTTTGCTTTATCTTCCATGAAATCACATATCATTATCCATATCTCCTGGGTATCAAGCACGCTTTCGTCTGCATAACATACAAGTATTCTCACATAATTTTTCATTTAGTTTCTCCGACTGTTCCAACTAACTTTTCGATTAGCATACGGCGAGAGCGTGCGAAGAATAACAGGGGCGTAGCTCACTAGTTGGGCGCATGAGGAAGGGTGGGGTGGGGGGTGTGGCTTGGTAGTTTTAGCCACATTTGCCAGGTTTGTGCACATTAATTAGTTTGATTTAAGTTTAGATGCGACCCGTTAATGACGAGCGAGTTTCCCTGTCTCTCTATTTGCCCGGGCACCCCTCCA
Organism: Zaprionus inermis; assembly: GCA_018151445.1. NCBI lineage: Eukaryota > Metazoa > Arthropoda > Insecta > Diptera > Drosophilidae > Zaprionus > Zaprionus inermis. The sequence goes on along the minus strand of JAECXD010001696.1, from coordinate 383,753 downwards.
CTAGCCCCTTTCCTGTCGCTTTGCCTGACTATCTGTTTACTTTTTTGTGGGGGTCTTAAAAACTGTGCAAACTGTTAACGTGCGTCCATTTAACTTTTGCGAATAATGTAGGGAGCGCGGAGGGCGGGCCGAAAGCAAGCTACGGTTTCTACGGGTCTGCGGTACAGGGGCGTCGGGGCGTACAGGGCGCAGGGCGTGGCAGGCTGGTTGGTTGCTTCTTTGTGCTCGTTAAAAAATTTTCGCGTTTCATTTCATGCCGCCAAAAAAGCGAGAAAACAAGGCAAAGAAAAAATATATATAAAATCCAACAACTGCCAAATGCGGTCGAGCGGGAGGCAAAGTGAAAGGGAGAGCGAGAGGCCACACGTCACAGTTCATACACAGTCACATGTTTGATGTGATGTGTTTTGTGTATGAGTGTGTGTGTGTGTAGGACCATAAAAAAGCTGACGAAATATGTGCTTGTATACGCCGTACAACACTACATGCATATTTCAAGTCCGTTTTTCAACCGCTTTTGGCTTACAACCCGGCACGGGGTATTGCTGACTAGTCAAAGTGCAGGATCTATACGAACTACGAGCTGTAAACTGTGAATCTCCGTTATGGGCGAATAATGAATATGGCTTATAGAGTTGCCTCGATGAAATTGGTATTTAGAGTCTGTATTTGAAATTCCCTTGACAATACTTAAGATTTGCAGGTTCTAGAATTGTGTAAAGAGTTTGTATAAGAAATCGGCTAATTCTTAAGATATTGAAGATTTGTATTTGGTAGTACAATTGTCTTTTACAGCTCTCAAGTGAGTGTAGCTGGTTCTTACTTCAATTATATATAGAATATAATACAGTAAAGAATATTGCTTGCAACTTTCTATATAACTATATCATTTTATAATATATTTACTTTTTATCGTAATTTTGGATTGATATAAGGCTTAAATTACAATGATATCACGTTGTTTCTTTGATTCTAAATTTGTAAAATGAGTTTGTGTGCGTAAAATCAAATAATACTTAAGCATTTAAAGCTTTTCAGAGCTAAAGGTTTGTATTTGATACTGCAATAAACTTTAACAAACTTTCACTTTAATAAACTGTAAATATAATGTTCTAAAGGAAATTTCTTGTAACTTTAGTATAATTTATTTAGGTTTTATCTTAGTTTTTCTTTGATTTTAAAATTGTGAAATGAGTTTAAGAGCGTAACATCAGTTAGTACTTAAGATATTGAAGAGTTACTGAGTTTAAGGTTTGTATTTGGTACAACAATTGCTCTTAAGTTCATATCTAGAATATAAAGAATATAAAATATATCTAGAATATAAACAAAATGGCTTGCAATTTTCATTCAATATATATTTAATTTGTATCGTAATTTTTGTTTGCTTAAATTTCATTGATATCTCGTTGTTTTCATTGATACGTCTTTAAACTTTATTTCGCCCTTAAGAGCTGTGCCTTATGAAGCATGCGAAATCTTACAGTTTCATTGAGTTGCTGCATTTTGCTGAAGCTTTAATTATTTATTACGATTTTCGACGCTTTCTACTTCGATTCCTACAGTTTCTTCTTCGATTTTCTGGTTTTCTTATTTCCATGATTTTTACTCTTATATTCATGAAGAATATTTCATAAATTTCCATCAGCATTCAAGGGTATTTAATCTTCTTTTCGACGCTGCTCGACTCAGCTCGTTCGTGCTGTTCTCGTCTTCTCCATCTGCTTCGTTCTTTTTTGTGATTATTTACACTCAAACAAATAGCGCTTGAAAGTTTTTCTTTTACACCGTGTAAGTGTGCGAGTGTGTGTGCGAGTGAGAGTGTGTGTTATGCGCTTGCCATGTGAGTTTGCATTTCCTGCCTGCATTTTCAGCCTGAGTGCCCCACGAAACACTCCCAACAAGGCACTCTACCCTGCGCTACCCTGCGCTACCCTCCTACTCTTTTCGCCCGCCGTTTGTTAAACTTAATTTTACGCCTTTTTTACAACTTGCAGTTTTATGCTGGAAAACACACTCTCACACACACACTCATGTAAAGCACTTGCACTACAAACACATAAACACCCGTAACGCGCAGCAAAAAGAAAAATGCCGGAAAAACTCGCTGCCATTTAAATAGGCCTGCGAAAAGTGTCGCATCATCAGAATATTCATACATGTTTATGCAGATATATATATAGGCTATATATATGCGCATGGCTCAGCACTTCTGTGACAACCCTAATCGACCCCCTACGCCCTATTCCCGTTTCCCGTTTCCCCTTGCCCTGCACTCACCTGAAACTGCGCTCCGATATGTCCTGCAGCTCATTGTCGATTAGCTTGAGCGTCTTCAGGCGCAGCCCCTGGAACGTCTCGTCGTCCACGCTCTGCAGATGCGTGTTCGACATTTCAATGTACCGCACGCTGCTGTGTATGAACTCTGAAAGAGAGCGAGATACAGAAAGAGAGAGAGAGGGGGAGAGGGAGGTCAGTTATATGCGAGTGGTATGTGCAGCGGGCGAGTGACGCCGCGCTGAACGCCAGTTCATCATTCAAATTGATTTTGAACGGCATTCGAAGCGCCTGCCATAACCCGCAGGATCAGCCCCAGCCGCAGCCCCAGCAGCAGCTTCGTCCCCGACTGGTGGTGGCTAACGATGATGGCTTTTGTTTTGGCACTTTGATAGCAGGCGCGTTAAGGCAAATGGGTCATCAGCCATGCCCGCCCCCTCCCCCACTATACAATGCATGTGGGCGGCAAAGGCAGACGGCGCAGATGGGAGACAGCGTAGAAGCCCAACGGGCAGGGCTTTGATTTTTATGCGCTTTTTCCTTTTTCCATTCGACCCATCTCCAACGTACATCGTCCATCCTCCATCGTCCATCTCCTCCGCCCAACTCATAATAGGACAACGACCAAAGCAATTTAAAAAGGCACTTTATATATATTGGCGGAGTGACAACCCTGGCTGCGCGTCGACTGCTTGACTTGATTGCCACCGAAAAGAAGACTTAATTTAAAATGAATAAGGCATTTTCGGAATAAAAGAGTGCCCCCTTGAAAAAATAAATCGCAAATTAAAAAGGGCGAAATACATGTATATTGAGCTCTCTTTTTTGTTGGATTTGGAAGCTCGCAAAATGCGGAAAAACAAAACAATTTGCAAGAAAATTACAAGAACTTTTCCATAAGATATACTCTGGATGGTATAATAAATATATACGTACAAAGAGATGAAGAAAACATCTAAGTACTACGTATATTTGCCTGCTTATTCATTCGGAGTAGGAGTATATATAATTTATAGCATCTGAGCAGCAAAAAGTGATATATATATATTTATTTTCTCCGACATATTTCTACGAAACTACCTATTACCCTCAAATCTCAACGCCAACCTTTACTGAACAAGAATATATGTATAAATGATTATATGGTTTTTAACTGATAGACAGGCCAATCAAAAGATTCATATGCTACAGGCAGATAAGCAATCTAACAACGAAATCAACACGTTTATGTATACTGAACAAGAATATATATAATTTGAAGCATCTGAGCAGCGAGAAATTTATTTTTATTCTTTCACGCAGAACTAGGAAACTAAGGCAAAGACTAATTTCACCCTTAAATAATACATATATATATAAATAGGTTTCTTAGTAAGAAGCAAGTCAAAAGATTCACTTACTTTAGACAGATCTACAAACTAACATCGAAATCGACACGTTGATGTATACTGAATAAGAATAAATATAATTTATAGAATCTTTACAAATAATTTCTCTCACGCAGAACTAAGTAACTAAAGCACAATCTAACTTTTCCCTCAATATTAAACGTCAATCTAAAATGAACGTGTATATATTTATATAGATATTGTTTTTAATTTACTATAGACAGATCTACAAGATCGACTAGTTTATGAGTACTGAACAAGAACATATATAATTTACCGCATCTGAACAATAACGTACAGTCTAACTTTTTCCCCAACTTATTCGTGTTATATAAATATATATAGTTGTTAGTGTGTGTGTTATAGTTATAGTGAGTGAGAAACTCAACTACTGCATTTGCCTTTTCTCATGAGTTTCCCAGGATATCAAAATAAAAGTACAACTAGTTCGCCTTATGGTTTCTACAACATTTACCTATAATATAATTTTAAAGATATTTTCAAAAATCAATTCCAAGCTCTTGTCAAAAACAGCATTGTTAACGTATTTAAATTGCCAAAAACTCCTAACAAGGCTAGAAAAATGGGATAATCGAACTGAATGCACAAGTATTTTTCGCCTGAGCAGACTGAACATTTTAAATGCAAAAGAATGAAACATGACATGAAAGAGAAAAGGAGAAAACGATATAGAAAGAGAGAGCGAGAGAGAGAGACAGAGAGAGAGAGAGACAGAAAGCGATGCAATCTGGCTTAACATACGTGAATGCAGCTCACATACATCTTTAAGCAGCACACTAATGCTACACACAGCTGTCAATTATGTTACTCGAACTGATAGTGGAAACAACAGGGTTGCCAGGTTGCACGGCAGCAACGGCATTACGGAATGATAAAGAAGGAAATTGCTTGTGTGAGCTGCTTATTTATTGACGTATTAACGCCTGAGTGCCGTGCACTCAGTGCGAGTGTCAAGTGCTGCGAATGGAAGCGAAAGAAGATATGTATATATAACATAATATATATATATATAATATATATATATATATATATTCTTGATCTGCATTAAGAGGCGAGTTTAAAAAGTATTTTTGCATTCGCCTGTGCAACATTCTCTCTTGCCACACACATAATCATCTTTTGAGCTTCAAGTATAATGCGAATGCTGAAGAAAACATTGACTCATGTTGTAGATAAGAAGGGAATAGGAGTTTATTCACTTGCCAGCTATATATAGGTCGGTACCCTGCAGCACTAGAGGCGTTGAGAGCGGCTGCTTCAAGATAAAAGGGTTGGATAATAGACTATACTTGTATTATCAATATTTTTTTTACTTTCGAGCGAATTTAATACTAATACTAATACTAATACCTGGCATTAGGTGAATCGGATGAATTTAATACTATTCTAAATAAGCGCAACTAAACGATTAGCATGAGCAATTCTGGTATCTCAAACTCTCAAGATGGCTGAGATTGACGAGTTCATACGAACAAGAAAAATAAGCTCAGCCCGAAATTGGAATCTAATGAATGAATGAGCGCATCCTTAATGTCTTAAGATCTTATAGATTAACTCGATGCATGTTTGTTGGTTATATCGAGAAAGAAACTAAATAAGGTTTTTAGAGTTTTTTCAACCCTAGAAAATATAATATTCCCCGATTACCTACGTAGTTTTTGCTGAAACTTTACTCATGCGTCTGAAGCACCTCGGGTGTCGCAATTAATTTGCGATTCGTTGAGCATGTGTTAATTAACAATGGCGACAAGGTCCTTGGAGTACGCCCGCAGCTCTCTCCCAGGACTCGAGATATTTCTACTGGGTGCACTCGCTCTACTCTCTCTCTCCTCTCTCTCTCTCAGCGTACTAGCACATGGCAAGCATGTGTTTTAGCCTGATTATACGATGGCTCTGGCTGTGGCTCGCTCCAAAGGGAATTTCCATGTCATGCTTGTCAGCTTAAATTATGGCCTGACCTTTGCTCAAGCCAGTGAGCCACGCCTAAGCCTAGCCCACCTGCGGGGGCGTAGTATGGAGTAGTATAGATATGGCAGCATTTTTTCGAGTACTCGAATGCGATGAGAAATGAGTGCAGTCGCAGTCGCAGTCGCAGCGCCAGCCACAGCGTCGTGGCCGGCGTGGAAAACTGACGTGCAACATGAAAATGCACTTTTCGCTTTTAATTGAAAATTTTTTACGTGAATTGTCATTTATCTTTTTTGCCGCTGCCCGTTCGGTTCAGCTTGGCTTGTTGCGAGCTTGCGCTTTTTTCGGGGGTTATTTTTAGATACACACACACACATACGTACAGTGACACATGGCATACAATATGCATGTCGTGCCATGGACATCGAGTAGGAAAAGTCAAAGTGAAATGCGAGTGCAGATTCAGTCAGTTTGTCCGATTGATTTGGCCATGAACAGCACTTTGGGACAATTGACGAACAATTGCGAGAGAGAGAGGGAGAGTATTAATGATAAAGAGACTGCCCCCCCTCTCTTTCACTCTCTCTGCCTACTGCTAATTGAATTTACCTTGCAATTTTTGGCATTAACTTTGCCATGTTTAATTTAATTGACCTGGCTATATCTGAGATTCGTTGCATAATTATTTTCAGCTCTCGTTTCTCGATTCTGGCGAAATCATTTATTTATTGTGCATTTTATGATTATTTATTCAAGCACAGATCGACAAGACCTTCATAAGGCTGCAGTACATATGGCCATATCTGACTAAGCACGCTGTGTGTGGCCTAAACGGCGATATACACAAACAGCTTACATCTTAATTACATATCGCATATTAATACAATATTAATCATACGTCCTGTTGACACGCGCCACGACGTGGCAAGCGCATTGGCCATGCACGACGAGCATGGTCAAAACACGGCATGCGTGTGTGTGTGTGTACAGTGTGTGTGCATATCTAAGTTGCCCAGCTGTTGTTGTTGTTGCCGTTATGAGTGGACACACACACACACACCGAGACACAGCATATGGCGTTAATAAACTTGAAGCCATTGCCCAAGGCCTGGGACAGAGAGAGAGAGAGAGAGAGGGAGAGCGGGTGGGAGAGCGAAGTGTGGAGTGGGGCCAACGTCAGTTGAACTGTCCATCGCACTTTGGCTTGGTATTTTATGGCCCCAAGTCAATTCCCTGACAAATGCCGAGCATATTTATTTATTTACTTCTGCTGCCGACGCTGTCGCCATTGCCATTTCCATCTGCAGCTCGCCTCGCCCCCCTCTTCCGCCCTTTCCGTACTCGCACTTGCCGAGTGTTTGTTCAACTCGCCAACAGCAAGCAAATAAAAAATAAACAACAAACAGAAACGAGAACAAAACAGAAACAACAACAACAAAAACAGCAGCAGCAGCAGCAGGCAGAACAAACAGCTACGTTACGACATGGCACGAAACGTGGTCCAAAGCACCAACGAAAATGCCGTAGAAAAACATCGAGTAGAAAAACTCATAATACCGTAGCAGGAAGCTGGGCGTGCCCCCCATGGCCTGCAGCACACATTGTTGTATCGTATTTACTAACCCCAAAAACTATTGCAAATTAATATCGAAGTGTTTGTCTTTTGCGCCGCCTCCGACTGACTCTGTCAACAGAGAGAATTGATCAGTTTGCGCTGCTCACACACAGCTTCGCAAATTAAATATGATTATTTATGCAATTTAATGAAATACCTTTGCTGTGCCCCTTTTTCTCCACTCTAAAATAAATATTATTTTGCAACATATCGAGTCGGAAAAGTTCTTTGCCAGCTGCCCAAACGGAAGCGGGCGCGCGCGGGTCGAGACGCGTGCAAATATTTGAATTATTTTTCAGTATGTGTAAAAATTGTAATCCGTTTTTTTTGTTTATCATTCTGATAACAATATTCTGTGCAAAATTTTGTTAATTAGAATGCAATTGCTTTTTGCTGCTGCGCTTTTCCGTCGATTGCAGCAGAAATGTTTGTGCGTTTTAAGCCTGATTGAATCGTGCAGAGAATTTCGCGCAGCAGCTTTGTTTTTATGCAAATTAATTATACTGAAACAATGTATCTGTTTGAAAATAATGTATCAAAGAATATTGTAATCAAAGTAAAAGTTCTTTGTGCTGTTTATTATATTCATTTATTTCACATATCTATTTATTTGATTTGTTTATCCAAACATGCTTGCGATATGCAATTGCAATGTCAAGTCGAGCAACGATCAATGTTAACGGCAACAGTTTTCTGTTAAATTTCTATTGCACGTCTATCGACGCGCCGCCACATGCCAGCGCGATCATCGATAAATGTGAGCTGCAGCGGTTTTCTATGCAAGCGCAAGTGACAATCGACGCGCCGCCACATTCTGCCGCGAGCATCGATTAATGTTAACTTTAACAGTTTTCTGTTAAATTTGAATAGCAGGTGACAATCGACGCGCCGCCACCGAAATCGATATTAACTATGCAGTTTTAATATAAACACACTCAAATTACGTATTAAATCTAAACATTGAGCAGCATATGCTTACATACATGCATGAATATAGTATATACATTTATATATATATATATACATATAACCTAGGCATGTACTGTCGAATTATTCTTATAAAAAGCAATAAAAATCAACAATGACGTTCGCCTGCGCACGTTCCATAAGCGACATTGCCAGGCACGCGGGCCCCAACATACACTGGCTACGTATGTATGTGTCTATGTACGTACACACGAGGAGAATGAAGGCAGCCTCGCAGTGCTCCCATGCAGGGAACGTATGTGCCGATGAAGATTACGTCAGCTGAAAAGTTATTGTTTTTGGTGCGGCAGTCGTAAGAAAGTGTAGGCTTCATTTATATCCATATACTTTGACCGGGCCTAAAGCTGCCCAAAAGGATGACAGGAGCAGGAAACGTGCGGCAGCTGTGCGAGCTGCCTGCCTGACTGCCTGGCTGCCTGGCTGCCTGCCGGACCGACTCGACTTGGCCTGCTGTGAATAGTTTCGGCATGAATCGAAGCATGTGGAATGCTCAGCTAGGGCGCAGCAGAGCGATTCCCTGGAGGCGCATCAGCAGCAGCAGCAGTGGCAGCACTGGCCAAGCATGAAAATGACCAGAAACATTAAAAATAAATCTAAATTGCACATTTTTGGCTTAAATATCATTTACGAACAACACAATGGAAATTTAACTTTAAATTGTGTTCTCGGTCGAACAAAGGCAACGGCAGCAGCAGCAGCAGCTACAGTGGGGCAAAAGCGAGGAATATTTCGGTTGTGACACATTCGTTTCTGGGCTGGCAGATGCCTTGCTTCCCTCCGCTCCTCTCCCCCCATCCCGGCGAGTTGCATATTTTTGGCAACACAAATTTTGGAATTTTTAATGAATTTCAAGTCGTTGTCAGCGTCATTGCAAATTCCCCTGTCCCGTTGCCCTGTGCCCCTGCCCCTGCCCCTGCTTCTGCCCGGCTGCTGCATATTTCCGTGCATTTGCGTGTGCGCTGAAAAGCATGCAATGCCTGCTGTGCCAGCCCAAAAGTGTCCCGTGTCCTGCATCCTGCATCCTAGCCTGCCTGTGGCTCTGTGGTCGCCACATCTAACGTAGCCCTCGCACTCCCTGCTCTCCCCTCCCCCACCGTACAGCTGTGGGCGGTCTAGCGGGCGTGGCACGCAATTAGCCAGACTGTCAAGCAAAGTGTTTTCTCCGTCCGCACGGCCTGCTGCCACAGCTCTTTTTTCCACATTAGAATTGCTAATTGCCAAAAAGTTTTTGGCCAGCAGCAACAGCAGCAGCATCGGCATCGGCAGCCGCATTTCTTCAATGCAATTCACCGACGTGGAAGACATAAATTGCATTCAAGTGAGACATTTGTTTGAATATATATTTTGAAGAGCAGATTGTTATTGTTGTAATGCCTAGGCATGCGGACAGCCCGTACGGCCCGAGGGAATGCAAGGACACCAGCTGAGCGTGTGGACGAGTGCAAGACTGTACTCGAGTCGCCATGCACGCCATGCCATTGGTAATCAACAGATGAAGTTGTCGAGACAAACGCATCACTTGGCACTTAAATAGCGCAATGTGCAAATTCTGCTGATTTCGAACATTTTCCACACAAATGCAAAAATATTCAATCAACAAAAGTTATTTAAATAAATACATTTTCTCAAGTTGTGCAAATAAACCATTAAATAGCTGAATGCACTATAATAAATAATGATTTTTAATTATATATTGTCTTTAGGTTGTCTAACATTTTAGGTTAGTTTGCACTGTTAAGTTGAGAATCGTTATCGTTAGTATGTTAATTTGTATGCAACGCATTTATCGATTGCTCAATAACATTAAATAAACAGCGATAGCTCGATCTGTATATATTTTGTTCGCATTATACAAATTATTCAATTTTGAAATCATTTTAAAAACCTCTAATTTATGTTTTAGTATTAAGTTTAAATTATTGAACCTATACTGTTAATATCCAAGCCATCGTTTGTATTCTCTTTAACATTAACAGTAGCTTAACAGCAAGAGTTCGATTGATAAAGTTACACGATTAATTATAGAGAGAGAGAGAGAGAGAGGAAGAAGGAGAGAGCTGAGATCAAGCTCTACTTGCCGACGACACTACGTTGCAAAAGTATGCCAACCCAGAGCATAGTGCAGTGAAGTGAGCAACAGTGTAAGAGAAATATTTGAGAAATGGAATACTTTCCAAAAATAAACAATATTTTTGTTTGTCTGCGTAGTAAGTCATGACAGTTACTTGCAAATTCGATAAATGTAAATTTTATAAAAATAGATAATAATAAAAAGAAAACTCAGAAAATGTAAGACATTTTCGTTTTTGTTTGAGTTTTTTTTTCGAATACACTTTGTGTGGCAGATAAATTGCCAATGCGGATGTCAGCAGGACAGCAGGACAGCAGGATAGCGTAGGACGGGACGGGGCGGGGCGGGGCAGGGCAGCCGCATAGCATTTCCATTTTCATTTTTCCAGCGCAATTGAAAGCCAAGAAAACTTTTCAATGGCTGCAACCCTCATATCTGACAGCTGGCTCTGGCCTCTGCGTGGCGCATTTGGTTGCCACAGCTGTGTGTCGGTGTGTGTGTCGGTGTGTGTGTGTCTGGTGTGTGTTGCCAGTCAACAGTTTTCGTTTGCAACTTTATGCCGCAACTTGCAGAGGCGGCAGGGGCGGGCGTGGCCGCAGCGCTGCCGTTGTTTGCATTTTGCAGCACTGTAGGTAATGGTAATATTTTTGGCGCAAGACAACAACGCAGCCTGGAGGGGGGGAGGGAGAGAGGGGGCAACATGGAATGCGGAATGGAAACGAAATGACAATGAAGCACAAAACTTGCCATTCATTACTTAAAAACTACAAAATTAGCGTGGAATTTGCCACAGCAATCGTTAAAAACTTTCTGCCACGCAGAGTAGGAGGAAGCAGGAGGCACGGCAGGGGGGAGGGGAAGGTGGGGAGTGGCAGGGCGCGGCAGGGGCTGCAGTGCCAAGAAGGACAACCGAAAAACTTTATTTTTACAACTAATTGGCAAACTTAAATGTAAGATTTAATTTTGTTGTGGCGAAACGCAGCACTCGGCAATGTTGTGTTTTTGTTTTCGATGGAGCGAGAGGGGGGCTGGAGGGGTGGTCGGGGGTGTGAGGGAGGTAGGCAGAGAGGGAACTAGTCGACGTTGCTTGGGCCACGACAAAGCCGTTTGAAGCTTCATTAAAAAATTACATTTCGCTTCAGGCGGCAACAAGCGACAGAGACAGCAGCAGAGATAGAGACAGAGAGAGAGGGAGAGCGGGGCAGAGCGGCGTGCAGGGTCCTAGCTTGACAGTGGCAAGTGGCAACTGGAATTGTCGCTGCTTCAGTTGCGGCTGCGGCAATTTATAGCGCAGCCGAACAAAAATATTTGCCACATAAATAAAGCGAGACAAGTGCGCGCCGCGCCCGCTGCCTGCGCTGCCTCCGCTACCTTCTCCTTCCCCTCCCCTACCCGCAAGAAATATTGGCAGCCACGCTGAGTCGCCTGGCGCCCTGTGCCGTCGCTGACCAATATGTGTAACGGCTTCACAGCATCGGCAGCTGCGACCTTCCACTTCCACTTCCACGTCCAACTGCCATGCCTGCCCATCCCCCATCCGGCGCCCCTTTCCGTCTCACCTGGAAACTTGTAGAGCGCCACCTCGTTGCAATTAATCTCAATCAGCGTCGACGTCTCGTTGGGCATGCCGGCGCACTGGCACATCGAGTTAAGTGGACACGCATAGAGCACATCTTGCTGCTGGCTGCCGAGGAGCGCGGCCGATCCTCGTCCGGGTGGTGGACCACGCGCGGCCAGCGCACGTGCCGTGTTGCGTGGCACACGCAGTGACCTTTGACCCTGCTGCACGCTGCCGCCTCCGCCATCGAATTGCCAGCAATGCGCAGCGCACACCAGGCACGAGATCAGCGCCAGATACAGTTGCATGCTGCAACGAAATGAAACGGAATGGAACAGTTTAATTAATATTTGAGGTTAGGTTGGGAGCATAAGGTGGAAGGGAATGGGTTCCCTAGATATTTAAAGGTTTGCATAGTTATTTGTTTACTTGATTCTAGTTATTATTACTAAACAAATTAAATTTATAAATTTATGAGCAGTTGCTATAAAGAACTCCAGCTCATGTTTGCCTCATTACTTTCTGGTTTATTTGGGAAGAACTTTATTTATAAACAATGATTCTTTAAAAATAAACCATAAATAATATTTAAGAAATATATGTATACCAACGAATATTAAAAATTATGCGCTTCTGCCCTTAATTAAAGCGCGATTCAAGGCACCACTTAATAATTTTTATTTTTTATAAAATTGTAGAAAGAGTTAAGCCTTTTTTTGAGTAATTAAATTAATTGCCAATGTATTTTTAATTTTGCACATAATTTCTAAGAAATTTGTCATATCTTTTATGCAATCTCTGCATAATTTCATATCTAAAAAATTTATCATATCTTTTATGCAATCTCTTCCTTTATGTCATCTTCTTCTCACCATACCGCATTATAAAGTACGCTCGAATGTGTCTTAAAATGTTTCCAGTTTTTGTGTTTCAATTCGAAGTCAATTCATATTCGAAATGACGGCAGATTTAGCAATTTTCGGTCTGGTGCCGTTGGAATTAATGGAGCATGGCGTATAAAGACGCTCATTAGAACAGAACGACTCTGTCAGACACCTTTGGCGCGGGGCATTTATTTATTTGTCGCTGCTTAGCATAAATCGCACGTTAGTGCAAATGGAATGGCATAAAATTAACGGAACTCTCGCCTGTGAGCTTGAAAATGCCATCAAAAGGCAAAAACTCAATGGCACAGTGGCACAAAACGGGTAGAAAACCCAAAGTGCAATTGCCTTAGTTTGCGATCAAGTACGATATATTTTGATATGCTTGGCATGCTAGTTTTGCCGGCACTGTAAAGATTAAGAGTTGCATAAAAAGAGCTAAGTTTTAACAGAGCTGCTTAACATAGTGGTTTGCTTAATTCTGTTACTTAGTAACAGCACTGTTAATAATTTTAAAAACCGATATCGATAACCTATAATGATAGCTGTTAACAGCTCTGTTAGATCACTGTTAGTTTACATTAATTATGATTTTATTTGAATTTCGCTAATAGTTTAAAATAATCTACACAATTAATTGAGCAATTTTCGTGCTATAAACAATTATGACCGACACACTGTGCATATATTGTCGCCTTGTCGTGGAGTCCTCCGCAACTCAGGCCGGCGCAGGCAGAACTTCGCCTAAAAGCTTGCGACAATTCATGCAAATGAGCCGCAGTCACACACGAGCTGACACACACTCACTCGCACACACACTCACTCGCACACACTCTCACTCGCACACACTCTCCTCGCCTGGCACTCTCATGCCTCCAGCTAACCTTTAAAAAGTGCGCAACCACAGCACGTAGGACCCAACCGCTCGCACTCGCGGCTCAGGCTGAAGTCGCATAGAGTGCGCGCGTATATAAAACATGTTTCATGTACGCTGGATGTGTGATGTTTATTTGACACGCCAAAGTATATAATAACAAATAAAAACTTTGGCAAACCAGACGACTACGGCGACAACTCTGAGCCCGAGAACGACGACTACGACGAGTACGGCCCATTAGCACGATTGTTGAGCTTTAAGACTGCGTCGTGGCGGTACCTGTGCTCCCATTACGAGGTCCCATAAAACTAGAGGTAGAAAAACCAACATATCCATTCCGAAAACGGCATAGTGGAACCCAGCGCTGTGCTCAAGTTGTTCTAAGTCGGCTTAGAAGTTGGGATAAGTCGAATGTATTGTGTGTTTTATGTATAAACTGAGTCGGAAAGTGAAAGTCGTAAAATACTGCCAAGGTTAGCTGGCAAAGTCAACAATAAGTATTCAAATCCGCGTCGGCAAAAGGTTTTAATTACCGAATCAATAATTCTCATAGCGCAATTTTCCAGAATCTTTTTCGTCTGGCAACCGGCAGCATATAATACTTTACTATTATTATCTCATACGATGATGATGTCGACACATGTGCGCGGTAACTTTTAGGGTCCATTGCCAGCTCTATCACCTGCAGCCCCATCCCTTCGCCCGAAGCACTTCGATTGGGCTGCTATAAAACTAACACTTGGCATGCGGAGTCTCGAGCAATTGATATGAGACTTCTTGGAGCGTGGCCAACTCGACTTGACTGGACTGCTGCAGCTGTCGTCGAAGCAGGCGTGGGATAAGTGGGCTGTCTGACGATGCCAAGAAATGGAAAATTGGCTGTCCTACACTTTGTAGGGTGATAATTACGTGAGAAATAAAAAAACCATGGGAATCATTTAAAAAGAGTTAGACTTAAAAAGAAAGAGAAACTAGGGAGATAGGGAGACAGTGATAGAGGCAGGGTGAAGAAGAGAGAGCATAGCAGACTGTCGATACTATCGTTTTTCCCAATTTTGTTTAACCAAAATCATCGATACTATCAATCGATTACGATACTATCAGTCGATACAGTCCATTACTTCGGATTTGAAAGCGAAACTTTTTAAGATTGTTGCTTTTTTCAAGTGTTTAAGACGCCAACTTCTTTTAGATCATAAAAAAAAAATAATCGATAGTAAACAAAAATAAGTGTTGCAAAATTGGTAAACTATCGCTGTTATCGAGTTAAACGCAGTAATATAGATATAAAGCTTTAAAGCACTTTTTGTTCCAAGTGTTTAGGGCACTTGATTTCTTAAATCTTTCAAAGCAATCGATAGTAAAAAAAAACAATCGATGTATGGCAAAATTAGTAAACTATCGTTGATATCGATTGTCACACGCAGTAAGGAAAATACAAAGCTTTACAGCACGTCTCTATGCAAATGCTCACATTGTAATTTTGCATAATTCGCTGCGAGCGGCTCCCACGGAGATGCTCAAGTGTGCGAACCAACACTAATCATACCCAACGCCTCCCCCCCTGCCCGACTGCCTCAGGCAAATATGATTTGTGTCGCTTTGCTTTGCCATATCAATATCAATCTACGATTGCCTTGTGCCAATTTCACTGATTGTTTTTCATTATGTTGATGGTGACAAATCGAATCTGCCTTTTGCAAGTTTCGGCTGACCAAGCGATACATCACACAGTCGAGTGCTTAGATTGTGTGTGTGTGTGGGAGAGTGTGTGAGCCTGCACGTGTAGGTGGGGTCTGCGGATGTAGAATGTATCTTATGTCTTATCAACATTTATGCACCTTTAAATATATTTCTGCAGAGTACGCACACACACACACACGTCCAGAAACACCCATCCCACACACACACGCGCACATCGAGAGAGTCGCTCAGTCAGAAAGGACACTCGCCGGAGACGGCAGAGAAAAGATAAATATGTCGTAAAAGTTTTTTATTTGCGTTTTATTTTTGATACAGCAAATGACTAACTTGTTGGCCGACAGACAGGCAGGCGGACAGACGGACAGACAGATGGAACGCCCATAGCCAGCAGGTACAAGGACAAAGCGAGAGCAAGGAGAAGCAGGAGCGGAAGAGGGAGCGGGAGCGGAGCGGGGAGGACAACTGACAGGCGAGCAAGCGTCTGTCACGCACAGACCGCCAGTTGTCCCCATGCGGGTTGGCTTTGCTACACAGTTGTGTAGGTGCTGCCACGCCCCTAAGCACTGAATGAAAACTTTAAAAAACACAAGCAAGAGGGTGAGAGAGAGCGAGAGAGAGATAGTGGGCAAGGAAGAGCGAGAGAGAGCGCGTTTAAACGTGTGTGCCCGTATAAGTAGGCAACAGTTTTATACCCTGCAATGAAATGCGTTGATTGCGACCCGTAGCCTTGTTTAGTAACTAACTAATATGCCGTACACTGTTTGGCTTGTATCAGTTGCACTTATATACCCTACACTCGCGTAGGGTATACACAAGCAGCTGGCAAAGCGCAAACAGCACAATAAACTCGCTGTGTCCTTTCGACCAATGTTACTCGTGGCGTGTGCTGCGAAAAGGTCAACTGCAGCAGCCGGCCAGTAGTGGGGGGAAGCGGCAGGCAGGGACAGGGCTAGTGCCTGTGTAGTGGCAGACAGTCGGGTACGACCACAAGTTTTTATTACGCATATAATGCCAGCGATTTGCTCTGGCCCTGGCTGGGCAATGCTTGGCATGAGGTCTCTGCATCATTTTTATACTTTTAATTTTTTATGCCGGTGACACAGTGACATCAAATGTCAACGAGCTGCAAAACAAACAGCAGCAGCAGCAGTGGCAGTGGCAGGGGCTGGGGCAGGGGCAGGCAGAGGGGCAGGGGCAGGCAGGCACAGGGGCAAGCAAGAGCAGGGCAGCGGCTAAGGCTGTGAGGCAGTGGCAAGCGTAGCCAGTAGCCTGGGCTGGCCTACGACTGCTGCCACGCCAGTCGACAGTCGACAGCATAAATATTTTGAGAACGCGAGCGTCCGTGGGGGGCGGGCAGCAGCAACGCGTCGCAGCGAGGCAGCGCAGCAAGAAAAATGCTGAAAAACGTAGCATACATTTGGGAGCAGTTGCCATTGCGCTGCGCTGAGCCGTGCTGAGCTGCTGCTGCTGCTGGTGAAAATTTGCGAGTTTGTGCGATAATAACATATGTAAGTTGCCTCAACATGTATGTGTGTGTGTGTGAGTGGGCGTGTGCAAGTGTGTGCCTCAGTGCGGCTGTGTGGGTGTGCGTAAGTAGCATGCAGGTTTTAAATTTAGCCCATAAGCTGCTGACTGCATGAGGCGAACGTGGAGAGGGAGAGAGGGAGATAGAGAGCGAGAGAGAGAGGGAGAGAGAGAGGGAGAGAGAGAGCGAGAGAGAGAGGGAGAGAGCTACGTGGTTGAATTTAAAGCCGGCGCTCAGACGCGCTTCAAACTTTAAATGAACTTAACAAAGTGTGCGCTGTGTGCGTTGTGTGTGGGTGCGTGGTATATTTAGCGATTTTTCGTGGGCAAACAAAGTGCCAACACGTTCCTGCGCGTGTGTGTGTGTGTGTGTGTGTGTGTGTGTGTCTGTGTGTGCGCGTCTGGGTATAAGTTGCGACGCATCATGTATCTGCGAGATACATTCGAGTTAATCGTCGTAAAAGCGCTTCAAAGTCAATTAGAAGTGCAAAGTTCATGGAAATTGTTTTGTTTTTGCTTCTTCCTTTTGGCCTTTTTCAGTTTTGCCTGTTTCCAAAGCCCGTCTGCCAACCCCCACGCCACCCCTCCTGCCCGTAACTTAATACCCTTTTCGGATTGTAAATTAACATCAGCAACGGCTTAAAGTAGTCGCCCTTAATTACCGTAGACCATAACCGAATTGAATTTAAAGTTCGACTCAATTGTCAAATCTCCCGCCCCGCCCTTGCATACCTCTCCTTTTGTGCTGTGTGCTGCATAAATTATTAACACTTTGGTTTGCCTGAAATCAAGGTGAAAAAATTTAGACCCGTTTAAATAAATATTTAAAAAACATAACACGAACACGCTATAATTTTATACATAGCGCAGTCACGCATAAAAAGCGCTCTTGATATTGTTATTGATACACGTTGACAGACGGCATACCCTACACAAGTGATGAGAGTGTATATTATTTCGAAATTAAATAAATAATTTATACCTTACTTCTCAGTTACATTTGGTTAAACTTCATCAATTACTTTGCCTGTTTATTTGCTTTCAAAATTATGATATTAAATAAATTGTTTACCCACAGGGTATTTGCCAGCCAGACTTAGCTCACACTTGACTCACACTTGTTAATAAACATATCAAAAACATAAATGAATTATTAACTAGCCTGCAACTACACTCGTTCAGTGAAGTAATTAAACATTCGCAAACATATGTATAATCTAACATAATTTCATGATAATTGGATTTGTCTGAGCAATAACTGTGCTTGGACTCTTTCAAAACATAACACAGAGGTCAATTGTAACTAACAGATACCCTACGGAATCTTTAAGAGATTAACTTAGCCATTATTACTTTTCTATCAAGCTATACTGTGTTTTTTTCTGTATATTGTTTCCTAAAATTTGCACTGAAATATCTCAAAACACTCTAGAAATTTGTCCTATTTGAATTTATTTCCTATAAAGTAAAATTGCCTTTTCTCCCCATCTTTGTTTTTCAACTGATCAGCTTTATATCTCCCTTCGAAATACTGAAAAATCTCAGGATTCTATGAGTATTTATAATAAAAATCTGACTTAACCATGCCAGACATCTTTTACACTTGCTAATAGACCTATTCACTTGGGCAGCACACTCCATTTTCTACTGCCACACACGTTTGCCAGCTAAAAACTCAATTAATTGTGAAGATAATTGAATTTGTGTCATGCATTAACTCGGCTAAATTATTTCAAATTGTGTTAGAGAACTTTGTAAAAAAAACATTTTGTAAAATGGATTTGGCAGCCTGCGTTGCCTGCTCACACTGAGAAATAGGTCGTTTAGGTCGTTTGTTCGGTCAAATCTCAGAAGAACTCAGAACGAATTTAGAACATTGTAAAACCCATAGGTAAATACATATACATCTTAACCGTATGGCTTTGCTATACAGAATGTGTTTTAAACCAAAACTACAGAAAATAAAACCCCAAAATAGGTTTGAGTTATTCCAAAAGCGAAAAGTGAAGTCTGTAATTTTGCACTGTGCTATCAAAGAGCAACGTTGCAACAATTTACGGCATCATTACGCATTCCTTCGGTTTGAGAGCAGTTTTTCGATTCGGTTGGGGCTTCTCTTCCAGAAATACTGTAAAAATGCCAAAGCTCTGCGTGCAACTTGAGCATATTTTACGCCAATCAATCTCAATTGGCATTTCTGCATTTGTTGTTTTTTCTGTGGCAATTTACGCACACTGCAGGCAGGTTAAAATCGAATCGAATTCCCTAAAGCCTAAAGTGGAGCGTGCAATGCGATACACACACTTGCACACACACACACACACACACACACACCTACAAATCACATGTCGAAATCAAAGTTAATCCCTTTGTGTTGTGTTCGGCAATTGAAATTATGTGCTTAAAGGCTTTAACGCAGCCTAACAAAATACAAATAAAAAATACAATACGTACAATAAGCACACACACACACACACCACATACACATACACATGCCGCGCACACACACTCGCTGTCACGTATACGCAACGTTACACACCGTTACAAAGCCAAATCGCCAATGTTGCAGTTGCCGGCGTGAAACAATCCCCCGAAGGCAGCACAAATTGCGTGTGCTTCTAGCTGTGTGTGAGTGTGTGTGTTGTGAGTGTGTGTTGTGTGTGTGTCTGTGTGTGTGTGTGTGTTGTGTGTGTGTAGCCGTTGCTTTTTTCTCGGCGAGCTGCTGCCATTATTTTTGTTTTTATTGCGCAATACATGAAACAATCATAAAAAAGGAGTCAAGAGGCGCAATTTGAAACAACTGCGGCAAAGCACTTGAATCCCAAACGGTTGACAGCAGCCATACACTTACACACACACACACACACATATGCACATTGTAGCTGTGTGTGTGTGCGGTACAGCAACAAACAATAACAGATTTATTGCATATTTCGCACTGGTAATTGAGATTAAACAGTTCAAAAAAGCAGCCGCTTGGCATTTCATAAACCCGCAGGACAACACATGCCCACACCCTCACACACACACACACACACGCACACACACGGACACACACTTACAACATTCACGCACTTATGCACACACTCGCACACATTACGCATACGACCTGCTGTCCATAAATTTCAGCACACATTGCCATATAACCCGCCCTGTATTTGGCCCGGACAAGCGAACCCTTTTTGTCCATGCCCCGACGAGGTCAGCACTTTGCTACCACCCCCCCCCCCATTACCCCACTCCTCTCTCACACTGTCTGCACTCCGCGCCCCGCATGTAATTCGTTTTAATAATTGTCAACTTGCCGCCTTTATTTATGACAAACTTTTAATAATTTAATTGCCTCACGCTCGCCTGCAGTGGCAATTGTTGCTGCTGTTGCTGCCGCAATTGTTGCTGCTGTTGTTGCTGCTGTTGCTGCCGTTGCAATTGCTCGATTTGCCGCATTCGCATTTAATTGATAAATGCGTCGGGGCCAGCGACGCGACGAGCAAAGCGACGCCCAGCCCGCTGTAATTATAGGCGATTTGAATAATTCAAACCACGGTGCACACTGGAACCAAGGGCACAAGCGGCGCAGAAAGCGCGAGACATAAATCTAATAGGCTGATCAATCAAGCCGATCTCGATAAATTGAGTTAACATAACATAAACTTAACAGGCGGATAACATAGAAATGTTAATTGGCCGATATTCAAGCTCACGTTATCGATAGCTGTCTTGAGTTAACATAAGTCAAATTCAGCTAACATAAGCCAAAGCCAAAACCTTTAACATACTGTTAACATAACATTGCGAGCTTGCACTGAGCTGCCAGTGCTGCCAGCCGCCAAAACTGGCTGTTTTTGCGCTAAAAACCTGAAACAAATACGCGAAAACGAAAATATGCAATTCTTTGGCTTTTTTGTCGGTTTTTTTTTGTATTTAAATATATTTGCAATGCAATTTAAACAAAATTACTTTTTAATTATTTTTTACGCTCTTATTGTGCTAGAAGTGCTAACTTTTTTAAGGATATTTTGTAGTAAAATTTTGCTTAGCTTTTTCTGCCTCCTCCTACTTTCTCCTACTTTCCTTCTTATATTTTCCGCACATTTGCAATCGCGTTGACACCACTGTGCAGCGTGTGCACGCGCCTTGCTTGGTCATCATCTGTTTGCCGTTCTCAACTTCTGCACTGTCATTTGCTTGATAAGCATTCCGCATACATACACATACATATGACCACGCCCCGCGTGCGACACGACACTAACTGACACGCCTATCCCAGCGGTGATGGTGCCTTGCGCCCGCCTTCCCGCTTGCCGCAGTCCCCTTTGACGCTTGGCAGTTGCTCATGAGCAATTCATGTGTTTGCAAACAGTTCAATTTAATTTTAGTGCGCCGGGTGCGAAATTGCTGCTCAATTATTAAGGCAAAGAGTTATTAGAGCCGGTTCCCGCGATTCCCGCCTGCCCCCCCGCCTCCCTTTCCCTTTCTCACACCTTTCTATCCCACTAAGCATTTGCCTAGAAGGCGACTTCAGGGGCGGTTCGAGCACATGCGGGAAATAGAAGCCGCTCGCCTGCTCACTCACTCGCTGACTTTCTACTCCTGCCTAGCACCCACTCTCTCTCTCTCTCTTTCTCTCTTTCTATGTCTCGCCCGTCTCAGGTTTTTCGCCCCGTTTCGGCACATAATTGCGGCGAAGCTGGCCGAAGATAAATTACCCAAACTCAAAACTTTGACCTAAGCGCCGTTTCCGTGAGTAAGATTAATGATGCGGCAATTGCCAGCCATATAAACGGCAACTATCAGAGCAAAAACAACAACAGCAAGTCGGACAACTTTATGGGATTTGAATCAAGGGTTGGAGCTGTCGCTGTAGCTCTTCCAGAGTGGGTTGAGTGGATCTCATGGCCAACAACATAATCATTTTAGCAGCAGGTAACTACGTCGAGTCGAGGAGTCGCCACATGTGGCCCCATCAGGCAGGCCCCGACTAGGTGCGAATGGGTGCATATTTATGGTTACCACACACAGAGAGAGAGAGAGAGAGAGAGAGAGAGGGAGCGAGAGAGACAGGGACACACATATGCATGAGATACTCAGTGAAAGATACATTTATTGCTTTGCCATAAACTTGAGTAATAAATTTTATTTTTATTGTTCGGCTGACGCTGACTACCTGACTGACTGCCGCGCGCGAAGGTGGGCAGCACTGGCGGTGTAGTGGGTCACACTGCCAAATTGGCATATTTATGGCCAAGAGGTTCACGAAAGGCGTTGCCAAAATAGCAAAAGCGATAAACGACACTTGAATGAAGTGAAGTGAGTGCGGTCGTGATTTATGCCGCGATTCATAGCAAATTTAAAGCCCAACACGAATGCACTGTGAGTATCTCGAGTGAGTGTGTGTGAATGAATGTGCAAAATAACATGTCAGCTAGCAGATCATTAATAACTTTCCAAGTGTTATCGAATTGAACATCGCAATAGAAATGGATTTTATTTTTATTCGAGCTCTGGGCTCCTCTGTTTGCTGTCTGGCAACGTCAACGTCAACGTGTAATGCTATCGAAATCGTTATCGAAAATCTCCTCTGTTAAATTAACAGCGCACTGCAATTTCTAGCAGTCTGCAGCTGCTTGACTCTCAGTTATCGATATCGTCAGCGAAAACGATTGCTTTCTTAATACACAAATCACACACAGAATTTATAACACTCTGGCAACGCTGCAGCACGCGTGTGGCTTCCGTATAAGGCGGAATTACGCAAAATTTATGAATTCGTGGCATGATTCGAGCTAATCACGTGACACATGAAGCGCACACGCGTGCCAGAGGGGGAAAGAAAGAGAGAGAGAACGCGTTATTTAAATATATCTTAATGCGTTTAATTTACGACTGTATGCCATGTGGCTTGTTGTAGGTGTGGAATGAGCGGGGGGAAGCGGCGGTTAGGGTCGTGGGGGCTGGGGAGGGGGGGCAAAAATATTCAAATTTCCTCCAGGTGTATAATTAAATTGGAAATTGCGAGCGAGGCAGGCGATATCGGTGCGCACGCACAATGCAAACACACCGAGACACACACAAAACTGGCAGTTGAGAATGTTTTTTGGGATTTGGAAAGTTCCAACCGGGCATTAGGAGCACGTCAGTCGTGGCCAGCAACTTGACCCGACGTCGGGTCGGCATTACGACTCTAAGAGACTACACACGTGTGTGTGTGTGTGTTTGACTGAACTGATACATTGAGAGCCAAGTCCCCGAGCCATTTGCGTGGTATGTGTGTCAATGACCCCCCTGGGGCAGCGTTGTGGCTGGGGCTAGTGCGGGAATGAGGGGGGGGGGGCATTAGCTATTCACTGCCCGAAGACCAGGATACTCAACGCGTATATGCATGCACCGTTATAAACCTAATTAATGTATTAAACTTGCAAGATGTGTTATATGTACAACGTAGTACGCCTCCAACTCGAGAGGGTTGCCCGAAAAGAAGCGATGAAAAGTTGAGAAATGCACAGATGATATATAGATACATATGGTAAACTAAAAAAAAAAAAATAATAGTAATAAAAAATATATATGGAAATGCCTTGGCAAGCTAAGTCTAGTTCATAATGAGATTGAAATATATTTTTTAAAAATATAAAATAATTGTATATGCTTATTAAAGTGTAAGTCAACATTTTAAGTACTGTTTTTAATATAATGCAAAGAATAAATTAAAGAAATGAGTAGGTTCAATAGTTAGAAAATTAATAACAAGGTAGTTCGATATTTATATATTTTGTGCTTAGCTTGAACTTAGTACGATATAAATATATATATTTATATATTTTATAAATAGGTTTCACCTTGAACATAGTCCCAAATTTATATATTTATAGATTTAATATTTGTTTTTATAACAAAGCTTCAACTTGAAGCTATTAAACAATCAGCTGCACATTGTACCCAGATAGTTTCATTGTATGCACAAGTTTCAACTTAAATATGTTTAACAATCAGTTAATTTGATAAAGAAGACTGCATTTTATTTATTGCTATGAAAATTAAAAAAAACACAAGAGTAAAGCACTTTAAAAACTGAAACGTTTGTGCTGCAGTTGCGCCATAATTAAAATCAGTCGAATCCGATAAGGCGCAAAGTTAAGTAAACAACAACAAACCAAGAGCTTAAACAGAGAGAGAGAGAGCGAGAGCGAGAGCGAGAGGGAGAGAGCGAGTCTGATTTGCGTGAACAAGTTGCGCTCGCAGCTTTTTCGCCATGTAAAGCAAAGTTAATGAGCGACCCTCGTATGTTTTGGGTAGTTTACGTGGCGCTTCTCTCATTAAATGCGTAAATTTAATTGGCTCCACGTAACACGCGTCGTATAATTAATGACGGAGCCACAGAGTGCAAGCCAAAGCAGTCTGAGTTGAAGTTGCCAAAGAGAGAGAGAGAGAGAGAGCGAGAGCGAGAGAAAGACCCTCAATATCATCTGAATAAGTCATAAGGTCTGGGCTTTTCAAACAGCAACAGCAACAACACGTGAAGCTCCAAATAAGCCATATCTGTTTCTGTTTCGCATTCGCATTCGCATTCGAATTGACTGGCAGTTAACATGGGCAGGCAAAAAGTTTGCTTGAGTTTTCAACTGCCAGCAAAATTGTCCTCTGCATACCAAAAAACCCTGCAACAAGGCAGGCCAACACAAACACAAGCACACACACGAGCACAATTGCAACTGTCACCCATACACTATATATACATATAGAAGGAGTGGGGAGCCGGCGCACTCTGCTTGTATTTGGTAACAATTTATAAGGGCAATACGTGCAGGGCATATGCCGGCGAGACTTCCTGTCGAGGACAAGCGATGACTACGACGTGGAAGGTGCCACGGAGAGCGGCAGGGGGTAGGTTGCTTGAGGTGCAGACGGGGGACAACTATGCGAGGTCCACGCGTGTGCATACCAATGGCAATGTTGGCAAACATTTTAAAAAGCCAAAACGGAACTCGCAACTGGTAGCTACAAATGCAACTTATGCGAGCAGCGGCACAGAGCGAGAGAGAGAGAGAGAGAGAGGGAGCGAGAGGGAGAAAGAGACCTGTCTGCAAGAAACTGACAAGGAAACCATTGCAATTGCAGCCGCTGCACGTAACGTAGCGACGGCAAAATACCCTAAGTATGCCTTTTATTTTTATACTTTTTAATTGAGCAAAAAAAAAGGAAGAGTATCAATTAATAACTCTGCTAAATGCAGTGCTTTAAGGTTTTTTTCCACTGAAATTGAAATTGATACATTTCATAGCGTCTACCTGCAGCTACGTTAGGATCAAATTTCAAGAGCACAAGCATCGCAATTAATTGCAAAAAGAAGCGGAAATTCATTAACGAAGCGCAGCAAATCGAACTGCCTTTATTTTTATTATTTATTTGTAGTATGTATAGTATGTTTATAGTTATAGTTCCCCTTTCTCACACGCTTTCGCATTCCCCACTGGCTATAAAAACAATAAACCTATTGAGCCATCCCGCACACCCCGCATACACAGCACCCTAGAGGGTATCAGCGGAACAAGCGAAGCGAAGTTCTTGAAATTGCTCGCACTGCGTTGGCATGTGGCGCCGTTGCCGGTTTGTTCCTCTTGTTGTTGTTGGCGTTGTTGTAGCCGCTGCTGTTACACAATTCAATAATAAATATTACAAGCTAGACAACAGCAAAAATAAAATAAGAGAAAGTCAGAAAGAGAGACGAGAAACGAAAAAGCAAAAAGTTGTGCGCACAAAACGAGCGAAAACAAATTAAATTCGGTTTGCCGTACATCGCAGCTCTCCCATTTTCCTTTACGCTTTTCTTTGCTTATGCTTTTCCAAAAAATGTTTAGCAATTACGCGACATTGCATTTGAGCTGTGGGGGCGTGGCGGCGTGGAGGGAGGTAGCCTGGCCTAGCCGAGGGCAACAATTTGCATAAGTTCGGGGAGAGAGGGGAGTGGCCCGGCAAGTCGTCGTCGTCGCATTGATTACAAGCGTGAAAATGAATTTCGAATATGCGACAATGAGCGCGCGAGCGAGGAAATATGCCAAGGAGAATAAAAATAAAAAAAATAATAAAGCGACGGCTCAGGCTCATTGTCAGCCGGCGCCGCAAGGTATGCTATGATTTTTGCTAGTCGCAATAAAAGGGGATGGAATTTGAGGTTAGGGCAGTTTCGACACTTTTTGATTTGCTAAAAGTGTTCGACACCGATTTTCTAAAGTGAAAATACACAAGACAAGAAAATGGGGAAACACTTAAGACTATGCTTATACTTGTAATAAAATAAATTTATTAATGAAAAATTTATTAAATAAACAAAATAAAATTATAGTGAAATCAAATAAAATGACAAATTAATTGAAAATAAATTTTAATTGAAATGCATAAAAGAATGTAAAATTTTTCTGATTTATATTGAATAATTTAAATTTTATATTGTTAAATTGAAGTTTTAATTATCACATTTTAGTAAATTAACAATAAAATACTTAAGAAACTAAAGAGATATTTTTTAAAGTAAATATTAAATATTGTGAAATTTACGAAATAAAAGAACAGAATATATAAATTATTTATATTATTATTTATATTGTTATGCAATTTTTTGCGATTTAAAAATAAAAATTAAAAGAAAAGAAAGAAAACTAAAATGAAAATAATAAATAAAACCATGCAATCAATATTTGTTAATTAATTTTATGTAAATTAACAATAAAATGCTCAGTACTTGTTAATTTATATTTTAAAATATTTATTAATTAAATTTTTTAAATACCAGGAAAATAACGAACATATATATTAAATATTTGTTAGTTACAGTTTTCTTAATAAAAATAAAATAATAAGAAAACAATGATAATATTTGTTTCTTAAGTATTTGCAGCTCAATTGTTTTCCATAATTTTTGCTCATTATCTGTTCATTTTTTAGCAAACCTCCCCCAATTTATTTCGTCTACTCTTTTTACAAGTACTTTTAGCGCATTCGTACGTCGTTATATTTGAAATCGCAGCTTTCATTTTCATTTGGATTTTTCGGTTTGTTGTTTCTCCCGCAATGTCGCTTGTTGCCTTTTCTTCTATTCTTGTTGTTCTTGTTGTACGGCTTGTTGTTGTATTTGCAGTCGTCTTGAAAAATGTGCTTTTTATACTTCATTACGTCGCGTCTTCCTGTTGTCAGTTTTTCTTTACATTTCGTTTAACATTTGTCACTTTTATAGCCGCATGTGTGCGCCTCTGTGTGTTCCAGTGTGTGTGCCTCTGTGTGTGTTTGTGTAGGACTGTCTGAATATTTCCACATTTGCCTCGCAGCTGCCCAGACTTCGCTTTGCTTCCCTTTCTTCTTTTTTATATGGTATATTTTATGATTTTTTTTTTTTTTTTTTTTTTGCTCTTGTGTTCTCGTTGTTTTTGCAGCTCGCCTCGCATTTCATCAACAGCTGCTGCCCGCCCAGCCTCAGCCTCTTTACAACTTGATTTAAGGTTCAGTTGATATGTCGCCATTTTCACCCACCTACCCCCTCCCCATCCCGGCTCTGCCGTCACTCTGTTCCGTTCTTGTGTTCCCATCACCGTCTCTGTCTCCATATCTGTCGCGTTGTCTCTGTCGCATTTCTCCTGACAAATGTCATGTTCAAAATTGTAGACTGAACTTGTGACTTCTGACAACATCGCCCCCCGCCTGCCCCACTGCCTTCCAGCCGACACATAGACTGGATAATACAGCGTGTCAAGGTCATATTGGGCACACGGAACACCCTCTGCCTTTTCGATTCGATTTGCCGGTTTGCATTGGTCGCATATCACGGGAGCTTCGCATTTAACAACTGTTCGAATCGAAACAATTAAGACAGCTACAATACAGTTTGCTCGACTGTGGGATACCCTGCTCTGCTCTCCCTGATCGCATAGCAATTTGAAGAGACTAGAAGAGACTACAGGAAACTAGACAGCACAGTAACTACAGATGCTTTACTAAAGATCTGAAGCTTGAGTTTAATCATGGTACAGGCTGGACAGATCTACTCCATGTGCAATTTCTTTGTTTAAGCACACTTAAAGTCTCAGTAGTTGAATTACCTAAAAGCTTGAGCTGCAAAATAACATGGAAGCTTTGTATAAAATATGATTTATAGGGTTACAGCTACAATTTAAAAATTACAAACTATTTAAAAAAAAAAAAATAAAAAACAAAATAAAAAGATAAAGAAAAGACTAAAAGATAAGATATACAAAGACCTCGAAATGTCATTTTAAGCATAACTTTTCTGAAGCTGCTTGAAATTTTAATTAGACTAGAATTCATAGCAAACCTTAGTTTAGGCTCCAGTTTGCTGTTACTCGAAATGAAAAGGCAAACCTGCTTCATTAGCAAATGAAACAAAACGAGTATTGTACTCGAACCGAAATTCATAATGAGTACGAGTAATTCGAATATACTCGAAAATGTATTACTCGTTGCAGGGGTCTGATCCCTTGATTTGAATTAAATTCAGTTTGGGTATGATTAATATTAAGATATCTTAATTCAACTGACCTCGCGACCCCCAACCGCTGATGGCTTAGCTACGCCCCCAACCCACCGTGGGGCGTACGCATTGCCAGCTCATTGATCTTACATCAGTTTTGCGGGGAAACGGACTGAAAGTTGCTTTCAGCAGCTCACACGGCCAGGAATCACATTAGCGTGTTAAACTACTTAACACACAAAGGCAGCGAGCCTGAACCAAAGCCGAGGCGAGAAGGATGCGAGTAGGATGCGAGGAGGATGCCAGGAGGATGCGAGTAGGTTGCGAGTAGGTTGCGAGGAGGTTGCGAGTAGGTTGCGAGTAGGTAGCTCCTCTCCTCGACACATACGTTGCGTTATATGCTTATCGAGAGCCTGGGAGGCTACTCCAGCTACTCCGCTCCTGCCGTGCCAGCACACCCACGCGCTTGGGCGTCTCTCATTTCGTTTGATTGAATTAATCAGTCTCATTATTTGGTGCTATTCGGCTTTAATGTATTTACGAGCATGTTTCAATTAGGACACGAGTCGAACATAAATTGCAAGCCGAAATGCTTGAGAGATACAAGTGCGAGTCGGCTGAGATACGGCAGAGATATGCCTCAGATGTAGCTGAGATGTGCCTGAGATACAAGTGAGATACAACTGAGCTGTGGCATGCAACTAGCTGAAGAAGCGACGCAGCGTGTGTCTTCGACTTGGGCAATTTATGTGGCTACGTGCGAGGCATGTGCCCCGAATCACAGACAGTATATACAGCATACATATGTATATATATCTGTGTCCTAAAGTGTGCAATGGCAATTGCTGTGGCATGCATATTTAATGCGATCATGAAGCGAACCATTATTGAAATTGCTTCACAATAAGGCATAAGCAGAACCCGAGATAAATAAGCCCGAGAATCGATAAAGAAAGTCAGAGATATTAGCAAAATATAAGCAAGATATATACGCCAGATATATGCCAGATATAGCTTTATATCTAGCCAGCTGTTCCACTTGGCTTCTGGCCAAGTTTGCATCTCATATTTTCAATGAATCACTTAGAACGACAATTGATGATGATGTGCAGCAAGTGGAGCATGTTGGCGTTGGCAATGGGCAAGTAGTGCTGCTACGGTATGGCCGAGGTTCTCGAGAAGCTTAGGGGGAAACCCACAACAAGATCATCATCATCAGCAGCTGCAGCCACCGCTTGTTGTAGCTCAAATTACGCAAGCAATCAATGCCAAAGTGCCCGCCCAGACCGGTGACAAAGCATGCCGCCTGAATATGAAGAAGTATCTACAAGATGCGCTCCACACACACACGCACACACACATGGCACAGATATCTGTATATTGTATTATTTTCAATAAGCAAGCGACATATTGATAACAAAAGCTTTGAAATATACCCTCAGCAGGCACCCTGCGCCCCCTCGGCCATCCGCCCGGCTCGCGTGTGGCATCTGCTTTGGGGTAGAAATATTGAATATGCCCCAAACACACACACACACACACAGATATGTATGGCACACACACAGCAGCTGAAGAAGCATAAAACATTTTGAAATTGTGAAAAAATTGTATGGCTCTCGCATTGTATTGCTTGCTGTATTGTGTAGCCCGGGAGAGTGTGTGTGTGTGTGTGTGTGTGTGTGTGTGTGTGTCTAGAAATCTCATTGAACATATGTTGATATGTCTCTAACGCTGCCGTGGGATTAGACTACGCTCTGCTGCAGCAGAATTTCTATTATATGCTATAGAAGAAGGAACAAAGTGAGAGATGATGCCGAAATGATACGACAACGAGGAGAAGGAGTCGTAGAAGGAGGAGCAGGAGTAGGAGAAGCTATCCTATGAATGCGATGCAACTCACCACAGAAAACCATTTAAAAACTGCCAGCCCAAAAACTGCATGCCCCAAGCCCCTCCCCCCACCTCTCCGCCTGCCGACAGAGATGCAAATGAGTATGAGAATGTGGCGTGTTTTCGACAAAGTCAACGCTCTTCGCTTTTTTTTCCATCTTCCGCCTTCTACTTTGGATGCCGCAAAACACGGGGTAAGCGACGCTTTGTTGCTACCTCTTTCCCTGATTCAATTCTCTCTCTCTCTCTTTATTTCTCTCTCGGGCTAACCCTCGGAGTGCTCAGCCTGTGCTGCTCCTGCTACTGCATCTGCTGCTGTCACCTAATCCCCTTTTTCAATAAGATTTAAATTTGCATTTGACACATATTGGACGACGACAACAGCAACGCGGGAGCAAAGGAGAGAGAGAGAGAGAGAGAGAGAGAGGGGGAGAGAGCACCAACAAACTGCGATGCGAATAGGAATAAATATAGAGAAAAACGTGGAATATAAATGCAACATTTGACAGGTCGAAGATTACCTGCGCTATAAAGCATCGCCTGGCAAAGCCTCGGGTATGTGTGTTTTCTATTGTTCTCTTTTATAACGCCGAGTTCCGGTTTCGACGTATCTATATTGGAAATGTGCAAGACTTTAAGAGCTGCAAGCTAGACCAATATATTCCTCTCTTAAACAGAGGTCTCAGCGCTCTGGTTCCACTTTTTCCAGCATATCTTGGGGAATAATGTCTATACTCTTAGGTTTTATGCTCAATTTGTACTTCAGTGTGACCATACTGACTGCTTAAGCTATCGATAACTCGCTTGAGAGGGCAGTATAAGTTGCGAAGCAGAACTGCGCGATAAATCCGCAATATATCGATACATTCTGTTCCCTACTGCTCCTGTGCCACTACGCTCACGGTTTGCAATAGTTTAGCAGGTTTCTAGTTCCATAAACCCCTAACAGCGTATTACCCAAATTGAAAAAGGTGCTTAGACAAAAGGGAACGAGAAAGAAACTTGGAATGCAATTGAGACCAGGCGAAAGAGGTCGAATTATCTAACACACTTAGCAGCCATGGCATGCAGAACTATCCGCGAGCAGGTGTAAAAGGTAGTGCGGAATGAGAGTGTGCGTCATTAGCCAGAAGAACGAACGGGAGAGAGAGGAGCAGGGTGCTGGCTAGTCGGATTTGGTTGCACCTCTTCTAGGGTTGGTCAGTCGGTTGACTGCTCGCTTGGCATGCCGTGCGCTACTTGGGTGCCGGATGGCGGACATGTTACAATACATGATTTGATTTGGTTTCACACCAAGCTGCAGGTGCCCCACCCCGTTGCAAGTGCGCTAAGTACGCTTTGGCTCGGAAACCTCATTAGCTGGAAATTCCGAAAGGCAGCGGACTGAGCGTGTAGCTAGCGGGTGACACATGACAGACAGCTTTGTTTCTCTTATCAGCACAACTGACATTGAACATGTACTTGAAAATTACCCATATAATTCCAGACAGGTTATGTAACCATATTGGATTATATGCGTCGTCATGGGTCGCATATACTATCTGGTGTACTCAGCAATTTGTCCAAGCCAATGCCACACAAGTTGGCAAATCTTTCTACGCTTCGGAACAAGGTAAAATGTAATTCATCCATTTTGCTCTACGCTCTAATTATGTCTCCAATATCATTCAATTCGAACTCGATTCTCAACCGTCTTTCACGTCTCATCTCTCGCTCTGTCTAGCGTATACGTATGTGCTCTCGCATTGTGTCTCGGGTATCCCTACGTCTTGGCTCGCTTCATTAAAAAGTAAGCCCTTTTAAATTGGCCTCACCAATTGGCATTCATGGTAGACTCTTAGCCGAGAGTGTGTGTGTCTGCTCTATTTCCTTTTGCCGTTTTCAGCGTGCTCTCTTCTTATTCTTCTCTTTTTGTCGGCTCACCCACTCGAAATCGTTTTGGCCTGCTCCACACGCACATTTTTTGCGCGTGTGCCTTTCAATTTGCTGACTCTGTGCCCAGTTAGTAGAACATAACGCCGATCCGGGAGGCGGCTGAAGGCTGAATGGGATGGATGGAATGGTTGGTATGGAAGGGGTAGCGGCTCGGGGCGGGGAACGGGTTTTCCAGCTGTTTGCCTGGCAAATATTTTAGACTATTTGGCTTTGGCCAACGAGCCGGCGAAGCGAGCTTCGAGGAAATTGTCAAAGGGTTCGCGACGCTTGGCCGGCTATCGCACACACCGCCCGCCCTCCGCGAGTACCCTACTCCTGGACCTGACCCTGCGGCTGTTTGTCATCCAAGTCGGCAATGTCTGGCAGGCAATTTCCATAAAGGAGGCTGCCGGAGACGGGGCGGAACTGAGACAGAGGCAGGCGCCGTCAAATATGTTAAATAACAAACTATTTTGCATTTTTATTTTTCCAACTTTCTCGCTACCCTTCTCCGGCCCCCTCTCCCTCTCCCGCTCTCTACGTTGCTTTGTGCTCGTATCAATGGCCAAGCGTTGGGCATTAGGCAAATGTGACTGTGACTGTGACTGTGAATGGGAATGTTGGGTGTGTGTGTGTGTGTGTCTGTGTGTTTGTGTGTGTGGGCCAGTCGAGCGATGCGAATTCCTTGACGCAAATTTGTGCGGCTTTCGCCTGCCACGAGCGGTGCCTGCTCAAGTCCACACCTACTCTCTCCCCCTCTCTCTCTCTCTCTCTCTCTCTCGCCCTCTCCCTCTCTCTCTCTCTTCACTTCGTTGTGCGTTTTTGTTTGCACAGCCATGTCAATTTAAATCTATGTCAAAACACACGGCTTAGTTGAGGTTTATTTATGTCGGTCTGACTCTCTCGCTCTGCCTGCCTCCTCCTCCTGCTCCTGCGCCTGGCACGCCTCCATGGCAACCTGCCTAACCCCGAGCCGAACCCGACCTCGCCTTCCTCCCGCCCCCCCATCGCTTTTAACCGAATTCAATAAAAATGAAAACGGTTTTTATTTGCCTTTCCGAGTCACGTAAATGGATCTTTTGCACTATCGGGATAATATTCGATTTCCCTCGGTTTTTCACAAATTTGTAAAATTGGTTTGGCAAACGGTTAAGTGCGTCGGTTAAGCACCCAACCCACTCAGCAGGTAAGAGCCCTTCGACACCCTCCCCCCCCCCCTCCACACACCCTACCGCTTTCCGAGCCGCTGATAAAATTCTAATTTCCGCCATATTTGTTTGGCAAAGCGAATTCGAATTTGACGGATATGCCACAATCAGTTTGACTGCCTCGAAACGTTCCACTTGCAACACACACACACACATATGATTAACATCAATCGCGACGGGGTGTGAGGGTTGTGGGGGCGTGTCTGGGACGTGCTCTCTCTTACTCGTAATTAAAAATCAATCAGCGTGTGACATAAAGTCCACCGAGGGACAGACAGATAGATAGACAGCTCCAGATAGGTCCGGAGACAAGACAAGCTCACAAACTGAACTGACCGCTAGATGGCGCATGTAGGAGATGGAAGGTTAGCAAGTATGACATTCGGTTCATGTCTGCGAATGAAATGTTTGACGTGGCCTCCTACAGAAGTCAAACCAATGATTCGGAACGTTCGATTAGAATCCGGATGAGAGCCTCAAAAGGAGACGCGAACTTGAAATACTTTAAACGTATTGACATTTGGAAATTGCTTCGAGATAATGGATTTCGCAAGCGGGAAATGCGGAGGTGGTGAATTCCGAGATGTGTTAAATGAAGTTAGAGAAGTTTGCATTCCCAAAGATAAGACAAAGAAGGAACTTCTAAGACGGAACTAAACGCATACAGAAGGTTTTAGTGGAGATTGGGAAGTAAACCTAACCTACTGCGATGAGCAGCTGGCAGGAACGTTGGACTAGCAGAAGCTACTATAAGATAGTGAAGAATGATTCTTCAGCTTTATGTAGGTATACGTTTAGTTGCATTGAAGCTTTGATATAAGTAAAAGACAGAACTAAGTGTATGCAGGGTACTTGGCGAAGATTGGGAAGGTAATCTAACCTACTGCGAGGAGAAGGTTGGACTAGACGAAGCTGCTTTATGATAAGGCTTCTTTATCTTTATGTATATATAAGCTTAGAAGAATTCAAGTTATGAAAAAATTAAAAGACAGGACTTAGTGAAGATTGGGAAGGTAACCTAACCTACTGCGAGGAGAAGGTTGCAGGGTAACCTATACAGTGGAATAATTATGTAGGGATACGCTTAGATGCATTAAAGCTATAATATTAGCCAAAGTTTAAGAAAGGTATTTAGGCTGCTAGTTGGAAATGAGGTTTAAGAAAATCAGAAGATTTAAATAATACAGAAATTGCATAAATCTTAACGCGAGAAAGCTAATATTCACACACTCCTTGATAAATGGATTAATGAATAACTGAGACATGCTGCTGGGGGTTTTCGCTTGATAACACATTGTGCGATACTTTGGAAAATGTTGAACAAATTAAAGCCCCGGGGTATTTCAGTCTACTCAGTTCAGTTTTGTTTGAGCGGGGGAGGGGTGAGTGAAAACGCTTAAGCAGCCGAAAATCCCAGACTGGCATTTCCAAAGCTCGTCAAGAGTGCTCAATCATTAAAGGTCCTTGCCCGACGGCGGTCTAGGGTCTTGGGGTTGGGTGCGGCCCCGTCGACGCCCACTAGGCATCCGCGTGTGCCTGTAGCAAATTTGACTGACAGTTGAACATGGTGTGTAGGCAACAGGGCAACAGTAGGCAGTTAGGTCAGGGGCCTCGAGGGCCAAGCCATGTAACGGGTATTTATTTGTTTATGAAATGTTAATTAGCTTCAAATAAAACCCAAAACCACGAATAAGAAAAGAGAAAAGAAAGAAATTCTCGACACAGAATTATGACAGTAAGAATGTACGAGTAACTGAGGTTTCTTGCCTTTGCCATGGAATAATAGACAGAAAACTCGGGTTCATTATTACTTTCACGCCTGTCTGAGCTACAACCTTTTGTGACTCTTGGCCCGATTCGGTGACAACTCAACCTACATCATCAGCTGCAGCTGCTGCTGCTGCTACTTTCTAGCACTTTGTGTAGAGTGACATAAAAGAGCTCGGAAAACCAAAGCACCTTCCCCTTCGCTTCGCAGAAAGCACAACAAAAAAATAGAAAGCCCCAAACCAAAAGTTGTTGTTCCAGTTTATTTATTTCGTTAGACTTGTATGCGGACTCGCATTGTCCAGAGGCCAAGGCATACGATAAACAGATCAATAAAACGGAACAAAGTTGGGGACACCCACAAAACTACTGTCAAGAGCAGGGACCGCACCGAGTCCGACCAAATCAACAACGGCAACTGTCGCAGTTGCCATGCAAATTTGGCAAGCGTCCCTAGTCTCGGCTCTTGTCTTTCCCCTGGTATCCCGGCAGGCTGGCTAGCCGCTTCCCTTCCTTGTTCCTAGATAGTCGCATTCCCTGCGTGACCGCCATAACTGTAGCCTGTCTATTTGTTTGTACAAATAATGTGTAAGCAGGCATATTTTTGTCAACGAGGCTAATTTCTGTCAGAGATTTACGTGACAATGGCTCGGGGAGCGAAAAGCCAACTCCCGCTGCCTTGCCCACTCTAGGCCTCTCTGCCTTCTTCCAGCAATGGAAAAGCCAAAAAAAGGAGGCAGCAACAGTGGAAAAGAAGCAGCAGAAGAAGAAGAAGAACAACAACAACAGCTCGACACAAAAACAATTACAAAACAAGTTCCATCAAAGCGCTGCTTTCTGTGGGTTCCTCCGAGAGCGGGTGGAACCCGGGAGCCTTGGGAGCTAGAACTGAGGTTCGTCTTCGTCGTTGGCATCGACGTCGGCGTCGGCGTCGGCGTCGGCGTCGTCGTTTTGCGGGCCGTCAGTCAAGCCATAAAAAGAAATATAACGGCAATGCGAACGAGCCCCAAACGGACAGACGGCGACGGACGTAGGACAAAACTGAGCCGTGAAGAAACATCAGCGAACTGGGTTAGGTGGGACAGGTTGAGTAGTTGCCGAGTGGAGGTGCCTCCTCCATTGTTGCTGCTGGTCCGTTTTTTTTATGTTACTCCTACACCTCCTTCCCCTCCTTCAGCTACCGCTGCTGCTGCTACATGTTTCTTGTTTTTTGCGCACCTTTATGAACGGAACGGACTGCCCTGTTCTGCGTCTCTCTCTCCCTCTCTCTCTCTCTCTCCATCACTCTCGACTTGTTGTCTGCTTCTGTTATTGTATTCCGAAATGAATGTATGACACATATCCAGCTGCCAGTGCTCATATGCGTTCCACTTTCGCAGATATCTTAGGCCCCCTTCTTTCTCCCACGAGGCGACCGACAGACCGACACATACTTGACTGCATATCACATCAATCAGAGCGACATTAACATGGATGTATGGCATACCTGTCGAGGCAGGACCTCAACAACGCAGGACGAGAGCAAATCCTGCAGATAAGTTACAGTAATTGGACAAACATGGATAGGGTTATCGGCCCAACTAAGCCTATGCAGGCGGACAAGCAAAGCTGCGAAGAAATCTTCAAGTTTCATTCAAAACTGACGAAAGGAATTCCTCTGGAAATCAAGCTTGAATAAATCTCAATCCGTAGACCCTTTTCAGCTACACATTTGGCGGCATAGTCGAGGTCCGAGCAACCAACCGCAAAACCGCATTCAAACTAACCAACTCATCTCGAGTCCATCATGGAGCATGACAGGAGAGTGTCCGCCTTCCTATCGGCGTTCCATTCATTTTTGTTAGCCGGGGGCCGAGTGGCTAAGCCCCTTATAGCCCCAGACCCCTAGTCCCAACCCGTGGAGCTCCACCGGTTACCCCCTGTCATTCAACTCTGCCTGTCGCTGTCGCTGGCAATGCTGCCGTCGCTTGTTTATTGGCTGACAAGTGCTGTACGTCCGGCTGCGTTTGCGGAAATGAGCAAATGACTAATGACTGACCAGAGTCAAACGTCCCACTGCCCCGCCGCGTCCTCCGCCCGCCTCCCCTCGACAAGGCAATTGGGCAGTGTGCGAACAAGTCGCTTGCTGTTTGCACTGCGCTTCAATTAAAGCAACGCAGGAAATTGAACTTTTTGTGGAAAGTGATGAGAGGAGGCATGCTGAGTGAGCCATGTGGGGTGTGGGTTGTGGGGGGTGGCATCAATTGGAACGTAGCGCTACCTACTTGCCTGGCTGCTTGTAGTTGTGCTTAAGGCTGCGCTCGATGGGTATCCGTATCCAGTTGTTGCATATGGTAAGCAGGCACTGCTGCTGCGGGTGTCTTCTTTGCGATTACAGTTTGAAGAGCACTTCACTTTAGCACTTTTCACTCTACACACTCTCTCTCTCCCCCTCTCTCTTTAATCACAACAACAACAATGCCAAGACAAACAACAAGAATAACAACATCAGCAATCACTTTGCTCCACTGTAAATTCCTTGCTTGCCTTTTAACCGTTACAACTGCAAGCGGCAAAGCGCACTGCACGTTTCCGTTACACGTTCACGTTCACGTTTACGTTCACGTTCCAAGTAACACGTTACACCGCTTCACGTACACGTTCACGTTACGCCGCCTCACGCAGTGTTTACACTCGCCATGCCGACACGACACGATACGTCGACTTACGTCAACGTGAACGTCTGCTAACTGCGCTGCCTGCTACCGCTGCCGCTGCCTGCTGCTGCTGCTAGTGCCGCTGCTGCTGCCGCTGCGCCGCTGTTGACGCGGCAAATAACAAACGTGTACTGACATATCCGCACAACATTATGCGCATTTTATGGCCGACGACCTTCGCCGTGAGCTTCGTTTTTAGCACACGCCCACGAAGTGTGCGTCGACACGAACGCAACGCACACGAAGACGAGCAAGCAGCCGAACGTGCCCGAAGCCCGAAGCCAGCATACAATAAGAAAAACATTGTCCTAGGCGCAACAGCGCAACGAACCGGGTGTGCGAACGAAAGCGTGCCAGCAGTGCAGTGAGCAGCATTAAATGCAGTCGGAGAGAGACTGCGAGCCAGAGAGAGCGACTGCGGGAGAGCGCTTGAGCATGCGCCGCCTGTCGCAGCATAATTGGGTCTGGCAATGCCGCCGCAAGGAAATTCAAAAACCGCACTGTGATTTGACGCCGCTTGACAATGAAGATGAATGAATGAGTAGCTATAGAAGCGTGCGGAGTTGGAACCGAGAGAGGGAGAGAGAGAGAGAGAGGCAGCGTAGAAACTGTAGTGAGTAGCTGGTAGGCCGCTGCCCTCTTCGGGTGCCCTTTGACCACAGCTACCGGTGCCGTAGCCGGACGAGCGACAGCTAATAAACTCGAACCCAAAATTCGTTCTTCGAATTTATTGTAAAACATTTCTAGCCCCCAGGAACTAAGACTGACAAATGGCCACGCACACAGGCAATTTGCAAGTTTACCTCGCACTCCTCTCCCCGCCTTCCATACTGTTATACCCCCCCACAGTGACCCAAGGCAAGCCGGGCAGGGTATAAAGTTTATGCTCCTTTTTGGCCATTGCATGTTTTATGCGCTGCCATTTGTTGTTGCCATTGCTTAAGTTGTTGTCGTTGTTGTTGTTGCTGGTGTTGGTGGTTTTTAATATACAATATTAGCCGGTAGTGATGTTTCAATTAATTTTTAAGGTATTCCAGCAACAGCAGCAGCTGAGTGAGAGCGAGAGAGAGAGAGAGCGCTCTAACCACATCCTAAGATATGATGGCAGATGCCAGCAGACAAATAAATGGCAAGCTGCAAAGGGTAAATTTTTCATCGTCCTGTGGCTCGTCGAAGAGACCAAGAAGAGGGAGAGAGAGTGGGGGAGAGAGAGATGGGGGAGGAGCAGTCGCTGGAGTAGGAGAAGGAGCGGGTAGACCTGCTGATATTGCGGTTAGCTGCGCTGGTCAAGTGCGTTGCCGGAGTGAGAGAATTCAAGAACTTTAAGTCGAGCGAGCTGAATGTGAAAATTCCAGCAGATTTCAGTTGAATTTTTCCTTGGAATGAATCGGGTATTATTTAAAGGATATAGCACCTGCTCAGACAATACGACTTACGAGTCTAATTTAAATTTTGGTTAGCTTAAAGTCGATTTGTGTGAGCTACGTAGGTCTTTAGGTCTTAGGGTCTTAAGCAGCTAAGGTCTTAGGGTCTTAAGCAGCTAAGGTCTTAGGATCTTAACCAGCTAAGGTCTTAGGGTCTTAAGCAGCTAAGGTCTTAGGGTCTTAGAGTCTAAGGGTCCTTGGGTCTATCAGCATAAAATTAGTTGCAAGTCAATAGGTGAGCTTGTTAAAAATCAACTAAAAAAATGCTTCCAAATCAGTCTGCAGTATAACTCAAGCTAGTATAGCTCCAGGAGACCTCTCCGACCCTACAGTTATACCATATATTCTGAATCAGCATCCCCAGGGTCCCCAGGTAGTCGAACTAAACATTTCCATCTATCCCAAGGTCTTTCTTCTACGTACCTAGCAAGTTGTCGAAATTTCCTTAATATCGCACCACTATAACATATAGCTGCCATAGGACGGAATGTTCCTGCATAGCAACATGGAGAGTACTTCATCTTTCATTGCCCACGCAGCCTCGTTTGTCCACATCTTAAGAGCTAATCCTCTTTGGGCCTCACATTTGCAAGTATTTCTCACGCTCATTCTCTGTCCCTCTCTCTCTCTCTCTTTATCTTTCCATTTCTCTTTCTCTGGCCATGTACTACAGCAATTTTCAGTCAATTTTGTGTT
Source organism: Zaprionus inermis (assembly GCA_018151445.1). NCBI lineage: Eukaryota > Metazoa > Arthropoda > Insecta > Diptera > Drosophilidae > Zaprionus > Zaprionus inermis. Next base: position 343,865 of record JAECXD010001696.1, on the reverse strand, counting down.
CGCAGTAGGGGACAATTCTTATGCAGTTTCTTCAGGCTCCCTCTCTCTGTCTCTCTCTCTCTCTCTCTCTCTTGGATTGTTGTCTATCCTAGTTCCCACTACGTATAGCTCCCCCTTCAGCTTGTTGTGGTTTAATGGATTTGCAGTTTGCAGTTTCTTAACAATTCGATGTTATTTTCGCTCTTTCACTTCCTTTTCGCGCTTTGCCCTTTTCGTGTTCAATTTTTTGCTGTATTCCTTACTCGTTCTGCTTGGCGTTTTTTCCTACTCTTTTTTGGTAATTGCTGCCATTGTTGTGCTTCGATTGCAAAGTTGGTCCCGTTGCTGACTGCCGGCTGCGACCATCCCCGAGGACCTTGACCGGAATGGGGGAGGGACAGAACTGCAAATTGCAGTGCATTGTGCAGGCGAGCTAAACATTTAATGTGCCCTTAAAGCCAACGAAGTTCTCCGCAACTTCGACCCAGGCGCGAATCAGTGCAAAATCGAATCGAATCGTATCGTATCGAAATCGAAAAGTTTCGATCAGAGGCCCGCACAGATTCACTCCCCGTGCAGCACGTATCTAATTTCATTTCTCACTCACTCACTACATGCGTGCCACATAAAAAACTAATTCAAAGCGCTCAATATAATTTATATCGTTTCGCAGGCTATCTAAAGGACCTGGGACCGGGCAACCGGAACTGCCGAGCGCCAGGGGAGTGGGCAGTAGGCAGTGGGCAGTGGGGACCTACTCTCTCTTCCTCTCAATCGCACACAATCAGCCCAAAAAGGCGAATGAAATTTTTGTAATTTTTATGACCCCAAAAGACACATCAATTCCGAGGGATAACCCACCATGCCACATCACTCCATCCCACCCATCGTCCACGACGAGGTGGCAAACGAGATGAGGGCAAAGCAAAACAAGTCGGCCGTACAAGGCGAACAAACATATTTAAAGATGTAAGCGCAATAAAATAAAATAATAAAAAATACAACTTTTGTCCTGCCACGCCCCGTATCCGCATTCCCCCCAAGCGTTCCATGTTTGTTTGTTTTCGGCCGGTCGCTCGGTCGTTGGGTTGGTAAGACTGCGGGGAGGTTGGACTATAAACTGTTTCAAGTTATCTAAAGTGTTAAATCACCTGATGCCGTCAGCATGAAATTTACGCACATAAATCTTTCAGGGCGAGCCCAGGCCAGCGCAGTCGGAGTCGGGAACGAAGCCGAGAATGAGCCCGAAATAACATAAACCAAACATAAGCAGGCCCAAATCGGAACGAGGGTAGAGCGAAGGGTTGCTGGATGGCAGAGGTACTACTATATCTATAATTGGACTTGTTGTTTGTTCACAGTTTCTCTGTTTCATTTATAGGTATCTGCTGCAATAGCTTACGGTCCTACCCTCGCCTGTGCAGTGCCTTAAAAAGGTTGCCAACAGGCCGTTGACAGTGCTTCGCCCGCTCCGGCTCCGGCTCCGGGTCCGGGCCGGGGCCACGTCTCTCGTTCGCTCTGCGCATCGACATCGATCGCTCGGCGAAAAGGTTACGTGCGTGTCGGAGGGTTTTTTTTGGGCGGTTCGTGTATATTTTATGGCTTTATAAAAGCGCTTTCAGCTGACAAAGTAAGCAGGGTCAGCGACAAGACGCGACACCAGCATCGACTCACATGTCTGGTCGGGACTATCATATACCGATTGATTGAAGCAGGAGCGGGTGAGAGCGAAGGAGGCTGAGTCTGAGGCTGAAGTAGCTGGCAATTGGTTGCCATTGAGCCAAGTCAGCTGGATTGCCTTGCTTGTTTTTACTCGCGAGGGGGGGGAGGGAAGGTAAGGTCCTACCTGGATTAGGAGTCGAGTGGAGAAGGTGCAACGATTGCAGAATCAACAAGAAGAGCGCAGTAAAACAGCAGCAAAAAGTTGCAGGCATTACAAACACAAACAGCAACTACAGCAACAACAAAAACAACAATCGATGCAGCTGGAGTAGAGGGAGGCGTAGCTTTAGGCGTGGGCGTGGCAAACGGTTAATGTAATGAAAACGGCAACAGCAGCGACAATAAAAACCGCTTTCGATGTGGGCAATACGAACGCGAATGTGAATCCAAAATGAAGTTGCCCAGCAGCAACAGGAGGAGCAGGAGCTGGAGCAGGATGATATCGTGGTCGGGGCTCGACTTGGAAGTTGGAGTTGCTGGGCGGGGCAGGGGTTGGCAAAAGTTTTCGGTCGCAAAACGTTTTAGAGCTCAACAATCGAGTCAACAGTAAAAACAACAACGAAGCATCGTAGCACGTGGATGCAGATGGGGAATGGGAAAAACACTTTTCCGAGCTAATGATATGATGATGCGTAGGTATACCTATACATGAAAATATAAGGGAAGCAGGGGTAGGGCAGCAGCTGGGCAATCAAGCGGAAATCGACTGCATGTGGCAATTGTTAAGATGTGCCGGTTGATTATTGCGATTTCAGACGATTCTCAAGTGAGATTTAGGATCTGTTTAAACTCATTGAGCTGCAAGATAAACTCTGGTATACTGCATCTATAAAATATATATCAAACAGCCTGTAGTAGACGTGGGGACCTCTACGAGCGTTAAGGTATTCCTTCAACCTATCTTTGTCTGTATGAACGCGTTGATCTTAGCTACTTTAAGAGCTACAGACATGTAATTAGGCAAGAAGGTTTCTACAGGCCATAGTCAAATCCTGATTATTTAGTATACACTCTGCCACGCCCACTACCTACACAATTCGGTTACTTAGCTGACCCATTCGCTTAACGAGTGAAGTTATATTGATATCACGTGTTGCTTACCCCTACAAGTATCTGTATTTAAAATGTACACGTTGTTCAGATTTTGTACTTCATTCCGATCAGGAATATATATATAATACTACACTATCAGGTAGCAGAAGTAAAACCACTGGAGCTAGCTAAAATTTGATGAACTTAGTCTTCGCTGAGGAAGATAAACCAAGGTAGGAGCAAAAACTTGAGCCCAGAACACGAACGAGCTCTATGTTGATGTTCAAAGATTTTTGCCAGTTGGTATCTGGCTATCTGCTTCGAATGTTTCCCGTGAGACCTCAACAAACAGAAGCACGATAAGCCAGATGGAGAGAGCGAGACGGGGAGAGCGAGAGGGAGAGCGAGAGGGAGAGCGAGAGGGAGAGCGAGAAAAATAAGTGGAGAGAGCAAGTAGCCTGCACAAAAAACTTGCCGACAAGTTTGCATTGCTTTTGCTTCTTTCAGCCGGGCACCGTCAGTAAATGGCAATGGCAGCGCTGTTGGCACGCCCACATCCCAACCGAAATGTGCCCCCATTGCACTCCGGTTTACCTAGGATCTGCTCTACCGGGCTGAGCAACAAGGTAGAACCAATAATGAAAACTACTTCAACATGCAATAAAGCAAAGTGGCAGGTTTCGAAAGCGGAATACGAATAATAATGAATTAATTGATTACAGTTAAATGGCGCATGAGAGTGGAAAGCTTTCCAGGCTGCCGGGGAATGCCAGCTCCGGCTGGTATGCTGCAGTACTCGGCTATGCCATGCCGTACCGAGGCATGCCACTAAAAACAAACTAAATAAAGCTTTTCGTCGACCACGTAGAGAGGATGTTGGAGAGGCAGCATAGTACACGCAAAAGTCCACACCGAACTTGTGTTTGTTAATGAAAGGTATTTTGTTATAGTATGTTTCAATTGAGATCTATTTGCCACACACACACACACACACTCCCCACGAGATTGCACACAAATCGAAATAGTGAAACAGAAACAGGAATAGAAATAGTAATACATAGAGAAGAGGCTGGCTAATTAAAATTTAATTGCACATCTAAACGAAATTTACAATAAACAAGTGAAACAAATGCATTAGACAGAGATGGCCATAAATACATTTAGGGGAGAGAGAGAGCGAGAGAGAGACACTTGTGAACTCATACAAAAACACGCATAGCTAACGAGTGTCGAAAATCATTAGTATACCCTGCATGACGACTTGTAGATGCACTACCAGCCAGTTGAAAATTCTGCAAAAAATATGGGCACACAATTCTGTTTTATTTTTAGTATATAGATTTATTTCCATGTTGTATTGAAAGCATTTGAAAGATTTTTTAAAGTTTTGCCTAGATTATAATTAGAAAAACCTTTTTTTATATGTATAAAATTAATTTCGATTATTTTATTATACAAAAAATATGGGCACACTTTTTTGTCCTTTTTATCAAAGAATATATATTTATACTCGTTATATTGAAAGAATTTTGTAAGTTTTAAAATTTGTTTTCTAGATTATAATTAGAAAAACTTGTTTTCATATGTATACAATAAATTTCGATTATTTTATATTTGAAATATACTAGATATCGATTATAAAGCTTTATATAGTACAGCTTAATAAAATTGTAAATTTGAAATTCCTAATTTTAAACACAATTTATATGCAGAAATTCCAAACTTCTCTAAAATATTTAAGAAATTTTGTAATTTTCTTTTCGGTTCAGACAAACGTTAAGCTAGTTTGTTGCCCACGGCCGTGCTCGACTCTAAATACCCTACAAAACGTGGTATAACACGCTATGAAAAATGCATTAATAAATTTAAAATTCAATTGCATAATGCAGCTGGCAAGTGGCATGCAACGTGCAGCGTGCAACATGCAGAGAGTGCATTGCACATTCCTCCCCTTTTCATGGGTACGCGGAGAATGCAACAAATTTTCCAAAATGCTTTTCAACAAGCTATTGTGGTTGTTGTTGTTGTTGTTGTTGTTGCTGCCGCTGTTGTTGTTGCACTTGCTGCCGCAGTTCATAGAAAAGTGCGCCAAAAACTATTCTTTACATAATTTATACGAAATTTTGCACTAATTGCAATAGTTAATGCAGATTTCAACCGCATTTGAATTTGCGTACGTGCCACCGACGCCTGCTGCCCCGTAACCACAAAATATCTCATTTACATACAGCCAAGTGGCAGCATTCCCTGCCCCCCACCCATCGGAATCCTGCCACCGCCCTTCCCGCTGCCGTATCCCTTCCCAAAAAACTGACCAAACAGCTGGAGCCAACTCATGGAACACTCATGCGAATTGCATGAAGTGCCGCACGTGAATGTGCAACGCATCGTCAATTGTCCCCCCGCCACCCTGCCCCTCTCCCGAGGACCCTCCTCCCTGCTCCGCTCTATCGCCCTCTCCAACTCTTCAACTCCCTGGCACGCGCAACTGCAATTGATTTTGCGGGGTGTCTTGTTTTGCGTACAGCTCGTTGGCTCGTTGCCTCCCCATTGGCACTTTATTAAAATACTCCATGCCACATGCAACACGCAAGCACAACAACAAAATGCAACAAACCAAGAAAACAATATAAAAGTGTATATTTTTATGTCCAATCCGCTTTTGCTTCTCTGTTTTTACAGACGATTTTCAAAGTGACTTTATTAGCCGGAAAGTTGCTCGGAATAAGCGAATTCAATTTGAACTTGGCTTATTGAAAACCAGAAACAAGTAGGAATAAACGGTTTCTTTCTTCTGTCTATAGATGGATTATATTTATTACTTAATGCGCTTTTAAGCAAATTTATTTTTAAGCTTACAGCTTCTAACAAATTATCCTAAAATTGTATTTTATATTTAACTTCAACTAAGATCAGATGACTCAAATAAATCAAAATTAATATTAACAAAAAATTAAAATATAATTTAAATTTACATTTAAATTAGTTATGGTTAAAGAAAAATGTTATTCAATTTTAAGATTATTTAATTTAAAATATATTCAAATTATTTAGACTATTTAATATTTTTCTCTGATTGTTCTTTATAAATATAAATATACCCAAAAGATCTTCTTATGGTCCCAACACGTCTCTGTTATTTTAATGCTTTATAATTACTTACAATACCTTAATTCGGGAGTACTCAAGGATTTTTGCTATTTTAATTGCTACTTTAGGTTATCTTTAGTATTTCAGTAAATTTTCTGTATTTCTTTAGTATATCTTCAGTATATATTTATTATATTAACATGTGTATCTTGAGTATACTTTTGATATGTCTTTAGTATTTCCCTCATATATCTTCAGTATATATTTAGTATAATTTTCAGTATTTATTAAGTATACCTTCAGTATATTTTCAGTACTTTTTCAGTATATTCTTAGTATATTAGTAAATTTGCAGTATTTCTTCAGTATATCATTAAAATATCTTTAGTATTTCTTCGCTATATTTTCAGTATTTCTTCAGTATATCTTTAGAATATCTTCAGTATTTCTTCGCTATATTTTCAGTACTTCTTCAGCATATGTTCTATTTCTCTTCGTTATATCTTTCGTATATATTAAGTGTGCCTTCAGTCGATCTTCAGTATTTCGTTTATTTTTCACTATATTTTTAGTATATCATTAAGTGTATCTTCAGTATAACTTCAGTATATTTTCAGTACTTTAGCATATAATCTTTATATATTCAATAGATTTTTGTTATATTTTCGGAAAATATTCAATATATCTTCAGTATTTTTTAAATATAACTATACTAATACTATCAGTATTTTTTCAGTATATTTTCGTCAATTCTTCAGTCCATCTTTAGTATATTTCCAGTATTTCTTCAGCATATTATCATCATATATAGTTAGTAGATTTACGGACTATTTTCATAGCATTTTCAATATATCTTCAGTACATGTCCAGTATATTTTCAATTTATCATCAGTGTATTTTCAGTATATTTTCAATATAACTTTAGAATTTCGTCAGCGCAGTTTCAGTATATCTTCATAATTTTCTCCAGAATTTTCTGAGCATATATCGATATAATTTGAATTATGCCATTAGTTGGCCTTAGTTCATTCACTTTTTATGCAGTCAGCTGCAGTCTTTGAGCTGACGCAGCGCATCGGCGGCGTTGGCGCTGTCAAAGGAGGCGACTGGCTGCACCGAGGCGTCGCGACGCCTGTCCCTCTTGGGCTTGATTAGATTGTCACCCGGCTGAGGGATGCTTGGGCAAGTTGTTGTTAGTGGTGTTGTTGGCAATTGGCAAATGCAATCAAGATCAGCCTCAGCTGCGGGTTGGCCTGGTCAGGGGGTTGCGGTTGCAGCTGGCACTGGGTTGGGCGAGTCCGGGGAGGCCGGCGGCGACGATTTGCACAAACTGGCACGCCTCGCCAATGCAGCGACAAAATTGAAAATGCTGCGCCACGCCCAGCGCGCCTTCCAATAAATTCAACGATTTGCTGGTGCGTAAATCTGCAACCAAAGCAGCCTCGCTTAAACAACAACAAAAGCAGCAACAACAACGCCGTCGCCGTCGCCGTCGTCGTCCAAAGCAGCTGTTCGTGTGCTGGCTCAAAGGATTTGTGCGGGATTTGGGCATAACGACAAAAACGAAGCGCAGCGTAGCCAGAAACAAAAGCGAACTTTGAAATTAAATTTAACCCGTGGCCATAGAGAGTCGCAGCGGGACAGGGACAGGGGTAGGGGTAGAGAGTCGAGCGGGAACCGAAGTAGTAGCCAAAAATGGCGAGCAGACACAAGCCGGGCTAAGCGTTTTCATTTTCTTTATATTTTTATTTTTATATTTATTTTCTCTTTTTTTTTTTTTGTCCAGAACTTTCATAGAATTTCATTTCAAAAAAAGCAAACACGCTGCATGTGCGTGTGGATTGTGTAGGGGTATTCCCTCTTCGCTTTATTGAAAAAGTGCCAAATTGATTTGTGACATTGGTAATTTAACAAAATATCCACCCACATACATACAAACATATAATATTCGTTACGTACCAACAGGCAGCAAGGCGGCAGTCCATAAATCGCAATATGAAACGCGCCAGAGATGCTGCCACAAATCACGGTTACGTGAGGCGTAGTGATATCGATTGTGAATTGAATATTAAAATATATCAAATACATGCAGCATATCGATAAGTCCATAGACTAATAAAATCTATCCAGACGTTGCGTTAGTCCATTGTAGAGAAAAACTGTTAGATGTGTTAGGAATGTGGAACAGTTTTATTTGTTTATGGCTAAATCAGTTGAGCTACTCTTTCGCAGCGATTGCTTTATTTAAATATGTTAATCAACTGTTGTCGAAGACTGTTAGTTAACAGTCTTCGGCTCCTAGCCGCAATAAATCTCTCTGTTAATAACATTTTGTTTTGCTTTGTGAGATGTCTGTTATTTAAAGGTCTTTGCTGTTGTGGTTAGACTATGTTAAGTTAACAGTAGCTAATAATCGTCAAGGGTAACCTACCTATCGACTTGTTCCAATTTAAAACATAAACATAATAGCTTAAATAAATATTAACGAATTATTTTAGTATATTCAATAATATTATTATTTACTAGTAATTTATATTCAATTTCATTATGAAATATAGTTTGAATATATATTATATAGTCCATTTATCATTAATGCTTTGCTCTCTAGTTTTTATAGTATTTTGTTTAAGTATATCAGTATTTGGAATATTAAGTATAAGGAATATTTAGTCATAGCTTAAATTTTTGTATTTCTGATTATTCTAGAATCCAGTATTAAAATATTTTAATATTGTAGTCTTAAAGAATTTAATTATTTAAATTGTTTAATATTAGTACTATAACATTTCGTTTTCTTAGTAGTTTAGTATTTTCATAGATCAATAAAACTGTTTTTAGGTTTTATTAGTCTATGAGTATTTTGGTTTATTATTTTTTTTTTTAAGTTATTATCATTTTTATTTATTATATGAAATGTATATTTTCAACTCCTTAAATACTTCATGTCGTCTTTCCTTCTGTTTTCCTTCATTTCACATTCTCCGCATCTGTATTTTCCCCTGTATATAGTTGATCTATCCTGCAATGATTTTGTGCAACTTATTCAAGTTAGCTGAGGCCAAACTTACTCGCATTGTGCTTGCAACGACGGCAATTCAATTGGATCACATGTGAATTGTGAAGACTAATCACAGTTTAGAGAATATCACATTCGCAAACAAATCACACTGAAAGTTATCACAAGCACAGATGCACACACACACACACACAGTAACAGGCACAGCAGCCGCATATGGCATCAGTTGTCTCATCACTAATCCCGCACACCTGGAAACGCACTCACGGCGCAACCGGGCGAGCAGCATCGCTGCCCCAGCCCCTCCACAACCCCTCAGCTGTCTGGCAGCGTGCGTGTGTGTGTGTGCGAGTGTGTGTGTTGGTTCGACTGCCGCTTTCGATGCTGATTCCGATCCGATCCCAGTGATAGATGTACACAATTTTGCCCATTTGCATACGCAGCCAAAACGAAGCGTAACGCAGCAGCAGCAGAGGCGTTGCGAGCGGGGGCTGCGGGCTTGGGCGTGGGCGCGTGAGGGGGAAGATAAGTTGAAACCAGCAAAATGATTTTCATTTCAATTATTTATTGATTGATTTGCAATTTGTAACCGACCAAAAGCTGCACACCTGCACATATCAATCGACTTTCCTGACGATTGATGGACCCAGGCAGCGGGTGACGGGTGAGGGGGGAAGCGTGGGCGAAAGGCGTCAGCAGTGGGCGTGCCAGATGTAGGTGGGCGGACGTGTGTGTGTGTGTGTGGGTGCCGCCTGTGCAGCTGGTTTTGCGGCGTTGCGCATATTTAATTGAAAATGTTACCGCATTTATGAAATTGTCAATATGCAATACAAATACAAATGCACTCACACTCGCAACGGGTCTCTTCCTCACACACACACACACACACACACACACATACTCATACCCCCATAGCACACACACACACACACACACACACATACTCATACCCCCATAGCACACACACACACACACACACACTCCTGCAGGTGTTGACGACACACATATTTGACATATTTACATACAATTAGTTTGCAAATGTAAATTTTCCCGCTCTCTCTGCCTGCCACGCCCACCGCAAAACACACAATAAATACAAGAACAAAAAAAGCGACACACCCACAAGCTGGCAAAGTAAAATGTGGAAAGAAAAACAAATTGAAAATCGCTGCGATAGAGCAACAACAGCAATTTTGGAAAATGCATAAATCAAAAATATATAAAATATGTATTAGCTTTTCAATTGCCTGGCTCGCTCTCTTCTCTCTCTCTCTCGCTCTCTGTCTTTCTTTTTCTCTTCTCTTATTAGCATGTTCCATCATAATCATCATCAAGTGACATTTCTGTGCAAAACTTTAATGGAATTCGAGCGATTTCTTTGAGCTTTTCAAAGTGAGTTTGTTTCGAGAAACGATTTATTTCGATTAGAATTGTTGCTTATTCGTTGTTGTTTATTTCTGTGGAAATTTACAGCTGTGCAGACTGGTATATAGCAAGAAATACGAATTGGAAATCTATGGAAATAAGCAAGTTATAATTCCTATGTTCGTTTCTATTGCAATAATCTGTCGGTCTGTCGGTTTGAACACATAGATCTCAGCTTCTTAGAAAGCTAGAGGCTGCAAATTTGCCATGCAAGTTTCTGTATATACGGTATATTTTACTTAAATATTTTGTATACCCTTCGACCATTGAAAATTGCCAAAAAAAAAAGGTACACTCAATTTGTGCAAGTGTATGTCGTATATATAAGTAGTATGTAAGTGTATATATGCTTGCTCAGGATCACTAGCCGAGTCAATGTCAAGCCAAGTCCTTCTGTCTGTTCGTCTGCTGTTTGCTTGAACGCACAGATCTCAGCTATTATAAGGGATAAAGACACTAGATGCAGTTTCTATATACCATGTGTAGATTGAGCTTATTTTAAATTTTAGATGCCTCGCTCTCCATCTCGGCAAATGAATAACATTTTGTATTATTTTATTGTGATTTTTAGGCAAAATATTAGAGAATATTTTAAAATTATATGCATTTCTAGGCTAATAAAGTATTGCGTTATATAATTTATATTATTTCTATACTGTTCTGAAGCTCTAAAGACGCCCATACTTGAAATAAGGCACTTGAATATTCGACGCAGCCTAAAAGTAGGCAACAAAAACCATTTTTGCTTACAAAGTGCCAAGCAGACATGTATTTCTTGACTTAAAAGTACATTGAAAGCAAAAAACAATCGGTCTCTCTTTCTCTCCCCACTCCTACAGTATAGGGGGCAGAAAGAGACGCCTGGCTAGTCGCAGCGTGAGCGATCTGGACAAGCTACGCACAGCCGCATTGGGATTGCTCTGCAGCGACTGCACCATGGGCCAAACGCGGCACTCCCACATTACATGCATCAAGCACTGTCGGCTCTGGCAATGCTTCTCGCCGAGCAGGAAGAACACTACGAGTATGTTGCGCAGCAGCTGCACGGGCAGCTCGAGACGCAGCAGATCGCAGATGACATGCAGAGCGCCGCAATCGATGAAGTAGTTCAGGTAGCAGTGGCACAAATGCAACGCAACGCTGACCAGCGTCCAACCCGCCGTGATGCGCACCGGCAGCAGTGGCTCCGACTTGCTGGCACTGTACACGATCTTCTTGAGCAGGCCCAGCTCGACAAAGTACTCCAGCTTGATGCAGCGATTGTCGATGATGCCGCCGAGCAGCTGCAGTACGAGCACGCGGTTCTCGGTGCACGCACCGCGCACCAGGCCGTGCACATGCATCAGAATGCTCTTGGGGAAGCGAAAGTGCTGCTGCCGCGTGCGATACTCCATGCACACGTTGGCCAGAATGAAGATCACCTCGCGCTGCACCTGCGGCAGCGGGCTGAGCACGTAGCGTACGACGCGGCGCAGTAGCTTGGATTTGATCATGGCCGGCAAAATGGCCGACTGATACTCGGAGATCAGGCGCGCCAGCTGCAGCACGGGCATGAGCAGCTCCAAGTCCTGTGAATGCTGCAACAGCACGGACAGAGCTTGCGCGATCCTCAGTATGGCACCCAGCGGCGGTCCCGGCACCTTGTAGCGCAGCACCTGGTAGAGCAGCCACAGCACCTGGCCCTTGCCGCAGCGATGTGTCGACTCCTTGGTCAGTAGCGTCAGCAGCTCGTTGAGCAGACCCGACTCGACAACCGCATCCCGCATCCGCCAGCCGCAGCAGAGCACGTTGCTCAACAGCGCCAGGCAGCAGCATTTGATGGTATCGCGTATATGGGGGCTGGACAGGGCCAGTATGCGTCGCAGCGAACCGAGCAGCTCGGTGGTCAGCACCAGCCGTCTCAGATCCACCTTGGTGCAGTGCGTTGTCATCTCGTGCAGCACACGCAACGCCTTGATGCAGGTACGCGGGGTACGCACCGGACGCGGCTCGCGCAGATTCCCCACCAGCCCGTGAATCAATCGACCACGCCAGGATAGCTCCATGTGCAAGAGCAACCAGTGAGCATACTCCTTGGCCGATTCCAGCTGATTGTCCAAGTATGTAAATAAAAGCACTTGGTCGTAAATCAACTTTGTTTCCTCCGCCGTCATCCTGGACGACCCACAGCCGTGGAACTAGTAATGGTTGAGATTCGGATAGACTTCGGATCGGAGGTAGTTACGTTATCTCTCTAGGGAATTGTGCTGAGCAAGTAATTTACATATTTTCCAGTCTCAGTTTTAGCCTCAGCTATTCGAATCGAATCGGAATATGTCAGTAAGTATTCAGTAATTTCATTCGAAAAAGCACGCTCTATTTTTGAAATACTTTTCACGGGGGAAGTGATCGCTTTAGGCGTCGAATAGGTCGTTGCGCTTTAAACCAATTAGTGCTAGTTTAGGTCTAGATCAATTGTGAAATATATTGGAATAGATGTACATGAAATCATGTTATGAATTCAATTTTTTTATATACAAACTTAATTGAGATTCTTTGTTATTGTGTGTACATATACATATAAAGAAAAAATAGGTCGTTTTTTACTTTACCCATTTTTGTCTAGCTTAGATCTATATCAATTCAGATACATATTAGAAAAGATGTATATGATATTATTTTAGGGATTCAAGTTTTGTTTATAAGCATACCTAATTGGGATTATTTGTTAGTGTGTTTTATACATATAAAGACAAAATAGGTCGTCTTTCTCGATTTCAAATCTAGATTTTTAAAAGAAGCTTTAAAATTTAGAAAATGTTCGTATTTGCTATTATATTTAAAAACAATTTAATTCTCATATTTGTTATAATCTTGTTAAGCTTAATTGAATTAAAATAGGTCGTTTCCAAGCTATATTAAGAAATTTTTAATAAAACAATGAATTAGAAGCTTGAGATCATGCTTTAAAGATTATATAGAACTATAAATGACCTTAAAAAGTGGTTCATGTTGAGATCATAGCTAAGGTCTAATTTAAGCAGAATAAAATAGGTCGTTTTCATTTGAACCTAACATTCTTACATATATTGCAGACTTAAGAGTGAGGTAGTATATTTGGAATACAGACAGGAGACGCTTATAAGATATTTTAGGACTCATTAAAACTATTAAAAACAAGAAAGCAAGGCTACCTTCGGCTTGCCGAAGGTTTCATACCCTTGCAGTTATACAAAATATAAAATATATTTGGATTGCTGCTGGTTTCTGTGGTATTTATTGAACAATTATAACAGTACAGGAAGTCAAGATTTTTACCTGATTAAGGCTATGAATCAAACACCTGCTTCGAAAAAAAATAATTCTACCTTTTTAATGCTTTTGTACATATCTAGATTTCTTATATACTTAACACAAAATGTTATGAGGAAATGTCTTTGTGTTGTAAAGGATCTGTTGGTCATAAAATATAAATAAATTTGGAAAGTTCTCATTCAAAAATGCGTTTGAATAACAGCTACATGATTTTTTGTTTAACAGCTACATGTAATAGTACTCAGGTTTCCATAAAATTGCAACATGAACCTTCATTAGGCCGATCGTTGATCGTTATAAGTTATAAAAGTTCGATTTCGAACTTTATTATTAGGCACACTTAGATTTGGATGTGATAAGCCTGATAGCTATATCTTGAAATATAACGAAAATCGGCCGATAGGCTCCATGACAGCTATACGATAAATCAGTCCGATCTGGCCCATTCCGACTTATTTAAAGAGGGCAGAAATAAGAAGCTTGTGAGCAAAGTTTCATGAAGATAGCTCAATAACTGGGGGACTTATTTGAGTTGCAACAGACACGTGGACTGACTGATTGTTCCTATAACAGCTATAGAATATAAACGTCTGAGATATTTAAAGGAAAAACTAAGGGCGGGTTACTGTATAACATTAAAAAGTATTGATAATGTGCGGTATTTCCAAAAACAAAACAGGTTTGCATACGAAAACCCTGATTTCAGCCGATTGTTCCTATGGCAGCTATATGTTATAGTGGTCCGATTTTGATACAATTTTGACCGCACATTAAGAACGTAATAAGAATAGGATTTTCCAAATCTTGTTGCAATATCTTGAAAAATAACAAAAATCGGCCGATAGCTTCTATGACAGCTATACGATATATCGGTCCGATCTGGCTCGTTCCGACTTATTTACAGCCTACATCAATAATAAGCTTGTGTGGCAAGTTTCATGAAGATAGCTCAATAACTGGAGACTAATTTGAGTTGCAACAGACAAACGGACGGACGGACGGACGGACGGACAGACGGACATCCATTTTTCGACTCCTCTGGTGATGCTGATTCAGAATATATATACTTTATAGGGTCTCCTAGATGTCTCCTAAGGTGCGTTGCAAACTTCTGGCTAAAATTAATATACCCTCTGCAAGGGTATAAAAATGTTCGTATTTGCTATTATATTTAAAAACAATTTAATTCTCATATTTGTTATAATATTGTTATGCTTAATTGAATTAAAATAGGTCGTTTTCAATCTAAATTTAGAAATTTTAATAAAACAATGAATTAGAAGCTTGAGATCATGCTTTAAAGATTATATAGAACTATAAATGACATTAGAAATTGGTTCATGTTTGGGATCATAGCTAAGGTCTAATTTAAGCAGAATAGAATAGGTCGTTTCATTTGAACCTAACATTCTTACATATATTGCAGACTTAAGAGTGAGGTAGTATATTTGGAATACAGACAGGAGACGCTTATAAGATATTTTAGGACTCATTAAAACTATTTAAAAATATACAAAGATATAGTTTTTTTCAGGCAGAATATTGTTGTTTATTCTTATTATCGAAATTTAAGTAATTGTTCTCTTATGGTTCAATAGATCTAATAACTTGTGATTGATTCCATCAAGTTCACCCAGGCTGCTCAATTCAATCGATACACTACCGTCGTCGATAGACACACATCTCCATTGCAAGTTAATCCTGATGCCAAAGCAATAGGCCTTCATGTTGCATGTTGAAGGAAGGCCACTTGCAGAACTGCAGAACTTGAAAGTTTTCCAAAGTTCATCTGCCTCCAAAGTTCTCCCTCTATTTCTCTCTCTCTCTCTCCCCAGCTTTATCCGTCTCCTGCTCTCGTCTCCCACTCACCCACTTGGCTGGCTTAATTGCCCTGACTACTTGCTTTCCCATTTCACTTTCCGCAAATCTCGTACCGAGCTGGCACGTCGACCAGTCGGAGGCGGCTCTACCTACCGACCAGCACCCACTCTCCTCGAGCTGCTGCTTCTCCCTCTCCCCCCCCCCTTCCCACCTCCTTCCCCTTTCGCCTGGTACTGGCCAGCCGCAGTGCTCTTATTAAATTTACAATTGCATGGATTATGTCGGACAGGCAGCGTTAAGGAGCTCAGCTGAGGCTCAATGTAGCCACTTCACTTCGATTTTTGCCGTCAGCCATCTCGACACGCCCATCCTCCACACGCCACGCCACACCACGCCCCTTCCCATCCGACAAGGCGATGTTCCTTCAAGGACTACTGAGATATCCTAAAGAGCTTTAAATGCCAATCAAGCTGCTGTGATTGTAGTTATCTTGCTGTGTGTGTGTGTGCGTACCATGGCCATGGTGTGTGTGTGAGCACGTGTGTGTATGTGTGTGTTTGTGTGTGTGTTGGTGTGTATGTGCCGAAACGAGGTCGTACACAAGTCCAATTGATAATTAATAAATTTCTTGGGCCGTCTTAGGAGCTCACACAAATTCATTTAGCTTGCAGCGCATAGACGAGTGTGTACAAAAGTCGATACCCTGTAAATAGTTCAAAGAACGCAAAGGGGAAGTTTGAAACGTGAAATTAAAATCAAAGCTTGTAAAAAATAATAACATGTATACGCAGTTAAAATACATATTGGATCATTAATATACCCTGTAAAAAGGGCATCTGTATTTACAGATTTTTTAATTTTTTAAGCGGGCTTTCTACACACAAAACTCAAATAATCGCTTAGAAACAATGTAGGCAAAATATAATCCTAAAATACCCTGTAAAGATAAGTGTGGTGGTCTCTAAAAATAGTTAAATGAAATTTTTACAATTTATGGAAAGAGTTTTCTCCTGAAAGCCGCAGAATAAAATAAACTAAAACAAAGTAACATCTTAGGCCCTTAAATATAAGCCCTAAAGCATAAACCCTAAAATTCGTTCATGCATCTACGAAAATACATACCCTGTAAATGTAAAGAATTTTCTAAAATGCAACATCAATGCGATTATTGCACATTTAATCCAATTTACGAATTCGATGATGCAATAAACAGTACAAAATAGCTAAGGCTGAGCCATCTACAAAATATACCCTGTATATTTGCACAGTTAGATTGAAAGATAAGAAAAACTATTCTAAAATCAAATTTTTTAAGCTTACTGAGTGTCAGTGTAATTTATTGTGCAAATACCCTGCAAATTCAATCAAAAATTGCAATTTTTAAAAATATTTTTTTCTCAAAAAATCTTTTTACAGGGTAAAGTGTGGTGCAAGCTGCAAAGATCTTATCAATTTACTTGATAACTTTGCTTGTGCACCACGCTCT
This sequence comes from Zaprionus inermis, assembly GCA_018151445.1. Lineage (NCBI taxonomy): Eukaryota > Metazoa > Arthropoda > Insecta > Diptera > Drosophilidae > Zaprionus > Zaprionus inermis. Next base: position 327,000 of record JAECXD010001696.1, on the reverse strand, counting down.
TTCTTTCCCCCTCACTCTCTATGTTTCTGTCTCTCTCTTTTCGGCTCTGGCAAACAATAATTTAGCGCTTGTCATTTGTCTCACGTTTCCTAATTAGCTGCAGGATAATGGGCCGCAGCACGTGTCGCGTGTAAACAAAACGCAACACACGGCAACGCCTGCGCGTATGCACCTTACCGCCCACACACACCTGCCCCTCCCCCACCTCTTCCACCGCACCTCATTAATTGCCACGCATAATTGCAAAGTAATTGGAAATTTCATTACAATCTCGGAAAACGTGAATGAAAAACAAAAAAAAATAGGGAAACTCAAAGCGACTCAAGACGCGCTCAGAACTTTGACGACATCGGAAAAGTCTATGGGAAATTCGAGGCAGGATTATAAATCAATTTGGAAAAGCTCTCGGCATGACAGTGTAACAACAGCGCAGCGCAGCAAGGAAAGAAGAAAAAGTTGAGCCCACACAGGCATACGCCGCTTTTGATACATCCCTCCCCCATTTATACCCTGCCCATAGCCCAGCTAAGTTACCTAGGTATTACCTCTATGTATGAGTTTATGTGTGTGTGTGTGTATCTTAAGTATGTATATACTGATATATATATCCGTAGGCGTCGGCGATTTGTTTTGTTTGCCATTAGGTTTTGCAGCTATTGAATTTCATTGGGCTGCTCCCAGCGCCGTAATAAATTTAATATGGGTCATTTGTATGACATTCGGCCGAGTAGATCCCACTGCTACGACTACCCGCCCCCATCCACGCCCCCCTCGCCACTGTTATCCCACAGTTGCTCTTCTTGTTGTTCCCTGTCCCCCCCAGTTGGTTCGGCTCGTTCACTTTTTGCTTTTTGCATCGTCTATCACATTGTTTGCCTCAGCGAGGGCAGATCGACAGTTTCCGAAAGTGGACTTACGCCCAAGATAGCTTGGCTATTATTTCATTTACACAGTATTTAAATGTTTATTTATTATTATTTTATTATTTATTTATTTATTTATTAGCATATTTTGCAAGTTTTCTTGGCTTATCATTTTCTTGGCTTATATAAATACAAATATTTTAACTATTTCTTCTTTAATTATTTTGCAGGTGTAAGTGATTTTCTTATATTTTATTTATACTAGAAAAAGAGCAATACTTTACGCTCTGCCTCTTTAATTTGCTTTGAAATAGAGAAGAAATTTCAATATATATTTTTTTAAATTTTTCTCTGCATTTATCATTATTTTTTTTTAATTCATTCTCTTTTTTCTATTTCCTTATATTTCCTGCTTGTGTTTTTTACGTTTATTTTTTTTACATGCATAAATAAATAAATTTCAATTTCAAGGTATTTCTATCTTTTATTCTTTTTCGGCATTTACTATAATTTCTTTTAAATTCATTCTGTTTCTTTTTAGCTTCTTATATTTCTTGCTACTGTTTTTATGTTTCTTTAGGTTTCACTTACATATTCTTTATGTTCTTTACTATTCTTTTCTCTAATGCTTTCTTTTTCTCTATATATTTTAATTTTTACTTTTTTCTTTACTGTTTCACAACTTCAGCTTTGATTTAATTCCGCCATATTCTAAGAAATCCTTGTTAGAAATTTAAGTTGATTTTTACGAAAGAAATATATTGGAAAAATATGAAAATTAATGAGCGTAAATTTGCTTTTTATTTAGCGTGGAATAGTTCTTGAGTTGCCCTCGCCCCGTCTCTGACTGGGCTGGTTTTGCCTACGAGTGTCTGTGTGTGTGTGGTGGTTTTTCTTTCGCTTTCCCTTTTACCATATTTTTTCTGCGGCTGCTAATTTTGTTTTTGGCCAAAAAGGAAGCAGCAACAAAAGGCGCAACAAAGCGTGCGCTGGGCGTGGACTCGTAGTAGTATAGTACCCGATTCTCAGGCAACTTTCTCGCCCTCTCTCTCTCTCTCTCCCTCTGTGCCTCATCGATGTGGCACGTCCTTTTTGCTTGTCTTTCTGCCAATGACATGTTGCAAATTAAAAAAGGGTATGCCTGAGCAATCTTGTTGCGGTTCGCTTCGGCCAGAGCGTTGACAGGGCCCCAAACTGCAAACTGGCAGGGCTGCGAAGGTCTGAGCCAGAACGGGCGACGGGGTCAAGTGAGTGCCGTCCGGTAACAGCATTTTAATGATGGCCATTTTTGCGGCAGCTTCGCCAGCAACAGCAACTGGCCACATAATTTGATGACAAACAATTTGAGCGTAAGTTTTGTCTTTGAGCAACGTTTTGGCTTAGTCTCCACCTCCGTCTCCATCTCTGTGTTCGCCTGCGAACTTGGCTTTTCCAGCTATGCAAGGACTTTTCGCTGCAAGCATCTTGAATATGCCTTGAAAAAAATGAAACAACGAAGAAGAAAACTTAGTGCTGCGTGTAATTTTCCTGAGAATTTTCCAAAGGCGGCGCTTATGAAACACAGTCGAAGGTGAAGTTGCACGCAGAGCTGGAGTTGGAGTTGGAGCTGAAGTCGCCTGCTAGGAATTTATTAAATGCCTCTCGTAGCTTACACACTGTGCGGCACTTTGAAGTCACCACAGAGTATGTGTAGGCAGAGAGAAAGAGAGAGCAATAGCGAGAGTGAGTGAGTCACCTGCAAAACTAAAGAATCTTCTTCAGCTGCCTCCATCACACTTCGATTAGCTCAAAGCGGCTTCTCTTTTCTGTGGTTTATTGTCGACTCTTTAATTCATTTTAATTTGCATAATTAAACGGGTACTCGAAAGGTACTTAGCTGTACTTGCTACGTGCACTCATAGTTACCCGGTTGCCAGTGGGAAACATGTAACTAGTTAAACCTCTACCTAATTATATTTTCATTAGGAAATTACATTGATGTGGTGAAAGTGGAGTAAACATTAGGGAAAACCACATGGCATTTTAAAGATTCTCGAAATTCTATGATTTATCGAATCTTTCCCATCTTCAATAAAGTTTATCGGGCCGCAAGCGCAGCCAACTTCACATTGTATCTAAAACAAGAATGTGAGTGTGAGAAAAGCTCTTGATTTACATGATATAAACAATATATTATTGAGTGCTACAATTCATTTAGAGTATATATGTTTTTAGCACATATTCACCTAAATAACTGATCTAATCATCTCATTAAATTCCCCATAATATCTTCTTATTTACAGCTCGAGATTTGTCAGCTCTTTTAGCCTGATAAATGCTATTCCCACTCTTCGCTCTTCCACTTCAGCTCACTTCTCTTTCAGCTGATTGATTGTTGAGATTGTTGCTTGAGATGTATCTTTCAATATGCTCAAGCATAACTTAAGCATACTTGGTTCCAAATATATATAATCCTAAGCTCAAATAAGGACTTATTGTTTATTTATGAGGACCCTTTGGAAGCGGCGTGTCTGCTCTAATAAGCTAAATGGGGGATTGCTTATGTGGACATAGTTTTGTTTGTTTGTTCCTTTTGAAGTTGCAAAGTCTCGGCACCACAAAAGCGACTGTCAACTAGGGGCGTAAGCGAACCAAGGTTGGGTGGGGGGGTAGGTGAGTGACAAAAGTGGGCGGGACTGCTTCGATTATGCCATTTAGCTGGGCAAATAAATACAATTGCCGAGTGCGGCGTCTCAATTTCAAATCGAGCACGAGAGTCTAGTCTCGTGCGGAGCTGGGTAAGGCATAACTAAGACAAACAATAAGAAAAGCTTAACAAGAAGAAGCGTAGAATTTAAAGAAAACGCAACGAAACGAGGCAAGACGAAAGGAAGCGGAAAGAACTTGGCGAAGGCGAAGGCGAAGGCGAAGCCGAAGCGAGAAACTCATGAGAAGCTTTGTTATTTTTAACAGCAATTTCCAAGAAAAACAACAGAAAGCCAACAGAAAAGCAAGCGTGAAGAGGTCGCTGCGAGAGCGGCAGAGAAATGAGCAGAAGGAGGGGGGAGCGGCAGAGCGTGAGCGGGAGAGGCGAAGAGTAACGTCTGTTGCTGCAGCTGAGAAGCAAAGTAAATTTGCCGCCATATTTGAGACAACATCGCGTATGAGCTACGTACACGGCTGAGTGTCTCTCTCCCGCTCTCTCTCTCCCTCTCTCTGTGTGTTTACGCGTGTGTGTGTGTGTGTGTAGGTAGTTCACAACACTGGCAGCAGCCGCTCTACGCATTGTGCTTCCGTTTCCGCTTTGTTGAATTCCACTTGTTTACTCGATTTAAGGAAATATTACCGGCGCAAACAAACAAAGTGCAACGCCGCCGAGAGCGCAGGATGTGCTGCACGAGGAGCCACAAGCTCCAAGCCCATTGCCGAGTGTCTGTTTCTCTATCTGTGTGTGCGAGTGCGAGTGTGTGTGGGTGTGTGTCGAATAGACAAGTCATAAGTTTTTATGCTTCGTTGCTTGCAAGTAGTACGAAATTTTTATGCTTTCAAAGTTGCCCGTAATAACTCAGACACAAAATACAAGTGGAAAAACACAGCAGTGCGAAATGTGATGCGATTGAGCTGGGTACGAACTGGCAATACCCTGTAATGATAATGAGAAAAGCTATGTGCAAACCATGATAAGTATTTATACAGGAATATGTATCTTAATGAATGATGCTGCAAATATTTTTTATGTTTTTTATATTTTTTTAATTTTTTTTTTTTGTTTTTCCGTATTTTGTTGGTATTTTAATATTACCAGCAGGTCAGACACAGGTAGTCCTAAAAACTATATTGGAAAACTGTTTGAATAAAAATCTTACTTGGTAACTTAAGGAAATCTCAAGGCTTTTACAGATATTAAAAGAAGAAGAGATAAAACAAAAATATATTAGATAAAAGATTAATACACAATTTTATACATATTTGTCGGCATTTTTTTGGTATATTTTTTGGTATTCTCTATTTATAAATAAGTCTTACTTGAATATGTATAGAAATCGACAAAAATTTATTACATATTTTTTTTTTTTTTTTTTTTTACTGAATCAATTAGAAATTAGTTAAGCAAAAGGCACGATTCAAAGTACTATTTATAGAACTTATAGAAAAAATATGTGGCAAGTCTTTATTATTATTATTTTTTTTTTTTCCTGTGATATTTGCGCAATTCAATAAAGACAATTAACAACCAAATTATAGTAAAGAGGAAACAAAATGATTTGTGTGGCATTCTTGTAACTTGTTGCTATTTTTTATTTTTGCTTATTTGACTGTCCGCAATCGAAGTTGAAGTTCATTATAAAAGAGAACATTGTCTGGCTGCAAATTAAGAGCTTGTCGAGTGGAAACTCCCTCCGTATAGTTTGGCAAAGTAAGCAGTGCACAAAAGAAGAAGTTCAAAGAAAAAAATAGAAAAAAAAAAAAAAAAAAAAAGCAACTAGCAGGTTGGTTAAAGGGGGCAAATCACAGGAAGAACGTTGTACACGCAACCGTACCCACTTCCTCTCCCACTCCCCTGTTCTTTCTCCCACTCCCTTTCTCTCACCCACTCCGACTGCAGCTATAATAACCGGCAGACACGTGTTTATGCATATGTGGGCAACCTGGGAAAGTGTGTGGGTGCTAGGGAAACCAAAGAGGTATTGGGGCAGGGAAGAGGTTATAAGTTGCAGCTGAGCGGATATTTTGTACTCCAGTGACTACGGCAATTGAAGCTCGAAAAGAAAGCAGATAGCGAGACACAGAGCAAAAGGAATGGGGAAGCTGCAACAGACTGTGGCAAACTAAGTGGCAAATAAACAGGACCTTCTTGAGGCCACTAAAAGATGCATAATGAGCTTTAAAGTGGTTCGGCTTTTAAAAAATTTAAACGAATTCACAATCTTGTCGAGCTTCCTCTCCCCCTGCCCTCCCCCTCTACCGCTGCCCCTTTGCCGCTCAAGCATATAAACATAAAAAAAGCCGCTTTATTGTCAATTTTAATACGTTTTGCACTTTATGCGATTTGCCAGGCAGCAGCAGCAGCAGCATAATCCTTTGCCTTTGTCATAAAAAGTGCACGGCGTAGCGGATGGGGCAGGGGTAGGTGGGCGGGCTGGGAGCTGGCAGGGAAGCTGCAAGGCAGCTATATATACACGCATATACTATACGTGAATATATACACTGAAATTTACGAGCGCGCTCATCTTGAGTGCCCTTTGACATGACATTCAACAGCTTTACGTGCGCTCGTGCCTAATTTAAGGATAAGGCGGGCAGGCGGCAGGAGCGTGGGGGGTGGGGGGTTGGGGGGTTTGCAGAACTCTAAAGTATATAGCCGTAACGCGGGCAGGATGTCTGGCTGAGATTTAACCTTTTGGCATTTAATCGAATTTATGCATAAAACAAGTAGAGAGACAAACGGACTGTTTGACTGCGGGACAGCGGGACAGTGGGACAACGGGACAGTGGGACAGCCGGAGCGAGCGTTTACTTCAGTTCACTTGACTCCGCTTCGCTACGCTTCAGTTCGCTTCACTTCCGGCCGCCGGCGGCCGTCGGCAGCCACTTAAAAGGATTAAAACTTTCGATATTATAATGTCATCGCAAATTGACAGTGAAATCGAGTGAAATGCGTCGTCGTCGCCAAGTACTCGTCGAGACTGTCGTAGGGCATGGCATGCATATGGTACAGGGTACTGGGTACTGGGTACAGGGTACAGGGTGGCGCCGGCAGGGATGCGAGCTAATCCGCTTAGCATTACGATAACTTAACTTTTGAGCCATTTAAATCACTGCGAGAGCTTGTTTTTGGCACGCGTATGAGCATGAGATGAGGGGCGGCAGGATCGGCAGGGTCGGCAGGGTCGCTGGGTCGGAGAGACGGTGTGTTGTTGGAATTGCTGGAGCATCAATTACAGCGACAGACGGCGGCAGTTTCGCCTAATAATGCAGAAAATGCCAAACAAAGTGTTTAACGTTGTCAATTTAACAACCTCGAGCGCTTTTTTATGGCAATGTGCGGGGCGGGCGGCAGGCGGCAGGAACTCAGCCCGCCGTCGCGCTCCCCGTCGAATGGGACTACAATAACAACGGGAGCAACAAAAGCGCCAACGCCGAGAAAAGTTAAACAAAGAGCCGAAGGCACAGTGGGCCAGTGCAGCTGGCTATGTGGTTACTTCACAAAACTGAGCATAATTTATGCTAATTGGTAAATAAATAAGTATTCAATCATTTTAAATAAGTTATAAATTGCAATTTTAGAGTTTGCCTTGCCGTTTCTTTTCTCTTTGCGTTTTCGATAATTTTAATTATTAATTTCATTTGCGAGTCATCGATAGCAAGTCTAATAGTGTATTCATATTTTAATTTAGCATTAACAGTAGCATTTACATACATTTTAACTTAACATTAACCGTGGCATTTGCATTAACAGCAACATTGATCATGTGTTTATTCTGTTACGCCTGCAAATTTAACATTTGCATTAACAGTTGCCTTTACATTAACAGTGACAGCTTGCAGTGCAACGCATACAAAAGCTCATGGCTGCGAAATTTTATTGCTGCCATGTTGGAATTTGTTTTTGATTTATTTTGTAAGCTAATTGATGCATTTATTTATTTTATATTCAGTTTAATAAAAAGACATCGATATTTAATTATTTCATTTTATTTAATTCAACATTGAGGCTTATAAATAATAAATGAATATTTAATTTAATTTTGTATTTAATTTAATATTTATTTAATTTTATATTTAATTTGTTAAAAAGTAATCGATATTTACTTATTTAATATTATTTTATATTTAATTTATTACAAACTAATCGATACAAATATATTTGATTTTATTTTATATTTAATTTAATAAAAGTAATGGACATTTTTTTTTAGGTTTAACTGTCTGTAAGTTGTTTCGAAAGTGCGTAATTTGTCACACTGTGCAGAGACAACGCAGTGGCAGACACGCGACCGACAGAGAGACAGACAGACTGGCGGTGGAGCGTGGGTGGGATGAGGGTGTAGGCTGGAGGGTAAACTGCTGCGGCTGTTGTCAGCTCCCCGTCCCCGCCATTATCCTGGCACGCCGCAGATGCTCCCACTCGCCGATACAGGCGCACACACACGCGTGAGCACAATCGCTGAGGCAGAGATGCTGCACGCATCGGCAGACAACACACATGTTAACATAAACGTCAAACACACAAAAGGCCGACGACGACAACGACAACGAGGACGACGCGGACGAGGCGGATGCGGCCTAGAGAGTGTGCCCTAGTTGGTTGCTCGTTACCCGGGCCATCGACTACGAATGGCAAAGAAGCTGGAGCAGGAGCAGCAGGAGGAGTAGGAGGTATAGAGTTGGACATGCGATTGGGCTGGGAATTGAGCTGAGAGCTGGGGCTGGGGCTGGGGCTGGAGCTGGGGCCGGGGCTGGGGCTGCCGTTCGTTGTCTCATAAGTGGCGCAGTTTTTGCGGCGATTATCTCGCAGCATTCGCAACGAAACGTTAAGACTGTTCAATTTTGGCAATTGATTGCCCGTTTTTCCAGCCAGCCCCTCCCCCTGTGCACCTACCCCTCTGCCTGTGTGTGTGTGTGTGTGTGCTGTAGCCATACGTGATTGCTATCTATGGCAACTGCTGATGACCAGCAGCCTGCGCCTGAGCCCGAGTCTGAGCCTGAACAGCCTACCTGCTTGTGGCCAGTGGGCGTGGTCGTGTTGCTGTACACTACATTAAGCTAACTAATGATGCATGCCAAACACAACAACGACAAAGCGAAGAGCTGGAAGAAGAAAAAGAAGGAGAAATAGCTACAACAATGAGCACAACAACTTGGGCGCACGCAGAGCAGAGCGCAGATAAAAAATTATGAACGCAAATCTTCAAGCCAGGCGAACACACACGCAGCAGCAGCACCCCCTCCCCCCTCCCTGCCCACTCGCCGCATGCGTCCCGAGTTGAACCTGGTCGCAGTTAATTGAAGTCATAAAAAGACAACAACAAAGGACAGCAAACAAACATCTTTTATCTACTGGCAGCTTGGCCCTGTTGCCGTTGTTGTTGTTGTTGTTGTTGTGCGTGTGAATTGCTCTCCTGGTTTTTGTATGTTTTTATAACTTGTTTGTTTTGCTTTTGTTACAACAGCTTCAGCTTTGGCTTGAGTTTTCGCCTCCCACTTTCTCTTTTTTTTCTCTTGCTATACCCTGCACTCATAAAATAACTAGAACAAAAGGTCTGATAAGCCTGATGCCAGTTTCGCTTTCGCGCTGCCTCTCTCGTTCTTATCGCTGCCCAAAAAGCTTTTCTCTCTCTACCTTCTTCTCTCTCTGTCTCTCTCGCATTCTCTGCCTTTTTCTTACTTTTTTTAATTGACACGTAGCATGCCTAGCCTGGCAGTTTTTTATGCTTTCCATATTATCTTTATATGCCAAGATATTCCAAGCGCAAGTCTAGCGGTTTTCAAGCTAAAAGTATAACTTTAAGAAGTCAAATGCAACAAAAATATTGTGTGTTTTTCTGCCCAGTTTTAGCCATTATATAGCAATTGCCAACACGTGCAGGGTATCCCTAAGTCACACTCTGTTGCCTGCACAAAAATGTACTTATTTTTTTGTTCGTAAAACGATAAGGACGATTTGTCATGGCAGGACACAGAGATTAAGTTGCATTGGCGGCAATTTCCTCTCGACGCCATTTATGGATAGTCGCTTTGCCGAAGCTATATCGAGGCTATATCGAGACTATATCGGCGCTTCATAAAACTTAAGTAGCAGCCGCTGCCCGTCGATGGCATCAAATTGAATTGTCTCGGCCCTGCCCAGTGAATTGTGCCACGCTGCAGTTGTCAAGGAGATGGAAATTATTACAATCATAATGATGCTGAGGCAGTTGACGATGCGGGCGAGTGCGACACGTTGCCCATGGCTGCGCATCAAAGGCAAAAGATACTGCAAATGCATTAACAGAGTTCGCTCTAAGGGCGCACAGTTCACGCAAGGTTTCAATGGCATTCTGCCTTTGCATAATGCACAAGCTTAATATATTATAATAACTGTGTGTATGTGTGTATGTGTACAGGTGTGTAACAGTCAGGCAAATTGCAAATCGAACAGCTTCATTGGCGATGGCATACTTGCTCTTTTATCGATCCATGTAAATACTATCGAAATACAATATGAAAATGATCGTAGGGTTGACAACCAGGAATGCCAATTCTGCTTTTTCCCCGTCAAATCTGGCTGGTTTTAAAGGCAAACTGCGGGAAAAATTTAATAATTTCGGAAAGCTGAAATTCTAGATTTTATTTATATTAATTTAGCTTTTTCCGCTTTATTTGGTCTATCCCATATTTTCTATACAATTTATCTCAAAGTACATATTTTTGCGATTATTTGAAAATTTGTTGCTTAATTTATTATTAATTTAATTTTATTTTTATTTTATTTGGTCTATCCCATATTTTCTATACAATTTATCTCAAATTACATATTTTTGCGATTATTTGAAAATTTGTTGCTTAATTTATTATTAATTTAATTTTATTTTAATATTTTATAATTTTAGCTTTTTTTACGCTTTATATTATAAATTCTTTCGCTTCTTTCCTCTCTTTTTGTGCAATTTTTGCTTGGCTTTTTTATGGATTTGTGTCCGTCAAGCACAGCTTTTATTTGTTCCCAAAAGTTGGCAGCACTGGCTATGTGCCCAATTGAAAGTATTTAAATACCATCAGAAAACCAATTGTCAGTTCGATAGGCATATATCGATATACACTAAGGATCACTTGTCGTATTTAAATACAGTTTTCAACAGGCAAATAGCCACTGCATATTAAATTTGAATATATGCTTATTATTATTATTTTTATTTAATAACTATCGAAAAAATATGAATATAATTTTGTATAGCATAATAAATAATATTTTTAATATGACTCCGCACTGTCTTGCATTAATGATGCACATATTTCTCCGTGCTAAAATATAGACTCCATTAAACGACTTGCCGTGTGAAATCTGAAATGAGCATTTATCGAAGAACTCTGTTAATTTGTACAGAGTACACAACGGACAACAACTAGCCTAAAAGGAATTAGGAAATAATCCCTACAAAAATAGGCAGATAATTTTCAATCGCTGCCGCTACTGAATAATGAATAATGAATGCGAATAGTCATCAATGGTATTCCGTAAGTGCGCATATCGTATGCGAATTACACTAAGCTTCATTGTGTTCTAAATCGTGACGAAGCGAACTGGTTTTAAGCACAGGTAAGAGAACAGTTAGCCGGGCTCCGCCCACATAATCACGGGGGCTTTTAATGCTTATCGGACTCGCAACACAATTTATTAAAATCAATTCAGATTGCAATCGTATCAAACGAGCGAACGAACGAACGAACGAACGAACGAGTGTATGAGTGAGTGTGGAGTTATTCCCATCACTAGCGCAGAGTGCAATATGCAATTTAACACACACACCCACACACACACACGCATGCACACAGCTACAATAAATGGACGAGCGAACATTTTTAGTTGCATTAATTATTCAGAAACCTCAAAATGGAATAACTTGTTTTACACAAGTATGTACTTCATATTGTCGGTTTGACTGCATCATGTGTCCGACACATGCCACTCCCACTCCCACTCCCACACGCCTTCATGTATGCAATGAAACGCTTTATTTCATGTGGTCGGGTGTGTGTGCGCGTGTGTGTGTGTGTGTGTGTGTGTGTGTGTGTGTAATCCACCCCCGGGCAAACATTGCATGTCCAAGCAGGCCAACATTCGTCTATGCTCGAATGGAATATGCAGGGCATACATCAAATGTATGCGGCATATTGGGTCCACTGAGAAGTTTCAGAACATTAGATTCAAAGCGAATTGCCCCACTGTGCGTGTGTGCACGTGTGTGTGTGTGTGTGGATGGTCACATATCATTGCCAGACATTCTTATGCAAATTGCATTCCTTATATTTCTTGTATTTCTCTTCAACTCAATGAAGCCGCAAGAAAAAGAGGTAAAGGTAAATAGGAAAACTCTGGAAAAAGCATAGGAAATTGCATAATTTCTGAAACAAATTCCTTTTTTCTTTTCACGTGTTAAATTACTGCAGGCATTATTTAAATTGCCCGAAACTGCTGATACTGCTGCTATTTTGGCTGTTTTAAGAGTTGAGTTAAATATGCAAAAGTATTTAGGAAAAACTTACTTAAGTTGCCCTTAATGAAATATGCAAATGTATTTAGGAAAAACTTACTGAAATTTCAATTAATTTAGGAAAAACTTACCGAAGTATCAATTAATTTAGATTTCTTTTATTTATATCGAAGAAATGTACAGAATTATTACTTGAAATGCATATTTTGCATAAAAGTATTAAGGTAAAACTTACTGAAATTTCAGTTTATTTAGTTTTTATTATTTATATTGAAGAATTGTAAAAGTTTTAAGAACAAATTTACTAAAATTCCACTAAAATTATTTGTTTTTTATATCGAAGAAATTTCATAGGTTTCCAAATTTACTAAAATTCTACTAAAATTTTGTTTTTTATTTATATCGAAGAAATTTCTTTCGTTTCCTTAGATTTAAATTTTTTCTCCTTAAACTTAACAACAGCTTGTTGTTCATAGCCGTAGATAACATAATCATGTTAACTTAACATATGCAAAAACCTTTAAATAATTTAACAGTCTTCGACATATGTTGCGTGTTGCCAGTGCTGCCAGTTTTATTTTTTTCCCGTCAAATCTGGCTGTTGTTGAAGTCCAGCCAAAAACCTTTATTTAACAGTCTTCGGTCCAGCTGCGGGAAGAGGGTATTTTTGTTTTTATATTCTTAGTTTTTTTCTCCGCTTTTTTCGGAGTAGCCAATATTTTTTTATAAAATTTATTTCAAATTCTATCAATCATTTTCAAATTTTTTGTTATTTTTTTATTTGAACATATTGTAATTTAAGCTTTCACAGCGCTTTTTATTATACATTTTTTAGCTTTTTTACGATATTTTTTCAGGCATTTTTGCTTAGCTTTTTTTACAGCAAAAACCGTTTCTTTTTTGTTCCGCAAGCTGGCAGCACTCACATTGCTGGCCGATGTAATCGTCATCGTTATCGCGCTATCGTTATGCTCGCCGCATTGCAGCGTATTGAAATTGCGGCTAACTGAACGCGCACGGAAATTGTCATTGTGTCAGCGACAATTGTTAATGTTTAGAGCAAATGCGCAGAAATAAAAAGAAAAATAAATACAAAAAATATAACAACACATGCAAACAGATAGAGGGGCATATAAAAAGTGCACTTTGTTTAATTAGCGCTTGTCGCAGAGCTGAAGTGGCCGGCGGCTCCTCCCCCTCCATCTCCTTGCCGCATTGTCCATGGCGTCCGCTTGCCTGACCGTGTTGCCGTACATGAATAGGCCTTTAAGAGCGCAATAAGCAGGCAAACAAACACACTTACTCTCGCGCTATCCCTCTCTCTCTCTCTCTATCTCTCTCTCTGTAGTGGCACGCCCACACCCAATTATAATGAATGGCATTGCACAGTGCACACAGCAAGACGAGAGCGAATGTGAGTGTGAGTGTGAATGCGAATGCGAATGCGAATACCAGTATGTCAAAGTGTGAATGCTGCCTGCCAGCTAAACGATAATAATCTTCATTTGGCCCCAGATTCAGATTCCAGACACACATAGGAATAGGAGCGGAACCCAAGCTGGACTTGGGCCTGGCATTGCGAAGGGAACTCTCTCTCTTTCTAACTTCTTTGCAGAAGTTGGGGGGAGGGGGAACTGCTGCTGTGCTGTTTGTGTGCTTCAACTGAATCTGTTTGTGTCTGGCCAACATGTCCCTAGCCCATTGTGTGCTTGGCAATTGATGTAACTGTAACTGTAACTGGCTAAAACGTCGGACGTCTTTTTGCCTGTCTATTTGCAGCTGTGATTTGTCCATTCCTGTGAAGCTACCTCCCTGTCTTCCTCTCTTCCTGTCTTCCTGTCTCACTAATTGCCAGTTAAACATCATAACTGTCTGATTTCGACTTGAAGTGTGCCTATGATTATGCAGTTTCAATTAGTATTAACCTCTTGCCACGCCCCTGTCTAATAAGTATGTTTGCTTCGCTTTCCTGAACCCAACAACAAATATGTAATCGAAGTTAATCAGATTGTTGTTTCTGTTAATACAGAGCATTTAACAGTGCGTTAACAGCGATTTACCGCAAGCTTTGTCAAGCTGGTCTTTCCATTCCATTTTTTCCGAATTCCAAATCAACTTTTCTTCAAACAGGCTTTTTGCAGGCCCACAGCCGGAAAAGCTAATAAATTGCGGGCGGCAGGAATTCTGGTTTCTTTTCTATATAATAAGCCACTTTTTCCAGTTTTTTTGCAATTGTCTATATATTTAATTAAATTTATCCCAAATAACATTTTTAATGACAATTTCCCAATAAGATGCTTAATTTAATAAAATTTTTATTTAAGTTTTAATATATAAAATATTTCTTTTTTTTTAAGGTTAAATTTAAACTTTAAAAATGTTCGAGTGTGAAATCGAATGAATTTATATATAATTTTAAAATAATATAATATAAAAATAATATTATCTGAATTTTGCTTTAAATTTGGAAAAATCTACTTTAATTTGTATATTTATTTTTTTATTAATTGTCGATTGACCACAATAGACTAGAAATAATATATAATAACAATAAGAATCATTCTTTAGCTTTTTTACGTTTCTTTGTTTTGAAAGTTATTTTTGGCCTTTTTATTTAGAAGCCCGTCAAAAATAGCTGGGCAGCACTGTGAGTGTAAGCTAACATTGCAACGACAACATGTTGCAGTGTTGCGAGTGGCCAAAGTATCGGCTTAAAAGTATCGATATCAATTAATAACCGCCACTTTGCTGTGGCGGCCATTTAATTTATGCGCAATATTATTGTGAACATATACTTTTGATTGCTTTAAAGTGGTAGATTGAATCGGCCAGAATGCAATTTCAATAATTAAGCCACCCCTCGCTCATCCCCCCGCTGCGTTGCCAGCGCAGCGAAGCGTGTCGCGAGCCTGGCGGGTTCAAAAATTTTAATTTCTAAATAAACTTTGAGCAGCTTTTCGGTTGGCGTGTCAAGAGCAGCAGCAGCAGCAGCAGCACCAAAAAAATAAACAGAGCGCTTGCCTCTCTCTCCCACTATCGCACTCGCCCCCTCTCGCTCTCGCTGTCTTGCCCACGCTCTGCTGCAGCTGGCGAAAACCCTTCCATGAACTTTTCTTCGTGTAACGCGCAAATGAAGTGCTGCATGAGTGTGAATGCAAGTGTGAGTGTTGCGTACGAGTGTATTCAAGTGTGCATATGTGTCTGTATGCGTGTGTGTGTGTAAGTGTTTTTATTAAAACCAAATGACAAACTTTTGCCTCCTACAGCAGCAGCAGCAGAACCAGAGCCAGGCCAAAGCGAGAGCCAACCAACAACGTCAACAACAGCCAAAAGCTAATTTACACTTTTGTTGTTTCGGTTACTTTATACTACATATATGCCACGCCTAGCCGCCCCCTATCCCTTTCCCAGCCAGACGCCATAATGGAAAAACTATTCTGAGAGAGAGAGAGAGAGCGCGAGAGAGCGAGGGGCACACAAATGTTGACAAAAAATTTGTGAATGCTAAAAAACAGTCAACAGCCAAGTGGAGCGAGCGAGGGGGGCGTGTGTAAGGCAGAGGCAGGGGCAGGGGCGTGTCAAACAGAAATAGTATAAAACAAATCAAATGTGTGAACTTTAACACTATTTACCGCCAAAGAGTATGCACGGAAAAAGTTTATTCATTTAGTTGAACGAGCGCAGACGGCAGACGGCAGCAGCCCACTAAACTGGATGCCACGCCCCCTGCCGAACACTCGTGGATACCCGCGCGGCGAGTTCATATTGCGCTCAAGTGCGGCCTAAATGGGCTCAATTTAAATTACTTACAAAATGGCATGTAAGCTCATTAGCATGACGACTGATACGGCTACAGATATAGATACAACGATGCATCTAAGAGATACAGATACAACCATACAGCTGCGAGATACAGCTAGTTACTAATGCAGAAGACAGAGACCGTCGCGGTTACGACTGCAAACACAATAAACTGTAGAGCTCACAGAGAGCGAGAGAGAGAGAGGGAGAGAGTTAGAGATGCAGCAACCGCACAAAGATACAAATACATTACTAATACAGTTACACTTACAATTGCAGACGCACACATAGAGACACAGATACAGATATAATCGCGCTGCATATAGCGGACGTTTAGAGACGAAGTATCAGCAAATGAGGCGTGATATTAATCAATGATTTTAAAACAAAGGCAGAGGAACAGGGAAACGAAGAGGAAGAAGAGGAGGAGGGTCAGCCGGGACACAGGGGCGGCGGTGTGTGTGGACAAACAGTAAGGGGGAACTTGATTATGTAAGCAACGCTTGCTTTTGTTACATAAGCACATAAGTAACTGCCAGCGAGTTGATTCAGACAGAGAGAGGGAGAGAACATAGTGAGAGAGAGAGAGAGAGACTGCGATAGGGAGCCCATTAATTCCCATTGACAGCGAGTAATAAAGAAACTACAGCGTGCAACATTCATCAAGGTTAGCTCAAATATATATCGATGCAGCGCATAGTAAATGGGGTAAATTATAGGAAAAATGTAATCGAAACATGTTATTTCACAGTGCAAAATGGATATAATTAAACTCAACCGAACAAAGATAGAAATAAATCCAATTTAGGCCAAATCTTATATATTTCAGCTGCAGGAAACAGACCTTGACGCAATGAGTTGCAGTCTGCTTTCATACAAATCTATTTTAACTCTTAACAGCTCCTAATAATCGTGCCTATCAGTGCAGCCAATTCCGCTCTTTTCCCGTCAAATCTGATGCAGGAATTCCGAACTTTTTTTTTATATTAATATAGAATTTTTCCGTTTTTGGAATTGTTAATATTTTCAATACAATTTATCTCAAATTACATTTCTTGCCGATCATTTTCAAATTTTTAGCTTAGTTTTCAATTAAGATACTATAATGTTATCTTTTTTACGCTTTTTAATATGAATTCTTTAGCTTTTTCCATTTTTTGCGCAATTTTTGCTTATTACTATAAAAGTTTAAATCATTTTAAAAATTAAATGATCTTAAAAAAAAAACAGTTTTTTCTTTTTCCAAAATTTGGCAGCACTGGTGCCTATCGAAGTATCGACAATAAACTGTTACCTACCAGCATATGTTATTTAACATGTATGCTAACTTCCATTCTTAAATGTTGCTAACATCATAGACAAATAAAAAATGTTACAGGACAATTGCAATGTTAGGTGTCAGTCTTAACTGAAAGTTAAAATCGTGTGCTTTGCTTTTATTTTGTTTTCTCTTCGCACAGTTCCGCGCGATTGCCGTTTCTTTTTGTGGTGCCATGTTGATTATTTAACAGAGCTAGCTAACAGAGAGCGAAAGCAAAGTCTTGATCGATTTTGTTTAGTCTATGCTTCACATATTCCTTCAAATGCTAACTGGAACATATTACATGCGGTTAAGGGTCCTCCTTAATTTTAACTACAATTTTAAACTTTAAACTTTAATATCAGGCCCAACTCGGAATGGCTGTAATTAAAACGGTGACCCCTTTGACACGCTTAACTGGCAAAAAGGAATTTTAATTAATTATGAAAAGGAAAGTTGTGTCAAAAGCGATGGGGAACTTAGTTTGTCGGGATATAAAGTAAAAAGGAAATTGGCAAATAATCACGGTAAAATGAAAAGGAAAAGACAAGGAAAATAAGCAACCCCGTAGATGGCTCTCAACGGGTGATTCATACGCATGGCTATAGTGTATTGTCTTCGCTCGACTTGTGCATCAAGTGCCTGACAGAGTCATTACAGTAGAGCTGGCTGTACCTGTGCGATACACTGCTGCCGGCCTTCCTCCTTGGCAGCTACCTCAGCAGGGTGTCTAGTCTGTCAGCCTGTTAGCCGGTGACAGCGTTAGTAGTAGAGCAACTGCATCCGGTAGCTGCATCAGTTTCTTGCATGCCGCATGCCTGTAGCCTGCAGCAGGGTTGACACCACATCAGCGGTGCGCAATTTATGGTGCGTGAGCAAGTCAGAGCGGAGGGCAGAGGTGGCTAGACAAAGGTGTGTACTGTGCGTGGAGCTGCGAAAAAAAGGGAAAGCACTCGCGATCTAAGCGGCTTGACCGCCCACTACCAACAACCGACAACCCGCTAACACCCAGCCCCTTAGACAACCCAACCCCCCAACCTTCCCCTGCCTGGCGTGTCCTGAAGCGGGTGAAAATAAAAACTAGAAAATCTGTGGCCAGTCAATGCGGGAACAGCGAACTGAGCGGTCAGCGGGGCGGGGGGTTGGGGGGTTGGAGCCTCTGTGGGTGTGCTGCGTTCAGCTTGAGCGGGTTAATTGTTTTTTGCTGACTGTCGACTTAAAAAAAACGAACGGCGGAACGAAACGAAACGAAATAAAAACCTCGTAGAGCTTTGAATAACTTTAAGCAGCGGACGCTTCGGGGGCTCGCCACAAAATATTGGCTTAACGTGCGGGACCCTACACCCTATATATGTATATAGCATTTTTCAGAGTGGAGAGGGGAGTGGACGGGGGAGTGGCATGCAAAGCAGCCGTTGCCAGCTGTAAACCCGGAGCAGCCCTGCCCGCGCTCAGCAAGTGTGGTAAGCGACAATATGCGGTGGCTAAGACTAAGCTTGCACGGGACTGTAGCTTGGCTGGACGCGGGCAGGCAGCACTGCGGGTGTGAGGTGTACGAGCAGGGGAACCGACGGGAATGACGGGAGCGACGGGAGTGGCACGTGAACCAACGCAGCCGACGGCGTCCAAGTTCATTTGCAGTTTTTCGCTTGTGCGCTACACAAAAAACTTTACTCGCAAGGTTGTCACGAACGTGCAGTCGATTCGCATTGCAGGTGTCGAAGGGAATACCCCGAATGTGTGGCTAGAAAAAAAAAGAGAGCAATGCACGTGCGAGGCACGAACATGGCCTTCACTGTTAAGTAAGTGACTCGGAATGGCAAGCTGCTTTCACTTGTTCTAGCTCGCTGTAAATATGCCATGATTTCAAATAGGGTGACCGTATTTAAGCAATAAAAATAGCATGTAGCTAATCGAATCGCACTCTGAGTTTGGATGAGTTTGTCATTAGTTCCTTTAAAAAATGCGCAAAACCCTTAGGTATAAATTAGAGTGACAGTATCCATAACTAGAAACTTGGTTTTAGGTTGAGTTTCTCTAGAAACTTGCTTATACCTAGTGTTGCGATTTGGATTATTGAAGTGGGTAGTTCTTTGCACTGTTTATTTTTCTTTTTCTACATGCCAGCATTTGAAATAGGGTGACCATATATAAACAATTAAAATAGTATACAGCTGATCAGACTTTTTCACTTTGAGCTTGGATGTGTTTTTCTATTGTTCATTCCAATAAATGTGAAAAAAATCCATAGTTCACATTAGGGTGACTGTATCTATACCAACAAAAAAAAACTTGGTTTAATTTTAAGTTTCCCCAGTTACTTACAGATACATATTGTTGGAATATAATATATTACAATATATATAATAATCCATTATTGGCGTGTGAATTTTTTGCACATTTTATTTGTATTTTTTCCATGTTATGATTTCAAATAGGGTGACCGTCGTCGCAGAATGATAAATGATTTAAAAGATTAGGTTGTAAGATTTCGGTGCTTCTTTGAGCATACTATAGTTCTATGTAGACATGCCATGATTTGAAATAGGGTGACCGTATTTTAACACTGCTAGAAGTTCCAACTCGCATCTTGGACGCTCGAGCGACTTGCTTTAGTGCCTTCATATATCACGCTTTTTAGGGCATTTTCCGAAAGTCGCCTATGTGGCATCATCTGCGCATTCAATCCCCGCTCTGTGCTCATTTTTTAGACACCGTTCTCTGTTTGCTGTGCCCCGTACTGGGCCCGGCTCGGCCCACTGCCTTTCGTATACCCGCAGCGCATGTATTCCCTATAAATTTTTTACAATTTTATGCAATTGTATAGTTTGCAAAAGTTTGCTGCAGCTATTTTTCGGTGCCGCCGCTGTGTGGCATTGTTTTCCCCAACAACAACAAGAGTAACAACAACAACAACAACTACAACAGGCAGAATAATGCTGCAGTTCGACCCGTCACGCCCACCGTCCACGCTGCCCTGCTGCTGCTCGGGCAACTCCTGAACCACAACGCGCCGAACAAATGAACTCGAATGTCCTTTTATATGCGTTCAGTGTTTATTGTGCCATTTCCTACGCTCCCAATCCTAAGCGCACTGCCAGCTACTTTGGCTGCATCTTGGAATGCTGCTCCTCCCTGCTGGGCTGTGCAGCCATCGATCCCAGCAAAAAGCACTTGGATTAAAGTCTACATAATTCATGGCCAATAGGCGTGGCGTGCATCGTAGAACTTAACGGCGACAGCGTCAGGCTGCTTGCTATGAAATGCAGCTTAGTTGACAGAAGGCAGATTGCTGTAGAAATGTCAGCTATTTGTAAGCAATCGATATTTTTGTCGATCAACAGCAAAGTATCGATGCTACGTCTTAAGCAGTGCTGCCAACTCTTGGGAACAAATGTATAAAAAAGCCAAACAAAATAAGCAAAAAAAGCTAACGAATTTTAAATAAAAAGCGTAAAATAGCTAAAATTATAATATCTAAAAATAAAAAACAATAAACAATAAATTTTTAATTGATTGCTAAGAAACTTAATTTGGACTAAATTGTATAGAAAATATTGGCAATTGCAATAAAGAGCTAAGCAAGTTCATATTTAAAGAACCGTAAAATAAAATTATAAATTAACTATAATTTCTTAAAATGAAAATTAAGCAAAAACATTTTAAATGATCGCTAAAATATGTAATTTAGGATATATTCTAAAGAAAATATTGGGAATTGCAAAAAAAACGGAAAAAAAACTAAGGAATTTAACATAACAACTATAAAATAAGTTAAATTTTGTCTTAAAAATTAAAATGAAGCAACAAATTTGAAAATAAAAATGTAATTTGCGTTAAATTCTATTTAAAATATTTGGCAATTGCAAAAAACGGAAAAAAGCGTAGGAATTTAAAATAGGATCCGTAAAAAAAGCTAAAATTGTAATATCTTTAAATGAAAATTAAGCATCAATATTGAAAGTGATCGCTAAAATATGTAATTTGGGATATATTGTATAGAAATATTGGCATTTGCAAAAAAAAATGTATAAAAATGTATCGATAGCTTATTTACAATTGAAGTAAGTGCACTGTGTTGGATAGTTATAAACATAAACGCAAATAGCTGCAAAAACAAAGATAAATTGATTTCGAGAAGGCATAACTAAATAATTCATATGCTATATTTAGAATTTAAGCATATTGGCACAACAAGCCTGCAAGCAATGCTTAATGCGATTGCTCAGATCTAGGATTCACCGTCAATATGTACTCTATTTCGACTGAGCATCAGACCAAAGTTTTGGCAGCTTGAAGCCGAACTCTTTTGCAGTCATGAAATTTGAGTAAACATTTCGATAAGCATGAATTCGAGTTGCCAACTTAAATACGAAGGGGACGGGCAGCGGGTGGGGCAACGGCGGGGGCACCCTTCGAATTTGGCTAAATAATATATGGAAATGGAAAGCTGCTCAGTTAAGGGCATTAAATTTCCGAACGTAATTTGCGAGTGTCGAGCTGAAATGCGACATAGAAATACGAGAGCGAGCGGCAAAGCATGGACAGCAGCTGGACAAAGGGAGAGGCGCCGGAAAACATTGCATTGCATATTTTAATCAAGGGAAAATTGCATTGAAAAATATTGTTAACAATAACAGGCAACGACGGCGGCGGCATTTAAATGTGCCGGCCAACATGTGACGGCAGCGGGGGGCAGGGAATGGTGTCGCGACAGTGCGCGCGGCGACGGCGTCGTTGACCAGCGACAATTAAAAGTTTTTACTAGCATTCAAATTTTTCAATATAACCGAATGCAATGCCATGGAACACTGGCAAACCAGACCGTAACCGACCACCGGCATGAAATACACATGCAGCAGCAGCAGCCACAACAACAACAAGCATCAACAGCATCCATACAAATAAAAGAGAAAGGAAAGCCGCGACATTTCCATGCAGTGTAAAGAGCGCCACAGGCAGCGCATCGCCTCAAACCATCAACGGGAGGGGATCGCACAGCAAAGCGAGTGAAAAAAAAAAATGAATGTGAAGCAAAGAGCGGGCGAAAAAACCTTGTCCACACTGCAGAGGGCGAAAGTGCCACCCGCCAGGCGGGGAGGCAGGCACATGCCAGTGCAATATTTGTCTATAGGAGGAAGCCGTGACAACTCGAAGGGGCACTCGGTGCTGCAAAGTGGGCGTAGCAGGGGCAGAGGCTATTGCAACAACATGGATGATGCGGCGGCGGCGTTGCACGCGTTGCAACAGCTGAAGGCGGCTTTAAGTGTTGCCTTATATTGTCATCAAACCTGAAAACGATTTGTTAAATACCAAAGTAAGATAATGTCAATACTTTTTAAACGAACTGTGGCAGTTATCTCTCTTTCTCTTCATCTGCTGGGCGCAGGATAATTCCTAGGTAATTCTTTTCGTTTCGCTCATAACTTGAACAAAAATCATGAGATATTTATTTATTTATATTTATAATTTATTCACATTTATATTTGTTCGCTATAAAATATTTGAAACTAGATGCTTTAAATAATCGATTTTAATAAACTAACATGTTTATCGATTGTACCTTTTTTATTGCATTTTATATACTAACATAAGTATATCGATAGTGTAATTTTCGGTTGGTTATCGATGTTGGTTAATAAACTCTCAAGGGCTATTTAAAATTTGCCAAATTAAACTCTCTTTAAATAAAGTAATTAACTGCGTTGTGCGTGCGTGTGCATGGTCTGAACGTGCTTGGCTTGCCTTTTTTTAAGGGCACGAATCGCAAGTGTTTGGGCACTTCGGACCTGTGCACGAAGAAGCAGAGACAGAGCGAAAGAGAGAGAGAGTATCTCATACTCGAAAAGTTTTAATTTCAAATTTGACGCAATTCTGTTTACTTTATGCATTTATAATTCTGGAGTTCTGCTGTCATTGTTGTTGGCGCTGTTGCTGCTGGTTGTTCTTGTTGTTGTTTATCTGTCGCACAAAGTTCGAACTGGCTCAAAGTTTTTAATGAGCAGCAGCGACGACATTGGACGTCAACGGCAACGTCAGCAGCGCTGCTTGCTTGTTAGCGAGAGTTGTGTACGAAAGGCAAAAACTCAACGAAATTGTTGCTAAGACGCACAGTGAGAGCAGCGGATAAGAAATGGGAACCAAAAGAGACTAACAAAAGGGTTTGTCCGTGCAAAAAAGGGGGACGCGGTGCACACCATTGCCAAAAGGCACAAGTTTTCGGCGTTTGTTTTGTAGTCAAATTTCCCAACTAATTGTTCTATCGATAATATCCAAAAGTCAGTCACGTGAATCGATGTCAATTAAATTATCGATGTCGTAATAAAAATACTAAACGCTGATAAAAGTTAACTTATCCATAGACAAATAAACTTATGAAGACATTGCATTGCTAAGTTTCGATAAAACCGAAATATAAAAAAAATGGAACGCGACATTTCGTTGATCAGCTCATTCGCATCTTTTTTGTTTTATTTTCATCCATACCTATGCCCCTTCAGCTGCGCGATGGCCGATTGGGCTTTATTCGTCTATGAACTTATCAAAGGTCAATTAAAATATGGTTGGTTTAATAAAAATACCAAACTCAATGTAGTTATCGGACTATCGATATATTTAGCAAATGTAAATACTCTGTGCATTTGTGCATATTAAAAATGAATAATTAGTCTAATTGACACAACACTTTAAGTGGCGGCTAAGTTTGGTAATGCCGTCGGAGACAAGACAAATACGCGTACAACAGACAATCCCATTAAACCGCGCTGCCGACTACGACTATGTGCGTCGCTGCTGATCCTGTTCGGCTTTGTGCTTATGTGCACGTTCGCTTTCGTTGTCGTTTTCGTTGTTGTTGTCATGTGTGTGCGGGCTGTGGCCAATGCGCATTGTGTTAACGACTCGCATGGAAATAATGAAAGACAATCATGACGACGACGAGGATGAGGATGAGCATGAGGATGGGGATGAGAACGAGTGCGAGCACTACGGCCGCTAATTGGAGGCATTTAATATTTGGATAGGCAAATTGAAATGTGCGCGGCACCAACTAATTGGCAGCCAAGCCAAGCCGGCAGTGTGGCAAGGCGGCAACGTGGGATTGTCTAATCTAATTGCAGTTCATACTTGGCAACATTAGTTGTGCATTACTCTGGGTCAAGGTTAAGCACACCTACTCGTGCTGCGCCCACCTGGGTGCCAGCTAAATGGATTTGCGGAGTACTCGGATGTGTGCACGTGTGTGTGTGCGTGTGCGGCCAAATAACTCAGAGCTAAGCTCTGCGGCCGAGTCGAGTCCCCCGGATGCATTTATGGCATGCGATGTGCATCAATTGTGGACTGCAGGTCAAGTGGCCGCCAAAGCAAAAAGCCGCAACGGGAGAACTGAACTAAAACCATGTCGCTCTCACACTCATCTCTCTCTCTCTTGCTCTCTTTTTAGCACAGCACGCAAAGCGCCTGCGCCGCTCTTCGAGTCGTCTACTTGCCCCGCAACCCGCACGCTGCCTGACCAAATGATGATTGCTGCAGTTTTCAGCCAAGACAACAAGGTAGCAGGCGCGGACTGCACATGGCACATGGCATTGTTGGCCCCCAAAGCCGCAATCGCTGGCTAAGATTTGCAACATTTGTTGAGGGTGGCGACACCACCAACGCCGCCTGCGTCGCGTCCGCGGGCTATGCTCGAAGCATGCAAAGCTGTCAACAAATTGGCGTCGATTAGGCCTCGTCGCCCACCGCGTCGCCGCGACGGCACCATCCATTCAGGTAGTGTGTGTGTGTACCTACCATGTAGCTGGCGCCCTTGTTTGTTGGCCACGAATTTAGACATAATTTGAAATGCCGCCGGCGACGTCAGCGCCAACGCGACGTCTGCGTCGGCATCTGTCGCTTACGCAATGGCCGCATGTCAAATTATGTATGGGCTTTTTCCAGGGCTGGAGTGGGGGGTTGGGTAAGTGACCTACCTTCACCCCATACGCACTTGTCCCAGGTGTGCACACGGTCCCGTTGGACGCGCGGGCAACGGGCTGCGGCCGGCTTACTGCAGCTTGCGGCGTTAGCCGGCCCGCTTCATAAATTGGCATTAGTGGGCGGAGAGCCAGAGAAAGAGACAGAGAGAGAGAGAGAGATACATAGCGAGAGGGAGGGAGCTGCACTGGCTGATGCAATTTTTGTGCAACGCCAGCGGCAGCTTAATAACTTTTATGCGTGTTTGCATATATCGACCATGGATCGAACTGATGCAAAATTCGAGCGCAAGCTGAGCGGTTTACGGCGTGTGCAGCATCTATGAGTGTGTGTGTAGTGTGTGTGCGGGGAACCTATGCGTGTGTGTGTGTGTGCGGGGCATCGATGCGGGCATTTGGGGTCGAAGCATAGATAAAGAGATTGCAAGTGTTCGGGCAAAGTGCAGATACAGTTTAATCATACTGTCCGCATACCCACTGCCCCATAATGGCACGGTATTGTAGTTTCTATAGCTTCCAAGTTTCAATTTTGTAAATTATCTTCGATAACTAATCATATGTGGAAAGAAAAGGTGGGGTATTATTTTGTAAACAAAACATAATTTAAAGATGTTCAATATTGTAGAATTTCCATTATATTACCTAGGATTTTAAATGAAATTTCAAATTACAGTAATTATTATTATTATTTATAATTTTTTGCGAATATTTAATTTACTTTATTATCTTATTGTTTAGCGGGGGTACAATAGGTCTAGGAGTTTACGATGCAATTTCCGCTTAATAAACCATAATAGATAAAGAATTTTTAAGCTTTACTTTCAAATTTTTAAGTATTAGTAGTAGAAGTAGTATAAACCCGGTATTTGTTAAAAATTTCTTTAAATTACAGCAGTTTCAATTTACAAAATAACACATTAATAATATAAAAGAAAGAATAAGTTTCAAGTTAGCTTGAACTTAACTCTCTCTCTATTTCTTTACAATTTTTTGTATTACTGAAAATCCGAAAATCTTTTTTAGGTTTATAACATATATTACTTTATTGAAGGTTTCTATTATTAATATATGTTTCAGTTTTCTCTTACAAGTTCAATTGCAAGTGGGATTTTACATGAATGGACTTATGTAGTAGATGCCTGGAACCACTGTACGTGTTGGTGAAAATATGACAAAATGTTAACATTATGTGACGTGAGCTGGCAAAACGTGGCGCATTATAATTTAGGATTGTTATCTCTCGTCTGACCCGACACAACACATCACACTGTGATGGAGGCCAGTGGCCAGAGTGCAGCACACTTGTTTGCATTCTATACATATGCCATAATATACATACTACATTTGTGTTGTATGCGGTATACACAACATATACACATACATTGAGTGAGTTTATCTCATAGCATACAGATACATTTTGTTTGCGAATGTACGACAGGTTAATAATGATGATGGATCTATCGCGGGCCACTTTGATGGAGCACGCGCCGCGGCGCAAAGTGAACTGTCTTCCTGTTGGGCATCAACGGTTTTATTTCTCCGGCACCGTGCACTGTATGCAGCTCTCCATTTGGGCGGTATACTCCTCGATTTGTATGGTCGTCTCGAAGAAGTTGTAACGCAAGTGAACAGCTGAAGTTGCAGCGTCTAAAATCTGCTTAGGATTCGCATTGGGCGCTGCGGGTAAAAAGAGCGAGAAAACAAGTTGATAGAGACTGAGAGAAAGAGAGAGAGAGAGCGAGAGTAAGAAGTAAAAAGTGAGCGGCGATTAGTGAAATGAACGCTGATAACATTGATGGGGCGCCCCGTTGAAATTGGCCACGCTTAAAAAGCCATTTCAAAAATAATTAAGCTAATTGCGCGCTTGCCATGGACATGAAGCGATGTGCCGCCTAACCCAGCGGACACTGCGGACTACCAACACCATCAGCACGCGGAGCAGCAGCAGCAGCAGCAACATCACAACTCCGACCCCATCGACACGACCAACGCCACCTTCGGCCACCATTAACAACAACAACAACACAGTAGCAGCAGCAGCAGCGAATCCATTGGGATAATTACCATGCAGAGCACACATACAGACACAAACACACGCACACGCACAGGCACATACATTCACACAGACATAACACATGTAGCAACTTTGCCCTTGGACAAACCCCTCCGCACGCCACCAGCCCAGTCCCAGTAGGTTATTCGGTTGTTTCCCCGAGGCTACTCACCAATGGCCAAATGCGCAGATAGCGCCACTTTATTAATGCTCAGCGCCCAGATGCGCAAATTGTGAACACGCTCGACGCCTTCGATGCGCTGGAATATCTCCAACACCTCCGCATAGTGCATATAGTTGGGGGAGCCCTCCATCAGTACCTGCCAACATTGGATACGATAAGCAAACGTTACTCCATGTGTAATTGGCACTTTGTATTAAATATTAAATGCACAAATGTAAATAAATGTAATTATCGTAAAACTAGATAGTCTATATGATATATAGGCCGAATAATGATTGTGGTAAGCAGATAATTATAGTAAATACTAAATAGAATTCAATCTAAGGCAACTAGCATATAACTTAGCAAACTATATTCTATTAGATTACGAAGTTTAATAAGTCTAAGTTTCTAATGATATACAGGTTGAAACTGATTAATCTACATGTTATATGAAAAGTCGGTTACTGTAATATATATTTTTAGTTTAACTGGATTTGTAATTCATTATCATTATTCTTATTGTATAATAAGATTAGATTAATATTTGATAATTATAATTATATTACTCTAAAAGCAAATTTACTTTATAAGTTAATATTGTACAGATCAAGTAGATCTAAATGCTGAATGTTAAAACAGAACATTAAATAGTTAAACTAGTTAACTATAGAGATTTAAGCTATATAATCAATAGGACTTATAGTCAGAAAACTGATTACCTTATAATCATTTAAATTTAACTTTAAATTGCACTCCCAATTGTGCCTATTTAATTGTACTATCCCAAGAAATTGGGAATATCCTATACAGCCTTTGTTAAATATATGATATAAGCAATTTACTTAATAAGTTAACACTGTGCAGATCAGAAAGATCTAAATACGAAATGGGATCATAGAACTATGTAGTCTATACCTGAGTTGACAAATAGGCTAAGTAAAATGTAAAGTAATGCTTGCATCCAATCGGAACACAGCAGAGTTACTCACCAGCAGCGCATCCTTCATAATGGTGAACGTGGTGAAGAGAACAATAATGGAGAAGATAAAGGTACAGATGGGATCGACAATGGCGTACTGGGGCCAAAAGTAGATTACGCCGGCAGCCATAAATACGCCCACACTCTGGATGACATCGCCGATGACGTGAATGAAGGCGGCACGCACATTCATGTTAACAGCTTCGCGTCCCGCCTGGCCGCCATGATGATGTGCACCCGGAGATGTTTCCGCCAGAACGGCAGCAATTTCCAGATCCACATTGGGATCGACAAGTTTGGAATTCTGATACGAATATGTGGGCAAACCGGCGCCGGGCAATTCGGCATCCTCTGGGTCATACTGCACGCCGCCCTCGATGCGTTTGGTGGGCGAGGCGGCACAAGGTGTCGAAGTTGCATTCACATGAACTTGGGCCTGTTTCTTTTGCTTCTTGGATTTCCGCGTCTTTGAGCCGCCATGGCTGTGTCCATGCCCACCGCCGCCGCCCAGACCGTGCGAGTGACCATGCTGCAGTTGCACGCCCATGCTGCATGTGTGTGTGTGTGTGTGTGTGTAAAAGAAATTGAAAACGTTATCACAAATATTTAATATACTTGAAAATGTTGCAAACCATGCGCCGTCGGTCTCCGGTGCAGTCACCTACCCCACTTCCCTGGCCTCCTTCGGCCACGAGGTTCTGGCCGCAAAACAATAACAAAAACGCATACAAAAACTTTTTTCGGTGCATGCGGTATTGTTTGGAATTTTATTTCAGCATTTTAATGCACCAACAGTCGCACTGCCTGCCGCACAGTGGAGTGGAGAGAAAAATAAGTAGATAAAATAATCAACCTACTGGTAGAGCCTGGAAACAACTCATCGAAAAAGAACGATTGATGGGAATAAAATGGACAAACTATTTAAGATAAGGCAAACTACTAAATGATCTAACATGATGATTCCTACTTATTTATGTTAAAGAAGAAAGAAAGAAACCTCCGTATTACGTTTTTCACATTTGCAATTGATAAATGAATAATACATTTTTAAAATAATTATTATAAAAAGGTAAAATATCTCAGAAAAATAATGGAAATGAAACTAGAACTGAGCAGTCCTGAAAAGAGATAACCCTGCCTGGAACATGCGTAAAAAACGAAAATTTCTATTAGCAACTTTTCGTTTATAAACCTTATTAATACAATAACATGAGCTAGATATGCTATTTAAAGCTGTGATCTGCTTAATGTGTTACCTAACCCTCAAATCGATACCTCTGAATACCCTACACATAAATGGAATGGCTTTAAGAAGAGCTGAAATAATTCAAGTTTAAGTACACGATATGCATATTCATTCCACTGTACCACCGTGTGTTCGTACCCTGTGTACCGGAAGGTGTGCGCAAGCCGCTCGTCCGCCCACTGGCAACCGGTTACGGGCCGCTGCTGCAGTGCTCCGGATGCACCGCCGCATGCAAATACAAATGTATTGTCGAAAATAGCGACCGGTTGACTAGCCCACAGTCTCCCCTCTCTCTCACACACATGCACGTGGAATGGTAGATGGACTGAGCTGAATCCCCCACGCGTGGACTCGCTCGCACGGCATGCATCAGGCAGTTAATAGCTCGGCACATTGACTTTTTATTCATTTTAAATGCTCCGACATTGCAGATTTATGGGTTTTCTATTTGGAGAAAAAGGAGGCCATGACCAAACCCAGGGCATGGCCGCTTTCACTCGGTTGCAGGCCGGACCGGGTCTGTTTTGGCTGTCCGGAGCGCACGCCGGCTGCACTTAGCCGGCTTTTTGGAAACAATGCAACTCCAGTCGGGGCATCAATAAATAAACTGGCATAAATTACGCACAGACCAATGGCGCACACAATGCCGAGCACAGCAATAGCAACAGCAGCACAAACAAAAACACACCACAACCCATAGTACAACCCACACACACTCACGCACAGCGTGAACGATCGCTCCATTTGCGGCTAATTGACATGACGTCACACAGTCGACGCCAAAGATACCAATGGGCAATCAAAACAAACGACTTTCGGGGATTGGAAACGGAGCACAGCATCAAAACGAAACAAACCTGCTTCAAGCTAGAAAAATATGCACTACCTGCTGCACAAGAGAACAGCTGGAGCAGTCATATTGAAGTTTGCATTGAGAAAAAATAAGAGAAATTGCAGCAGAGAAACAAGCAACTTCCGCTGGGAAAATGGCGAGGTGAAAAAAAAACTGTTAACTTATAAAAGAACATTCTGCGCAAAAATGAAACTCATTATGATCTTAAGAGTCAATTATGACATGATAAAAATGAGTCTGTTTAAGAGCAAGCTGCGATACCTCAGGGTATTTTGTTCTTCTACGCTGTTCTATCTACGCTCTTTGTAGGTTTTGTGCAGGATCTTTAAGTCAGACGCAAAATGTTTAACTTTGATAATTAAAATGTTCAAAACATAATCTGATTATCAAACAACCCCAACAAACCATCTCGATAACAAAATCAAAGGCGTCTCAAATGAGCTGAGCTGCTTCATTTATATAGAAATACAAAATTGTATATGCAATCTGATAAACATAATGATATAGAATTGTATACTATAATTCCATAAAATCAATCGCGAAAGAAGCAGACCAACAATTTCTAAAAATCACCGCATTCAGCTCTATGGAACTGTGGCAATGTTTCCCAAAGCTTTTCATCGGCTTTTCCCCATTGAAGATGATTTGATTCCTTTGACTTTTACCGTTTGTTTACCACTTGGGGGAAGAGAATAAGAGAGACTGCGTGTGAGAGCAACTGAGCCTGAGCTTGTCGTACTGACAAGTCAATTTCATTTTCAATTTCTTAGACTCCTGGTCTCAGCCAGCCCACCTGGAATGTGGCACAGCTGCCTGCCGCTCTCACTCCAAATGCGGTCATAATTTGTCAAAAAACAAAAAACCTCCCACCTCGGCTACAGTGGAAAGCGAGCTAGAAACGGAGAGAAAGAGAGAGAGTCGCGTTGATGGGCACTAAATAAATTGTATGGGGCAGCAGCTTCAGTTACGCCCGGCTCCGTTCCCCCATCAGCGCCAGCTGCGGCTGCGGCCACCCGTCACGCGGTCAACATAACAACACGGAGTCGGCTTCCAGTGTCGGAGAGCAGGATTCAATGCGGAGCACATACGCTTTTTGACTTTGAACATCCGATTGCCAAGGCATTTGCCAGGACCGGGCATGGCGCTGCGTGTGTGTCCTCGAGCGCAAAAAATGCTGCCAATGCTGCTGCAGAATGCCCCTACACACAACAACACTGGCTTTCTCATTCTCGCTCTCTCTCCCTGACTCTGTCACTCTCTGACCCCCCCCTATTTGGCGCCCCATTGTTGTTCCAACTGCGTCGCTGTAATTTGTAGCGCGCAATGAAGCATTTCCCTTGATTTTGCGGCATCTTTACTCGCCTCGTTAGTGGCCAACAAACGACAGCAGCCATGACAACGCCAACACCAGGGCAAGGACCACGACCAGCACGACGAGCACCAGGCACCATGGCACCATGGCAAGACGACTAGTATGCCGCGACTAGGCGGACAGAGAAGAGTGCAGCGGGTAGAGTCAGTCAGCTCGACAGGCAACCAGCCAGGACAAGCAGCAGGCTACACTGCTCGTGTTGCTGCTGCTGCTGCTCCTGCGCTGGCGACTTGCGCCTGGCAACATGTCCTGATTTAATTGACAGGAACATAAATATTAGCGCATATCTTGGCTGCCGGCGCACTCCACACTCCACTCCACACCTCGCCCATGGCCAGCAGCATCGTATGTGACTGGGACACCAGGATGTCGGGGCATGTCACCCGGGCTGAGCAGCTCGTTAAGCTGTCGCCCTATGGAACGGCAAACGGAGCAACCGGCAACGAGCACGTTTATTACGCTGCGCTCTTAATGCCCATTTTATAACCGAGTGGAGTTATTTATTTGCCCCGACGCTGTACGCGAATGCGACTTTCAAAACACGAGCAGCATCTATGTGTGTTCTAATTCTGGTTGAATCAATCGATCAATATAAATCTTTATCTATTTGTA
Source organism: Zaprionus inermis (assembly GCA_018151445.1). NCBI lineage: Eukaryota > Metazoa > Arthropoda > Insecta > Diptera > Drosophilidae > Zaprionus > Zaprionus inermis. The sequence continues at coordinate 294,611 of JAECXD010001696.1, read as the reverse complement.
GAAACAACCTCGCTCAAAACTATTCCAACTGCTCAAAATATAATCACAAATTCAGCAAATTTTGCGTTTTTATCATAAATTGTCACACAGTTCGCATTGTTCATCTTTAAACACACCTAAACTTAGCTAAAGCAATGTTATAAATAAATCAGGCAAAAATATCGATACTTTTGCTGACCCGTATTTATTTTCATTGCAAATAAACTTGTATTTTGATTTGTTCAATCTCTAAATTTCATTTTATTTTCTATTTGCCATTTTCAAGTGCGTTTGCGGATGTGTTTTTATTAAAATCTGTCGAATCAGAAACATATTTCAATGCGGTCGTTTGGCTAACGAAAATATGAAACACATATAGGAATATGTATATATTCTATAAATTGCATGTGTCAAATACATACAAAAAATGGTATATATTGCTTTGCTATTGCTCACAATATGGAATGCCACAGTCCAGTGCGGATAGATTCGGTAATTATTTGTATTAAATGTAACTCTGTTATATAAAAAAAAATACTAAAAAGTATTTATTAAATTTTTATTTTTAAGATTTTCTAGATTCTATAAAATTTAATATTATAAACTATATATGCTGCAAGCCAACAACTATTTAGAACAAAACCTTTATATTAAGCATTATTATATTTCAAATACTTTTGTTTAATTTATTTTAAAAATTTTTTTTCTATCATTTTGTGAACTTATGAAGCTATTTGCAGTTTTCTAACTGCTTTTTCTACTTTTATACTCTGTAGACTAATTTACTAATGTCTCATTTCTCTTTTGTTAAGCCAGTCCTCGGTTATGAAAAGTTCGGTTTGTTCCCAGAGCTCAGGTAGAAAGTGCAGACAATTGTTTGCAGTCTGCGATCTAAACTATTCGCAACACTGGCAGCTTAAACTGCGCTCCACACACACATAGCACACTCTATCTCTCTCTCTCTCTCTCGCTGTCTCGCTCTCAGGGTCTCATTATTTTCATATTTCAGCTAGTTTCGCTTAAATTCTCTCCACACCTGCCCCATTTGCGGTGTTGGTCGCGTTTTTGTGTGCATGCGTTGTGCGTGAGTATGTGGGTGTGCCACGTGTGTGTGTGTGTGTTCGTGTCCCTAATGGACGTTTTTAACGATGCGAAGTTGGCGATGTTGCCACTTTAAGCTGCCACTTGAAGCGCGGCCAGGTAAATCCAACAAAGCTCGACCAAAAGTTGTGTTGCCTTTCATGGCTTTTGCTAATTGAACTTAAAACTCGCCGACTAAGTAAGAAAAAACAAAAACAAAAAGCCGTCAACAACAGTTGAAGCGGCAACAATAACAACAGCAGCGCAAAGGCATAACGGTAAGAGGTGGCCATTTAATTTGGTTGTTCGACGTGCAGCCAAACACTTTGAGACCGCGTCAACTTCAGGCCAGGACTTTCTTTGCTTTAGAAGATGACCCAAGTCGGACAGCTGCCGCCGCCCCGCCCTCTCACGCCCTTACGCCTCGTTCCAGGTATAAGTTGCCGCTACAATTGCCGTTACAGTCGCCTCTGCCGCTGCTGCTGCCGTTGCACGTTTTTCACAATCAATTCACGTAATCAAACAATTCAAGTGGCAAACACTGAAAATGCCAACGTCAACTGGAAAATTTGCGCTACTATCGAGCACAAGGAGCGGCGTGGGGGATCAGGGGGTCATGCATGCATGCAGGCATGTGTGAGTGTGTGTGTGTGTCGAGAATTGAAACGTTTCGATTTATGCGCCAAAAACTATGCTTCGACAGCCACATGAACGGGCTGCAAGACGATAGGCCAAGCGGGGGCAAGCCGAGCAGGAAGGGGGGGAGGCGACGGGGGCAGCAGGCGCTCGAAAGGGCATGCAGTTGCAGGTGCTGCATACGACGCAATCAAAACATGCAATGTAAACATGCGAAGGCCAAACTAAAACGACTTTCAAATACTCTACAAGTCTCGTTATCATAAGAACAGACTTTATATAGACTGAAATTTGCTTTGTCTGCACAAATTTCAGAAAACTTGGCATATGCCTAAGATAACACATGCCAGGGCCTAAATGCAGTATTTTCTCATCGACATTGTGCAAATTTTTCAAAATATATCGTTTCCTAAGAGGAAAAAAAAGGAATAAAGTCGAAATGAGTTTTTAAGCTTGGTATATCTTCGATTATATAGTTCTTAAATTATTAATTCAATAGATTCAGCTGAATTCTAGTTTCCAATTTAAATTAAAAGTCGATTTTTTGTGATGGATGGATGGATTTCCTTATATATATATCGGAAAACTTGGCATGTTCTTAGGATACAACATATATAAGTCTAAAAAGACTATTTTCGTAAAAAAATCTGGTTACTCTATAAAAATATTTAAAATTGTATGTTGGAAATGCAAGAAAATACAAATACAAAAAATTTTCCAACTACTTAAAAATAGTATCTTAACAAATTTACTTGTTTATTAATGTACCAGTAGTTTCAGCTGAAATATGTATTACATATAGTTATTATAAACAGTTTTCAATGAATCTCTGCAAATATGTATGTAGTATGTAGTTTCTTTTGCTACACAGATATCGAAAAACTTGCAAGATGCAGTAGGACAGACCGAACAGACGGACGGACAGACAGACAGACGGGACAGTTATTCGAGCAGACAGTTGAGCATTTTCGATGTATAAATGGCATAGATATGAACGCTACTTACATGACATTAACCAAAATTGCCAGTCCCGATGTGATCAACATGATCTTGGCATCGACCTCGTAGTCGCCGCTGATAAGTCGACCAATTGCCAGCCAGACCAGAATGCCCGTTATGACCCAGATCATAAAGACGGAGGCCATGGCGCCAATTACCTCGGCCCGGTACCAGCCAAACGACATGCTGTCAAACAGAGCGAGAGAGAGAGAGAGATATTGAGAACTTGATTAAAATGTCAATTGAAAATGCATATGAATGTCCTGAAGTTTTTGAGTGGCAGATGCAACTGATAATTGCTGGAAAAACGTGTCAAGCGTAATGAGAATGTAATGAGGTAAGTGTATGAAAGCTACTGATAGTTTTAGAAGATATGGAAAACTTCGAGCCGTAGTGATAATGTCTAGATAGTGCATTAGAAATGTTTTAAAAGCATTAAAAATGATAAGATCTTTGAGTTTCTAACGAATATTGCAAGTATTTCGTAACTTCAAGAAGTCATTTTAAGAGATATATATTTTCTTTGTACTCAAAAGTTCTAGTCCTTTTTAAGATCTAAACTCAATGATCTAACAGCTTACAGAGTTGATGTATAAACTATCATATATCATTTATGTTAACAATAATATAATAAAATTAAATAAATTATTAGTAAGTACATTAAGATGCAAGATAATAATACTCTTAAGACATATAAACAAAAAATAATACTCTATATTACTTTATTCTATAAATTCTTGTTTTGTTAAGATAAATAAATAATCTCTGCTCATAAAATAATTAAATAGTCGCATACGTATTGTTAATTAATATTAAAAACCTTATTCCTGCTGTGCCTAAAATTGAAAAATATATAGCCAACTAATCAGTACATTTAGCTAAAGTTGGTATACTCAATCAGTTAAAGAGTATTTGGATTTATTTCAAGTTTCAAATTCTTCAAATATATATCTCACACGCCCCAAACAACCAGACAGATAACCCTCTACATATAAATCATAACATTAAATCAAATGATAAAGCAATTTCCATAAACATGCCCTGCCCGCACGAGCTCTACACATGCATAGATGGTAATAAGGGTAGCGAGGTGAGAGAGCAGAGAAATTAACATAAGTTGATAAATGCGCTACCCAAAAAATTTGTCAAATGCCATTTTAATTTGAGTGTCTCGAGTTTTGGGGCGCGCCGCGACGCGTCCAGCAACAGCAACAGTGCGAGGAGGGGGTACGAGGTAGGGGGTGCGAGGTAGGTTCATTTCACACTCTGGGTAGGGCTGCCTGGCTGGCGGGGTTTTACACACTGTGCTCCCTAATGTAATGAGCGCATTGCATGTGCGACCATTTTTTGGTGGGGTCTGCAAAGTCAACACCTTAACGAGAGAGAAAGAGAGGGAGAGTGAGAGGGGGGGAGGGGGTGAGAAGGTTGCGCGACGCTACCTCGCTCATTCGTTCAATTAAAGCGTCAGTTTTGCACGGTCCGCCGCCAGGGGGAGCCACTCTCGTTATAAAATTGAAATAATGCCCAATGCCAACAATTTTCCATGCCAGGCTCGACTCGACTCCGGTACGGCCTGCTAACTAATGCGCGACACCAACGAGGTAGCAGCAGTACCGGCAGCAACAAAATGCGAGCAACGAATGTCTCGCCATAATAATACAATTTAATTTCCAGCAAACATCCGTCGCAGCACCCTGCGCAGCACCACGCCTCTACCGCCCCACCGACAGCTTGTGTCAATGTATGGCGCCCTCTCCTGCTCTCTGTGTCTCTCTCTCGCGCGCATTGTATGCAGTATTTATAGTATAGTGTGTGTGTGTGTGTGTGAGGGTCTCCTGCTCAGCTCGCAAGTGCAGCCATTTGCTTAATGACCGCCTGCCGGCTCCCTGGTCTCGGTTTCTGCTGCTGCTGCCAGGAGAATCGCCAGCAAAGTTGCCACCTCATGCAGCCACCGGGCACACTGGGCTGGATGATGGCCAAAACTAACAGAAAGCATAAGTACACATAATATACTATATATATATATAAATAAATTCTCGCCGGACGAGTTGCGGATAGCATTACAGCTATAATTGGGCAACGTACTGAGGGAATTAAAAACCGAGGCGAGCGAAGAGTGTCCCTATCAAGGTCATAAAAAGTGAAATATAGCGTAGTGGGGGAGTAAGTCACGTTTCCGCAGGGTATTAAATTCAATCAAAAGGGGGAGCCACGCTCGTATTACTTATACTTTCTAAACTTGAGGGTACAAGATTTATAACACATTGATAATAATGGGATACACGCTGAATAATTATAGACTCAAATAATTAGCCTTAAATTGTTAATAATTATTTATTTAATGATCTTATTAGCTAAAATTCGAGTATAACATAAGATACTGCCTGTTTTGTGTTGCTTTTTGATTATATATATTTTCTTATAGAAAACTTGGAAGAAAATGACTTCTAACTTTGCATAGTAATCTAATATGCAATAATAACTGCAATTTTGATTAACTAGCTTATAAAAATGATATAATTTTAAGAGATATGCACATATATATCCAGTTATTGAAACTATACTATTATTTGAATAATATATAAATTACTTTTAAAATAAAAAAAATAAAAATCATTGTCTCTAAGATACTTAAAAAATGATGATCCACCAGAAAGTAAATCTATCTATCCGCAAAGAAAATCTACAATAGGATTTCTAAATTATTTAAAAAATACTTTGGCTAAAATTTATTTTACCTATATTTATTTTTCTTTGTTGATTTTTCTAAATGCAAAACATTTCTTTTACTTTTAAATTGTAAAAAATTTTAAAATAAACCATATTCATTTTAAAAAGTTTTTATATTATTTTTAATTGCTTCCTCATTGAAATTAACTAACAGAGTTGATTACAAATTCCTTGCCTATTATCGAATTTTTAACTTATGTACCACTGTGCGCTGTTTAGTGTTTCGTTTGTGTTCTGCGTTTCTGCGTTTGCCTTTGCAATTGTGCAAATGTGTTTTGTTTTGATAAATTAGGCTTGTCAACTTGGCAACGGCAACGGCAGCGGCAGCGGCAGCGGCAACTGCAGCACCGGGAGCAGAAAGGGGCAAGGAGGAGGGAAGGAGGTAGAGCTTCGGGACGCACGAGCACCACAGCAGGCTGAAGCTGAGGCTTGCAACCAGGCGCGCTTCACATGCAACAGCAGCGGCTGCAAGACGGAGACGGCAGCAACAGCACAAAATTTACAAAATTACCATGCAACACGCTTGAAATTGCAAAAGTTTTTCATTATTCACTTTGTGGCTGCAGTCGAGTCGAGTCGTCGAGTGAGTGAGATTTTTGCATGAATGAGCAGAACGTGCCAAGCGGGACGGGGCGCCACACACACACACACAGAGAATCACAGAGGAGAGCATGCAAGGAACAAAATGGATGCAAAGCGCCCACTCGATGGAAAGCTTCTACGTCTCCCACTTCCCCGCCAAGCAGTTCCCAAAGACCAATTGAAAAATGTGCAATGGCCAAAAATACGCAGCACGAGCAGCAGCAGAACCAGAACCAAAAGCAGAACCCGAAACAGAAACAGAAACAGAAACAGTAGCGAAAGCACAAGCAGCAAGTGAAGGCAGTGAAAATTTGGAAAACAGGCTTTTCGCCTAATTAGACGAAGGCGCAGAGTGCTGCCACTGCAGAGAGGGAAGAGGGGACAGGAGTTGGGTGGGCGGAACTGCAGACGTGGCCAACCGTGCGGCAGAAATGATGCAAAAAAAATAAAAAACTTGGCAAAGGGGAAAGAAAATCTAATGTCTTCGTAGCGCAATCAGACACAGCAAACCATAAGACATTTTCAAAATATTTTAAGAAAGAAATCTTAAAGTATTTTCTCTATAAACCTACAAGTATATGCAGTTGACTGTGCTATACATATAGATTATTTCTATTCACAGCAGTTGATAATAGATTTATAATATAATGATAATAGTAAAGAAATTAATTAATAATTCGCTTCTTTTGAAAAAAAAAAAAAGAAATAGAAAAAATAAACTAGCCTGCTGAATTTAAGCAAATACTTCTAGGAAATATCTTAAATTTATAAACATTAACACTATTTGTTGTATAGAATTTAAGCTTGAATTACGTAATATATAATAATAATATAAGCTAAGCTTTACTATCTACGACTAACTAATGCATCGAAATCACGCTTAAATATTTCAATATCTAAATACAATTATTCAGTATTTTATTAGTAATATAAAAAGCTATAGTTAAAGACTACGACTTAATTCAAATTTTAATTTTGATTTTTTATTCTATTTTTTTATTTTAAATTTTTTCCATAGTTCTGTAATTTTTTAAAAATATTTCTAGCTTATTTTTTTAACATAAAATTTAATTCGACCAATTCCTATTCAATTTTTCAACGTATTTATGAGTTTAATATTGAATATTAAACCTATAAACCTAATTTTTCATTTTCTAAGAATACTTTAAACTGCAAACTGAATACAATAAAATTAAGTAAAAACGACTAGAATAAAATTTTGACTCTGAATAAGGCTTTTTTATCCAATAAATTTGATTATTATAGTTCTATCTTTACAATGTCGCATGCAACTCGATAGTTATCGATTTAAGCACTCGGTAGGGGGCGTGGCCAAATACTTAAGTAAATAGTAAAGTAGAGCTTAAATATGGCAAATATATTTCTAAACTGAAGCCCCTTTAAACTGTAGTTTCATTAAAAAATCTGTCACTTTCTCGACGTTTGTAGCTCTCTGGCTTTATACGGTTCCGCAGGGGAAACACGAGCATTTTCGAGCATCGTTTGAAAAGCGCAAACTTTACGTTCTATTGATTTTCCCCTGGACTTTGTCTACGTCTCTGTCACACCGTGTCACACCTCCTGCCATGTCAGTACCCCTCTGCCCTCTGTTGACTTCTTACTTACCGTTGCGTAGACGGGCGTCCAGCTATCCAGATGGCAAACAGTGAGATCATAAAACTGGCGAAATCGGTGAGCAAGTGTGCGGCATCTGTTGCAATGGCCAAGCTGTTCGATAGGACGCCACCTGAGAGAGAGAGAGAGAGAGAGAGAGACAGAAGTGAAGAGAAGAGAAGAGAAGAGAAGAGAAGAGAGAGTAAATAAATGCGCAAAAAATTAACTTGCAATCTGTGGGGATAGTTCGGCCGAGCCGGCGTGGACGAAGAACAAGGGACAGTGGGTCGAAAAGGAGTTGGAGTCGGAGTCGCCTGCAATCTGCGAGAGAACAGCAAAAAGGAGGAGTCGTTGCTGCTGACGACGACGACAGACAGTCAACAATTCCGATTTGAAAGAAAACATAAAGTGGAAAGGCAAAGGCAAAAGAAAAGGACAGAAAAAACAAACAAAACGAAAGGCTGGGGGCAAGGGGTATACGAGCAAGTTAACTGCGGCTCCGATGGCACATTGTAGGTAATTGCAAAGCGATTAACAGCAACAGCCGACCATGGGCAAAGGCGAAGGAGCGAATGAGGAGCAAGGAGCAAAGGCGAGAGGTAGAGAAGGTGCAGGGCGAGGGCAACAGGGTGCGAGTCGATGACGGCGCTGATGACGTTGGGGCGCTTCAAAAATTAAATGTTTATTGTATAACAGGCCACTCCATAAAAAAAGGGACACACATACACACACAGCCCTCCCCTGCAAAGGACAGTAAGCCCTTCCGGTCGCCATATTGTTGCACTTCCGGTTCTCCGTTTTTAATCGCATCGTCTCGCCTCGCCTCGCCTCGTCTCTTCTCGTACCTTTTTGCACGCTTTGTTTGACTGGCATTCTGCTCTGTTTCCTCGTCTTCTTCTTCTACTACTTTGCTTCTTTCTCATTCTCTGCGAGGTGAGCGAAATTAGTTGGGGAATTGGAAGGCAACACGTAAAAAACGGAACAAAAGACGGACAAAACAACAAAGAAAAATCAAAGCCAACACACACAAAAATGTAAAGGAGAAACACCAAAGACGCAGGACAAAAAAAAAACAAATAAGAAAAAATGGCAGTTAACGCTGCTCGACTGTTGGCATACCCTGCTTGAACTCAAGCATGTATACGGAAATTTATAAGATTTTACGATTATGTTCGACTGTTGAATACGCTGCAAGCACTTGCGTATAATGTATAGAGAATTTATAGAGAATTTGACTACTCCAGCTCTGAAAATAGCTGAGTTCCCTGAGTCTAAATTGTGTCGACTATTATTATCGCTTTTTTTAATCAGCACGTTTTAACTGAGAATACCCTTTCTCAATGCGGACAGGGTATAACAAAGCTGTTTCATTTAAAAGGTTGGCCACTCTCTGTCGCACACACACACACACTACCAATACTCACCCACAATTTCGGCAATCATAAAAACCAAGCATAAGACACTCGCTATGATCAGCTTACGTCGCGCCTTCAAGTCGACTCCCTCGCTCCGTGCCCGATGACAATGGTCTCGCACTGAAAAAGACAGGAAATGTGGAGAATTGAGATTTATTAAATAAAACTAAGTAACGTTTTTAAAATATCAATACGCAGAGTATATCATTACAAATTAAATGCAGCTGCGAGAGCCGATTAGTTTTAAATTAAGCTTAAATTGTATAAAGTATTTAACTTACTAGAAAAAAATTATATATAGTAAGTAAATAATTTAATAAATTAAGTTAGGTTGGGTTTGAGCAATTATTCTTTTCGTGGTAATAAAAAAAAACTAAAAGTTAATTTAGATATACAGAAAAAACCATAGTCTATTTTTCTTAAATTACTTCATTTTTTTCCCGTTTGTAACCGTTCTTTTAGAAACTATTTGGGGGATAATATTTGTTATAGTCACAAAAAATGAACGTTTTCAACTGCAATATCAATTTGTGTTTAGAATAAACTTAAACTTATTTCATTTAAAAGCGCTATAACTTAAAATAATTTGGAATAAGATTTAGTTTATCACAAGGATAGTCGGGGAAGCCTTAACGATATATTAAATAAACAAAATAATTTAAGTTAGCTTAGTTTCGATCTTTGAATATTTCAGGAAAAAGAAATGCAAAAAACAACGAAAAACGATTTAATGAAAGTGAGGTTATGCATATTTCTAGAGAACTCCCCAGAACATTTGCAGTCTTGTCATGTCACTTAAGCATTTCATGAAGTAAATCCAAGACAAAACCCCAACACGTTAGAGGAGTGGATGCTCGAGTAGCTGCTACACTGGCCACCCTGCTGACAAGATGACAGTTTTACAGTTCCGCCTGCTTCTCAAGAAGAGTCCGAGTCCGAGTACGAATCATGGCATTCTTTTGTATCCGGGAAACTACAGAATGTTTCGTTTTCGTTTTCTTATTCTTATTCTTTTCTCTGTAAGATTATTTAAAAATATAAGCTGGACAACGTGGCGTATGCGAGATGCCAGAAGGGTTGACCCCAGAGACACACTCTTGCTCTCGCTCTCGCTCTCACTCTCTGGCATCCAGCTGCTCTGACTGTGGCCATCTGTTATGCCGTTTACATATTTACAAAACAGGCATTTAAATTTATTTAACATGCTACGTGAATAATGACCACCAACGCTGTTTGCCCTGGTTGCCACGCCTCGCGTGCTCGCCCTCGTCCATCGCCATCGCCATCCGCCTCTGCTCACTACACACATGAGCGGAGTTGTGCTCGTTGGACTCTGGGTGACTCTGGTCGGTACTGGCCCTGGCTGGGTTGTCACTGACAGGCTTGGCTTGGCAGGAGCCAACGGTCTGGTTCGGGGTTTGGTCCTGGCCTGCCGCTTGGCTAGGAGCAGTCTATTAAATACTTTATTGCATTTGTCGCAGCCGTATTTCATGCTTTGTCATTTCCGCTGCATTTTCTTTGCACTCTTTTGCCGCCTGCACTGGCTGCCGAGTCGCTGCCCTTCCCCCCCATGCCGTCGCCGTCGCCGCCGCCACCGCTTTTACCGCTCTCGTGTTGTGCAGTTTTCCTTTGTTCCCAGTGAAGTCTCTGTGCAGGAGCAGGAAGAGCCGGAGCCGGAGCTGCTCGACACACACAACAAGCGAGCGAGAGAGAATGTGCATATGCTTTGCTTGTAGCTCGTTCGCTGTGCGCGGTTTCTTCATTTGAATTCAGCACAAGGACGCCGCCTGCCCGCCGCTCTCTTTCTTCTTTTTGCCGCTCCCTTTGGCCTGCTGCTACTGCGCTCCGTCACCCACTCCTCCTGCACAATGCCAGCCAACAATGCCAGCAGCGAAATTAAATTCCAGTGCATAACCAAGACTGGGGCCAGCCAGCGCACGCCCAGGTACGAATTCCCAATGCCACATGAACATTTCACCTATTAGACCCGCACACCCACACACACACACACACGCACGTAGTTTACCGCCTCAGCTGGCAGCTTCTGCTCCTGCACCAGCTGCAATTGCATCTTCGTCGTCGTCGTCCTCATCATCATCGTCGTTGTCGTCGTCGTCGTCGTCGTCGGCGCAGCAGCTGATGCATAAAAATCATCATACTTGCAATTTAAACAACTCCAATCCATCTGCATCTTTAATTGGTCGCCTTGGTCGCCCTGGTTGCCCTGGTTGCCCACCCTGTTTGCGTCATCCTTCTCGGCGCCTGCATCTCAGCCAGTTCCATGCTACTTGGCATTCATTTGGGGCTCCTCGTGCGCCAACAATGTGCACTGCACTCCTTATAAATAATGGATGATCAGGCACCATGCCGAGCAGTAATTATATACAAATACACATATTGGAAATGAAGAGAGAGAGCGAGAGATTCAGCTTAAAGCTGATCATAATTCTGATGAAGTGGAAAGATGGTATCAATTGCTTTAAGGCAAGCTGAAATCTCTAGATACAAGTACAATTTATTACTATAATACATAGATCTCTTTCACAGAAATACATAGATCTTGCATTTTTAACAGTTTCATAAACCTTTTTTAAAAAGTATATAAATACATATCTAAAACTTGTAAAACTAAATTCAAAAATTAAATGTTCTTTACATCTTCCTAAGCTTTAATTTTGGCTATGATTTCATATTAAATAACAGAAACATATAGATCTTGCATTTTTAACAGTTTCACAAACACGTTTCCCGTTAAGAAAACGAATTTAAGTTTACAATTTAGGACTTTCATTTAAGTAATTTTATTTAGTATATAAATATATATCTAAAACAATTAAAACTAAAATAAAAAACATTTAATTTATTTGCTTATGCCTAAGCTTTAATTTTAGCTATGATTTCAAATACGATCTATAAGAAATTTGCAATAAATTCTACTCTTTCAATTCTAAAACGAACTGACTTAATAAATCTTAAATATTTATTTAAGTATTAAGAAAAAGCTGCTTAAAAAATTATACTCATAATATATGTATAGAAAAACTCATTTTCTAAAATTCGCTTAAATATTTAACAATGAAAACTCTTAACTAACTAAGATATGTTACTGAAATTTACTACAATCTTTTAAAGTCGATACCACTCTCTCTTTAAATCGTTTCTTATTTTTTATAACTGATTAAATTAGAAACTAAGTACATTCAGTTAACAGCTTGAGCTTGCCAAGTAGCTCTCTTAGCTATCACTTTACAGGGTATACAGTTCCTTGAGCTTGAATAGATCCCTTACGCAGAGCATTGTAACAATGGCAAAACCATTGAACGATGCAAACGATTGCGTTGCATCTAGTCACATCTGGGTCACGCTTCGCAACCGGCTACGGGCGCCATGTGTCGCCACCCACTGCTACGATGAGTTAGCTAAGTAGCTCAGCTGTTTAGCGACATGCTTGCCTCATTACTCCACTTGCTTGTTAGCACATGATTAGCCAGCAGCAGCAGAGGAAGAGGAGAGAGATTGGATGCCAAGCGGCTGCCTGATTGGAACTGGGATTGCAAAGGCGCTCCGTCTAGACATGAGGTAATGTCATTTAAGGTCGTTCGTCTGCCAATAAATCCAATCAGGGTGCAGAGCGAGAGAGATGGAGAGAGAGAGAGCTGCGGTTTTTGGCTGCCATGTTTACTTATCGAAGAGAGGAAATTAAAATGCAGTCTAGTTCGAAGCCACGATGGAATGGAATGGGTACGGGGCATAGGAATGGGAATGGGAATAGGTACCATGCATAGTTTGTACCATTTTTTTCCCTATCACATTCTGCCGTTATAGAAAAATGAGCCGGGCATTTATTTGGCTGCGTTGTCATACGTAAATTATGACCATGCTAAGTCAATTTATGGCATATGGCAATAGTCAAGCGGCGGTCCAAGCATAAATTTTGATTACGCCCAGGCGACGCAGCTGCTGCTCGGGCAGCCGCAGCCCGTTGGCCACCACAAAATTGCGAGCCAAGACGGCAACGTTGGAAATCATCAACTGATTGATGACAACGGGCAAAGCGACGCCCCCGCGACGGCGGGGAAGCGGAAGAGAACGCGCTGGATGCGTGTGGGTGTGGGATAAGGTAATTTGCTCACCGTTTCCATTCAGACAAACCTTCTCCAGACTCGGCGACTGCTGCGTCGTCCTTGTCAGCGTCGTCGTCGACATCGTCTGTCGATAAACGCGAGATTCGTTTATTTCCATTTCCGTGTCGTCTGCCAATTAGCGCGCATTACCGGGTAATAATAATACACAGTGAAAATTGCGCAAATTTTCGATTTCCAAACTGAATGCACACACAAACACACACACGTATACAAATTATTCTCTGCGTGTGTGTGTGTTTATGTACTATAAAACTTGACGAAAAATGCTGTGAAAACTAATTTCGTTGTTGTTTGTTTTCGACTTTTTGCCTGCATGAGAATGCAATTGCAGCTGCGTTTTCTTTATAATTTATGAATGACTGCAAATTGCTGGAGCGCTGATTGAAAGCGACACGGAAAGTGCCGTAGTTTATCAACGCCCGTGCCACGCCCACTCTTCACACTCGCAACCCCTTCGGAGCGAACTTACTATCGACTTCCACGTTGTTCGAGCGACCATGCAAACAGAAAATCTGCGATGTAGGTGTTGCTGGCGGATTGTTGTTGTTGCCATTGGCGGCGACGGCGTTGCCTCGTGCCGCTGCCTGCAGTGCTGGTGTCGTCCCGTAATTGTTGCATCTCCTGCAAGTGCAAAGAAATGGGATAGCTATAGCAGCAAAAGCAAAGGTATGTATGTATAAATGGGTATGGTTGTGTGTGTGTGTGTGTGAATTCACGCGTGCATACGATGATCGACAGATATCGATATGTTTCAGCTGCCTTAATTACATTTGGTATTTTTTGTTTGATTTGCCCGGTGAATAAAAATACGCCAGCTTTAAAGCGAAACTTGTGCGAATACAAAACACAAAAGAGAATTAAACCGCGCTTGATGGCTGCCAAGTGCGGTATTTAACCGACACAATGTAAGCGCGTTCGCGCATGCTACGCCCCCCAGCACCGCCCGCCAACGTGTGTCCCTCGTGTCCCCAAAGCACGTAATGAGCAACAAGAATGGCAGGGGCGGTGGAGGAGGAGGTGCAAAAAAAAACTACGCCGTAGCGTACCAAGCGCATGAAAAGGGTTTTTTTGATAGGTGCTAAAATGAAAACTGCAACGAAAAATTCAATTTGAAGTTTTGTTACTTAACCCAAACTACGACGACTACTTAATGCCACGCCTTCTGCACCGCGTGCACCGCCCCTTCATCAACGGCACAACGACAGCGCCGTTGTAAGCGTTTCGTTTGTGTGCGCGAGTGTATGTGTGCGAATGTGTGTGTGTGATGTGCCCGTTGATAAGTTTGCTGTATGTGTTTGCTTGCACAGTGCGTGTGGGAGTATGTTTGTGTGTGCCTGTGTGTGTGTGTGTGTGTGCGGGAGAGAGAGGCGCACTGAATGCGGAGGAGGGGCGTAATTTTTACTACGAAAAGTGCAAATGGCGCTAAACTACTTGCTCTGCAAGTTTGCAACGCAATTGCAGCAGAAAGCACAAGCAAAAAGAAGGAGAAAACAAAAAGCAAAAAAGAAAATAAAATAAAATAGACTCGAGAAAATATGTAGCCACTTCACTTTAAGCGCTTTTTATCAGCCGCCCAAGTTTCGAGGCCTTTTCACACCTTTCCCAGACAGTTGTCAAGGATCCCACGGGTCACGGCCCGCTTTCACGCCTATTTAACAAATCGGCAGCTTATTTGGCCTGCGCTTTATGTTAATTTCGCTAAGATTTTTCGACGGAATTTGCACAAAATTAGCAACTGCAAAGTCAACGGGCAACTCTTTGTGCCGCGCCCACGCTGCCCTTTCCATAACTTACGTCACAATTGGAATATCTTCGTTTCTCGACATTTCTACTATAAATATAACACACACATACACACACACAGCGAGGTAATTTCAACACGAAAACTTTTTCTTCCACTGCACTTTACAACGAAAGGTCTGAGAGCTAACTGGCTTGTTGTTTCTTATAGATCATCCATGTCAGTCAGTCAGTCGAGAGGCGGAGGCTGCGAGTCACATCAACAGCGATAAAATCAAAGCAAACATGAGATAAACCTCCGGAATGACTGATAAACTCACACTCTAAGGAACTGTACAACTATTTACGCACACAGCGAAGAGAGTCGTGTGCACACACACACACACTCACCCGGACATACTTATGGTGCCGAGCGAAGATGATGGCAAAGAAGAAAGCATTTGAAGTCAGTGGGAGAGAGAGGTGGGCAGGGATGCCAATCGCAATGTATGAGGCGTGCATACGTACGTACGTATGTAGCACACGGACTGCTTCACATTTTCGTTTCATGGTAACGTGCGGTTTATCTGCTTTGCTCATTGTTTACGTTTTGCACAAAGACCGAGAGATTTATCAGAGCCAGAGATAAGCGTACTTTTGTGTGTTGCTGGCGGCCGTCGCAGCCAGTTGAAGGTGGCGCCAATGTGTGCTAGTAAGCGTTGCCAGACAGCTGGAAAAAGAATTGACACTGCTTACAATTAAATATCGATAGTTGTCACAATGATTTCTTATTGTTCATTCTTCCATCACTTACGCATAGTACCCGCTCTAGCGCCTTATTCAAAAATAAACACAAAATTAGCTCATAACATTTATTTACAATAATATTTTCTCTTTAACAAAATGTTCGGAACAATTAAGGTGCACGAATAACACGGCGGCGGCTAAACGCGCCTGTAGCTCCTGCTGACTTAGATCGTGAGCCCACTCAACACGGCCCCAGAACTTCAGCTGATATTCCTCCTCCAGTCGCGCCAGGGCGACCGCCTTCTCCACCGAGATCTGCTGCTCAATGACGGCGCATGCCAGCACAATGGACTTGAGTGTGTCCACCGCAAAGACGTAGCCTAGGAATGTATAGAAATACTGATATAACTTGCAGCACTGATTAATTATTCCACTCACCATGCAGCGTTTCCAGACTGAAGGATTGAAAATGCTTAGCGATCTTCATCTTGTCCTCCACGGTCACTTGCGGTGGCGTTATATTTAGCGTCTTCTGTAGATTCGTTTCGAAACGCGTGTTAAACCATTCGATAACCGGATCCCATTCATTGTGCTGCAAGTCCTGCAGATCCTTTTCATCCTGTTGGGAAATCAAACATAGTAACATTTCTCCAGTCATTCTAATCCTCTCCCTCACTCACATCATACTGAAAGAGCACCGTGTCGGTGGCTACAAAATTTAGCAGATAGTTGACTATGTCGGGTTTGGTCAACCTGTTGGGATTGTCTATGGCGGTGAAGCAGAGCGCCGAGATGTGCATGCGGGAGCGTTCGATGTGCTGCTTCTGGCTGTCGAATTCGGCGGCTACGGCTATGGCCAGCGGCTCGCTCTTCACCGTGAACAGCGTGCCGTTGGGTGTCTTCAGCTTGCGGTGATCCAACGTTACCTCATACCCCGTATCCGTGCTCAGCACGTTGGTTTGTTTGTAGAAACGTTTGGGCTGGCTGGCTGTAAAAAAAACACGAGTGTCAATGTGTGTGTGTGTGTCGATGCCGGTTATGAAATCTCTGCTAGCAACTGTAGACGCCCCCGCCACCGCCTGCTTACCGTAATGACGCACTGCAGCTGCAGCTGGTGCTTGCCATTTTAACTGGCTGCTAATGCGCAGCAAGCGAAGCGAGTTGTTTATCAAGCTGCTGCTCATTATAATTGAAAATATTTAATTCAAAACAATTGGGAATATATGGCACGCAGTGTGACCAGAGTTGGAACGCAACGTGGAAAAAATACCATCGATGTTTTATTTTCTTATCGATAATACCAGCTATGAAAGCAATGCAAAAGATTGTCATTTATTTTACTCACGAGTTTGAACGAAAATTAATGGCTTCATTTCATGCCTTGACAGCCATTTCTGGGCCACTTTCATTAGCACCTAAGACTAAGTAATACACTTAAAGCCACAAAAATATAACTAAAGCCGTTGGCCGAGATCAGGCCGAAAATTTAAAGCTAGACTTGGCTTACTCTATGAATTAATCGTATAGATTGTTTCCTAAATAATTCCCGAGCAGGACGAGCAGGCGGCGCTACGTCAACTTGATGCCACGCTCGTCCAGGTACGCCATCCAGGTCTCTTGCTGATGAATCCAAAAATCAAATGTCTGCTCTAGCTGCTGATACTCGCGCTCCTTTAGCTCCAGATCCGCCAGTTGCGCGTCGCGTTGCTCGGCCAGCAGGTCATTCTCCTGGCGCAATCGCTCGATTTGCGCAATCGTTATTTGGCCTGTGCGCGGCATGATGCTGCGACGACGTGGACGACGTGCACTGCTCGGCGTTATCTTAGACGCGTAGTCCATATTATTGGCCTCCACAATACGGTTCGCTGGCGCCAGCGGCGATCGTTTCTCGACCGGAGTTGTCATGGTCCGTTGGTTGATTGACTCGATCTCGTCGGAGGAGACGATTTCGGACTTGACCAGCGCAGCTACTTTAGGCAATTGCAGTGGTAGTGGCGGCTGCGGCTCGCATTTAATCTTCATAGCCTTCAGATCTGCCTCCAAGAAGGGACACTCATCCTTATGCTGATCATATTTCATGGTTTTACAGTCGTGCCGGTTGAAGCGCGGCAGGCTGGGCAGCTCGCCGCGTATGTTGGATTCGATTTGATCAATGAAACTGCGCTCCTGCAGAGCGTTCACAGATGTGTTGGCTGGATGGAACAGGCAGTCGATGAGTGAGTACAGGCGCCATGGCGACTTGTAATCTGGGTCAGTCTCCAGGCGACTGCGTTCGAGCCTGCACCAGGAGCATGGGTAATGATTGAGTAGAATAATTAAGTTAAATCCAAGTACTTACAAATACTTGTTGCGGTAGGAGCTGATGCGACGGCGCACCTCCTGCTTGTTCAGTCGGATCCGGTGATGCTGCAGGCCGAATGCAATGTCACGGAAAATTTGTAGGTTTTCGCTGTACGAGGAGATCTCGGAGAAGTGCTCGTGCCAGAGTTTCACAATCGTTGCCTCCTCGTAGGATGTGTAGTAGCGCAGCCGCGTGTGCTTCGGCACACGCTTACCGGACTTTGTTTCATGCTCCGGATCGCTCATTGTACAATATTTACTTGTAAATAAACTTGTTCATGCAGAATGTAATTGTGTTTGAACGTCTTATAGAGATGTGCGGTTGCAAGTTGGAAATTGGAGACGAGCATTGATTATGCATACGAATGTCGAATAATTCGCATGGCTTTTAATTCAGTATTAATAACATGATATTTTGCCATTATTGTTTTTCATATAATTTATGTTTTTCCTTTTCAATTATGAATACTTGATAAAACAAAACTATTGCAAATCCAGCACTCAGTATTTCTTGGCATTTTTGCGTTTGTTGGCCTATGGTCACACTATTCTGTGTACAAGCAATGCTGTTGATGGCAAATGTTTGCGGAAACTAAACTATCGATAGGCAAGCATTAGGGTCTCTTGTTTTAATACAGCTTTATATTATTTTGATGCTTGAAAAATATAATTTAAATCAATGGCAAATATTTCGGAATTTATGACTAGGGTTTTCAAGTGTAAAACTTGTTTGCATAAACAACATATTGAATTCTGAATAAAATACGAGCTATCGATCAGAACTATCATCGACTGCTGCATCCATCCCTAGTTGTTGATTTTCTGTGCGAAAAAGTGAAGCTTGTCTTAGCTAAATGTTTTAAATGAAGCTCAATAATCTATAAACGCGCGTTAGCGTTGCAGCGCACACATAAGAGACTTGTGCTTTGATCCATTAACAAAACTAGCCGTGCGTTCGCATGGACTACGAACATTTAGCGCTAAACCTTGGAGGTGGGAGCCCTGCGCCCGGTGCAGTGAATGCGAACGTGATACCCAGCACGAATGTGACGAGTGTTAGCGAGTCCGAAGCGGATCTAAGTATGTGCGGCGGCCAAGAGATACTGGAGGTTAAGTCCAAGGAGAAGGCGCGACGCTACTGGACGCCCAGCGAGGAGGAGCGTCTCTACGAGATCTGGGGCAGAGATAACTGGCGTCTGACGCGCAACGGCAAGAACACCATATTCTTTGGCAAGTGGTCCGAGGAGCTGCGCGAGCGCTTCTCCGTCGATGTCAAGCCCGAGGAGATACAAATGAAAGTCAATCAGACGCGAGCCAAATTCCGGTGAGTGGCGTCTGGGTGGAGTTACTCATTGGATCATTAACCGAATTTTAAATTTTCTATTGCAGTTCGGTTAAGAAACAGATACAAAGTGATCCATCCAGTTATCCGCTGCGTTGGAAAAAATATGACATAATCAATCGCATACTTAAGAATATACACAGGCCGAAAAACGCTGAGCCTGTGCCGCCCGAGGTGTTGCTCAACAATCGCGATGTGTCGCCGCCGCGCGAGGATGAGCAACTGCCGCTGCAGCAGCCACCGCAGCCGCAGCAGCAACACCAACAGCAACAGCAGCAGCAGCCACAGCTGTCGGTGCTCAATTTGACTGCGGAAGCAGCGGGCCACACTTACTACAGCAACAACAGCAGCAACAGTAATAACAGCAGCGGCCATGCTCAGGGCAATAATAGCAACAACAGCAACAATAACAATAATAACAACACGATGAGCTTCAATACGGAACTGTTTACGGATCAGTATGACGACATTAAGCAGGAATACGACGACGAGGACTATCGTTCGATGCCATTTCAGGAGCAGATGCAACAGTATTCGCCAGCAGAGGCCACACATCTGCTCGAGCTACAGACGCCGCAACAACAGCAACAGCAGCAGCATCATCAACAACAACAGCAGCAGCAGCAGCAACAACAACATCATCATCAAACACAGCAACACCATCATCAGCAGTCGCAGTCGCAGTCGCAGCAACAAACGCAGTTTCCTTCGGGCTATGAAACCAGCGTCGTTAGCTATGCCGGCAATACACAGGGACAGCAGCATGCCCAGCCACACTACAATAACAGCAGTGCCACCGTCGCCTCGACCTCGTCGTCCGTCAACCATCAGGCGATCACTGCCGTCGCCTACATCAACAGCAGCAACAATACTATCAGCGTCGCGACCAACAACAACAGCAGCAGCAATGGCCCTATGGCAGTGGCAATGCAACCGCCGCCACCGGGTGCAGCCACTGGGACTTCATCGGCAGCACTGACTCCGGTGCCGACGCCACGCAAGCGTGGCCGACCCTTTGGCTCGAGTAATCCGCCTGCTGCCGATTCACTGGAGTCAATGTATATGGAAGAGGTGCGTCGCAAGAACCAACTGCTTGCCGAGCAGACGAAAATCTCACGACAACGCTTGGAGTTGGAGGAGCGCAAGCTGGAGCTGCTGCAGACGTTCTTTCCCAAGTGTCTGGAACAGCAGGCGCACATCCTGGCGCGTATTATGCAATTGCCGCACCTGCAACAACAGCAGCAGCAGCCGCCACCGCCGCCACAACAGTAACAGAAGTATACCCTTTAATCCACATCAACTTCAACTTAATGTATACCCCCAACCCGATCCCGATCCCGAACCCGATCCCAATGTAGCGTTTTATGTTTACCACGTAATTTAGTTATGTAAGTCAAACGAAATTAAGATTGTGTGTAATTTGTCCATGTAAGCAACCCGCTCTACGAATTGATGATTGACGGATTGCTGGCGACTTGCTTAACGATGACCCTAATCGATATATATATATATACATATATGTTTTAACCAGTACTCTACATATACCTACATTAAAACCAACTCTATTTATACCACTAAGCATAACTCTTAATAAAAATTGTAAAAAACAAATCGGAGATGCAGTGAATCAAGAGATTGACATATTTCAACTAAACCAAATAACCCGAATTTTAATTTGCATATTTTTCACGGTTTTTATTGTTCAAATTAGCTAAATGCTAAATTAAGTTAAATTAAATGTTAGCAATTGTAGCATGCAGCTGATATTATAACGGTTTTTAGTATGTAATGTAATCGAAATCGCAAAATAATCGAAAACGCGTTCGATATCTTATCGCTGCAGCACGGCAACACTGAGCCGCTCTCTTGCGGTACAATGTTCTAACGCGCGTCGCAGCACTTGCTGGCACTTTAAAATACCCTATAAGAACAATTGGCAAGCAGGGCAGGGCAGGGCAAGTATGCAAAACCACTTTAATAATTTAAGTGTATGCGTAAGTGGCATATAGAGCTGCAGTTTGACACAATGTTATGTATGTGGTAGATTTTATGTACTGCTTTTGTACGCCAAGCGACACAGTAACTAATGTAAGGGGTAGCTGCTAGCTGAGACCATTTGGGGGCTGCTGCTTGTTTGAACTTATCGCGTTTCCGCGCTGACTGCAGCGCTAATTGCCGATAACAATTGATTTCGGATTCAGTTGAAGTTTCGCTGTGACGCTGTGCGCTGCCAACTTTGCGCCACTCGCACGATTCTTCTCACTTTCGCTTGTGTTTTCGTATTGTCTCGTTTCGTATCTCGTTTTATTCGACAATTGACTGTGTCTGTGTTTCGATTGTTGTTCCTCTGCTTGTTACTTGTGTATTTGTGACGCCAAATTATGCATTATAAATTGCTGCTGCTCTCGTGTGTCATTTACCTGGCGCACGCCGCGATCATCAAAGTGCCGTCATCGAGCGCGCGTAAGACCGGCGCGCAGACACCCTGGGATGTAGTCGAGGCCATCTACGGCACATCGGGTCTGCTGACCTTCAATGGCACCTGGATAACAGGTGAGTGTGCAAGTGACCTCGCGTTATCAGCGCGGCAGTCGCCTGCGGTGTAATTCCCGCATCGCGCAACCTACTCCGTCGTGAATTCCCCGACGGGGGGAAGTTTCTTATCAATGCGCAATGCGAACTGAATAGACAATTTTCTTGCTGGGTTCATTTGCCTGCGCAGAACTAAGAGAGCGTATCCCATTCACATATATCTTCAAATGATTTAATCTTGATTTTCATGCTATTTTGCTTAACCTTTTCGAAACCTTCCCCTCTTTCATAATTCTTCTTTCACTACTCTTTCTACTCAATTTCTCCTTGATTTAGTCACGGGTTCCGTTGAAAATTTCATCAAAACTAGACCAGTAAATAATCTTTATCGCATATAAGCCATTTGTCGAATTTAATCGTCAATCGTTCGCAATCGTTCCAAACTTTTATTTGTCCTAGGCTTATCGCTACACGAGCAATCTAATTTCTACCCATTGTAATAGCCGTCGTACTGCGGCTAGGTAGCAGATACCTTCGGGTACGGGAATTTTATGCTGACACACTATGGCGTAGAACTCGAAGCTGGTTTGGAAGTCTACGAAGATTTTAAGTACTTCAAATGCCAAAAATAAATTCGCTAAGAGATTCACTTCATCAAATTTGAAGAGTATAAGTATCTTGCTCTAGTCTGTTTCGGAATTAAATTCAAACAACATTAAAAAAACTAAAAATATAGTTCGAAAGTTTGTTGGTTTATGCGCTATTTATAATATATAAAATAAGTTATACTGTTTTAAGCCTCATTTATATAGTAAACTAAGCTTATTTTAGATAGTATAGAGTTCTATAAACAGATTTAAAAATCTGAGATTTGAAATTCTTTTAAGTGTGCTTAACTTAATTGACTTTCGAAAAACCTGGTACAGACGTCACTCACATTCGAGCTGAACTTATGCAGTTATAGAAAGCGTTAATTTGGCAACTAACCAGCAAGCATTGGTTTTGGCTCGTAAAATCTAGGCAGGGTAATTGAAATTTGGCATGGTTTGCAATTGTTCAACAACGACTGCAACTGTATATTATAAACTCTACTATATATAGATACTATAAAATATATTAAATTTGTACATAATAATAGCATTTTTTTTATGTTTAATTTACATTTTTCCTTTATGTTTCAGATGAGGAGTTCTACTATACCGCGCCGGATAGATCCATACACAAGTTTAATGCAGCTGCCAAGACGGATAGCATCTTTTTGAATGCCGACATACTGGTAAAATTCCCCCACGCCAACTTCTTTTATCAAATAAACTAATCTATGCGTTGTTTTTAGGACTCTTACGTTGGAGCCACATTTACGTTGTCACCGGATAATACCAAAATTTTGGTACGTCATAATCGGACGGCGAAGTACCGGCACTCGTATGTGGCGCAGTACGATGTGTATGACATTGCGACAAAGACGTCCATCAAGATACACAAGGGCGAGAAACTGCAGTATTGTGGCTGGTCGCCGATAAAGGATCGACTGGCCTATGTGTATCTGAACAATGTGTATATTCATTTCAATGAGATACTGGAGGTACCTATTACGGAGGATGGCAAAGACGGCATTGTGTATAACGGCGTGCCCGATTGGGTGTACGAGGAGGAGGTGCTGAGCAGTGGCAGTGCACTCTGGTGGTCACCGGATGGCAGCAAGCTGGCTGTGGGCTTTTTCGATGATACCAAAGTGGAAACATTTCAATATTTCATTTATGGCGACGGTGCCGATGCTTACGCACAGTATCCGCACGAGGAGGAGCTGAAATATCCCAAGACCGGCACACCCAATCCGATTGTCTATTTGCGTGTCTACGATCTGAGCAATGATGATCCGATTATGCAGCGTATCGATGCACCCGTCGATATTGTGAGCAACGATCATATACTACAGAATGTGGTCTGGTCGAATGCCAGCAGCTTACTGATCACCTGGTTGAATCGTCGTCAGAATCTGGCTTCGTTGCAGAGCTGCAGTCATGCGGGCTCCTGCGTAGAGGTGACACGCATCGAGGAGCCCAATGGTTGGGTGCTGGCCAGCACACCCAAGTGCCTTAGCAGCGGCTTCAGCTGTATCTTCCCCTACTTCATTGACAACTGGTATCAGGTGTGGAACCTTAATCTGTTGACTGGCGAGAATATGTGGAAAAAACGAGGCAATTTCACCGTGCTGAATGTCTACGGCTACGACGAAGCCAACGAAGTGCTGTAAGTGCGAAGTATCAAGCGAACCGATCGATTTTTAAAGAACCCTATTTCATTCTATAGTTACTATCAGGCCACCCAGCTGGGCGATGCTTCTGTCTATCATGTGTATGCCAACGATATGTGCCTGAGTTGCGATAAATACGATGTGGATGGCGTGGAGTGTAGCTCGGCCAGTGCCACGTTCAGCAACAACTACTCGTACTACACGCTCACCTGCAACGGACCGAATCCCGCGTACACACTGATCTATAAGTCGAAAGCGTACTCGAAGATTGCCGATTGGGAACTGAATACCGAATATCGCAATACTTTGGCGGCTAAGCTTCGTCCGAGCTATCGATTCATTAATGTACCACTGGAGGATGGCAGCAGAGGATTGGTCAAACTGGCGCTGCCACCCAATTTCAATGAAACCCATAGGTATCCCATGATTGTGGTCGTCTACGGTGGACCCAATTCGGTGCGCATTACAAACTCATTTACGGTGGGCTATGAGGCATTTGTGACGACCGCTCGGGATGTTATCTATGCGTATATCGATGGACGTGGCACCGGGAACAAGGGCAAGGATCTGCTCTTCTCGGTCAATAACAACTTGGGTGATTACGAGGTTAAGGATCAGATCTTTGTTACCAAATGGTTGCTAATGGTTTTGGGTTTTATCGATCCCGAACGTGTCGGGATTTGGGGCTGGAGCTATGGCGGCTACATGACGGCAAAGACACTGGAAAGTGACTACGAGAATGTCTTCCAGTGCGGTGTATCTGTGGCGCCCGTCACATCCTGGTTGTACTACGGTAGGGCTAGTTTAAGTTAAGCAAACTATATATACTAAATTTTGATGTTCTGTCTCTTCAGATACCATATATACGGAGCGCTACATGGGTCTGCCCGTCGCCGGGGACAATCTCGTGAAGTATGGCGAGAGCAGTGCGTTCCACAATTTGGAGAATTTTAGAAATCACGATTTCTTGCTCATTCATGGTTCCGGCGATGATAACGTGCACTATCAGCACTCGCTGCTGCTGGCCAAGCTGCTGCAGCGCGCCGACATTGCGTTCGAGGAGCAGGTGAGGCGACAGTAGCTACAATAATGTTATTATAACAATTACTATATCAAATCGTATTGCTTTCAGACCTACACCGATGAGAATCACAGCATTGGCAATGCGCTGCCCCATTTGTATCATACCCTCGATCACTTCTGGAACAGATGCCTCAAACTTAACGTGACCGAAGATTAGAAACCAATCCTCTCTAGTCGAATTTGATTTTATCCTTGTTGATTGATAATAAAAGTGTTTCCTTAATAAAATATTTGTATATGATGTATGATTACTCCTGTTTAAATAGATTCCCTCTCATTTCATAATGTCTTCCTACTATTAAATTTAACCCTATGTTATGCAATCTGCAATTTAAATCCATGTGTAATAAACTATTCACGAAGCTCAATAAAAATCTGCGGCTGCCTATAGTAGCCCGGGGTATTGCCCCTTGTCGATGTCAATGCAAAATTAAACAACTATAAACCATTTAATAACAATACATTTGACTGACCGCAGAGTGTAAAAAACAGAAAGAGAGCGTGTACATGATATAATAAATTATTTATACATATGTAATACACATACAGATTTCAGTTAAGTTCCCATTGTTCTTTATTAACCGCATATACCCAGTGTAAGTTTAGTTTTTTTTAATGCACTGCGCACTTTAATGCGCTTTTAAGTTTGTCAAGTTTTAAGCAGATTTTCAATAAGTTATTGCAAATTGTTATATAGTTAAGATATCACATGTTTAATTTGCAGTGCATACTTTTTGGCTCGTTCGGTTTGCATATTTTAATTATATCAGAGTTCCCAACAAAGTGCCAACAACAACGACACATGCACAGATAATGGATGCATATTTTTATTTTCGATTGTCCGGCGCCTTGTCGCGCCTCCATTCTCTGCATAGTGACAATTTAATTAAAAAACTGTAAGTTCGGCGCAAAATGTGCCTGGCAAATACCTTCACAGTCGGTATGGCGCTGCTCCGGGATGGCTTTAACACCGCGAAAACCGCCCGGCGGCATTGTAAATGTTTCGTGATTTTTATACTCAGTGAAAACATGAATAATGCTTCAAAATTGGGTATACACATTTATGCAAACGCATGCAACAGGCCAAAAAGAAGCATGGCAAATATGTATACTTACTCAGTATAAATTTAGCTCTATTTGTGTGTATGAACGCGTATAATTCCGTTATTAATAAGCCTAGAGGCCGCAAATTTGGAATGCAAATACCTGTATACAAGACGCAGCTCAAGTAATTTTTACATTCTGGATGCCACGCCCTTTGGCTTCGCAAATCACTATTTAAGTTTCTTAATTCGATTTCTAAGCGTTAAATTGAGTTTAAAACTTTCTGCCTGGGCCTATAGTAATATAATCACATTTCTCGATTTTATATACAATTTTCATTGAATACAACAAAATGTAATATGCTTATAGGGTATCCCACTGCCAACTACAACTTGATTTACCTTTTCCGGTTGCTCCCTTGCTGCTTGCCCCCTTTTTTCAGCCTCAACCAACTTGCCACACACATCGCAGGCAGCGATGCATTACTGAAGCGACACCTAAAGGGCAACAGGAAGGGGGCGTGGACGGTTCGCCGAGTTTAACAGATTGAAAAACAAGTCAATAAAAAACGACGAGCGAAACTCGACGGAGAACAGTAAAAAAATGTGGCCAGGCATAAAAGTAAAACAGTTTCAGGATCAAAAAAAAAAAAATAAATAAAATAAAATAAAATAAAATAAAGTTGTTGTTGCTGTTGGTTGAGCTGGTATTTTTTGTGGGTTACGATCTTATTGATTAATCATATTATCTTTGCGTCTACCCACACAGCTGATTCATTTGAACTTTTTAAGTGCTTAATTAATTTTTGCATTTATTGTGAAATTTCATTTATGTAAATTTCAATTTTTCACAGAGAAAGATTCATAAAAAATGCTTGTTTAAATTAAATTATTATTTTCATTCTGTCGAACTATAGAACATACACAGAATTACAATATCTCGTCTCTTATTTATGGCCTAAAGAATAATTCCCATTTGTTTGCATAATCTTTATGCGTATCTTGTTCAAAAAAAAAAAAAAAAAACTCCCAACAAAGAAACGCCCCTTAGGCTCATTCAAAATTAATATTGAATTGGCTTATTGATGGAGTTTTCATGGTTCAGTTTTTTTTTGCTTTTTATGATGTGTGGAAGGAAACAAGTTTAGAAGTTCGACAAAGCTTGTTTTGCCTTATATAATTTTTTTTTTATAATTTCTTAGAATTTAACTTCTTTTTCAAGTCACAATCCCTTGATACACGTTCAGTTCATTTTAATCCTTTTTCCTGCGGCCCTGCCTACGCTACGTATGCACATGTAAAATAAAGGAAAATTAAATGAAGGGAAATCGCTTTACAGACCGCATTGAAAACCCGCTGGGAAAACCGAGCAACAGAGTGCAAAAAATCGTTAACCTTTTTTTTGTTTTTGCTGTTTGCTTCCTTCGTTTTTAGTTTTATTGGCAACAAGAGCAGCAACACAATTTGTTGCATGTTCTGCGGTGGCTTGTGTAGCAGCAAATCCATCGGTTACGGCAATTGCTATTTCTATATATATATATATATATATATAGATATATATACAGAGTAGAAATTCCTGTGCCGGGCAGAATGGCTTTGATGTTGTTTCGGGTATCGCATCGAGTAGGTGAAATTGAGTTGGCCGCGACCCACATCGCGTATGCGCAACATGCGGCATGGAGTGTAACACACTCTTAACTCAAAACCCTCGCATTGGGATTTATGTCTAATTTATGCATTCAGTTTCGGCTTTTTGTTATTCCGCATAGACTTTTCTGCCTTGCATAAAATTAAGCCAACTTCGTCGACTATATCCCCAGTCTATTCTGATTATTTTGAATATTGTCGGCAAGTCCGTGTTTAGTTTCCAGTTTCAGTTGAACTTTGAAGGCGGCAAACGCCTGTGAGTATGCAACAAATATAGCAAACAAACAAGTTTATGGCAAACTTTATGGGGAAACAACTTTTTTGATTTTCCGCACTCCATAAACTTGTCTAATAGACAATTTAAAACTCAATTATTTTAATTGCAAATATTTACATTTAAAGTTTGGGCTGAAACAAAAACTACTCACAGGAAAAGCGCCCAAAAGAACTTGAGTCCAAAAGACAAATATACGGCCGAAAGAAAGTGCAGAGCGAAAGTGTTCAATTGAAAGATTAAGCTAGAAACCAAGTTTAAACAAAAGCTTGAAAAACTTGAATTATTCTTGGCAAAGTTAACTCGAGAAAACTCTCGCTCATAAAGTGCCGGGCTGACCGCATTTCGGGGAAATTCACAGAAAAAATTGCAAAATGTAACGAACATTTTGAAGTTTTTCTCAGTGTTTTTTTTTCTTTCTTTGTTCTTGTTTGTTTTATTGAATTCCGTGATGAGAATGACAATCTGCGCAATCATGACAAAAGTGTTGCACATACACGTGCAAACAAATGTATGTGGCACAGTGGCTTGTGGCACGTTGCAACGCTGAGTATGTTGCAGGACAGTGCTGCTGTGGGGCACGTATCCACTTGCCGTCTTGGCCCCGAATTGCAGTACTCATTTCCCCTCGCTTTTCCTAGCCCACATTTTTATACCCGCTACTCGAAGAGTATAAGGGTATTATAACTTTGTGCCAACCGAAAATGTTTGTAACAGGCAGAAGGAGACATCTCCGACCCCATAAAGTATATATATTCTGAATCAGCATGAACAGCCGAGTCGATATAGCCATGTCCGTCTGTCCGTCTGTCCGTCTGTCCGTCTGTCCGTCTGTCCGTCTGTCCGTCTGTCCGTCTGTCTGTCCGTATGAAAACCTAGATCTCAGCTATTATAAGAGCTAGAGCTACCAAATTTGGAGACAATATGTGTTAATTATGCCCGCAGATCAAGTTTATTTTGGATTTTTGCCACGCCTCCATCCGCCCCCAAAAATCGATAATAAATCGATAATAGCTGCAAATATAGCTCTACAGCATTCATTTTTTATCCATGTGATAAAAACCACCATCCGGGCGTGTTGCGAAAGTTTCAATAAGATCGGCCGATAAATAAGGAAGATATTCAAGAAATAGTATTGCCTTGTGGCCATGTGCCTGTGTCGGTTTTTCCTAATGTTAGTACCCGAGTTCAACACCAGCAGCAGACAACTTTTTTTAATTATGTGGCAACTTTTTTTTAAATTATGTGGCAACTTTTTTTTTAATTATGTGCACCGAAAATATTCATGGTGCAATTTTATCGGTTATTGCGAAAGAAGTGCAGTGGTCGAGTGGTGATGGTAGTTGACTGTTAAGCGAGAGGTCCGGAGTTCAACTCCTGGGTGTGCCGCGGCGACTTAAATTTATTTTTTTTGTATCTTATATTTTTTTTTATTTTATAGTGTGTTGCAAAATTCAAAATAAATTTTTAGTATATTTAAAGCC
This sequence comes from Zaprionus inermis, assembly GCA_018151445.1. Lineage (NCBI taxonomy): Eukaryota > Metazoa > Arthropoda > Insecta > Diptera > Drosophilidae > Zaprionus > Zaprionus inermis. The sequence goes on along the minus strand of JAECXD010001696.1, from coordinate 264,963 downwards.
ACTTAGAATCGAAAGAGACATTGAGCAGCAACACAAAATACAAACGACAAATCTAATTAGATATGTTGAGATGTATTGTGAGGCAGCATATATGTATGTATGTATAGGCGTCTCTATCACACATGCATAATTTATAACTGCAGAGTAATAAAAGCAAAGGGCAACATCCAATAAGAATCGAGTGGAACTTGCATAGGCAAAACAAATTAGAGACGGAAAGAAATAAAAAGCAAGAACGCATTGTTCACATTTGGCACGTGTTTTTCCGAAGAATTGTAGCGGGTATATCACAGTCGAGTCAGCTCGACTGTAGCCTTTCCAACTTGTCATATTAAAAACTTTGTTTTCCATGACTCTTAGCTTTCTTCTTTAAACTTCTGAATTATTTATTTTATTTTCAGTTTTTTTATTGAATGCAAGACACAAAGGAAAAGGTTTTTTTCCCAGTTAAACAATTTTTATTAACTAATTTTAGTTTACTTTAGTTTTTGAAGTTCGTTATCAGTTTTATATACTTAATATGAATCAAATCTTCAATTTACGCTAGAAATGCTTAGCAGATAAAAATCTTTCAATGTGATATGAGGATTTTTGTCTAAGATTGTAGATTTTTTGTTATTTAGGCCAACTTATCTCATATCACTTTACAATAAGCTATATGCATCATTCTAGGTTACCTTAAATTCCCAGCTTAAATTATTTACCATCTTTCACATAATTTTTCTTGTATTAAACTAAAAGATTTCTCAAACGGTTTAAAGCAAAATTCGCTTGTACTTAAAACCACTGAAAACGAAACATGAGGTTTGCTTATGGCGGAATTTAACTAGCTTTTTTTGACTGTAGTCTCACATGTTCCTGCTGCGCCATCCAATATTCATATGCTGCAGCATAATTTCGGACTAAATGAAACTGCATCGCCAGCGAACGGACTGCGCATAAATAATTAATCATGATAGGTGGAAATGTGAGTATGGCCGACTACTGGACACTCATTAGTAGCCGAGGGAAATCAGAAAACAAGAATAAGCAAATAAAAACCGATAAATCGCATGATGGATCATGTGTATATAATGCATTATAATAAATTATAATTTTAGCTATCTAAATTCTTAGACTTTTTCAAATTTAAAGATTTAAGTAACATTTAAGTAACATCTGAAAGGAAATTAAAAAAATCAAATGCTAGACTATGAATATATAATAAGCAGATGCAGTATATATATCTAATACGCATATGTTTCTTACATATTGGCTGCAAGAGTTGCAGTTCATATAAATTAAAATGCTATACTCAACTTATCATCTTCAAAAAAAAAGAAAATTCGAAAAACCCAATGAGAAATATATTGCATATGCCCTAAAAATACTACAATCTCCAAAGAGTAGTCCGGAAATGCGATAAGTGCCAGATAGGCTTGCTCATTACCTATGCTCATTGGAAACCGAAAATATGCGAGAAGTGAGAATACTATATTAAAGCTGTAAAACTCGATGAAAATGATGTAGAGAGCGGAGTTTCCCTAAAATGACTGAACATAAAGTTGAACTTAAAGTTCCGAAAACATCATATTCCCCAGCATGTACAGTTGTTTTTTTTTTGAGTTATAAAAAATAACTGTATTTTTGTAAATTGCCCACGCGGCGTGTCTATTTCTGTGATTGCCCAAAAGGACGTTGCAGCACGTTGAAAAAGGCAGGCGAAAACAGCAAACAAACTACGAAGACGGGTCAGCAGCCGCAGCACCAGCCACCCTCCTCCCCCTTGTGGAATCTGCAACAACAACAACAGCTGACAGTGCCAGCCAAAAGTTTGACACGCAATCGGGAGGCGGCACTTTGTGTTGGGTTTGGGCCGACTGAATCGAATTTGTTGGACTTATTTTTTCTTTTTTTTTGTTGCTCACTTTTGGGATTTATGTGTTAACGAATGTGCCATAGTAACCGAGTGCCAGACTGCTTAAGTGACCGACTAGGAAATACCCTGCAAAGCGCAAAAACTGCTATGAAAAATACTAAATAATCTGCAAAGAGAAACTGTATATACAAAAGATTTATGTCTTTAGATATCTTGAGCATTGTTATATATAGCTTAAATTAGATATATATATATCTCATATAGTAAGCCATAAATGTAACTAGACATAGTGTATAGAATATATAATACAAAGTATATTTAAATTATTTAAAATATATGCTTTCTTAGTCTTTTGTAAAATAATATAAAAAGCGCATCAAAAGAACAAACTAACCGTACATAAGTTGCAGCTGCCGGTTTTCGTAATTCAGTTCACGACATTTAACACAGTTACACGGATAATCACTTAAGCTGTTTCTGATAGCAGGAATTCAATAATAAATCAGGAAGCATGCGTTGTCATAGTGCGACGTTCCAAGTAAATCTTGTTAAAGTTTTCGAATTCCACTTGAGTTCGATGTTTTTTTGTGTGCTCACGCCTCGAATTGAAAGTCATGTCCAGGGTGACTGCTAGTAAATTATATATGCTCATCTATATATATATATATATATATATATATATATACATAAAATATACTATATGTGCACACTTGATATGTATAGGCAAGTGCAAATAAATTTCAACTTCAAGTTGCAAATAGTTGTTCTTCCGAATATGTGAAAAGTTAAAGGGAGATGGGTTACCGGAGAGTTGGGAGATGGGAGACCGACAGACTAACAACTTCACGCTAAATTTGCGTGCCAAGGACATGGCTCAGGTTCCTCCGTCTGGCAGCTCAACTTTTATTAGCCCATTTTGCTTTAAAGCTTATCGTGTTGCGCGCTGCGAGTCGTTTTTGCCGTTTGCTTTATAAACTTTTATGACGCGATTCTGTTCATGTTGTTTACTTAAAGCAGGCAGACATTTTAATTTGCGTTAAATGGCTAACTAACGGTGGCTTTTTAGCGGTTTTAAAGCTATCACGCGTGTGCACTCAACAGAAAAGGCAGGAAAGGGATGTCTTAAATCGGACAACAACGTTTAGGTTATTAACCTCAGAGAGAGCGAAAGAGAGAGAGAAAGAGAGAGAGAGGGAGAGAGAGAGAGAGAGCCACTGAGTTCTCTAGATATCGAAATATATATAATTACATATATAGAATGAAATCAATTGGTTATCTGATTATCCATTTCAGGTGACCTGTCCGGGCGAATCTTTGCCATTTCCTGATACGTCAGACTCTCGTTGTTCGTTAGTATCTTGAAGGATTGATTCTTGCCAACGATACCAATCGATATATTCAGTTCCTGATCGCTTGAAATGGCCGAGGCTATGGCCTGTATGCCGTGACAAATGATTTGATCCTTGGAACTCTGTGCGAATGCATGGCCGAATCGTGCCAAATACGAACGCGATCCCTGCGAACGACTGCCAATGGCCATGGCCTTGCAGTTGAAAACATTCGCCGAGGGCATTACCTGAAAGATATGAGTACCCTTCTCATCGTAGCCGGCCAGCAGTAGGCCCACTCCGAACGGACGACGATCGTATCGCTGCGTGCTCAATTGCATCTTGTTGCCCAATGTGTTGACCAGTCGTGATACGGGAAAGCAGTTGCTATACGAGTGCTTGTAGCTCAGGCACTCGGTACGTAGGTACTGGCTGAGTACGCGAGCATCTGCTGTAATGCCCGCTATGGAGATGCCCACATGATCATCGATCGAGATGATCTTTGGCTGCGATATGCCCATCTCGGTTGAGGGCTTCGATAGTGCCACTAGCACCGCATAGTCCTGCGACTTGAGACCCACGGTAGCTGTGCCCAGATTGACCGCTTCCATTGCGTATTCGATCTGGAAGATGCGACCCTGTGGACTCCATACCGTGACATCGCTATCGTATTGATTTCGAAACATGTTAGCGATATAGAAAATATAATAATAATAATAATAATTGGCTGTTCAGAATTCAGAAAATATAATATCTTATGTGACTCTGTTTATGGGGAATTTTAAAATTTTGTCTGCTGTCAGTTTAAATAAATAAACTCAGAGATCTCAGCTATTAAAGAAGGTAGAAATAGTAAATTTGGTATAGAAGTTCATTTATATTAAATACAAAGTATTGTTAGGCGAAAAGTTGTGTGCGTTGCACGTATGTCACCCAAAGTGTTTTTTTCGATTATTCCACAAAGTTTTGAGAATATTGATTTTATATTTGGAAAACGGATGGGTAATCGTATTTTTTAACTATAAACAAAATTTCAAAACAATCGCACACGAAACATAAATGATTTCCCTTTTTTTCTTGAATTTTATGGGTTTTTCAATAGATTTCTTGAATGTTTCTTTACTCTAAAGAAATTTCCTTAGTTTACTCGCTACTTAATGCAGTTTATTTTCAAATATTTTTTTTAAGAAAAAAGTATATCAAAGATAGCTTATCACAGGCCTACCTTTAGATAGTTCAGACTATAAATCTTGTGGTTGTATGTACAGCTCATGTGGGAATTTTACAAACCCAACGCGAGTTTCTTGAGGTTTCTTGTGAATTTGGAGAAATTCCAAGTCTGCACTTTATATAATATTATTCATCATCTAAATAAATCTCTAGTCCCTGGTGTAATTGCGGCAAAGGTCAACAAGTTCTGACTTGTCGGTTGTTTTCGCCTGCCATGTGGCAAATATAATAAAATTGCAGCACACTTTTTGCTCATGGGTTAAATTTGTGTCTCGAGGATACGTGGAGGGGTACACAAGACTCTCGGGAGGCAAAAATGCCGACTCGCAGTCAGAGTAAATAAACACACACATAGCATACCTCAAATACACACACACACACACACACACTCAGAGAGTGCTCCAGCATTGAGATTGTCGACAGACGCGTGAAAATTTGCGTCTTCCTTTTGCCGCGTCGCATTTGCATTAATTTCATTTGGAAAATGCGTTGAGTACGGACAAAAAAGAAAGAGAAAAACTTGAGAAATCCCAACATGTTGGCCAAGGGATGGATAAGAATGAACCAGTTCCTTTTTTTGATGCTATTTTAGTTCCGTCGAAACTGTTTCAACCGTTAGAAATGGGTAATTCTTAGTAGAATATAATATTTCTGTTTCTGATTTTAATGTTATTTCAATTTTGTTCACTGAGTAAATAATCCTATACAAATTTAGTTTTACAATAAAATAATAATATTATGAAATAAATAAAAATTGTATATAAAAAACTTGGAGAACTCAGGGAAATTGAACTAGTTCTTAAGTTAAATACAAATTATAAAAAATAAATAATGTAATATTGTAATTATATTCTATAGTAATATACCAAATAAATTAATGAAACTAGTTCTTCATCTAGTTTTAGAAAATCGAGTTCATTTAAACTGGTTCCAACGTGAACCCCCATCGAACCAAATCGGTTCTCTTTCCCTGCACCCTTGGGAGAGTATTAAATTTGCCTTGTGGTGACTTGGGAAAATCCTTCACACTTTTGACATTTATTTGAAAATGGTTTTAGCAGCATTTGCATTTCCTTTTTGGGCTCAAGCTTAATTAGTTTTAATTATGTTATAATTGTAGCGCACTTCAAGCCAATTGTTTGGCAGCCTGAGTTTTCGTGGAAAACGAGTAATAAATTTTCATTTAACAACTGCCAGATGTGAGAGCCGAAAAGGTCTAGGCGCCGTGAAAGCGAAACACGGGCAGAGGGAAAGATGGAGCTTTAATTGACTTTGGCGTGGGGAAATTTTCAGTTTATTTTTGGCACTTGTCAATTGACATTTGATTTATAGGATTTTCACAGCAGAAAGAGGGAAAAGGTTAATTAAAAATCAGTTACCAATTATATGATAATCACTAAATTTGATTAGTTTTCGTTCTCGACGAGCTGCAAAGCTGCGCGCACTCTGTGGCCCATTAAGACAACACGCCCCTCGCCGTTGTGGGTGGACACCCCGAGCACTAGTCGCTCGGCTGCCACGCCCAACGCCTACCTAGCAGGCTGTAAAGTGGTCAACACACCGCAACGCTTTGCCGCAGCGTGGCGCCCACAAATTACACGCAACGCGCGCGTTGGCAATTTGCATGAGATGCCATTTTTCCGTTGTGGGCGTTGCATAATTTTTTGCTGCCACTGTGCAGGCAGGCAGCAGGCAGCAGTCAGGCAGGCAGGCAGACTGCGCCAGCCGAAAAATGTATGCAATGGAATCCATTAAACAGACACATTATGCGCACATTTTGATGCCGAGACGATCGTCTCCCCCGCCTTGCCGTCGCTCCACGATTGCCATTAAAAGTTGCGAAGCGTAAAATCAGTTTTCGGCTTTATCAAAACTTTAACTTTTCCGCTTTTCCACTTTAATCAATGCCGCCCCCGATATTCGCCATATTCGCCAATAATTTCCTCTTAAGCGAGACCCAGAGTTGATTCATTAAGGCGAAACCACGAGTTTATTAAATGAGTGTGTGTTTTTCTTTCACAATAAGGTAAGAAATATTACAGGATGGCATGATTGCGATATGAAAAATTGAATGAAAAAAAAAAAAATAGACAAGAAATCACAAGCTTACAAAAGTTAATTTTTTCTTTAACAAGTAGAGTGCCATTTCTTGGAGTTAACGTAGTTCCAAAAAGTGTTTGGCTATACCTTGTGCTGCATGCAGTTATATGCCAGATTGTTACCAAATTTTGTAGCTCTAACTCTAATAGTTTTAGAGTTAAAGTTGTTCATACAAAAACATAAACAGGCTCATTGGCTGGAGAGTTATTCTCCTCGGTTAGAAACTTATAGTATTCTTCTAACATATGCCTTGCATACCCTACGCCTTACAGTTCTACCTTAAGCCTCGAACTGTCATAAGATATTTACGTACTTGGACTAAAATTAGTATTAAGTAGAATTAAGTAGCTTTATTTCGCATAAATTATCAACAAATAATCACAAACTTCATTTATTTTTGTTACTATTTTGCAATTGGAATCTCTGCTGCTTTAGTTCGCATTAAGAAAGCATTATATTAAACGCATCTTGGACGATGTGCAGATTAAATTTCATGCTCAACCGATTGTTGGGAATTTAAAAAGTTTCGCACTTGACATCTGTCTCGGGCACCCGGGCCGCGGAGAACGCGTGCAGTTTACGCAGCGTGGAGCGCATAGCTCACAATTAGTTGTATGTTTAATCCCCGACAACACCAGCTACAATAATAATAACAACGAGAGAAGAAGGAAAAAAAATACAAAATAACAAGAAGAATATGTCCGAGTAGGATGTTAAGAGAGACGACAGCCTCGATTAGCAGTGGCCATGATGGCGATACCACCCCACCCCGCATCCTCTGCCATGTCCTCGCCCAGTAGTAATTCCAACTCAAGGACTTGTGTACATTTTACAGCTTAAATGTGCGGCAATTAGTCTAGCAGGCACTGCTCAGCCCTAACCAGAAGAGACATTGCGACAGGGCTTAAAGAGTTGCATTTACTTTTTAACTATCGACCCCAAGCAGCAGTTGCTGCTCCTCACTTATTGCAGCTATTCTAATTCTGATTGAAGTGTTACTGAGACCCCAAGAACTTCAACTGTTTTAACACTTTTTCTATCTCCCTCAACTCACATGGTAAATAGGTTTATTGAGCAAATAAATAAATTATAAATAAATAAGAAGGTTTATTAAGAATAAGTTTAAATAAGAAGGTTTATTATTGTTTAGTTCTAGAAAAAGTCTTGCTTTTTAATTATTTTAAAAGGATTTATTTAAATAATTAAACCCATGAAATTGCTTACTTAAATTAATTGAAAACAATCCAATTTACACAAATATTTTTATTTTTGTACCCATATTTTGTCTATTTTCAAATCAGTTCACATTGGGTAAATAATATATCTTTGCTTAATTTTTTTTTTATTTATTCTGTTTTAGTTACATATCAGTTTCAAGTATGTTTTTCTTCAATTCAAAATAATATTTATTTTTTTTATTTTTTATTTTATTTAATTTTTTTTTTGTGTATATTTATATTGATTTTAAGCCCGTGATTTATTCTTTCGAAGTGCTCTTAAAATACTTTTATATCAATTAATTTCGAATTCTTTGGCTTGGTTAAACAATTCGATTTAGTTTTAATATGCTCGCAAAATTTGTGCATAATTTTCAATGCCACGACAAGTGTGAGAAATCTCGCTAAGTTCTTCGCCAAACTTGTCTAATTCCTGTCGCAAAGCTCTGCCAAAACTCGCAACTTGCCTTGCACATTTTGTGAGGTTACGACACAAACTTGCGGTTCGAATCGAATATAAACTTTAGCGCGTCTGTAGCAGTACCGCAACTGCGACATGCCGCGACCCTACCCTGATACGCTGCCAACCTCTGCCCGCGATTCTAAATATAAAATGCTAACAGTGCACAAAATTTCAATAAACTTGGCCCTTTGGAACGGCAGCACGACAGCACGCATCGAGCGAGGAACTTGGAGACTTGTGCGAATGCGGTCTGCGGATTGCTGGGCTGTTAACAAAATCAGTGAATATATTCGCGAATGCACTCACATGGTGAGAACTTGATATCGACACGCTTGTTGGCTTCTCTCTTCCGCAGCGCCAATGGAGCAAAACCTTTAAGCTGTTCGAGCTACGTTGCAATCTATTTATTTATGGTGTATCTTTCAAGTAATAGACGATTGTGTTTTTGTTAGATTCTAATTTGCATTTCAAGGCAAATACAATAAATCCCTTTTTTACATAAACAATTTATAAGCCTTGTAGCAAAACTCACAGCAAGCACTTGTCATATTTTTGCTGTATAAAAATGACGAATTCCTCGAAAATGCCAATCAATATATATGTATTTGCATCGCGTCTAGTCAGTATCTAAATCAGTATCAACATATCGGGATCTTTGGGTGCTTTGCATACCGCTAAACGGAGTCCTAACAGTATGGGGAATGTATTTTGATTGCGAATTCCTTGGTTGCCCCAAAAGTATGTAATAATAGAAGTACAACAGGATTTTACGACTTGCCGGTTGTCAAAGTATCCCACTGGGTGTGTGTTGCAGACTTTCCGGGAAAAGCCGAACAATGAAATTGCCGTAGGTCTTGGGGGGATTATGGTTCATTCTCGTAGAGCTTATCCATTTGTCGCCTCGGCTTGTGTCGTCTCTTTCGTACGCTATAAAACCTGATGATGGTCGACGAATGAACGCTTTGCAATAATAAAAATTCGTTTCGGGCGCCTTAAATTATGCAACAGTAAATACGCGCTCGATTTTTATGGCGCTACTATAGTCAGTATATGTATCTGCCTCGAAATGCGTCTTTTATGAGGCTTAGTTTGGATTTACTGGCACTTCTCTCTCTCTCTCTCTTAAAAAACTTCTCTAATTGCCTTGGCTCATTTAACACTCGACCCTTACGACAAGTCCTGACAAATTGCATGCACCATGATTGAAGCAACCATAAATCACACTGTCTGCCAGCAGTAATTGTGCATCGACTTGTAGCCAGTCAAAATACTTAATGACAGTGCCAGAAATTGCAGTTTGCCCCCAACGTGGCTGATTGCAGCTGCAGAGGCAGCCAATATTTTGCATGATGATTCGCATTGATTTATTGACGGCATATCGCTTATTAGACCCTGTCGTTAGGACAGAAAATGCCTCATGAAAAGCTCTGATTGTCGGTTGTAACCGTTGAGGTCTATTCGGCTTATAGATGCGCAGTCGAGTGCAAAAGCTTTAGGCCAAATGAAACGTTTGCTGACTGTCTAATGGGTCACTGCAGTGGAATTATGATTGAAACCCCAGGCAGGTTTCTCGACTTGTAGAGATACCCTTCACCTACGAAGTGTGTGTAGATTAGATACTCAAATTGCTGGGTTTATAAAGTTTATTTCGTAATTCTCAGTTCGAAAGAAGCCTCTTAAATACAATTAATAAAGATTTTTTAATATACCTGCTTATATGTAAAATTTGAACAGGAAATTATGTCTAGAAACTAGTTTAGAATTTTAAAATTTTGTAAGTTTAAAACTTTAATAAAATTTCACTTGTATTTCAAATAATTTAAATTCAAATTTTTTTCAAATTCTTATTTATGTTGGTAATTTTAATAATAATAATTATGCATATATGTAAAATTTGAACAGCAAAATATGGCTAGGAAATTTGTTTATTTCTAATACTTTAGATATAAATTGATAGCTTAAATAGTGTAAATACTTAAATAATTTTAAAAATTGAATTTATTTTAATTTTACTTTTATCTCCAACTAATTTAAGTCTAAATTATATTTTAATTTTTAATGTATATTGGTACTTTTAAATATTTTTGAGTCGACTGCTCTTAGTTGACGTTAAATAAATAAATTAAATAAAAAACGGGTACTGAATTCAAATTATAGACGTAAAAATATAATATAATAAGTTAAATAAATTTTGAATAAAAATACAGAAATAAAAATGAATACATATAAAACAATAAAATTTAAAAAAAATACAATTTTAAAAAAAAACAAATAAAATGTATAAATTTTAATTTTAAAAAGTAAAGCATTCTACAGTGCATTCCATAGACAATTTACAACTGTTTTTTGTTTAAATTCGTTATCTTAAATGCAAGTATTGAAATATAATATGCCATACTATTTATAAAAAAATTCACAATTTACTTGAAACTCTGCAAAGAAAAATAGGAAATAAATCGAGGCTTATAATTAGCAGACTGCTTTTACAGAACTGCCACAAAGACCTTTGTCTCTCGACTTACATCGTATTTCTACGAGTTGTAAATGTCACATCGTATATCGAATTTCATATGTCAAATGGCATAGCCAAATTTATAAGCTTGAGTTTTGCTTGAATTTGATTTTGATGCGAATTGAATTCGATTGCAAAATGTCAAAATGCCATTGCTCTGGCATTTGTATGGCACATGACACCTGCGACAAGAATTCATCATCAAACGGTCATTACACACAATTGATTCAGTTGTAATATGCTGTCTCTCTCTCTCTCTCTCATGCTCACTTTGTTTACACAGTTGCAGTGGCATGCAACAATCCATACCTCGCTCTCGGATTGCACATACAGCTTGCCATGATAAGTGTGTGCGGTGCGAGCTTTCCCTACTCCTACTCCCTTGCCACCTATTCATCTCCCTTTACCGTTCGTGGAAGTCCAAAAAATCTGTGAATTCATTTTCCATGCCACACCCACAAACTGCTTTTGTTCGCATCCAACAGACTGTGCAATTTCCGTTATGGGAATCTGCGACTGAATGGAATTTCAGCTCAAATGGATCATGCCAATAATTCTATCAAGCTGTTCGATATATCGTACATATTCTAGAAGCACTCTATTTAATGTTTTTTAATTAACTCTTTGATTTAATTACACTATTTATTTGACTTATCTACAAGTAAATTCCTTTTTTATTTAATTCAGCAATTATCAAAGGCATACCTTTTTTAAAATACAGAAATTTAATTTATATATAAAAACACTTCCAGTTGCCTTGAGTTTATCTGTATTTTTACTCTTGTCTCTTTAATCGCCCAAATCCACATATGACTGATAAAGATAGCATAACTCGCCTAATTTCCACACAACAAGGTCGGTTCTAACGACTGTTGATCTTTCAAATCGCAAGTTTTGGGTGTATAATTTCAGATAACTTTAGCTACCTTTAAGTATGTCAAGGTGCTGGTTTTGGCGTACTACAAAAACGCGTAGCCAGTTGAGAAGTTCAGTTATTTGTGCCTGGGAAAGCATAGCGCAACGATGTCCAGAATAATTTGGGTGGTGAGTAGCTTTACGATTATTTCTGTTTTTTTTTTCACAATTGAACTATCGATTTCTGTTTAGCTTACAGTTTTGGCTGCACTGAGCCTGCAACTCGGCCTGGTATGGAGTAGCTGCAACGTGTGCCAGTCAGCCAATAATGCAGCCTGCATCAACCAAACCTCTTTCCATCTTTGCTTCGGCGGCAGCATACCCAACACGGATCAGACCTTCACTTGCCCCGATGGCTTGGTCTGTTCGGAGCATCCCAATATCTGCTTTCAACGCACTACAGTGCCCTCCAGCTGTGGCGATACCAGCAGCTGTGGCCTCTGCAACTCGGACCAAACCTTCGCATGTACCTCGTTCAACACATTCGCTTTTTGCTACGGCGCCTTAACACCCTCCACCGTTAATGGAACCTGTCCTACGGGCCTCTTCTGCGATGCATCCAATCCGAATATGTGTGTATCGACATCTACGTCAGACTCGATAATTTGTAATTCCAATTAAATTCAAGAAATCGATATTTTATTTATTTTTTTTTTTGTATAAGTTTATCCCTTCCTCTATCCATCCAACTATTCATCTCTTTATCCATTTATAATTTCATTTATCCGTTCATAAAACTTTAAATCTATCTATCTATCCAGCTATCTATCTACCCATCTATATATCCGTCTATTTATCCATCTATCTATCCAACTATCTCTCCATCTATCCACCCATCCATCTACCAATTTATCTCTCCATCTGTTTATCCAACTGTCTATCCATTTATCTATCTATCTACCCATCTTGCTGTTCATCTATCTATCCATCTATCTATCCAACTATATATCCATCTATATATACCAATCCGTCTATCTATCCATCTATCTATCCATCTATCTTTCTGATGAGTAGATTCATCTATCTACCCATCTACCCATCATACATATCAACAACATTCCAAACGTTTATCTAGCAATTTGCACTTGTTTGTTTGCTGGTTAAGTTGTTATTATTTAAATAGACCACTCCTCCTAGAATTTTGTGTCGGATTTGCAGTTGATCTAGGTCTCATAATTGGCAGACACGTGCGTGTTTGTTTTCCATGACGATTCCCAAGCACTTTAATTACCTGACAGCTATTTTTACTGGCATTTTGTGTGCTTCTGCGTGCGTTCATCAAGAGAGAGGGAGAGAGAGAGAACAGCAGACGAGTCCCCCCTTAATTAGAGCAGCGTTCAAAGAGACGCACACAGAAGCGCACAAAAGCCCAAGTATCTTCGTCAACTGCACTCACACATATTAAAAAATGTAATAATTTTCTCAGTCTAGAGTGGTAAATGATAAGTCACCCTGTACCTCGACTTTCAATAGGTTTCTAAAATTATTTGTGTTGACTTTCTAAGGAGAACAAATAAGTAACTTCTGTATTGTATCTTTTTGAACTAAACAGGAACAACTTGTTTAGGTCTTCTCTCGCGCTACTTGTTCACTTTAAATTTGGCCAACTTGATGGTATGTGCCCAATCTAAGCTCACCTGTTCCGTATGTACTCAGGTACCTTGTGTTCACACCAAGTTGCGAGCGTTGTTCCTTTTTGCGCTACACAATTCACAGATTCGCCGCCAACTCGCTGCAATTAGGCTCCTTCGCCTTCACCCCTTTCGCTTCCCCTCCCAATCACTTCCGCAAACACCTGAGCAGGCTTACTGCAGACCTTCGCTACGTTCTCCTGCACGGAGTGAGGCGAGTCTCGCCTTCAGCCAATCATTTGACCATTCTCTCTGTTTTCCAACGTCATGTTTGCTTAAAAAATTTACGTGGTTTTGATACCTTTTTTTATACCCGTCGCGCATTGAAAATGTTCGAAAAGGGTATACCAATTTTGTGCAATTAACAGTCACATCTGAATAACTAGCAGAATCGATTAAGCTATTTCTGTCTGTTTGAACACATATATCTCAGCTATTATTGAAACTAGCGGCAACAAATTTGACCTGCAAGTTTCAGACTATATTTCAAGTTTCGGGAAATCATAGAAACATTACAAAATATATATAGTTTTCAAAAAGTCTGTAAAGTTTTTGACGTGATCATAGCTAAAATAAAGTATAAACATATTTAAATACTTAGGGTATCTGACTGTCGGTCTCGTTGGTTGTCTCGGATTTGTGTACCTGCATGTGGGTGTGTACGTTAGTGTGTGTGTGCGTGGTTATATGATTCCTTGCTTCAATGTATATGTGCGCGAGTTTCCGTTTCCGCTCGCTAACATCGTTGGGCTGCAGTGCACGCTAGAAAGTACCGCCAAGAAGGTAGCACAGCTTGATAAGTAGTTTGGACACAACAAGTTATGTGAAGCGTTCTTTAAAGTGCTGCATTTTCTATAGAAATATAGAAGAAGCACTTAAAAAGTAACTAAACCTAAATAGAAATTATTATAAATTAAATGAAATATGATAATATAATATACATTTTTGTAAGTAAGCTATAAGCTCATAAAGAACCAAATTTGTATTAATTCTTAAAATACTAAAACTTTGAAGGTTTATCGCTTAGTAACTTTTCCAATTTGTGCTGAAAAATTCGAATTTTTGTAATTTAAAGAACATCTAAATTTTGGTGTATAGATATCTCAATGTTTCTGTTTGCTTTGTTTGCACATTTAATTTTATTTGTCTTGTCAGATATTTGGCGGATTTTTCTGTCCATGTTTCGACTCTCTCTATTTGTCTTTATCTCTCTCTTTCTTATTCAATGCGCCCTGTACACACAGCACAGCACAGCACGTGTGTGTGTGTGTTGTTTGTGGGACCAAATGAATTTTTAATTTTGCAAATGAAGCGTTTTATTTAAAAGTAATTTGTGGCTTGTTCTCAAGTGTCTGAGTGCGCGAGTGTGAGTGCCTGAGTGTGAGTGTTTGAGAGTGGGTTGAGTGTGAGTGTGAGTGTTGTGTGTGCTCCTGGGTGTTTTATTTAAAAACTTTGAATCTCTTGTGTGCTTTTGCGATAAAATAAAAAAGTTCTTGCTATGTTGTAATTCGACTGTCTTTCGAGGAACTTCTACGGTGAATTTGCTGATGAGTGTATGAGTATGAGTGTATGAGTTGTAGTATGTTGTGTTTTTTTTTGACATGACATGAGTGTCATTAAAAAAGGATGATTGAAGAAGACAACGTAACCAAAGGGATTACTTGCATTCGATTTCCCCGAAAACCTGTGTCTCTTTAGCATGCAAAGTTGTGATTTTTTTGTTTGGTTTTTCTGGGGCACTTTGTTCTTGAACTGTTTAAAATTACATTCATTGCATTTGTCCCAAAATCGCATACTTTAGAAAAGCTTCTTATGATGTGCATACAGATTTGACAAATGCTTTCAATAAAAGCCCGAGGAAAACCATGGCCAAGCATGTAAATATTCAATTCTTTTTTATTTTTTGTGCCAGAACTGTTTTCATCTATCTACAGACTGCTTTCTCTTTTTCTCTATGCACTCGCAAAGCACAATGACCAAAATCCGACCCAATTCCGAATGCCACGTAAGCCGCACAGGTAAATTTGATTGTTTGTTCATTTGGCCACACATTGGAATTCATGGAATTCATGGAATTTGTTGGATTGTTTTGGGAGCACATTCATCTACCAAAGTGCAGTGTGAACTATACAAATAAATTTGCTTTGTTTTCAGCTCAACGTTTTTTTTTTATTTTTTTTATTTTCTTAATAAAATTAAAATATAAAAATTGTGCAGCATATGCTAATAATAATGGTATGTAGAACATGAAAGCATTTAAATTTAATAATTTATTATATTTGCACATGGCAGGCATGACTTTAGGGCCAACTGCTTAACGAACTTTTGTCCTTAGACCAACTGAGTTTGGCAACAACAACAGTTTTGTCCATTAACAACGAATTGTGCCTTAACGTTTTCGACTTTGCCTGCCGGAAATTGTTCCAACATTTGTTGTGGTTGATAAGGCCAAACGATTTGCCATATGCGCATAACCAAAACAGAGGCTAGTCCAATTTTAACTTGGCTGTAACTTGCGTAGCGTAGTTACTGTTGACTTCCATGCTAGGCAAATTGAGCTGCGGTTTCTGTCAGCAATTCCAGGACTTTTCTTTCTTTGCCCCAAAACCTTCTCCTGCCTTCGAAATCAGCCGCATTTGCCACTCGCTCGTTGTCTGCGCTTGTTGCATGCGGCCAACGACTCTGGCTGCAACCTAATTATGGCCAGAAGAGGCAACTGCCAACTGGCAGCAACGAATCATGCAAATGAGTTTAAAATTGCGCAAAAAAAACCGCCTAATGTATGCACTGTGCTAACTTCATTTCGTCAACTTGTCCACGGCGGCTCGCGTGACGAAGAATCGGCGCAAAGTTCAAGCTCAGCCGATACGCCCAGGGTTGCGAAGGTCAAGTCGGGGGTGACCCGGATCCAAGGCCAAGCGGGGCAACTGACAATGGCAGCGGGCTGATTATTGTTTCAATAATGAAATAGTGAAAACACATTGCTATTTACTATCGACACGGAGGTCAGACTGCTGACGTATACGTTCTGCATTACGTATACGCCATGTGGGTCGATTTGTTAAATGGCGCACGCAATGTTTAATGCTTTTAAATTGCCACTGAATAGTTAATAAACTGAATTCATTTATGTGTATCAGCTGCGGAAGAATGAAGTCAATTCCATTGAAATTTGTTTGCCAAATATCCTCGAGGAATTTTTGCTAATAGAAATAATAATAGTTCATTAATTAATTTGATTACGCAAGCCTTAATTATGCAGCATTGAGATAATATCTTATAATTTTGAACGATGATATGAAGTAACCTAGTTATGCAAACACACACACTCGCGGCCATTGCAATATACTCATTAATATGCGAAACGGCATACAAACATAGCATACACTCGGGCGCTTGGACATGGGCGCAGCTAACCAAGCATAAAAAGAGAAGCAAAGGCAGAAACAGCGACAGTAAAACAAATGTTTATTTGGGTCATTATGAGAACATGAGCAAGTAGATAATAGAGAGAAGGCGAGCGGAAGAAATATGATATATCTATGGTCTTTGAACCACAACTGCTTCGGGTTAGCAGCTTGTGCTTGAATGGACCCGAATAATAGGTCGAAAAGCCAACAAAAACCTGAGCTGATTTAATGCGGCGATAATGCCCGATAAAATTGAAATTGATTAATATGCAGGTAAGGCGAGGTGGTCGCTTAACCAAACCTCAAACACACCAAGAACCTGAGGACACTCTGTACATTCCGAAAGCGAGTGGCTTATGCCCTCACCGGGCGTCACATACGTAATACATGGCAAATTCATGCAAATCACAATCATAAGTTTCGCAGATGTGTGTGTGTTACATATACTACTATATCCAGTCCAGGATTGGATGGTAAGCAGGTTTCGGGTAGACGGCAAGTGCTGCTCACAGTGCTGCAGGTCGAGGTAGCTGGTCTGCTTTATGGCTTCATGTGGTCGTAAAAAATACAGCTCGTGCTCACTAAACAGGAATTGGGTCGTAAATCGTAACTTTAAAAAGCGGACATAACCTCAAAAAGGAACAAATACAAGAAATCAGAATTACAGATGAGACTTAAAGCCCTTGGCTCTTTGTTCGAAACATAAGTAACTCTCTTTATCTTAGCTTAAGAATTGCTTTAAGTCTTGTTCATAAAAATTCTTTCATATTTGACAATATTTGTAAATATTAAATAAAAGGTACGTGAAGAGAAACAAGTAACGGACAAGATACATTTGCCCAAACTTAAGGCTCAAGCGATAAAGTCAATGCCAGCTCCAATGACAATCTAATGATTTTAGGCAAATTTATGTGTTTGTTTGACTTGGCAGCTTAAATCAAAAACTAATTAAGCTGCGTATGGCATAAAGGAGCCTGCATGCCAAATTTGGTATGCCTGGCTTTTGTTATAGCTGAGATATAGATGTTCAAACGAACGGACCATGTCCTTTCTGTAGTTAACAGCAGCGTTAACAGGCTGCACCAGTTAACAGCGTGGATGCTGTTAGTGTATTGCAGCAGCCTCTGTTAAAGCTTTGTTTACTGCGTGCGTCGCTGTTAGCAGCTCGTGGTACGCTCTCGCTGGCATCTTTGCTGTTATTGTTGTTGTTGCGTTGACATTGAACTAGTCGCATGAAGTTGTTGTTTCTTTTGTTATAAACATGAGCTAGGTATGTCGACTCCCGACGTAGATCTCGCTCCCAACGCAGGCGCCTCACGCATAGGGTGACCATGTTTCTAGGCGGCTGCACGGGAAGTGATGGATGAGATACCCTGTGTTGAGTAAGATGATAGAGTATTTATAAATTTAAAAAAAATTTTGGTATCAATTTTAAAGCTCTCGAAAAAATATAAGAATATGCTTAAGTAGGAATACCAAGTGAGAAATTAAATTGTTGACTGGTTGCTCCATTATATAAGATTATTCTATTTTTTTAAGTTGATCCAGCAAGTACTTTATGGATTGTATTGTAAATTTCTATTTATGTTTGATATATATATATATATATATATTTTTTTTTTTGATTGTAGAGCAATTTCGAAAGATAGTTCGCCTTAATTATAAGTTAAAGAATTATGTTAGTCTTTGGCCCGAATATACAAATTGTGGAATCAATGTGCTTCACGCTGGGCCTAGAATATGAAAATTTAGCTCATATTTTAATGATAATTGAATTTATTTTGGATTGGAAATGCACTCATATATCACAGCATGCTGCATCGCAATCATGCCTAAACTGGGTACAGCTGTTGCGCTGTTTAGTTAATTGCAGATAAGGGACAAGGACGCAGCACCCTAATGCGGGAGTGATGCGAATGCGGGAGATAAATTTGCCATTCGCTGCATGTGTTGCACGTTGCATGCAGCAGCAAAAAAAAAAAAAACAATTAGCAATTGCTGCGTTATGAATCAATTAAATGTTGCACAATGGTAACAAGGACAACGGTTAATTGCGATAATATTATCTTAGCAGCTGGGCCAGCTTGCCCGATCTTGTAAAAACGGGAAAAATGTAAAGTCGAGAAAAAGTTTGTGCTTAATATAAATATGCAGAGTTGTCTTTGGCATGCCGCAGGCTTGATACCCTTCAATTTGTAGCGATACTTTGTTCGGCGTAGGTTGTGGAAAAAGTGTCCGCATAAGCAAGGTGTGCGCTTAAGAGAGGTGTCCGCTCAAGAGAGTTGTGCGCTCAATAAGGGTGCCCGCTTAAATGGGGTGTCCGCTTCAGACAGTTGTCCGCGAAGGAGAGGTGTGCGCTTAAAAGGTGTCTACTTTAGATGGTTGTTTACTAATAGAGTTGTCCGCTTACAAGAGGTGTCCGCTAAATAGAGGAGTTCACTTATAGGAGGTGTCCGCATGAGAGAGTTGTCCGCTTAAGAAAGGTGTTTGCTTAATAGAGGTGTCCGCCTAAAATGGGGGTTCGATTTAGAGAGATGTCCGCTTAAGAGAGGCGTCCCTTAAGGAGGACTTTACTATATAAACAACATTATTTTAGATTCAGTAAAAGTAAAATATAAGTTAGATATAGACGGAAATCAGTCGATAATATCTGTGGTAGTATTACAATATATCTCAGAGTGTTTCCTGACATTGCCAAAATAAATAAACTCGTAGTTTGGGCAACAATTTCAATGGCAAATCGAAGCTGACCTTGGGCAGAGTTGAAAAGTCGACTCCGGATATATATATACATATATAGATATAGCGCTGCTGATTACTGGAGGTGTGGTGGTAGAAAGGGGGGACAAATGAGAAGGGAGGGAAACTTCTAATGCGGTTATACATACCCCATGCCATGCGCGCTGTCAGCGTGGGCTTTGCATACTTTGTGGCGCAACGTTATCCTCATTCTCATCTTCATTTGCCATTTGCCATGTGGCATGTGCCATGTGCCATGCGCCTGCCTCCATTTGCCATTCCCCCCTCCAGGCTGCAGCTGCTGCAATGGGTTGTGGCACGTTTGCTTTCATTACGCTTTTCGGCTTTGTTTGGCTTTGCTGTTTGCGCTTGTGCCACTTTTGCCGCAGTTGCAGCCGTCGTCGTCGTCATCATCTCAACTCATCTGCCTCTGCTTTTTACCTTCATCTGTCTACGTTTTGTGCATGTTATTCGTTCATTGGCTTTGACGTTTCGTTGGCGGCATCGAAACAAAAGTTGAAAGTCTAATGAACCCCTTGGCAAATTGCGATGGCCGCATAAAGCATGGTACACACACTCACACGCACGCACGCACGCACGCACACACACGCACACACAAAAGACTGACTTAAAGAATGTGTGACTGGACGTGCATGCAGCGTTCTTTGGCTGACAATATCTTGGCGAAGCAGCACAAAGTATTTCATAGCAACATTTTCAAGGTTTTACGTACCCATTCACAGTTACTTGCCGTATACCCTGTAAAATGTGTCAGCGTGCACAGGGGCATGCAAGTTTAACTACAGCTTTGAATTCCTTTCGGCTGCACACCCTGTAAAAGTATATATTAAATATACTTTGCATCAATTCATTTCCTTGAAATGTTGAAAATATCTCAAGGAATTTGTGATTTTACCCTTGCACAAACTGTTCGCTAGCTACAGCCATCGCACATATGTATTTTATATGCTCTGTCTCTCTTTCTCTGCATTTCACTTATCCATTTGTAATATTTAACGACGCCGTAACACGCCCACTCCCGGCAACTGGGCTGATTTATCTAATTACGGCAGACACTCGCGCGTAGCGGAATCGTCGACTGTCGGAATCGTATTCGCATTTCTAAGTGTTCAATCAGTCGTCGGGCTAACAACATTATAAGAACGTATGTTGTATTTTCCTAGAAATAAAAAGGCGTCGCCCCATGGAGATATAAACATTTAGCCAAATGTGGCCAATTTTTCAGATTAATGCGTCGCAAGCAGCTTGAGCTGATGCTAAGCCTGCCAGAAAAACACAGAGAGAGAGAGAGAGAACACACAAATATTGAGGGTAAACATAGGATAACAGTCTGGCGGGCATGCAGTGAAGTCTGAATATGCCAGGGCTGGTAAACACTTTGAGCTAGTTCACGAAAATGTTTACAAAAATATTCCTATAGTAGTAAATTTCCAACTTAACCTATTTAATGTATTCATCTATTTTTCTCTTGAACTACTTTCAATCGGGAACTACAAATAAGTTGATCTAGTTCAAGAATATATAGTAATATACTGTAAATATTTATAAAAACTTATAAAAAATCTTGTTACTGCAGTCCTGAGAGCAGAGCTGAATAATTTTAAAAGTAATGTCAAATAATCACTATGAAAATCATTGTCTATGCCAGGGTTGATAAATAAGTTCAAGAATATATAATAATATTAAAGAATTGTTTGTAATAATTATAATAAAAAGAATCATATTCGAACTGTTGTCAAGTATTCTGTATTATAATAATTAGCTACTTATGCTAGGGTTAGCAAATAAGCTAAAATAGTTCAAATAAATATAATATACCTAAAAATATATATTTTAGATATTCGTAACAGTTATCGCTACTGCAGCCCTGAGCTAAATAATTTGCGAATTGTCAAGTATCTCTATTAATTGATACAGTTCAATAATATTTAATAATATATAAGAGATTTTTTTATATATATATATAAAATTTTCTAACTGTTAAGTATTTTGTATTATAATAATTTACTACTTATGCTAGGGTTAGCAAATAAGCTGAAATAGTTCAAAAAAATATAATATACCTAAAAATATATATTTTGGATATTCATAGCAGTTATCGTTACTGCAGCCCTGCGAGCAGAGCTAAATAATTTTCGATTTGTTGTCACTTTCAGCTTCACTGAGCCATGTTCCATTTGTAGAGCAGACAAGGACAAGGACATTGTCACTGAATAAATTTATGGCTTATTTAACGCATCGAGCTTCGTCGAGATTGCAGACAAACAAAAATACGAGAAACTGTTGCCAAAAGCAGTTTTTGGCCATACTGCAAAACTGTGGAATATGTGAATGGAGTAAGAATGGGTAGGGTAGGGTTGGGTAGGGTAGCAGCGCCTTAAATGCCGTAGCAAGTGGAAAATAAAGGCGGTACGTGTTCTGGGTGCCCGCTGCACTACCGCTTTACTCTACTCAAAAAGTTCTACAAGTAATAAAGAAATATGTGATTACATCTTCTTTGAAATCAACTCAAGTTTCGTATATTAAGAGCTGCCTCTATATGCATATGCCATGTTCCATGTTAAGGTCCTTCACGACCAGCCCCGAATACTTTCAACAAGGCACACAAAGTGTCTGAAAAAACCAGACAATATTTCGAGTTGGGATATACGCAACGTGTGTGTGTGTGTGTGCCCTGGACTATATATAGTGTCAGATAGTGCTGGGTCACAAATTCTGACGGCGGAAATTGCAGTCTGTTGTATACAACGCATAGCAACGCCTCCGATAAAAAAAGAAACGGAAACTGTCTATGGGGCTGCATGCTAAATGAAATTTCAGCTCTATTTCTCTCTTCATATCTCCGCCTCTTTTGTGCAGTTCAGGGCAATCATTGCGTATTGCCAATTGACCAGTCAAGTCAGGAACGCAAAAGTAAAGGTCCCGACAGTACAATTATCAAAGCAGGCTGCGTATAGAGGCAGAAGTTGCTAAAGTCAAATGTATACTAAAACAATACATCAGGTTTGGCTCGAAATAGTTCAAAGAAGTTTCCGATTATGTTAAAAGATATTTCGAGTACGGTACCAGAAATTTACACATGCTGCACAGGCACATTGAAACTTAATTTGCCAAAAATGTTTTTCGGGTAATACGAAATCGAGCCGAGTGCGAGGCCTGCATACCGAGTAGACCAGGATTGGATCTATTATTTGTTGTGGGTACCATACGAAATATTCTACGATGTCCTGGGGCTGCTACCAGTATTTGGCAATGACAAACAGTTTAAAATTCAATTAGTTTTCCGCATGCTGCGTCGTTGAGCCTATCTGCCAGTTTGGTACCTGCTACGCTTCCTTTTCGTAGCCGCCGGATGTCTATAATTGCTGTAAAATGATATCACAAGCATCCAAAGGGAATCCGAATGGCCTGCGGCACGTGGCGTGTCAATAACTTACAATTAACAAATCGTTGTGGGCGTGGCCAGTCTGGCGGTCGACCTGCTCCATCTCAAAGCCACTCTACATCTATGTTAATTGATAATAATGACAAAACAATGCCAACTTTGGATGACAAATGTGGCTGAGAGAGTTCACTGACATAGTTCACAGACTGAGAGAGAGAGAGAAAGGGAGACAGAGTGAGGTTGCTGCAACAGTGCCTGCCAAAAAGCAGGCCTCACTCGTTTATATTCATTTAATTTGTGTCGGTGGCAACGCGTTTTTTTGTGGCCTCAGCACATTATATCTTGAGTTGCCAACATGATAAATGATTCGTATACCGCATATTGTATATACCGCATACCGCATAGTATACCCTATGTATTAATAAAAGCATAAGGCGAAATATAAGCTCTGCATGGGGCTTCTTTAAAATTATTTCTATAATTAGTGAATCTTATTATAGCACGCATTATCAATTCAATCTTTGATATGAGCTTGTTTATTTATTGTAAATGATATCAGCCTAAATTAAGCATATTCCATTCCCCATATTAATTACTGAAAAAACAATTTCGTGAACTGCAAAAATATATTTTATTTATCTTGTAAAAGACATGCTCATATATCATATTATTTTTTGCTTTTTGCTCTTTAGTTTTTTTTATCTTCTAGTCTTATTAAAATATATTTTAATTTGAAATTGTAGTAAATATGTATATAATAAAAATTAATTCGAAATTGTAGTAAATATGTATATAATAATACACAGCACACATAAGTTATCTCTGCCTTTCTGTCCTTTTTCGAAGTTCTATGAATACTTAGCAAAATTATTGTAGAAAATTTAGTCCAAGCTGACATCATGAGACTGATATCATAAAAGTCGGGACCAGACAATGTTTATGTGATGTGTTGCCATCACGAGCTGTAAATTCGAGCTTGCAGTCCCTAAAAGTTGAAAATTCCACTTAAATTTCATGAGATTTGTTTGCTGGCCACACCCTTTTCGATAAACTAGAAGATGCCGCGTTCTGCGGCAATAAACGACGGCAACAGGCGTGTCAAGTGCTGAAATTTTCCACTATGTATGTCTTTCTAAGGGGTTCAATGCTCGCTTCGGGGAAGCTTAAAAATCTGCGAGACGTTTAATGGTTGAATGGACACAGTCGAATGGATGAGTGGATAATCTAATTGCCAAATGCTAATCGACAGCTACATAGATGTCTTGGCGCTGAGCTGACAATGAACGATTTCAGCTTGAATGAGAATAAATAATTTGCATCTATTGCGGCGAATTTTTCTGTGAAGGCAGCTCAAACTCAATTTCAAGCTGAGCTGTGGAAAATATTCTGTAAAAAATAAGCTGAAGTTAAGAATTTATACAGATCTTTAAAAGTAAAATAAAACTGGTCAGATATTTCCATAATTACGCATGACAATTCCTAATTGAATCAGATCGCTGCGGGTAGCTGCTACAGGGTAATCTTCTGCAGGGTATAAGATACTTAAAAAAACATTTCTGAAACTAAAAGAACGAATTAGTATCGTCGAGGATAAAAGATTTTTCCCAGTGTCCCAGAGAATGCCGAAGTACCGCATTCTCAAGAAAATCAAACGGTATTGCAATGCTCCGTTTATTAGTTGTGATAATTTTTTTTTTTTTTTTTTTTTTTTGTTAGCGTTGGCTGTGTGTTGTTTAGTTGGCATATTTCTTAGAATTCATTTGTTGGTTTTCAATTTCCTTTCAAGCGTATTGTAGTTTTCATGTTTGTTAAGTTTCTTTGTAATTGATCTATTCGAATTTTATTTCATTTGTCTTCTATTTTTTCTTCTCTTCAACTTTTGGACACGATTGCAAATAGCCATTTTTCTGCATATTGTTGAAGGAGGCAATGGGATCGTAAGACGAGTAGAAAGCTGCGTACTGGTTCTTTCTCGGTACATTTCGAAAAAAGTATACTAAAGAAGTTACACTCGCAGACAGGAGTATGGCATTCCTCAAGTTTCTGATATACACTTTTGTGCCGGGATTGTGAATTGGAAACTTGATATCCTGCGGTTTATATGAGATTGTAATTTTTATCCGTATTTATTTTTTTTTATGCATACCTCTCCCATTTTGACGAGTTTTTTATAATATTGATATATGAACAACTATGCTTAAACTGAGAAACGATGAGTTGATTTTCCAGCTAAGATTTCAATATTAACTACATAAGAATCCTCGATTACTAGATTAACATTTTCCAGCGAAACTTTTCAGTGTGAGCAGGCACATAACTGCAACGCAGCACTGTGCAAAGTACTCGAGGCAAGCTCAAGATTTGTCGAAATGTTTCTGATTGCACAAGCCTAAATGATGCATACGAAAATGGGATCAATTGGCCCCTCATTAGCATGGTTGATGCAATTTGTCAAACTTGTTGAGAGTCAAATACCGTTAGCCAAATCAACGGTAAGTGGCAGCCATTTTGCCTAACAATTAGACAAGGCATGCGTTGCAAATTGAAAGAGTTACGCCACAGAAATTGCTTTCAAATTGGTCTATTCTCGATATGGGTCGGAAACAAGTGCAAAGGTTAAATGAATTCTGTGAGGAAGTCCGTTGAAGCCCGAGAAAATGTAAGAGAGGCAGACATAGAGGGAGAGAGAGAGAGAGAGAGGGCGGGAGTGTGGGAGAGGGTGCTAAGCAACTGCGAGCTGACAAACGAGAAACAACGCTTACGACGCTTAACACGGCCATTTGTCTGAGACCCGGCTGGGATAATAAATGTTTGCAGGCAGTGTAAAAAATACGTGGCATACTTGGGGGCGGCGTTGCCGGCGCCC
This sequence comes from Zaprionus inermis, assembly GCA_018151445.1. NCBI lineage: Eukaryota > Metazoa > Arthropoda > Insecta > Diptera > Drosophilidae > Zaprionus > Zaprionus inermis. The sequence goes on along the minus strand of JAECXD010001696.1, from coordinate 239,288 downwards.
GACAACATTTCTGTTTACGTGGGCAACATGCAGCACAACATGCAAAGTGACTGCTCGGCAGAAAGTGGAAGTGAGGGGCAGCATGTGTAACTACGCCAGAGAAACCTTAAAAACCACTCAAGTTTAGCTTTTTCTTGGGGCTTACTTCAGATCAAAAACACTTGGCGAGTCGACATTGGGGAATTGCAGTTTTACAAATATTTAAAACTGGGAAATCTGTGCAGAAATGTTGGGAAAAATTATTAGAGACACTTTCATTAAATGCAGATTGTAAAACTACAGCAATTTCTGTGCAGGGTATACACAGGTTGTGAATTGGATTTTTTAAAAATATTTTTAAAGCAGTTGTCTTCGTGTTCTTTCTACCTTACCTAGTCTAAAACCAAAGCACGTTGGTGCAAAACTTTGCAGCTCAAATTTTCTGGAAAAATTTTGTTAATGCTTTTTTGGGATTTTTTTTTTGGGAATTTCTATGTGTTTTTGCTCGTGGTTAGCATAAGGAAACATATGCTATGCACTTATAGAGCGGAAAGTAGGCAGAACTTAATGAAATTTTCTATATATTTTTTAGTTCTTTATCACGACTATTTCGAGTTTTTTTTTAGAGTTTAACTTAAAACAATCTCTATTAATTATGGAAATAATAAATAAATATATATATATATACATATATATATATATATATATATATTTATTTTGTGTTGTTTCCTTGGAGCATTGTCACCATGATGAGGCAATTCCCTGTTCATTCGCAATTGGCCATGCATGAAACATGATTCGCATTCGCCTTGATTACGACATAATTTCTTAATTTGCCACTTATGTGGAGCAGCGGACTCGTCGACGAAAATAATAATTAAAAAAAAAAAGCGCAAACGAAATGAAGTAATGGGAAAAAGAAAAACAGAGATAGGGAGAGAGAGAGAGAGAGAGAAAGAGAAGCAAGGCAAGTAATTCACATGCGAACGGTCGAGCCAGTTGGCAGCTGGCTTTATGAAACAATAATTAAGATACATAATTGGGTTTTCCCGCTCACTGATTTATGCAAGCGAATCTTTAAATATTACTGCAATTTCACGGGAAATTAATCTGCACAGGGTTGCCGTACACGTAGATAAAAAAGGCGAGCAATTAGCAAGAAAGATGTAAATCTTAAGCCGGGAAACTGTTAAAGAAGTCATCAAGATAAAACAGTTGAAGGAGAGAGAGCGAGAGAGAGTGTGATAGAGAGAAAGGATAGGATATTTTAGAATTAAATGTAGAGCTAGTTTATCCTATCCAAAGTGCCACGAAATGCGCTTGATATTGCACCGAATTCCACTTTGGTTTCCCCCAGGCATTTTCGCACTCTTTATAAGCTAAAATTCGAGGAATAAACCACAATGAAATTTTGCTCATTTTCACGGGCCGTGCACAACAACATGTTCGTGTTGCAGTATTCCATTGTGGCATAAATAAATCCTGTGGCGAGATTTCCCCCAGTGCTCTCGGCAAAAGGGCAGATATCAAATGGCAGACACCAAGCAGATGGATGGTTGAAAGCCGGGCAGGTTCATTGTTTAAGAGGCTGCGTATTCTCCCCCAGGATATCAGCAGTCATGCCACACACACACAGACACTCACACACTCACTCACTCACTCACTCACTCACTCACTCACTCACTCACTCAGGCACTCGGTGAATGCAAAATCAAGTGCGGCAAATGCCAGCACGCCTGCGAAATGCTATTCAGATTGCATATGTTGTGCCATGCATGAATCATAAGCACTAAACAGTTATGTGAAGTTTACAGCAGCTTGTCAGTTCGAGGATCTCGGAAAGGGGAGCGGGGACGGGGACGGGGAGTAGAATATAACCGTATTCGAAGCTGAAAATCGGCCTTGGGAAATTTAACGAATTTTACTTTTAATGCGCAGCTTTAATGCAAAATACGTTTGCCCTTTCGATGCGGGTTCGGATCGGGGCAGCAGCTGTAAAAATGTGCCACAACAAGCAACTTGGGCAGGCGGCGGGAGCAGGCGGAAGTCTTGTGCCTCCGCCTGCAGCTGCTGCTATTTGCGGCAAGTCTGCGGCATGTTGACCAGTTCGCTGCCTGGCGGCCTGCCTGCTGCAAGTTGTAGCCACAAATTATTCGCCTTCCGGGAATTAAATTGCCAAACATTATTTTGCCACGGCACAGTGGGGCAGTCCGAGAGGTTACTGAGTGCTCTCGGGGCAGGCAACGAAACCTCTAGCAGATTCGTTGAGTTTGACAAGCTTGATAGGGGAGAAACAAATTCTTGTACTCTGAAAAAGCCTAGTAATCTATATATCTTTTGATAAACATATATTTTTCATAGCTTTCCCTTTTTTCTTTTTCTTTAAATCACACTCATTTGCTCTTCAAATATTTATACTTAAGATGTTTATAAATGAGCTTTAAAATATATATGAAACTTACAATATTTACCATAGCTTTTCCTTTTAGTTTTCTATAAAAACATCCGTATATTCTCTTAAACCAATTTCATTATAAGTTTCTATATCTACCATATCTTTTTTCCTTTTATTCTTTTTCTATGAATCACTCTCATGTGCTCTTGATCTAGTTTCATTTAAGGTTTTTATATAGCTCCAAGATCCATATATATTTTATAATAATTCCCACAGTTTTTCCTTTAACTTTTCTATGAAGTTGACTCATTTCCATTATAAGCTACAATAAGCTATTATGGCTTTGAAATCTATATATAAATATATCTTGCAATATTTAAATCTACCATATATTTTCTTCCGGTTTATTCCTTTACTATAAAACACTCTCATATGCTCTTAAATTAGTTTCATCATAAGTTTCTCTCAAATTGCTTTTAAATCTTTATATATCTTACGATATCTAGATTTTCCATAGCATATTAAAAGGAGTAAATTTTTGAATAAAAAACCTTAAATTTTGTAAGAACTTGTTTAATCCCAGGTTTCTACATGATTAAGACAGATATCGATATCTAAATCTAACATACCTTCTTTTTCTCTTATTCTCTTTCCAAAAAAGCACACTCACATGCTCTAGAATTATTATTATATACAGACTAGTAGACTTAAACTCTATATATACCTTACGATTTCTAAATCGAACATAGCTTTTCCAGTTTTTATTATTTTTTGTTTTTTTTTTTATTTTTCTTCACCCTTCACTTTCTTTCAATCCATCAAAATTCAATTTTCGTATTGAACATTGCCAGCTGAACACATACGAGTACGTGTATCATGATTGCTTCTGCTACTCTACTCACCCTTTTGTGTCTTTTCCAACACCGTCGCCGTTTCAAGCTGCCAACTCATTTGCCAAATGAAATTGATGCAAATGCGACGCCACGCGACGCCATGCGACTCGCCCTACAAATGGCGAACGGAAAGCGCGAATTTTCACGCGACTTGCGCAAAATGTCAAACAACCTGGACATGTGTGTGTGGGCGAGAGTGTGTGTGTGTGTGCGAGTGTGTGTTTGCTTAGCTGAGGCTCACAGCTTTGCGGCTGCCTGGGCACCTTTTGTTCGACCGCGTCAAGGCGGAAATATGCCCAGGGCCCGGGGAAAAAATAGAAAGAAAACTATGCTGCAATTTTATTGCGTGGAAAACATTTTCATGCCGCATTCATGGAAAAGTTCTGCGTGCGTATAAAAGGGTGTTTGGGGGGGGGGGTGTGGTTTTGGCGTATGGGCAAAGGACGCTGCAAGGCACCAAGTGCCGTCGCGCAAGTTTTAGAAACTTGTTGACCTTTTCAACTAGACTGTTTGGGCCTCAAGTTAGCAGTCCTGCTGGCTGCTAAATTTATGTTTGATAGTTTACTGTAATTTAAGGACACTTTTCAAAATAATTTAGAAAAAAATGAATGAAGTGAATTCACTGTAATTTAAAGAATATTTTAAAACAGAATAAAATTAATATAAATAAATTCAAATCGCGCTTGAGTTGTTTCTTTCATATATTGTCTGTGATCTGTCATCTATCTTTGCATCTATTCATCTGCACATATTTTAATCTATTTATCTTTTTAGCAATTCATACTATATATATCTACTCATATATTTATATATTCATCAATCTATAAATTTGTCTTAAAATCTATTCATATATTCATCTTTTTATTTATTTTATTTTTTTTTTTTTAATTTTTTTGATTACACATATATTTTTCTGTGCATATATTCATTTATTTGCCTATCCATCATCATCATCGTATCCTATATATCTTTTCAATTGGACATATTTTAATCTATTTATCTTTCTAACAATTCATGCTATTTTTATCTACTCATCTATTTATATATTCATCAATCTATAAATTTGTCTTAAAATCTATTCATATATTCATCTTTTTATTTATTTTATTTTTTTTTTTAATTTTTTTTGATTACACATATATTTTTCTGTGCATATATTCATTTATTTGCCTATCCATCATCATCATCGTATCCTATATATCTTTTCAATTGGACATATTTTAATCTATTTATCTTTCTAACAATTCATGCTATTTTTATCTACTCATCTATTTATATATTCATCAATCTATAAATTTGTCTTAAAATCTATTCATATATTCATCTTTTTATTTATTTAATTTTTTTTTTTTTAAATTTTTTTGATTACACATATATTTTTCTGTGCATATATTCATTTATTTGCCTATCCATCATCTTTATCGTATCCTATATATCTATTCAATTGGTCATATTTTAATCTATTTATCGTTTTAGCAATTCATGCTATATTTATCTACTCATCTATTTATATATTTGTCAATATATCTATTCATATATTTATCTTTTTATCTATTCATCTATTTAGTTATTCATATATTTATCTATGCACATATTCATTTATTTTTCTATCCATCTATTTGTCATCTTTATCTTGCTGTGCTTTGAGCAAGCCTCTTGAAATGACCGTTATACGACCGCAATGTGTCAATCAAAATGGCGGCCGGAATAAAATCTGCGCCATAAAAGTTTCTAAAGCAAATGCCACAAGGGCGCGCGGCGTAAAGCTTCAAAACATATGGGATAATAAAAGTGAAGTGTGGTGGCGATTAGAAGGGCTGGGGGGAGGGGCGACCACAAGTAGTTAAGCAGACTGGGAGACTTTGTGTGCGTGTGTGTGCTTGTGTGTGTGTAGCTGCCTTGCAAGCAAATTAAGCGTAAGGTTGCCAGCTGTGCGCTGTTCTGGGCTGCTGCTCGCCCTCCCTCCCTCTCTCTCTCTCCTCCAGTCTTACCTTGTGCCTGTTGAGATTCCATTTAAGTGGCATCAGCAACTGTAGCACAATGTGAATAGCAGCTGCAGCAACAACTACAACAGTGGCAAGTGACAAGGGTAAGTCAAAATATTTAGTGAGCAATTTGCTGTCCTTGTTTGTCTGTTTAGCGCTGACATCTGCTCTGTGGTTCGGGGACTGTCCCCCCCCCTCTCTCTCTCTCTCTTCCTCTTCACATTTGTTTACCGCCATTAGCGTTGTTTGGCTTAAAGTGATTCTCCCTCGTCGACGTTCTTGCACCTTTTGACAGTCCGGAGCAGGCAAATGCGGCGCTCTTTAATGCGATTTTCCCGCTATTTAATGTGCAAAATTTTCCCAGTCTTTGCCCTTATTGAGTTGTTTGTGAAAAGCTCAAACGAAAAGCGATTCAATGAGGCGTGCGAGATGTATCTGCAGGCTGTCAAAAAGCCGCAAAGCTGCCTCCCAGGGGCTGTGCCTACAATCGTGCTGTCATCTATTTTGTGGCTATACATTTTGCACACATAAATCCCATATGAATGTCGTGGGCAAACGCGTGATGTGGCTAGGGAAATGTCACATGTTAAATTCCTGATAACTTTTATTTGTCATATTTTGCAAGTTTTTTTTGCGTATTTGTTGGGGTCATTTTCGCGCTGACTTAAAAAACAAGAACTAAACACAACACGTGCTTGATTTATAAACAGGCCATAAAAAGTTGGGCAAGTGCCATTAAAACAATTTTGCGAGTTCCAGCTTAAGAGCTCGTACCATAAACACGCCCCTTTGCGAAAACTTTGAATTTATTTTATAGATGTGCGGGATTAAAAGAAGAAGAAGGTGTGAAGATGTGAAACAAGCACTTAGCTTATTTACTTTCAACTCAGTTTGGGCAATATAAGCAATAAAGCGGCGATTCTTACTAAAAAAAAGAAGCTAAAAATAGACTTTAACTACTTGAGAAGTCTAGCTGAAAAAGAGCATAAATTGCTTTGCATTTTTGTTAATTTTTACCAAATTTCTTTGAAGTTTTTTTGTGAAATTCACTTGAAATAACTGATACAACTTAATTGCGTTTAAAGCTATTGAATTGCTGTGGTTCGAAAAGAATTTCAATTCGTTTTCATCTCGCTACCGAGAGCTAAGTAACTTCCGGCCCGGCAACCGAGTGTCCCAACTCAATTACAAGCATAAACTATTCATATTTCCTGGGACTCAGTTCGTGTCAAAAATGTCCCCTTTGAATTCGCACAGCAACAATCGCATTACTAAATCCTCCACGAAAAGCCCAGAAACGTGCACGGCATGCACATTATATAGTTGCCTCGAAAAACTTAAATAATTAAAATACGAGCAGGCAGAGCGCAGAAATCTCTAGGAAATGGCTAAAAAAAGGAGACGAAAAGAAAAGAAAAACCCGCGACGCGTGAGCATTTTTAACATAATTTACGAGAGCGGCAAACAACGACAATGAGTGGAAGAAAACGAGAGTGAGCGCGAGAGAAGCTTAGACAAGGCCTAAAAGGGAAGACTCCAGCTCCGAGAACGTGTCGGCGTGTCATGTGCTCGGGGAATATCAAAAAGAACGCAAAGAATTACAGCATATAGAGGGAATGATACATAAATCTGCTTTGCGTACGAGTCGACTGCGCAACCAAGATGAATCTGAATCCGTCGGCAATTTGAGTTATAAATGTGTCACACACGTTGCGCATACGCCATGTTGCCGCCGCTGTTAACTCGATTCCCGCAGCCATTTAAAGTCGACTTTAAACTTGGTTAACTCGCTTAGCTGCAGACGGCAAACACATAATCAACCAGATTACAGCACACTTCGTATTAAACATGTATTTTCCTTTTCACATGTTGATTACACACACACACACACACACATCAATGAACTTTGGCCCCTGGCACATCAGTAAAATAATTTCGTATTCCTTATTGATATGACGTTGCCTCAAGGTATTTTCAAAAGGCGCCCAAAATGTGCGCAAATGTTTACGACCCTTTTCAGCTTGTCTTCAGGTTTTGCTTGCAGCGAGAGAGAGAGAGAAAGAGAGAGAGAGGGAGAGGGAGAGAACTTTGCCAGTTGGGAATTTATTAATTAATTATTTACACATTTGTCATAAAACAAACTGCTTTGAAATTGCAATATTTGATTGTGCTAAGAAAATGAATTGTATTTGAAATATTGAATGAATTTTCCCCGAGACTTTGCATCGAGTCTACTTAAGTATTCCAGAAATTCTGCCCTTTATTGGAGTTTTGACACCGGAGATCTCTGAAGGACTTGTCTTCAGTTTAAACTTAAATTAACTAAAAGGCAGCATACTTTTAAGTTTACTGAAAGTAAAAAATTTTCTTATAATTATTTACATTTTTCTGTAACTAAACCCTTCTCTCTGACTAAAATTTGAGTAGACTTTAAATACATTTCTTCAGTCTATTTAAATTTATTAAATATCTACGTACACTATACATAAGCCTTAATCTATCTTATATAACTTTTCTTGAGTTTATTCCTATATTTACTGAAATGCAGCTCTTCTTCACAGGAGTCTTTCAGCGACTTTCCTAGACCTTCAAGAATTGTCTTTGATTTTTGTGTCTGTTATTTAAGTTACTCAGCTCCTTATGAAAGTGCTTAAACAGTAAAGAATTTTTCTATGTTTATTTTAATTTTTCTGTAAGCTGTAAGACCCTTTTAGTCCTTTTTTTAGAAGTTAGACAAATTTGTACAGACTTAAAATACATTTCTTTAAATATATTTAAAATTAATTAAATACTTTTTATAGTATTAGCTTTTATTTACCTAAAAGTCTTTTCTCTTGCCTATTCTAGAATTTACTGAAAGGCAGCTCTTCTTTACATGAGTCTTTTGTAGACTTAAGGAAGTGTCTATGTTTTTTTCTCTAAAATTTACTCAGCTCTTTATGAAAGTGTTTCAGCTGTAAAGTATTTTTCCATGTTTATTTTAATTTTTGTGTAAGTTGTTAAACCCTTTTCAACCCGTTTTTAAGGGTCGGTCAGATAATTGCATAGACTTTAAAGACATTTCTTTTAGTCTGTTTAAAATTATTGAAAATCAAATTTGTATAGTATACACTTTAATTGATCTAAAGGACTTTTCCTTAGTCTGTATTGAGTATCAGTTTTTTATAGTAGTCTGTCCTTAAAGATTTTTCTAACACATAACTCCTGAAAGTTGACATGTGTCAAAGTTCACCCTAACTTTTCTGGTATTCTTACCTGCTTAAGGTTGTGCAAACTTTGGGTTGAGCTTAGCCCATTAAGCACTTAACACATCTTTCGACCAATCTTTAGTGTACTTTGCTCATTTGGCTTTTATGGCCTTCCTATCTAAGCATTAGCTTTGTTTGATATTGTCTGGCTTTGCGCTGGACGAGCAACAAACTTTCTCTAAATAAATCAGGCAGTTGAGGTGATTTTATGGTGTTAATGGAGGTCAGAAAGGTTCATGAACTGCAACATGTGGGATTTAGGAGTGGGCCACAGTTTGTAAACTTTTATATTTACTGCCGAAAATGCTAAAGTAAAATAATTATTACAGCATTTAAATGCGATTTCAGTTGCAGTTTGTTAAAGAAAAAGCCAGAGACTAAACTTCAAGTTTATTTATATATTTGTAAAAATATTTGATTATGTAAATATCTTTTGAAACTTTCTGAAAATCGTATAAAAAAACTTGTTCGATTTTAAAGTCTTTTTTCAAGTTCATCGACATTTTTGTCACGTTTTGAAAGCAAAATTTGAGCTTGACGAAAAAAAGGAAGTCTCATGCAGAAAGGCAAGAATGTAATCTCTGTCATATTTTAAAAATCTTTTAACTACTCTGTTTCGAAAACCTATTGAATTTTTTGCCATGATAACTACAAGGGAATTCAATTAGTCGCAACAAAATGCCTCAGTTTGATGGCTTTAGCACGTGCGAATATTACGTATACGCCACATGGCGTAGGGTACCAAAGAGTCCAAAAAAAAAAAGAAAAAAATGAAAGAAAGTTCGACAGATTTCTGTGGTCTACGTATCGTAGACCTGTCTGGTCGTATACGATTTGTACGAATTCATCTGTCTACAAGGACTGCACTTACCCAATCTGTCAGTCAATCTGTCCAGCCTGACGTCGTTAACTTACTTATTTCATTAGCATGCCCGTCGACTTGGCATTCATCACATAAGCCGTCTGAGAGGCGCACTCGTAGCTTATGTTATGCCACAAAAAATGCCGGCGTACTGAAATCGTATTTGCATATGCCATGAAACAATTCTGCTGCGATTTTTGGCCAGAGATCAGGTAGAGTTCTAGAGTTTTACATTTCGCAATTACATTAGTAGGTAACCCTCGTGCCTCCCGGCCAGCTGATCATTCAACCTTGAGCGGGCTGAAGAGATTCGCATCGCCTACGCCTACTTATTGTGCATTGAACTCGACTGAGCCGAAGACGATTTAGATGTGAAGCATGAGCGAAGACGAAGCGAAAGCTTTACACTGCTATGGCATTAAATGTTGTTGGGTAAAAGCAGAATAAAATGAAAGCAAACATGGCACATGTGGCTGCCACAAAGTATGCAAAGCATTGGCCAACAAGTGAGTGATGTGGCAGGCAGGTAGGCAGGCTGAGTTGCTGCCTCAATAAATGCCAATGTCTTGTACAAAAAGTGTTGCCTACATTTCGGCGTTCTTATTCATTAGTCGACGCGTCGTAGCCTTTGCACGCGCCAAACTTTGCTGCGATAATTGGGGGCCAAATACGTTAACAAGTCACATGGCAGATAGGGGCAGATTAAAGCTGTAAGTTGGCTGGAAATAACTTAACTGAATGGCAGCTCGGGAGCCACGCATCATGGTTATACTTGTATGTATATATGTGGCCAATTGCTTGTGGAGAGAGAGAGAGAGAGAGAGGGGGAGAGCGTGCAACATTTTCATCAGAATTGACTTTTTCGTGGAAACTCGCATCAGTTTTGGGAAATTTTATAGCCTTGTTTGAACATAAACTTGACTTTTCATGAGTTCTCCTCTTGCTGGCCATTTTCATAAGCTCACTTGATGCGTGTCTATCAAATTCGCTTGTTTTCTTCTACAAGATTAGCGACAGTGTCGTAAAGTTTTTTATATCAGTAACAGAAAGAGGCAAAGGCGTGGAAAATATAACAATATGATACTATTTAGATTTAATAGAATTTTAAAGTTGATTTTATTTATTTGCGGTTTTTGTTAAAGTAAAGTTGGGTTTTCTCAACAGACACATACAAGTTAAGATAACTCATTACCACCAACTGTTTCCGGTTTTCTTTTTTCCCACTCCTTCTCTGTATCCTCTCCCTCTCTTTGCACTTTTCACTCGTTCAAATGAGCCGCTTGTGCTTGTAATTTTCCGTTGGGAAATCAATCAATGCATTAATTGCACAGCTGGCGTGAGAAATTTACCCACCCTTACCTCTACCTGCCCTTTGATTGGGGTCTTACACACTCATTCTGCAAGACTTTCTTGGATCAAATTAAATTTTTATTTAAATCACCACAAGGCTGCGATTATTCTTTGCTGCCTTTTGCTCTTTTCCATTTCTTCATTTCGACAAGTCTAAAGCTCAGTGCACACATACTTAAATTATTTACCAATAGCTTTGTCGAATCTCATTTTATTGCCCCCCTTTCAGAACTTCCCAACCCCCTTAGATACCATGCCTGTGAGCTCTATATGACTGAGACTTATGACTACTTTTCCACTTGAACTTGCCCATCAGTCGAAGGATTTAAGTTTCAGTTTGATTTTGTTATAAGCATATTGCATATGGGGTCGGTAGATAAGTTGTAATCAAGATAGGAAGAGAAAGAGAGAGAAATACGGTGAGAGAGCCAGAGAAAATATGAGAAAGAGCGAGTGAAAGAGACTAAGGTATGCTTGCAAATGAATTACATTTATGTGATTCGTCTTTGATTTATGCAAATATAAAATGCATCTATAAAAAATGATCCAAACTATGGATAGATATACAATTTGAAATGTGCTGTATAGAGCAATATTTAAATATAAAGTATAAAAAATAAACTCTTCTTTTAAATAAAAAAAATTATACATAAATATTAATTTAATTTTTAATTTAATACGTTTTAGATTTATTCAAATATAAAATGCATCTTTAAGAAAGTAATGCAAACTATGGATAGATATATCGTTTAAAATATGCTGTGTGTAGCGCAATATAGAAATATAAAGTCTAAAAAAAGATTATTCTTCTAAATAAAAAAATTATAAAACTTTTAAAAAATGCATATTGGGAAAAAGTTTTATTTATAATTTGATTCGTCTTAGCTTTTTTTTTAAATATATAATTTATTTATAAGAAAGTGATACAAACTACGGATAGATAACCAATTTATGCTGTGTGTAGAATAGTGTAGAATAGAATAGAAGAAAAAAAACAATTCGTATGTATAATAAAAAATTATAAAAAAAAAATGTATAAGATTTTTGAAAGAAGAAACAAAATAAATCTATTTTATGCCCTTATTTGTTATTGCATTTGTAAAAGATTTTACCAAAATATTTGTAAGCCCTTTAATATGTGAAAAGCCGCTAAAAGTCACATTTGAATCCCTTCTTAATGCCTTTATCCCAGTGGATCTGCCCGTCTATTGGGCTTAACTTCTTGGGCGACCCATGTGCTGCTAAGGTTAGCAAGGTTAACTCTGTTTGCTTAGTTTGTGGCTGGCAAACAATGCTCGTGCTGGGCTTAAGCTGCGACTGAGAGAGATGTGCCTCTCCCCCATCCTGCTCTCTGCCCTTCTCCCCACTCCCCCCCCCACCCAGCCAGCCTGACTGCAGTTCCTACCGGCAATTGATTTTTGTTTGTTAACTTTTATGCAAGTAAATCTTTGTGCCTGCGGCCAACCGCATGGAGCATTCATTCAGCTTTTCTGCACACACACACGTCTCCCGGGCCTTAAACCTCCCCTCACCACTCTTCCGACTCCGATCATTGAACGAGCTTAGTTCGCTTAAGTATTCAATGTCAAGTTCACGTTGGGCGGCCACTTGAGTCAAGCGGACAATCGATGGGCAAGTTGCAAAACTATTTTAGGTTTTCCCATGCGACACATGTGACCCGAGTAGCGAGAGAATTGAAATTTGAAATTTAAATTTTCGAAATTTAAGAATTTTCCGAAATATATGCAAATATTTGTGAAACGAAAATAATAATATATACATGTATAATTTATTCGGCGCATTTTGTTTTGTTTTTCAAGAACACGCGCCCGACACGCGACCGGGTTCGACAGCCCTGCCACGCCCACCGCCCCAGAGTTCTCAATTAATTGCAATGTCCATAATGTTTTGTATACCCCTCGCTCTCCCTCTACCTTTTACTGTCTCGCTTGCTCTCGCATGCGCCTGCTGCACATGCGAGTGCATTAATTACGTTCTGGTCACGCCCACAGGCAGCCATACAGTGGCAATGCCACGCCCCGAGGCGGGCGGGGGCCAGACGCAGTTGATCTGCAGCGCACGTTCCACGTTGATAGTTTTTCCTTGAGTTCACACTTGCCACATGCCACATGCCGCATGCCGCATGCCGCCACTTGTTGTTGCACAAGTAACCCGAAACAATGCCCCACATGGTTTTTCGTTTTTATTTTTTTTTGTTTAAAAATAGTTTTCTCCGTTAGGTTGGCTAAATTCGCAATTGCTTTTTTTGCTTGTCGTGCGGAATTTATTTAGTTTGTTTTGAAATTGCATTTTCTTGTTCGACATGCATGAAGATTCGAAAATATGTGTGGGCTATTACGTATTATTAATTTATAGGCAAATATGACTGGACTACAGATTATTGCCTGTTTCAATATTTTGGCTTTAAATGTGGCTTTTTTGTAGATTAACTACAAAAATATATTTAGAAATGTTAAAAACGAAAATAATGAATTTTGCAGACTTTAAAATATCCCTTTTCAGCGATTTTAGCCTTTTGCGTCTGTATGAAAGCCTAGAACTCAGTAATTATAAGGGCTAGAATTATCAAATTTGGGCAGAATGTGTTTCATAAATGCACGTTAATTCATATGATATTATAACTCTTCCACGCCCTCTAACGCCTCCTGTAAATGTAAATAAAAGGCTAAATATTTTATTCTTGTATTGGTACAGTAGTTAATACCATCCATATAATTCTGTAAATACTCAATTTTGGTTTTACGGCCAGTTTCAATTTTATAATAATTTTAAGCACATTTATTTTACAAGAAATTCCAAGCTCTTTTCAAACAATTTATTTGTTATCTAAATATATCATATTTATTTATTGTATTAAATTAATATGTGCATATTATGTGCTGTAATTTAATACACTATACCCAATTTTATAAATTTACCCACTCTTTCCCACAAGCAACAGATCGGAGTATAGAAACCGCGGGCATCCTCAGTCGAGTCCTCTGCCAGAGAGCGCGCTTGCGTTGAGAGCAGAGCGAGCAGCAGCAGCGGCAGCAGCAGCGGCAGCCGGCTTTATATGCAACAACAACACACGCGAAACGACAGCAACAATAACAACGTGCCGAGTAGTTCAAGTTCAATGCAATAACAAAGAAACGAAACCTACCACAACAAACCAAACCGATGCTAACAGCGTAGCCGAAGCGCTGTTAACAGCTCGTGGCGTTAACAGTCGTGGCCGCTGTTAATGTTCGTTTCGCTGTCGGCTACGCGGCTGCTACGTCAATGCCGATGCACAGTGGGCCGTGCAGCTGCGTTTAGTCTGTCGCGGCAACTCACACAAATCGGACGCGAATGGCGAAATCGGTTCCTGGCCGAGGATCATCTGACACACAAATGAATCAAATACATTCAATCTTGAAAAACTGCATGTTTTCGAGTGTGCGTATTTACGTGTGGGTGCCGATAAAACCAATGGATTAAACACGCAAAATTGGAAAATTGAAAATGCAACTTGATATAATTAAATACTTTTGAAAACAAATGCGTAACATAAATACTTTTAACTGTGCCAATTACTGTGAGCTAAGTAAGAATTTTTAAATCAAATAAAATAATAAAGAATTAAATGAATTTTCCTCGTTAATATTTAAATAAATACAATTGATAGCAGTTCATAAATTTGCCGCTTTAATAACAGCGTAAATCACTTAATAAACTATAATAAAGTTACCCATAAATATATTTATTATTCAGTATAATCCCATTTAATATTCATATCAAAAATAAAAAAAAGGAACTTTAAAAATGTGTTCGAGTGAAGTTGGCTATTAATTCAAACAGTAATCTGATGGTAATAAATTATTATTAATACTAAATTGAATACCATTAATAAACTGACCTTGAATTTTTGTAAATTCGAAATACGAAATGTACTTGCCAAATAAATCTATCGGAATTCGCAACAACTATTATGGAATTATTGCTTAAAGTGTTTTCGCCGCGTATAGTATAATTCATATAAGATATAATCCGGCCGAGGCGTGTTTGCAAGTTGTTAACAGAATTTCATTTGAAATTTTATTATTGTACAAATTTTTAGCATCGAATCGTGCGAAATGCTTAATAAATTTTAATGTTTGCCGAACATCGAACAAATTTAGTGAAATGAAAATAAAAATTGTGCAGCATGGCGTATGAGTAATTTAATGAAGCCTGTTAAAGTTAACAACGCGCAGCAAATTGTTGGAATTGCTCGTATAGACTAGGAATTTTCACACACAGCAAAGTAAGTTAATATTACTTAAAATACCCCAAAACACTATGCCAAACCATTATCAGTTGATAGAGGGAAACGAAACTCTGCACTCTGCGTAATTCAAGCTGAACAAACGTTGCTAAAGTTAAAACTCACGCACCCCTTGAAAATTGCCCTTTGCATGTTAAATCATGCGAAAAACTAGCTTTTCCAGAGGGAGCAAAAATATAAAAATAAAAGAAGCCATAGCCGGACATGTCGTGCAGGACAATGCAGAACAAAGAATCTAAAAAAAGAACATCTAACCAAGTTAAAAAGTGAAATCGCCAAGCAGTCAAAGGACAAGCGAGAGCAAAACGCACTCGACAGGCAACTTAAGCGTGCAGCTGGAACTGTCAGCAGCAGCAGCGGGAGGAGGAGAAGGAGGAGGTGGAGTCAAGTTCTTGGGAAAGTCCTGACACTTCAGTAGCTACGTGAAAATTCTTCAAGTTTGACTAAAACACAAATTCCGTCCAACTGCTGCTCGATTAATTTGTGCAATTTATATAAAAATTGAAGTCTGTAATATTTTTAAATTTCATACAGATTTCACATCATATTCAATTTTTATGGGAACATTTTGTTTTCTCACACTCTTCCTGTGCCAATGAAAACAATGAATGTGCAGACCTGCGACAGGTGCAACTTCTTCTGATTTGTGTGCGTGTTCGGATTAACAAATTTCCCCTACCCAAAAAACCATAATCCACAATCCGTTGGTCTCTTTTGTGGGTCGCATGGCAATTCGTATTGTTGAATAAAATCAAATAGAGTTTAATATGCGCAGGGTTTGCCTCGAGCAGGCAGCTTCACATAATCCCAAACTGAAAACATGCCGATTTCAATGGAAAACTTTAGAAATGGGATATTCGACAGTCTGTCAGCTCATCAGCTTGTGAAATTCGAGCAAAGAGTATAAAATCTAGAATTGGTTTTCCGGAATTCGTTGCGAGACACGTGTTTGCTTATTACGTTACCAACGCAAAACGAGCCTCAAGTTGACTGAACAGTAATTTCCCATTTACATTTTTTCATTAAGTATATTTTCGCCTATTTGCATTACTAGCTGAACGACGTTTGGCTAGAAATAATCTCCTCTTTCACATTCTTCTAAGCTGGTAGAGTTCTACAGTGGAGTAAATTGCATGTTTTGTTTAAGTGCTTCTGCTCTCTCTCTCTTTCTCTATGAGCGCCATTTCCGGCAATTTCCTGTGACGCGCAACGTAGGCGTCGAACTATCATTGGGCCTAAACCAACCTGTCAAAACCGTCTACTCCATTCACAGAGGGTTTTTGATTTGAGCCTCATCAACGACATGCTCGAGTGGATAAAACCAAATTTAGCGTACATGATAAACATTGTCAGCTTGCTGACGATTTTCGCCCTGATTACGAAGCATACTCGTCCACGGCTCGTTGCCTCGTTGCCCAAGTAATTGAGTCATTCATTATAGATTTGGGTATTCGCCATACCTTCAGCTCTCTGGCCCCAAAATCGAATCGAACTGCCACCGTCGCCACTTGTCTTAATTTGGCTTAAAGCATGAGCGTAATTAATTTAGAGCACGTCGGCGATTTTCGCCTTCCAATTAAATTGTGAATTTATGCGAGGAAAATTTTGGAAGAAATGAAAATGCGCCAGGCCTATCGAGCAGAATCCTAACTAAGTTTACTCCTTAGAATATCAATTGACTTGATTATGTGCAGAAATTACTAATAAACTAACTGAAATACCGAGCAAGTTATCGCCAAGCAGAGTTGACATAAATAATTTGTTTTAATTAAGTTGTCAATCAAATTCCTGGAAATTCTTTTCCCTTGCAATTTTCGACTTTCCAGATTCTTATTTTCAAGAACCGCTGTGGCATTTTCTCTACGGATTCTGAAGAATGCTTACTAACATTCGGAATTTTTCATATTTTCCTCGATTGCGCTTGGATGGCGGGCCAGCCCGGGCTAGGCAGCTTTTCCAGTGTTGCGATGCCCCCAAGAGTTGCTTCATTGTTGTGTGGGTGCTTGAGTGGGTATTAAGATAAATTTACTAGAAAAAAATATTTTCGTACTTGAGTTGCCAATAAAAAAGAATCAGTTGGAGGCACGAGGGAAGCACTCTCCCTTACTCGCCCTCACTCGCTCGCTCTCTCTCTCTCTCTTTCGCTTAGACCGAACTCAATATGTACTAGTGCAGCCATAACAGCACATTTCCGCTTCCGCTTTTAGAGCCGGATTTTTGTGGCAATAAAAGGCTTTGGCTGGCTTTATTTGTCTTCCCTTTTCCACCTACCCAACTTCGTTTTGTGCTCGCCTGAGATCACTCACACTCATATTTTCAAGTTGTTAGTTCGTAGTATTTTACGTTATTCCACATATTATGGAACTATAATAAAAATTGTTTTTATTTCCCCCATAAAGAAAAGTACATGCAATGATCCCTAACATATCGGGAAATCCGCTTGGGAGCAGGAGGTAAAATCTCTCGATAGTTGAGTTGCTTTCAGAGCTTGTTTGACTTTGTAATGCAAGTTAATTATGTAAAAAGTATAAATTATAACATAAAGGGTTTCCTTTTGTCTGCTTAAAACAATAGAGCACATTTTATTCGACAGTCAGAGTAGAAATAGAGTAGCAGTTGGGCGATTTAAAGTTCTTGCTATATTCTAATTTTTCTACAATTTATTCCTCCTCTACTTGTAATTTTTTTCTACTTATTTATACGAAAAGAGGAAAAAAGTGGAAAAACTTTTCGCAACTTTTCGTATCGAAGTTCGGGTGCATTCAACCCTTCTGGCTTTTTGGCCAAGGGTAGCGAAGAATTTTCATATTATTAACTCGGGGCCTCTATTGCATATTTCGCTCGTAAATTTTACGCATGGCAGAAACTTGTGTACACATGCTGTGTTCACGTATGTTGCATGCCCCTGAGCAAGAGGTGGGCGGAGGTGAGAGAAGGGGCGTGGGCTACACTAGAAACTTATGTTTGCGATTTGCATGTGCTTTGCATTGTAATTCGAGTGCGATACGAGCTGAGGCACTCGACATGAATCCCTTCGAGCAAGTGCCCGTTTTCAGCTTACCTGGGATTAATCCATTTCAATTTCTCGAGTATTATCGCTGCATTAAATCAGTTCACGTTTCCCGTGTAGTTTGCCAACGATTTCTGATTGTTCGATTGGTCGATAGGCCGATAAGGCAGCTATTTATGGTTGAAAGGCCAAAGACAATTTATCATATTTGTCCGGTCTGGTCTGCTTGTTCGTCCCACTCCCACTCCGTCTCCGTCTCTCCCTCGATTTGTATAATGTTCCACGTAAACATTTTGTGTGTCTGCGTGTGTGTGTGACTCTGGTTTTATGCCTGTTAGTCCGGCTTTGTCGTCGGCGCCCACGTTCGACACGAATGCGAGCCCCAAAATGTATGCTATGTTTTTCTGCCCTTTGCATATTAATGAACATGCGTTTGTCTCTGGCATGCGTTTGTGTGTGTGTGCGTGTGTTAGGGTGTGTGGTGTTTAGGTAGAGGTGTGTCTTGGTTGTGCTTTGATTTCGATTTCTGTGCCATCTAATAATCCCAGTGGAACCGCAAATTGTTAACCAAACACAGCCCATAATCTTCTTTAATTCAAACCGAACGTCAGGCCGCGCTGACATTGACTTTCCCACATCACTGTCGATTGTCCTTGTCTGTCTTTCGACTTTCTCTTTTCTCATTTACTCATTTGTGTCCCTCCCCCCAACATGCAGATGGCATGCTTAACTAGCAAATTGATATTTTATTGACTACTTTTTACCGGGTTCAATTGCGCAACGAGTGCGCGGGCAACGTGTCCAGCGCTGTGTTTTCTATTCACATATTCAGCGGGGCATTGCGTGCGCCATTTAACCAATCGTCCTGCATGACGTATACGTAATACAATCAGTCGATATGAAATGGCAATGCGTTTATAATTTATTATTGACACAATAAACAGCATAACGATGACAATGCCAGTCTGGCCTTCGATCAGGGTCTCTCCCTCTCTTATGACTTGACCTCGCTGAGCTTGAACTTTGCGACTTCTGCTCCGATTCTGCGTCACGCAAACCATCGCGGACAAGTTGGTGAAATGAAGTTTGCGCAGTGCATTCATTAAGCGCTTTTTGCCGCAATTTTAAACTCATTTGCATGACTCGTTGTCGCCAGTTTCCAGTTGGCAGTTGGCAGTGGCGTCTTCTGGCCATAATTAGGTTGCCGCTCGAGTCGTGGGCCGCGTGCAGCAAGCGCGAGTGGCAAATGCGGCTGATTATGAAGGCAGGCAGCAGGAAACCGCCAGCTTATTTCGCCCGGCAACAAAAATAACAATCTTAGCTGAACAACAAGTTAAAGTCCGGACTGGGTTGGGTTCGGTTTCGGTTCGCTTACGCGGATGTGGCAAATCGGTTGGGTTTATCAACCACAACAAACGTCAGAACAATTTCCGGCAGCCAAAGTCGACAATATTTTGGTGCAATTCTTTGTTTTTTAACTGAGGCCAAAACTTGTCGCAATTTAACAAAGTTTCGGTCGAAAGACTAAAGTTGCTCTTTGAAGTTAAGCTCGATCTATAAATGAGTTTTCTCTTGTTTGTTGCGCAATATTATTCACAGTTGTCTGCGATGCCTGCATTCTTCTTTAAATAATTGCGAATTTTGACTATAAACCACAATGAAACAATAAAAATCGATACGGGTTTGGGTTTTCAACAAAAATAAAATCAGTTTGTCAAATGTTTTTGGTTTCGCTTTTGCTTCCGTTTTGCATTGACAAGATTTGATTCATGTACTTTCAATACAAATTCCAATTCATTTACCTGCTAACAGAAAAACAAAACACTCTTACTTTCCTCTCTCTCTCTGTCTCTCTCTCTCTTATCTCTCCGTTTCACTGGCGCGCAAAGTAATTGACAGCAGAGTGCGGGCATTTGACAGGGAATCAAGCTCGCCGAGCTCGATTTCAAATGAAAAAATAAAAACCAAAACAAAACATAGCAACTGGCAATTCCTGTGGCTAAAAGGGAATGGAAGGGGGGAGAGGAGGTTGACATACCTGAAAGAGTTGCAAGAAATCATTTCATTGTTGTCTCTGCAATCTCGCACAATAATAGATTTGATATACCAACCACGTTTGCAGCTACAGATCAAATTTTGCAGTTGTCTCTGGTTCAGTTATTTTTCTACTATATGTGTGATTCTTATAAGGGCAAATCAGGCTTTATCCACATGATAAATCTCTTATTAATCACATTATTAGCTAGCAAATATGCTGTGCCATAAAATGCTTCATTAGCCAAATGAAAGTACTCATTCACTCGATCACACATCCAGTGAATTATAAAATTCAATGGCAAATAAAAATCAAGCAGAAAACACTTTAAATGCCTGAAACAATCACCAAGCTGCTGATAAGATAAATAAAAATTAAAAAAGCGAATAAAATGAACACAGAAATATGAAAGCGATTTTCCAATAGCAACGACGAAATACCCTGCAAAGAAAATTTAAACTTAATTGCTTTTATAAATATTAAAAAATTAATTAAAATATATATGTATGCTTATTTAATTACTTGTTTTATTTAAAATAGTTAATTATTATTTTTATTTTTTTTAATAACCTACAGCATATATAAAAATTATATTCTTATATATTTAATTACTTACGTATTTTTGATTAGTTTTAATTTATTTCATATTAAGTAAGAGTTATGTTTGAATTCGATTTATTTATAATTGCTCTTAAAAATATTAAGAATTAATTAAAATATATAGTTATATTTATTTTACTACTAGCATTACTTTTAACAATTAATTAAGATCTAAAAAAAAAGAATTTTAAAATTTAATTTATATTAAATATTATAAATAATAAAAAATTAATTAAAATATATATATAAATAGTTTGTATTATTTTTATTTACTTGTATTATTTTAAATAGTTTTTATTATTTTTATTTTTCTTTTAATAACCTACAGCAAATATAAATTATATTCCTATATATTTAATTCCTTACGTATTTTTGATTAGTTCTAATTTGTTTCATAGAAAGTAAGAGTTATGTTTGAATTCGATTTATTTATAATCGATCTTAAAAATATTAAAAATGAATTAAAACATGTAGTTATATTTATTTTATTACTTGCATTACTTTTAACAATTAATTAAGATTTAAAAAAAGGAAATTTAAAATTAAATTTATATTTAATTATTTACTTGTAGCATTTAAAAATAAGTTTATACTAATTTTATACAAAAACTTAGTTTGAATTTATTTTTTTTTGTAATTTCTCTTGCAAATATTAAACAATTCATTAAAAAATAAATTATACTTATTTAATACTTGCATTGATTTTAACAATTAATTTAAGTTTTTTTTAATAACTTAAAGCACGTTTAAAATTTAATTTCTATTTATTCAATTACTTGAAACATTTTTAGTTAGTTTATATTTATTTAATACAAAAGTTAAGTTTGAATTTAATTTATATATGATTTACCCTACACAAATTCGGACACTACAAAGCCGATTATACAGTTTTGTGACTCTGCCTGGAATTATAAGAATCAAAAGTGTTTGGGGCTTGTGAAGGTTTTTGGCGATACAAGTACAGTATGAAAAGCACTTAATCCCGCCGCCAGCTTCAAGCAGGACATGCGCCAGCCACCATTGCTGTCAGCCGGAAACGGAAATACCCACACACACAGAGAAACAAACAGAGCAGCAGGCCAAACAAAACTTTGTTATGGGCGTGAAGTTTAGTGCCAGAAAAACATTGAAATTGGCCAAGCGAATGGGATAAGCACAGTGGACGAGGTACGGAGAAGAGCTAGGGAACAGGGCAAAAGGGGAAAAGCCGGCAGGTGCGATGCGATAAACTTACACAGATGTTTTTGGCGTTCAAACAAATTTATGCAGACATTATTGTAAGTTATTACTTTATGGATAACACGACTCGAAAGGAATATAAAAATCAAAGTTGCAAATATAAACGAAAATAATATTTTAGATAGATTTATTATTATATTATACTAGAAACTTTAGAAAGCCTTAATTTTTATAATACTCGAATATACTTGAATTAAAAATATAAAGAGTTCTACCTTTCATAGCCCACTTGGGAGTACGATAGAGCAGCTTCATCCATAAAATCAATGACTCATTCAACATGGGTTTATTGCTTTGTCATTAGACCAACCTACCCAAGCATCCAATTAACAAAATCATACACTTTATTATGGCCATCGCTGTCCACTTTCATTCCCCTCTCTTTAGTAATCACTCATGCATCGTGTGCCAAGATGATTCTGAAATTTATTAAACAATTCGAAAGCAATTTGATCATTAAGCCAAATAACCTATTGTGAAGGTGGCAATTAGGACGTCGAGCCAGTCTCCGACTCTTCTGCCGAGACAGGAGGCAAGACGTTGCCTTTTATGGTCCCCTGCACTTTCTCCACTCTTATCTTTATCAGCACATAAATTTCAGTCTTCAGCTTCCTAATTTGATTAACTGTAAATATTTAATAGCGAAATTCGCAGCGCCTCAAGAAGAGTTTTCTTCGCTCAGGCTAGTTAGGTTTCTTAAGGTAGAAGAAGGTAAGTCGGGTGTAGACTGAAGGACAGAAAATATTCCGCTTGTGTTGTCAGTTTTAATTAAAATCACACATGAAACTTACTCAGATGACAGGTGCAACGTTTTTAATATGTTTTTCGCACTGAAAACTTTGTGATTGCATTTCTGAAACGGTTCCCCTTTCGATAATTTTGCATTTTTGTCAGCTGTTAAAATCGACCTGAGCAGGGGCACTCTGCCTGGGCGAGACAAATGTTTGGCTATAAATTTCGATGCTCTTATACAGACTCATAAATTTCGGTTAGTAAAAGAAGGTCAAAGAAGAACAACAACTACGGGAAGAACTCGGGGTGGAAGAGGAGGAGTGCGCCCATCATAAACCCAGCAGGTAAATCAAATTTTGCGTTGTGGCTGAAAGACTCGAGTGCATAAATTAAATTTAACGTTAAAGAGCAACACAAAGTAAAAGAAAACAGGTGAAACAAGCGAAAGAAAGCGCGAGAAAAATGGGAAAGCAAATATATATGCGAAGGTAGAGGCGGAAAATCAATTTGCTCTCTTTCGTTCGGGTATTACGAACAGTTAAACTGAAATTCCCCAAAGATGGCGCTAAGCTGATAAACTTATGGCTAGAATATATTTACACACACACATACACAAGGTTAAAGGTGTTGGATATCCGGGCTATGCCGCAAGCACAAATGATTATGGAGGCGAGATAACGCCGCGAGAACGGCGAGAGAGCAGGCTCCAGTTCGCACATATTCGGGGAAAGCAAACTGAAACCTTGAGGCAGAGCTGGTCTATGTGTGTCTGCTAAGCCCTCGGCGGCACAGATACCCTCTAAAAGCAGTTGAAATAAATTGAATTGCATAGATACGCGTATATACATTACTTAACTGTTTGCCAAAGGGTGTCTTTGTCTTGGCAGGGAATTGAAAGACCTTGCGGACTTGAGGAATGCTGCAGGTATATATTTATATTTATGTATAGGGCTTTAAGGAATCATTTCAATGAATTTTTCTTCCAAGATATGCGCTTAGTCAAGCTGAAAACCCTTTGAGAAATACGATATTTGTATATGCATTGTCTTCTATAATTTGCAGCTACTGCTTTAACTTTCTTTGTCAATTGCATTGAGCAAATTTCTGTTGAAATTTTATGCTTATATTTATATAGGGCTGGTCTAGGGCTAATACTGTATTTTCTTTAGAATAATAATCATGCATATTATATTCTTCAACTGATTGATATGGAGTAAACATGCTCTCATTACAGTTAGCCAAATGGACCATGAAAGGTTGTCATCACAAGCATCAACAAGGTCTGATTGTTTCTCTGTCTGTCTGTCTGTTCGTCCCTCTGTCCCTCTGTCTGTCTGTCTGTCTATCGTGCATTGGTTTGTCTCTCTTTAGGCCTGCCTGTCTGTCTCTATGTCTGTTTCCTCTGCCCGTCCATCTGTCTCTCTGGCTGTCTGTCTGTCTGTCTGTCGTCTATTCGTTTGTCTCTCTGCCTGCCTGTCTGTCTCTCTGTCTCCCTGTCTGTCTCCCTTGACAGTGTTGGCAAACACATGCATTACGTGCTTGTCAATCACGGTTGTTCTTCTTATCATTGTGGCAACACTCGTATCCGTCTCTCTCTCTCTCTCTCTTAGCTGTTTCTGCTCCCCCCTCTCTCTCCCTCTGCCCTCGTTCGACACACATTTACATAGTAACGCCACATATGCGAGACGACTTTATTGTCTTTGTGCAAATTGTTTGGCATTAATGTGCGACATTTGCAATTTGATTAGCGCGCACAACACCACAGTCTCCTTCTCCCTCGCTCTCTCTCTGCCTTTCTCTCTCTCTTTGTCCTCCTGTCCTCCCGCTACCATTGGCAACAAGTTCGCTACGACGCGGTGTTTTATGTCTTTCGTCTCCTCCAAGTTCGTCTGGCTGGCGGCAAACTTCTGGGCCGCGTATAATGAATGGGCTCCAGTTGACTATTATTCTCTGCGCTACTTTTCTTTTGCTGTATTTGATTAATTTGCTGCAAAAGTTTTTCCATCTGCTTATCATTGTCATCATAATTATATTGTAATAATTTTGCCAGTCGCAAAACCCATAGCCAAATCCGAAATCCGAAAACCGCAACCGAAGCTGAGGCTATGGCTGTGGCTGAAACTTGAGCTTGATAAATTGCCTTCGACGATTTTCAAGGTCCGACAGCCTCGGCTTGCGCCTAATTAATGAGCATCATATATCATGCAATGGCTACCGGGGCTATTAATATCCTAGTCAATAGTTTTTTTTTGCCCTGACCCTGGCATTGTTCGAGCAGGTGTCGGTGCCGGGGTGCGATAATATTTCTGTTCGCTTCGTGTCCTTCAATTAGATCTCTCGATTGTAATTCAATATGTTCGTTCGGCAATCTATCAGTTCGATAACATTATTTCCCAAGCGAACTAATCAAGCCAAATGACTTGCTAATAGCTGACAGCTTAAATGGAAATACGATACGAACTGTACTACTTGGGAATTGTTGGAGTGTGGCAGGACAGTTTGAACACATTTCTCTAGTATTTAAAGGTCTTTTTTAAAGGTCTATTTAATTTAGTTAAAAGCCAGGGCTATGTATATAAAGGTAGTAATATAATTAAGTATTAAAATGCTTTGAATATTTTGAAATAATTTTACTTTATATACCAAGCAAACTTTCCATTTAAATTGTTTGGGCTTCCTTCAACTTTCAATTCCTTTTGGCTTTTCATATGATTTTTTTACCGGAAATAGCTTTGCCCTCATTAAACTTCTACAGCCCTTTTAAAATTGCCGGGGCGTGTCGTAGGTCTTTTAAGCACCGAGTACTAAGACAAATGTATTTCAAATAGACATTTATAAGAGACTTAAGTGCATGTTCGGCGTACTTCCGGTCGGGAGCTGCCTCCAAAATTGCGAATGCGTTTGTAATTTATGTGCGTGTGCGGCTCATTTGATAGACGACAAAGGAAGAGCCGAAGGCGAATGGGCAGGCTGGGCGGCTCGAAGTTCAGGCTTAGAAGAGCATAGTCCTCGACCCATGGGTCACATTTTAATTATCGAGTATTGCCGACTGCCGAGGGCTGCAATGTCAAGTCACACATACACTCCAAGCAGGCTGAGCTTGTCGCCTTGCCCCTCATCTTGCCGTCATTTTGCCTTGTTCTTTTGTTTACGCAAATAGTGGCAAGTGGCAGCTGTCTGGCGGCATTGTTTGTTATATTGTTGCTGTCTTTGCGAAGCTGCCTTCCTTGCTTGCACTGCAATTTATTTGCTGCGGTCGGCAAGCTGCAATTCGTTGTGGAGAAACCTTGCAAGAGCGTGTCTTGTCTTTGATTTGCTTAGACAAGAAAAAAAAAACGGTAATTCAATCTGAGATTTCATTGAGATGTGGTGGGAACTGAAAACTGTCTTGTTCTAGCTGCAAATTTATTGCCTTGTAGGCAACGCTGCGTATGCGTAATGCTCATTAAACATGCATATTACGAGGGATTCACATGTGACTTAAAGTGAAATACAAATTCGATAGACATTTATTAGCTGACTTCGAGCGACATATATAGAGACAAGAATTGAACATTTCATTTAAAATTCAAAATCTATTGCCGCACTGCAATGGAGACGCTTACACTTCGCCTGGGCAACACTGCGTATACTTAGCTTGCAAAAAACACACAGTTTAATGAAATCAACTGAAAGCACTTGATTGTTAATATCAAACACATCTGCCAAAAATTAAAATGCAAATTAAAATCAACATAGACAAGCACACAGCAAAGAACACGTTAACACTTGAAAGCAGACAACTGTGCGTATGCGTAACTTGTCGAAAATGTGCATAATAAAGGAAGCTTGTACAGTTATTTTATTGGCAACATCAAAATCGACTGGCAAAAGTTAATTTTGACTAAAACTGGCATCAAAATTGTACACCAGCTTCGAAATTGCATTCAAAACTTGTGCGAAATAATTGAAAGTGTCCATGCAATATGCCACAAAATTGACTTGAACTTGCCGCAACGCATTAATGAAAATTTTTTAAAGCAACTCAATGCTGTCGTTTTGCCATTTGCCATTTGCCAATTGCCTGTGGCCATTCGGGCCGTATAAATTACACTGACTCCCATAAATATGCAACACGAGCGTCGGCGCCGCCACCGACGCCGCCGGCGTGGCAATTGCAAGGCACAAATTGGCGTGGCCTCTCGCTCTCTCGCTTCTGCTCTCTCTCTCTCTCTTTCCGTCTCATTGTGGGCAATTTGTTGGCCAAGTTTACTGTATATAAAGTGGCATCCAATAGCAACTTGCAACTTGCTCGCACTTGCAGCTTGCATTATTGCCGCCGCTTTTGTTGTTTACCTCGCGCCACACAAGGTCGGCATGCGGGTCACGCATGCCTTTTTTTCGGGGCTGCCTTGAGAAAAGAGAGAGGAAGAGTGAGAGAGAGAGAGAGAGAGGGGGAGGGAGAAAGAGTTGCGAAGATGCGCCTAAGCTGCTTAAAAGATTGAACAGCAGCACCGGCAACCGTTGCTGAAAGCCGGATTTGATTGCGAAATTCGAAGGCATTTCAAAAAGCTGCCTGAAAAAATTCTGGGTTGATGCAATTAAATTTTTATAATTAAATGTGGCGTGCTATGATTTTAATAAGCTTTGTTAAAGCAAAAGAAAATGGAAGGAACATGAAAGATAACATTTATACAGATAAATACAGATAACATTTAAATTGTTATTGACTCAAAAAACTTGAGTAACAAGTTAAGCATGTTTTTTAAATCTATAAGGATGAAAGTCCTAAAGAATACCCTGAATTTAGCCAAAAGAGATCAGATTTTGGCTTTAAAATGTCTACTTTTTATGTAAATGACAAATTTATTTCGAATACAGATGTGTCACAAGTCTGACTCGTTACTTTTAATGACTACGAGTTTGCTGAGTTAAGAGGAAAACCTTGATGCGCTTTCGAGGCAAAGTTCACATTTGACTGCCAAATGCCAACAATGGGATTTCATTTTGGTTCGTAGCCAAAAACTGGCAGCATAAATCATAGTTATCAGGCCGGCCAAGTCCAGTTCGTCTCGGGCGTCACGCCATGCCTTTTGCTGCCACACATGTGCGCAGTTCACATTTTTATTTTCGCAGAGCATATTTCACAGGGTGCACACAGCACACAGCACACAGCACACATCGCACAGTACACTGAACACTCAATTACCACTTAATGCCCTTACTTCAGCACAATTTACGCAAACATGGCGAACGGAAAGATACATTGCAAAACGGCAAAGGGGGAGGAACGGGCAGCAGCAACTGCTACCAAACATTTTGCACAATTTGTAATGACTTTTGGCTCCTTTCCCGCCAGCCAAAGCGAGTCGCGAGACGAGTCAAAGCACAAGAAAAGTGCAGTTTTTCTTCGGTTTTTTTTCGGTGTACCCTAGCAGCGGGTATATTAATTTCGAGCAGCAGTTTGCCAAAGCCTTGAAAATACATGGAACTGCAGATAAATTTATAGAAAAGATTTGTATAACATTAAAGATATTTGAGAGTTTTACTTGAGCTGTGCACACTGTAGAGCTGCACTTCTGCTGCACAGTTGCTTGAGGATAACCAAAAATACATTTGGCTTCCATTGTTGTAACATGTCGTCCTCAACAGACGCTTAAGTGCTCCCCTTCGCTCCCCTCTCCTGCTCCTCTACAATGTACACATTCCTTGCGTCGAGGCAAATCAATTGCAAGTTGAGGCAAGTTTCCATGCACTTGCAGCTGCTTTTTAATTAAATCAGAATCAGGCAAATCACTTTGGCTTCCGGGCAAAGCTTACTCTCTCTCTATCTCTCTCTTTCTGTATGTCTGTCTATTCCCCTTTCACTCTTTAGTCTATTCCCACTGCCATTTGGCTCATTAAAGCGTCAAACAATTTCCGTTGCGGAAGTCGTCCTCGTCGTCATCCTCGTCGTCGTCGTCACTGCAGAGAAACTATTTAGTTTGTTGAGAAGGTGCTTAAGAGGCAGCGCCTGTAACTGCCACTGACAGCTCCCTCAAGTTCCACCTGTTCCAGTTAGAGGGAAGTGCGAAATCGCAGGCATTTACGACACGCTGCAGATACTTTCAGCTTGTTGCCTGTCGCACAACTTGTAGATACAACTGTGAAATGCTTTCAGCCATGAGTTGTCGCTGGCTTTACGACTCGACGGAATTAGTTGAAGGTGTGCTTGAAGTGTTACAGCTCTCTCCATCCTTTTAGCCTGGAATCATAACGAAAACAATTTGTGAAATAGCAAACCATGCTCCAGCGTCGCAGCCACAGCTATTTGCGGCTAAATACCCATTACACATTTCCACTAATTGGTATGCAGCACAAATAGCAAACACACCGTTGCCACAACTGCATACATATGTATATATATATGTATATAAATATATATGTGCTATATACATATATATATTCATGTCGGACCATAATGCCGAAGCAAACATCAAATAAAATTGAAAATGTCAACAGTTGCAATGGGGGAATGCAAGCAGCTTCAACTGATAAATACCCTGCATGGCAGTCAAATTTATCTGATGCAACTTAAAAGGACTTGTAGATCTCTGAAATACACTAGAAACTCCTCCGTTTCCAGTTAAGTAATGAATCTGTTCGAGTTCGAAAGCACAGACATTTTCAAAAGAATTCATTAGAGTCTTTTATGGAAAAATAGCTCAAAAATAGGTCAAAAATCGGTTGAAAATAGGTCGAAAATTGGTCGAAAATAGGTCGAAGATAGGTTGAAAATAGGTCGAAAATTGGTCGAGAATAGGTCGAAGATAGGTTGAAAATAGGTCAAAATAGGTGAAAAATACGTCGAAAATCGGTCGAACACTGGTCGAAAATGGGTCGAAAATAGGTCTAAATCAATGACGTCAAAATTGGTCGATAATATGTCGAAAATTTGTCTAAACAATTAAGAAAATAGGTCGAAAATAGTCCAAATTTGGTCTAAAGCCATGAAGAAAATAGGTCGAAAATAGGTCTAAAGCAATGAAGACATTTCAAAACATTTTTTAGCTGTACTTACAAGTTAACTGCAATTGTCAAAGCTAAATTTGGTAAAACTAAAATGGAGTAAATTACATTTTAAAAGTAAAGATAAATAAGTCAAAAATAGGTCTAAAGTAGCAAAGAAATACCAGAAGAACCTTCTTACACGAATTTTCAAGTTAAACGCATTTCAATTCAATAAAAATGGAACTAAGCTTTATTTAAGTTTTAAAGTTTGAAGATATCTAAAATTAACGAAACCCTTCATTACTCTGCCGCTTTATTCCCCTTTCGCACTTTCAAATGCAACTGACGTGCTAGAGATGACTTTTTCGCGACGATAATCACAGTCGAAATCCGCAGAATGCAACACCTGCCTCTGCTGCATTCTGCAGTGTATATTATTGAGTTGACATTTTTTAGTATGCCGCATAACAAGCAGCAGTAAAAAGTAGCAGGCAGGCAACAATGCAGCATGCTGCAAGTGGCATTAGCTGTGCTCGCTGCTGAGTGCTTTGCCCGGGCTTACGCACACCTGGTCTGCTGCGTGTGTGCTTGGATAGTGTGGAGAGCTGAGCTCAAGCAGCATGTAATATCACTTAGAGAGCGACTAATCCCAACCTGCCTGCCTGCCATTGCCAGCAGCTGCAGTCGTGACTCGTCGCGCTAAGCCCCGGAACAGAAGTTCCTACCGCAGGCAAGACTCATTGCGAACCTGGCCCGAAGCAGGCAGCTGCAGCTGCATTTGACATTAGCTGACAGTGTTGTTAAGCGGGCAAGGAAAAGAGTAGAGAGACAGAGCCGCACTGCATTCAATGCGAGAAAGCAGAAACATTCCGCAATGTTTATCAGATGCCAATAGCATGTTGAGATACCAGCATGTTGTAATCCTCCATGCTCCTTGCCACGCGCAGCAATGTCCCTGTGTATCTCTCATTGTATGTGTGAGATACACACATATATACTCAAGAGACGCCTTCGCTTTGTACGTCGTAGGCTCCATTCGTATGTGGCATTAGGCTCCGTGTAAAGCAGCTCAATTTGCCTTTCAATCGGCTTAGGTTTACGAGGCGCAAGAACACGCAAATTAGTTTGCCCCGTAGAGATTATTGTCTCAGAGTGTATCTATATTTGATTTGATATTATGTAAGAAATACATTTTCAAATTTAATTTATTAGATATGTCTTTGTACAGAGATTATTGTCTCAGCACTAACGTACCTTCATCTGATTTGAAATTTGCCAAAAAAAGATCTCAAATTAAATTTATTAGATAAGTCTATGATTATTATTATAAATTAACTATATTTGATTTGAAATTTTACAATAAAAAAAAATCTGAATATCATATTTATTAGATATGTCTATAGAGTTATGTCTATTTTTATAGAAATTATTATCTCAGAGTGAATACTCTAACGTATCTATATTTGTTTTGATATTTGAAAAGAAAAAAGATTAGATGTTTGACAAAAAAAATCTCAAATTAAATTTATTAGACAAGTCTATGTATAAAGATTTTTATAAATTATCTATATTAGACAAGAAAAAAAAAATCGGAATATCATATTTATAGAATGTCTATAGAGTTATGTCTATTTTTATAGAGATTATTATCTGAGAATGAGTATTTTAAGGTATCTATATTTGATTTGATGATTTTCATGTATAATACGAAAAAGGTCCTAAAATTATATATATTAAATGTTCTTAGAAATATATTTATTAGATATGTCTATGTAGAGATTATTGTCTCAGAGTGAGTATGTCATATGACATGTGAGATATGTCTATTGAGTTTAGTCTATTTTTATAGAGATTATTATCCCAGAATGAGTATTTTAAGGTATCTATATTTGATTTGATATTATACAAGAAAAAGTCCTAAAATTATATTTATTAAATGTTCTTAAAAGTATATTTATTAGATGGCTATGTAGCGATTATAGTCTCAGAGTCAGTACACTAACGTATCTATATTTGTTTTGATATATGACAACAAAAAGATCTGAAAATAAAAAAAGAAACATAATATTTATAAGATATGCCTATCCAAGTAAAGACTTAAAGATAATTGCAATCTGAGCGTATCTACAAGTTGCATACATCTCCTCCCATTTCGATTCTTTCATTTATATTTCGAACAAAAACCCATTGAGCTCAGAGTTTAAAACTTTCAACAATGAAAATTGAACTGCAATTTGCCAATACTTGGCGCCTTTGCGTGCCGGGAGCGCCGCTTTGTCGGCCTCATTAATTATAATTTGAGGTAATTAAGGGTTACCTTTAATTGCAGTTCTTGCCGGTTTGACCCATATCTTCATCGCATTCGCATTCGCATTTCGCGCAGACACATCGTTGTAAACTTCCCACTGAGGCTTTTCAAAATTGCCAACAATGCGATGCGAGGATAATGAAGGAGAGTGTAAAGTAGAGAAGCCAAAGGCATTGGGTGTTTGTTGCGAGCCGCGGAACTTTCTCTGTGCAATTGATTGCCACTTTTGGCCCATTATGTTGTTTGTGTTTCGTACCCCCTCCGGTTTACGCATTGTTTGTAATTTGTTTTATTTGCCTATGCTTCTGGCTTTAATTGAGCAAAACTTTTGCCTTGACGTTTATGAGTCTTGCGCGTAGTATCAATTTATTAGAGCATTTAATTTTTAAAGTCCGCAGACTACTTCATCGATTGCCTGTCGATTGTTTTGCTTTGGTTGGCCACACTCTATACACAACTGAGCTAGCGTGTAACCTTTGACATATCCATAGCTGGCGCGTGTTTTCTCTTATTTTTCTTGGCCGACACGTGATTGTTCCTCATGCTCCAAGACCTTTACCATTTTTCCTGTCCCCATACGCAATTAAACTTGGCCCAGGAAATCGTGACTCGCCCAAGACTCTCTCTCTCTTCTGGTTTGTCGCATTCCCTGTCGGTGTCTTCGCTATTTGCCCCTGTCGCTTTGTTTTTTCCGCACTTGCTTGAGCTTTTTAATTAAGCTGTCGTTAATTACGAGCATAATTGAAACATTTGTCTACCAATAAGCAACACATGCGTCTTTTAAGCCACGGGAGAGGCGCGCTGCTACGTGTCTGCTTTGCAACTGCAAGTGATAGCAGGGTATCGAGCTAGTTCAGCTTATTTTGCAAATACAAATATTTTAAATTCTAAGTTATGAAATTGTACAATCTGTGCAACTTTAAATTATTTTAACCAATTATCTTGTGAATAAACCAGAACAAATTTATTCGCATCTTGCAGGATATCAGTGCGTTGCGCATTTGTTGTGCATGTGGCAGCACTTGTTAATATGCGACACGTTTTGTTGCTAATTATGCGAGTGCATCAAATGCAGGTCCCCAGATTTCAAACTCGCCCCGCTCCACATTTCCACAGCTGCAGTTGCTGCCCTCTGTCAGCGATGCTTTGATTATTTCCCACTTCAGTGTTTGTACCCTACGTGTACGTGCTCTAATTAATAGGAAGCTCGTGTACATTTCACACACACACACATAGACAACATGTGTGTGTGTGGGGCAAAAATTGCTATCAAGTAATTAAAACGCTCTTGAATCGTCACGCATCACGTCGCCTTTCTAATATATCCGCCCCATGTACCGCATACGTCCAATGTAAATATTATATTTCAGAGCGGGGGGTACATTATATTTGCTGCTAATGTCAACAACGGTAAATTGTCACACAAATGTTATGACAGTTGAATTTTAGTTCTAATAGTTCTGGCTAATTTCGAATTAGCATTTGCCATGCGAAGAGCTGAAAACTTTCAGCTGAATAGTAAACTAGACGAGTGGGAAGGCATACGTATATGAAGTTTGTGAAACTATGTCAACATATGTTGTAGTTATTACTTAAAGACTTTATTATGTAATTCTTGATAGTTATGCAAAGATATACATATACATTGCGTAGCGTAAGCTGGTGTAGATATATCTTTGACTATTCAAAGTCTGTAAATTCATATTCTTAGACTTGCATAAGTATTTTTCAAGTTCAACTAAAATTGACTACACTGCGTATACGCAATATGCGCATGAAATTCTGGTACCACACTGCGTATACGTTATATTTGCTTACAATGTTTAGATGGCTGCATATTGATATATTTATGTATATTTCTATAGCTAGTTCTAGCCAGTCTACATAAATTTTGCAGATTAGATACTTGATGGTACCACAAGGCGTATACGCAATTTATGCTTGCTTTAGGATATGGTGGAAATACAATGCACAAATTTATAGATACCTTGATATAATTGTTCCCTGCGTGCATAGACATATTACTAGTAAACTGGGTACGCCGTTACGTATACGCCATGTGCGCCTGAAATTAGCTTTCGTTTGCCCTGTTGCATAATTTCTCAGAAATATATATATATTTCTATGTAGTTGGCGCTGTGTATAGTGAGTTATCCAGCAAATGTTTCCGGTACCGCACTGCGTATACGCAACATGCGACTGAAATTGGCTTTCGCTGGAAAAGAACTGACACTAATTCATAGTTGCTTCAGTAAATTTTAATTACCGCTAAGTGCTCGACGGTTTCAGCGGTTTCCTTTCCGCGACTGATTAACGCTAACTAAGCATGCTGTCTCGCTTGCAGCCGATTCTTAACTCTCTCTCTCTCTCTCTCTCTCTCTGTTTTTGCAGCTGCGGCGCGTTATTAGCATTATGAGCGCCCGCGCACTGCAATGGACGACGGCGTCGGCAGCGGCAGCGGCAGCGGCAACGTGGCAGCGACAGGAAACGGAAGCGGCACAGCAACGAGAACACAAACAACGACTGCAAAGTGCCAGCACAAACATATCAGCGGCTTATGATGATGATAATGATGACAACGAGGCGAAAAACGGCAACAACAACAACGACAGCAACAACAACGAGCTACATAATCAAAGCGGCAGCCGCGACGTCTGCAAAAGCCTGTTTGTAACTACAAATTATAGCATTTCCGGCTTACGAGCGTGGCAACAACTACAACAACTACTGCAACATACCCGACAGGCCATGCTTTTGCCACTTCCGTCGCTCCACGCGCTGCTACTGCTGCTGCTTCTGAACTGCTCTGCGGCACTGGCAGCCAACGACTCCAGCGGCAACAGCAGCAGCAGCAGCCTGGCCCTACTCAATGCGCGGAATGGCACGGAAATCGCATTGGGTTTTAATGAGACGGCGACAGCGCCGGCAACCACTGCGATTGCACCACAACCAACCACAGTCCCCACGGCGACGGGCCGCGACAAGAGCGAGCCCCTCGATGAGGAGGATGCCGATAATACCAGTGAATATATATTCGATCGCACCGATGTGCGCATCATATTCATCACGCTCTACACCATCGTCTTTTGCTGTTGCTTTTTTGGTGAGTATCGATTAGCTTGGATTGATAGACAGAATTTCTAAAATTGTCTTTAAATTCCCAAGAGTTTCAGTACATACATTTTTTAAAATAGTGTTTATGATTGCCTTAAGTTTTATAATAATTTCCTTTTGAGTCAGCTTAACAATTTTTAAACTCTACTTAAATTCCCAACAAGTTTTGTCTATTTATTTCTTTTATTATTAGGTTTTTTAGGCTTCTACAACACATGTTGGTTCGGCTTATCTGCTATTTTCCCAGTTTTAATTTTAATGTTAAATTTAAATTTTGAAAAGAAAAATTGTTTCACATTTAAATTTATCCAATATAAATTAAATTTTTAAAAACAAGTTTTGATTTATAATAATATGAACTTTTTTAATTTGTATACTTCCATTTTAATTTTACCAAAATCAATAATTAAGAGAAATATTCGATCTTACAATAACTTTAGTATAGATTGCAAATCACAGTGAAAATTCAGTATAAATTGATTTCATTTGCTTTCATTGGTTTTTTTTTTTTCCTTGAGTAACGATTAGTTTAGTTTAATATTAAATTGAATTGTTTTCAAAGTTTATAAAGAATTTCATTTGAGTCAGTTGAACAATTTTTAAAACTCTTCTTAAGTTACCAAGAAGTTGCGACTATTTCTTTCTTTTATGACTGGATTTTTTCTGGGTTTCCTCTGCACAAATGTTGCTTTGGCTAATCTAAAAGATTCGATTTCCAGTTTTAACTTTAATGTTAAATTTTAATTTTACAAATTTTTAATTTTTACTCTTGAATTTAAGTTTAATTTTGTAATAATATCTTAATATGTATTTTTTCTATTAATATTTATTTTTTATATTTTGCTTTAATTGTAATTGAACCATTAAGAT
The DNA here is from genome assembly GCA_018151445.1 of Zaprionus inermis. Lineage (NCBI taxonomy): Eukaryota > Metazoa > Arthropoda > Insecta > Diptera > Drosophilidae > Zaprionus > Zaprionus inermis. Next base: position 203,390 of record JAECXD010001696.1, on the reverse strand, counting down.
GTTGGTTTATTTTGTTTTCTGTAAAAACATAAATATTTAAACTTAATATATCAAATAAAAAAATGTTATAACATTTTATTAGAACTTTTACCCCTAACTAGGATCGATTGTAAATCACAGAATAAATTTAATATAAATTGTTCATTATAAGCTTTGTCCTCTAATTGATCTTTGTGCCTCGAGTAACGATAGAATAAGATTAGATTAAAAATAATTGAACTGCTATAAATTGTTTGCAAACTTTGCTAAAAGTTTGATTTGAAAAGCTCACTCAACAATTTCTAAAATTCTGCTTAAATTCCCAACAAGTTTTGTCTATCAAATAAAGAAATTCGATAACATTTACGCACAACTCTCATCCCTAACTAAAATCGACTGAAAATCACAGAGTAAATTCAATATAAATTGCTCATCATTTGCTTTGTCCTTTCATTGATCTTTGAGCCTTGTTTTCTGTGCTGCCCTTTATTGTTGCCAACCGCTTTGTTTTCGTGCGCTCTCTTTGGTGTCTCCGTTAACTTGCTGAGTTGTCAATTACTCAGCGGCCCAGGGAGTGAGAAAGAGAGAGAGAAAGAGAGAGAGAAGCAGCAAACCGGCTACAGATACGGCATAAAAAAGTCTTTTGTGGCTTGACCGTTTGACCGACTTTTTGGCTTTTGGCTTTTGCGGTTATTTTTGAAGCTTCTCAATCCAAAGTGGATTCGGACAGGGCCACAAAACCTGTTGGCCAAATGGATTCGATTGGCCATTTAAAGCAGGGATAACTACGTTGTTTTCTGCACTTATTTTAGTATTTCTCTCTGCATTTTCTGCGCAATTGATAGCATGACTTTTCAATTTGTTTTAGTCATTTATTTGATGGTATTGCGGGTTACATTTATCGATTTAAGTTGAGGTCTGCATTTTTCAGTGATTTTCATTTTATTTGCCGGTTTTGAGCGAGATTCGTATTAGTATATACTGTGAAATAATTGAGTTGTCTATTTTATTTTATATATATAAGTTGAATATCATTTTTATTTACTTTACTTATATATTTAACGCTAAATTAAAATACACTTTCAAATTTAAGCACAATAAAACACACGTAAATAAACTTTATGAATCATTAGAAAAGAAGAAGCAAATACCTGCCAGTCTGTCCGCAAATTAACAGACTAGCCCCACTGTAGTTGCCATAGCAATAATCGTTACATTGCGTGCAGAGTGCTTAAATTTCAAATTGAAACACAGCTAAATGCAAATAATATTTAACTGCTTTTGTTGTTGATTATTTGTGTTAATTTAACTTCAAGGCATAGTAAGTTGCATATACGCTTTAAGCGCATTAAAGTATTTAATTATTTACTTTAATTTAAACAAAATATATCCATTATTATTTCTATGCGCTCTTAATGCAGTTCAGTCAAGCTATTTGTAATGCGATTAAATTAGGCACATGCCACAATGAGCTCTGGTCTCCCTGTCTGTCTCTGTAATTAGCGTGGCGCATGGCAGGAAGCACATGAGGAAATTGTCTTTTGCTCTGGCTGCCGCACTCTCTCTCTCTCTCTCTCCCCCTCGCTCTCTCGCTCTCTGCCCATGCAAAATGCCAACGGTTAAAGGGCAATAACGGGCCCAACAGGCAGACTGGCGACAGCAGCCTCGGTCCAACTGTGAACGTGACTGCAAGTTGCAAATTTTATGGCTCAGTGTTTTACAGGCTCGACTACACTTTGCTACTTTGCCTCTGTCTCACTCACACTCTCTGTTTCTTTCTCTCTCTACTGCTGTCCGCAAGTTGCTTACAACATTTTGTTTTATGCTTTTTGCGGCGCCATTTGTCGCAGCCTCTCGCGATGGCGACCGCGCCAGAAAAACATAATTGATTCAAACAGGCATTTCGCATGACATAATATTTGTCTACAGCGGGGCGAGAAGAGCAAGTAGCAAGGAGGGGGGGGGGGCTGTAGCCTAAGCTTGCAAAATTAATGTGTCTGTAATTAAGCGCAGATAAGCAAATTGCCTAATGACTAATTGATGCAATCATTTATATGGCCGTCACACTGAGCGTATGCGCAATATTTCGAGTTCAAGGTCAGGCGGCCCAGTATGATTTGCCCAAAAATTGATTTCAATATTTTGCTCAGCACGTTTCACTTGATTAATACGCGGAAACGAAGTCGTGGCAATTTAATTCGAATTGAGTTGATTTTCAGGGAAAATCAATTTAGCTTGCCGGGAAAGCCCTGCGCGCTCTCTGACGCTTTCCGTCTCTAGTTCGCGCTCTCTCTCTCTCTGTCTCTCTCTCTCTCTCTCTCTCTCTCGCTGACTTTGACTTGTAATAAATTGAAGTGTATTCCAAGCAATTGCGCTTGCTTCAATCACAGGACACTTGAACCTACACACAATCAAACCAACGCCGAGTCTCGCAACACCCGAGGGAAACCGGCTGTGTACCTAGGTTAATGCACATACACATCTACCGCAGTGCCAAACACATTTGGACACCAATTGTGGTCTGAGTGTGTGCTTGAAATTGAAACCTCAACCGGAGGCCGAGCTGGAGCCGGAGCTCGGCCGGCAGGGCGTGGCAAGTGAAGTGTGCGTTCTGCTTTAATTGAAAGCATGCGCAGCGCTTTAAGCACGTGCTCTCCGCTTAAATACAGCTCGCTTTTTATAGCAAACTAATTATGCAAAATTATTTAGTTTTAAATTTTAAAAAAACTGCAATAAACAATATTGATTATTTCCCTGCACCGTGCGTCAGGCGATGCGAATAATTTACAACAAACTAGTTCAAACATGACTGTCAAATTAATTAGAGAACAGACAAAATGCATTGGTCAACCGTACAGAATGATATATGAGCCACAATTGTGTGTTATATAGGATTATTATTATTATTATTTTCTGGCACGACAAACAAGCAGAATTGTAAGCGAAACTTTTTTAATTACTTCAAAACAGGCGGGCCGAACAATTTCGAGCGAACAAAGTCGTGTCAGGCGCGAGGGAGGCGGAGCAGGGGAGGGGAACTGTTGTTACATGTGTTGCAAAAGTTTTGGTTTTATTTAGGGCGCGAATTCACAGACAAATGTTAATTAAATATGCAATCATCTTAAAGTAGGCTTACAAAAAAAAGAATGCGACGGCAGTTAATCAGTCTGTTAGGATTTTTGCCCGTAATCTGCTTTTGGGTCAAGACAAATTGTTTAGATTTACACACATATATATCACCAGCAGCTTAAGCCATGCAGACCCTTTTCGCACTGTTCGCTTGCCACAAACGTGTCCATTTTGGACAATTAGCTTAACTTGCGGCGCATATTCAATTCAATTTGAAAGCCACACGTCATAAGCCCGGCTAGCTGGGCAGGCTGCCACTTTAAGCCACTCAAGCAGGCAGAGTTTTCATTTAATTACGAGATGGCAACACACACAGCAAGAGAGGGAGAGACAGAGAAAAAGAGAGAGAGAGCGAGTCTGTCTGAGTTGTGGCATGAAGAAAACCCCTAATTAAAATAAACTTTCAACGCAACATTAAACCAAACGTCGAGGGAATGCGGCTAAAATTGTCATCCGAATACGTACACTGAGTGCAAAAAGTTATTGCTCCCCGAACAGCAGCCCGCAATTCCCACTGTCCGCCTCTGTCTGCCGTCGCCTGTCGAGTGTCGCCTGTCGAGCAAACTTTTTGGCCTAGTATGAAATGGGAACCCCCAGCGAATTCGTTCTGTCTCTACTACTGCCTCTCTGTCTCTGTCATGCTCTCTCTCTCTCTCTTCCCCTCTCTGTCGCCCTTGTCTCACTTGCCAAAATATTTTGTTAACATTTTTAATATGTCCCAGCTGGTTGCCAGCTTCAGTTTGCCAATTGTTGCCAAATTTAATGGACACTTTGATATCTGATGCGACGCTTTTCTCTCTCTCACTCTCTCCGTCTATCTCACTTGCTCTTCCTTTGCTCTCTTGCAGGCAATCTACTTGTGATACTGGTGGTCACTCTCTCCCGCCGTCTGCGCTCGATAACCAACTTTTTCCTGGCCAACTTGGCGTTCGCCGACTTCTGTGTGGGCCTCTTCTGTGTCATGCAGAATCTTTCCATTTATCTCATCGACAGGTAAGTGCCAAGTTTTTTCTCTAATTAATGTACCCATTAAAAGTTTAAAATGGGTGCAGCAGCTGGTAATAGTTCGGTATCATTATACCCGCTACTCGAAGAGTATAAGGGTATTATAACTTTGTGCCAACCGAAAATGTTTGTAACAGGCAGAAGGAGACATCTCCGACCCCATAAAGTATATATATTCTGAATCAGCATGAACAGCCGAGTCGATATAGCCATGTCCGTCTGTCCGTCTGTCCGTCTGTCCGTCTATCCGTCTGTCCGTCTGTCCGTCTGTCCGTCTGTCTGTCCGTATGAAAACCTAGATCTCAGCTATTATAAGAGCTAGAGCTACCAAATTTGGAGACAATATGTGTTAATTATGCCCGCAGATCAAGTTTATTTTGGATTTTTGCCACGCCTCCATCCGCCCCCAAAAATCGATAATAAATCGATAATAGCTGCAAATATAGCTCTACAGCATTCATTTTTTATCCATGTGATAAAAACCACCATCCGGGCGTGTTGCGAAAGTTTCAATAAGATCGGCCGATAAATAAGGAAGATATTCAAGAAATAGTATTGCCTTGTGGCCATGTGCCTGTGTCGGTTTTTCCTAATGTTAGTACCCGAGTTCAACACCAGCAGCAGACAACTTTTTTTAATTATGTGGCAACTTTTTTTAAATTATGTGGCAACTTTTTTTTTAATTATGTGCACCGAAAATATTCATGGTGCAATTTTATCGGTTATTGCGAAAGAAGTGCAGTGGTCGAGTGGTGATGGTAGTTGACTGTTAAGCGAGAGGTCCGGAGTTCAACTCCTGGGTGTGCCGCGGCGACTTAAATTTATTTTTTTGTATCTTATATTTTTTTTTATTTTATAGTGTGTTGCAAAATTCAAAATAAATTTTTAGTATATTTAAAGCCACTTAGAATCGAAAGAGACATTGAGCAGCAACACAAAATACAAACGACAAATCTAATTAGATATGTTGAGATGTATTGTGAGGCAGCATATATGTATGTATGTATAGGCGTCTCTATCACACATGCATAATTTATAACTGCAGAGTAATAAAAGCAAAGGGCAACATCCAATAAGAATCGAGTGGAACTTGCATAGGCAAAACAAATTAGAGACGGAAAGAAATAAAAAGCAAGAACGCATTGTTCACATTTGGCACGTGTTTTTCCGAAGAATTGTAGCGGGTATATCACAGTCGAGTCAGCTCGACTGTAGCCTTTCCAACTTGTTTTTTTTTAATTTCTTGCAAATAAAATAAGTCTAGAAAACTATTGTAATACTCAATGAATTTGCAGTTTTCTTAAAAGAAAACTCTCGTTTTAATTACCATAAAATCTTCTTTTTAATTTCTTGCAATTAAAATAAGTGTAGAAAACTATTGTTATACTCAATATAATTGCAGGAAGGATAGTCTATTTTGAATTATCATAAAATCTTCTTTCTTTAAATTTCATGTAAGTGAAATAAGTCTAGAAAACTATTTTAATACTCAATGAATTTGCAGTCTCCTGAAAAGAAAACTCTCTTTTTAATTACCATAAAATCTTCATTTTAATTTCTTGCAAATAAAATAATTGTAGAAAACTATTGTTGCACCTAATGTACTTGCAGTTTTTCCATAAGGAAAGTTTATACATTAAAATGCCCACGTTGGGCGCCCTTAAGGGGTTTTGCAGCGATTGATTGGCAATGATGCCGTCTTTTAAGCCTTTTATAAATTACCACGAGAAAGTGCTAGTTTATAGCATATAAGGTTATTGCATTTACTTTATAATGAAGATTACTAAAAGGTTTCTCAGGCAACATGTGGCACGCTGAAGGGGATCAGAAAAACAATTTGTGAGTTGTGCCAGCGAAAGTTCTAGAAAAAATGTTTGATTTATTGCCGACTGCAGGGTAGCACGGATTCGGCTACGCCATTATTCAAGCGGAATTAGTGGCTGGCGACGCTGCAGCCACCTGACGCGGCACGAGCAGCTCCATGCAACGCTTGCAAATGCGAAAAAAAAAACAGGCAGGCAGAAAGAGTGATAGAAATGGGAGGGGGGTGTGCAGGGAGAAGGAAGGGAGTGGAGTGTAGTAAAAGAAAAAAGCGCAACACAAACAAGCGACACTTTTACAACTTGTGTGTGTGTCTGGGCATGAACCGCCGCCCGCGCCGTCTGTGCAGCACCTTTTCCCACAGCCTCTTGGTGTTTTTATTTGCATACACTCACTCTCGCACTCACTCACTCTGCAACACTCACACTCACTCACTCACACACACTCATACACTCTCAGACACACCCACACACAGCAGCTCACAAAAAAAAGTCTGACGAAAAGCTGAGAGAAATAGTTGAGTATGAACTGACAATGTTTGGTCAAGTTGCAAACTTTTTCTCTTTCTCTTGAGAGACAGGGAGAGAGAGTGTGAGAGAGGCACTTAATGCAAAAAAAAAAAAATTATAAACAAGTTGCTGTATTTTTCTTTGTTTACACACGTGTCTCTAAAGCGCACTGTGTTTTTATACACCCCTTTTGGAGCTCGTTTGTGTGCAGCTGACAAGACTCGGAGGGAGAGGCAGAGGGAGAGGGAGTGGGAGATGCAAGTGTACGCATATAAAATGCACCTGCTGCAGCAGGTGATAGTGCACGTATGCCCGGCACACACTGTGCTTGTTGCCCTAGTCGTTAATGTGGCACAACATGGCGTATGAGCAACGTTCTGCATGTTGCCCATTTGTTATGCACACTTAGTGCATTTATTTTATATTTTATATTTTATATATGCAAGTTGATAGATCATAGACGATATATTTTCCGATTAGTTGGCCTGCCCTGCCAACAGCCTGCAAGTGCCACTTGACACCCAAGTCAACAGTTCAAGTCAATTTGCATTTGCTCTGTGTGCTTGGTTTGGTTCTCGCAGTGTAGCACACGCTGTTGAGTATGTGAAGCAACTATTTGTATTGAATTAGTTTGCTGTATATCTATTTGGGCATTGAAATTGGCAAAGCACATTCGATTAAGCCATATTCGCCTGCCTCTTTGAACACACAGTTCTCAGCTATTTTAAAAGTTTCAGGCAACAAATTTGCCAAAAAGATCGTACGCAAAAAGAACATACCTCAAATTCGGGTTGAAATACGACAAAACACTAATTTAAGTTAGGTTTTCTATTAAAGCGTCGCCCCCATTGCAGATATAACTTAAGGCATAGTCTTAAATTACTATCATAAATATAAGTAGATATATTTAGATTTTTAAACGAATTAATTGAAAATGAAATCAGTTTCTATTTCATATATTATTTATTAAATTACAAGCCAATTCTGTGTGTCAATTAAAAGATATATGCTGTTTATACAAACTGCAAACAGTTCCCGTTTACATGGCACTTGTTTTCGATTAATTGAGTGCATTCTACAGCGAACTCGACTGGAAATGCACATTTCGCATATGAACACATCAATTGTTGTTGTTGTGTTAGTTTTATTGTTTTTGTTTGACGGTTTGTTATTTGTTATTTCGTGTTGCACGCTCGTTTTCACCCCAAGCGAATAAGTCAACAAGCGAAAGAGAGAGAGAGCGCGTATAATAAACAAAAGACAAGCGCATTGAAATTGTTCACATATTTCAGAGGGAAATGAGCGTGTGCAGAAGGGAAGCAAGTGGGGGAAGAGTGTTGATTTCCATGTCAGTGTTGCTTATCGAAGAGAATGCAAATGATTGTAAATACAAAAACAAGTAAAGAATGTCCTAAGCCAGTTTCGAGGCGTATCTCACTATATCTATTTCCATTTGCCTTTGGGTATTTCTGCAATTTATTCAGCACAAATAATAAAAAATAAAATAAAATGAAAAGCTGCTATTCTGCATAAATTTTATGCATGTCACCTAATTATCATAATAAAAGCCCAATATGCTTGTGTGCTATAATCGGATAAATTTATGCATAAGTTGATCAAATTTCATAGAAGACCCTCGTCTAGCCAAATACAGTCATATGGCACAGGCAGGCGAGATTATTAGTTTGCAAATCCCCCAAAAATAAGAAAGAAATAAGGTTTGAAAAATACAAATTATCAAGCTAATAATAAGCAAAGACTGAGCCACTTTTAACGCTTTAAAGTGCCTTAAAATTTATTTTTTAAGAATAGAAAAATCCAGCTCTGCTCTCAGGTCTTTCAAACTTGAACCGAAGCTAAAGCAGCTGCCAAAAGGGCAATAATTCTTAATGGCCAATGAGGGCAACAAAAGCGAGAATTACCCAAAAAATCGCACCTGCAAGCGAACGAACGACAAAAACCCAGCAATTGCCTCGGAAGCAACACCTCTCTCTCTGCGACTCTGCTGCTCGGCTGTTTAGCGGGTTGCACGGTGTGAAATTACGTGGTAATCCTCGAGCTAACAATGATCCTGAGGCTGAAATTTCAGACCGAAAATTTAATGCAATAATAAAAGAGAGAGCAAGAAAAAAAAGAAGCAGGCGCAAAGTGCGAATAGCTCTGGGCAGCATAAAATACTAATGATACCTTTAATGCGGCATTAGTTTGCGGCGGGGCGTGCCATAAGGTTTTATGTGGCGACACATGACCAGCGGGCCGCGGGCGAGCCCGCTCTCTCATATCGATGAGAGAGTTTTCCTACACTTTTCCTATTCAACTGTATTTATACGAATATTTTCTTTTGCTTTCAGCTGGGTTTTCGGCGAATTCCTCTGCCGAATGTATCAGTTTGTGCACTCGCTGAGCTACACGGCTTCGATATTCATACTGGTCGTCATCTGCATGGAGCGCTACTTTGCCATTGTCCATCCCATAACGTGCAAGCAGATACTGACTGCGGCACGTTTGAGGGTAAGTTACAGGGTATACCCAGCCCGGGCTTACCCTGGCACAATTTGTTTGTGCGTGATTAGGTTTTATAGCCTGCGAAACAAATGGTTGACACAAATGTCAATTGTAACTTGAAATATATCAAATTCCATAAATGGAAAGTCCAATTGACAGAATTAAACGAGTCGCATGAAGGAACATGAATGATTATGGCCTGGGTCACGTCAGCGAGGACCCTTCCGAATGGATGACCAAACATAAAATATGCCAAAGTGATGTCAAGTTAGTAAATTAGGGATAGATGGAGAAATAATTGAAAGCGAGATTGTAGGAAATGTGAGCACGAAATAAGTTTGGGCCGTGTTAGGGTGACCATCATATGAGTAATATTTTTAGTATGTTAAGGACAATCTTCTTGAATGCTAATATTTTTAATATTTATTTTATGCAAGGGTGACCATGTTTTACAATTTAAGGTGACCATGTTTCACAATTTAATTTAACCATGTTTTGAAATTTGGGGTAACCATGTTTCGCTATTCATAACGAGCACGTTTCACAATTTAGAGTGACCATGTTTCACAATTTAGAGTGACCATGTTTCACAAACTAGAGTGACCATATTAAATTTTATAAATAATTATTTGTTATCCACTTTTGAGTTAAAAATTAAATTCAACCTAAATTTGCAGAGCTAATTTAGGCTTGCAAGCTTTAGGGTGACCATAAAATGTGCTGTAAGTGTTAAATTGAAAACAATATGCAAATGTTTGTTGGGTTGCTCTGGGGTGCCCATTAAACTCTACTTATACAGCACAGTTTTCATTGTTTATTTGTTTTTCCGTCTAGACCCAATTTGAGTTCATAGTCTGAAGAGATTTCATAAAAAAAGTTAGTATGACAACTTGAAAATTTCATTAGAGCAACATTAACTGATTGAGGGTTAGTCGCGATTTTTTGAGCTGTTCATTAAATTTTCCCGGCCAGGCACAATTAAGATGTATTAATTTTAATAACTTTGATACTCGTTCTGACCGCAATTTGCACGCTAATAGAACTTCCTAAAATTAACCCAAAAAGTTGCCGTGGGGTCATGCCAGCGCAGGCCAAAGGGCTTAATAGGCCGTGGCAGTCAAAAGTTTGCCGAAGACAGAGCGAGATGGAGACAGAGAGAGAGAGGGAGAGAGACGGAGAGTAGGGGAGACATGTTAAACTTTTGCCGCTGCTACGAGCGACCCTATCAATGGCCATGTCCATGGGGCATCGCTATGAATATCGCTGCGCGTTCGCTGCGGCATAATTGCCACATGAATTGCCAAAAGTTTAGTCTGTTCTGGCCGGGCGAATGAAACAATTTACAGCTAAATATGCGTTTGTTAATGCTAATAGCTGCAATTAGAGCACGACTGGGACAGTGCCCCGAAATCGAGTCGCGGCAACATAAAGACGAATCCGAATGGCCCCGCTGCATGGCAATTGGTGTGCTTGTTGGCCGTTAGAGCCGGAATTGTATGGCGTGTCTGAGATATTTGCTTTGTCGTTTTGGCACCCGCTAACACACGCCTCAACCCTTGCAGATGGTCATTGTCACCGTGTGGATAACATCGGCGGTCTACTCGACGCCCAAATTCGTCTTCAGCAAGACCATCAAGAACATACACACCGAGGACGGGCAGGAGGAGGAGATCTGTGTGCTGGATCGTGAAATGTTCAACTCCAAGCTGCTCGACATGATTAACTTTGTGCTGCTCTATGTGATGCCTTTGCTGGTGATGACGGTGCGTATACGTAATGTGCATATATTCAAAGCTTAAGCAAACAATACGCGAAATGCTCGGAATATACGCATATTCCGGGCCCCAAATTAGTTCAAGCGAATCGCTCGCGCTTGGCCAGTTGCCGTGCAAACATTTCGCACCCGAATAAATTACAATAATTCTCTTCCAGGTGCTCTACAGCAAAATCGCCATCGCATTGTGGCGCAGCTCGCGCGGCCTCACCCCGCACGTCACGCAGCAGCAGCACCACCAGCACCAGCAGCAGCAGCACCAGCAGCAACAGCATTCGGTCCAGGAGAACAGCATGAGCCTGCACAATAGCATGTACCATCACCATCATCATCATCATGCGCCACATTCGCATCATCATCAGCTACATCAGATGACGGCGTCGGGCACGACGTCAGCGGCGACGGCGGCGGCGGCGGCGGCGGCATCGTCTCTCGCTTCCGGCAGCAGCTCGACGTCCTTGTCACGTAAACATAGCAGTAAATATGAAAAGCGTGGCGTCAGCATCACAGAGAGTCAGGTGAGCGCAATGAGAGCACATCCATGCTAGAACTGGCCACAGCTGAGCGAGACTCTGCTGAGGAGAAACAATGCCCCAAGCAGAGCGCAGTGCAAATATGCAAAAAGAACGTGGGCTATCGAATGAATAACCCCGTCTAATGTGCTCCTATGCCGGCGGGGATGGGAGCAACTGCCTGGGGAATTGCTGCCCTGCTGTACAACTTCCCTTTAAAGATATTGCAGGAAACCCGAGCTGTTGAATCATAAGTTAAGCTAAGCACCAAAACGGGCAGGAAATGGGAAGTGGCAGAAGCAATAAGAAGAAAGATTCAATGGAAACTCCTTTGCAATAGTTCTGGTAGATACTTAAGTTTGTCTTACAGCTAGCTTAGGCTTATTTTTAGACAAGTTTGAAACGCTTTCAAGATTATATTATTTGAAACTTACTTCTTGGTTATTTAACTTCTTTCTCCCTTACCTATTCTAAAAATCTAATCAAATATATATTTAAAATAGGAGAGAAATGGGGAAAATCAGAGGCAAGAAGAAGGCAATATATAGGCGAAGAATCTAAGGCAACTCTTTGCAATTATTCTGGCAGATACTAAAGTATGTCTTACATGTCTACTTACCCATTCTGATATTCAAATTCAAGACAATATATATTCTACATTGAGATTGTGCAGAGATTTGCTAAGCATTTTCTCTTACCTAAACAAAAATCTAAAATCCTCTCTCAATCAGATTCCAGCTTAACTTACTTAATTAAAGCTGACTTCTTGGGCATAAATTTTATTAATTTAGCTTTTGCCATAGAGGGAAATAGAGCTACCTAGCTTAAACTCACTTTTAGTCAAATCTGTTATCCACACAAAATTATCTGGAATTCAAATTAAAATATAGATTCAAGCATGTTTTGCTACAGAATCGCATGTTCGTGCAGAGCATTTTCCCTTGCCTAAATAAACCTGAATTTCTCTGGGCCTACTAAATTAAAGTTTAGTTCTTGCGCATATACCTTAATATTATTTCTAGTTTGCCATGCATGGAAAGAGAGTTACCTAGCTTGATCTCCCTGTAATCTACACAAAATTAGCTTGCTGTTGGATCTTTTGAGCTCACTTCTAGCCCATATATATTCAGCTTAAGCAGCATTTCGCACTGCACTTCGCACTGCACAATATTTCCGCACTTGTCACTTAACTAGCTCAACTAGTTCGCTGTTAGTCGGCCACGAATATTGCCTGAAGTTGACCGAAGATACTTGTACAACTTTGGCTAGAAAATCCACACGCTGTTTGGCGCACAAGTTGTTGGCCAAGTGGCTATTGGCACATTGGCTAGAGCAGGTGTCTAAGCGCATTAAAAGTATCTGTATCGAGTTTGAAGAAAACTTTAATAAGCCAGTGTCAAATAGTTCAGCTGGCTACGCGGCGTATACGCAATATCTCCAACTGCCACTTACACAGAGCCAGACAGCGCTGCAGCAAGTTGTAAATACCGAAGGCATATACAGTATTTATTTATATATATGTGTTTTGAGGTATTACACATCCATCAGGCGAGTTGCTGCGGAGTGGGCTAATAAAATGAAAAATGGCCAAACACTGCTACGGATATGTGTATCTACTTATGACCTGTAATGATTTATGGATGCCACTTGAGGTCGGCAAACTGTTCGAGAGGTTAAGCTGCAGTCCGCGTCGGAGGGCGGCGTAATCGAACAGGGGCGTAGGTTGCCAGGGCAGTGGGGTAACAGAGTAGAGCGTAGAGGTAGTATAAGTTCTCTTAGGAATAATATAAATTTACTTTAAGTGCAACACTTAGCTATAAGTTTGGAAGTCAAGTGGGAGTTGGAGTTGAGAGACTCTCTCTCTCTCTCTCTGCAGGAGCATACCCCATCTACTCGAATTTAGATTCCACTAACAACGCTAATAACTAAACTCTCTTCTCTTTATAAATCCCGCTCCCCACCTAACTTACTATATATTTCTCAGCCTCTTTATAACCTTAACTGTTTAACTGTCTTTATGTTCGCATATTTTCTCTTCCACTCTCTCTCTCTCTCTGCCTTGCTCACTCTGGTTCCGACTTTTGTTTACCTACTCTACCAACCAACTCCAAATCACAAACAACTCTGAACAACAACTCGCAAACACAAAACTGACAACACACATGCAAAATTAGCTTGATAATTGCAAGGTGGGTACGTCTGTCGTAGTCGCTAAGCCGCACAGCAAACGCTCCACGCATATAGCCGAAACGTAGTCGGGTCTAACGCGATTATTTTCATTATTCATGCAGGTCTCGCTGGAGGCGGATCGGCCCATTGTGAGCGCCTGTCGCAAAACGAGCTTCTATCATCACTCGCACTCGCACAATCAGCGACAGGGCAATGGGGGAGCGGGTGCCGGAGCTGGAACTGGAGGCGGAGGCGGAGGCGGTGCCACACACATGTCACATTCATCGAGCAATGTTCTACGCGCTCGCAGAGGCGTCGTTCGCATGCTGATAATATTTGTGCTGACATTCGCGCTCTGCAATCTGCCGTATCATGCGCGCAAAATGTGGCAATACTGGTGAGTAGATTTCCCCACAATTTCCCCCAGCCTCTGGAGTGGGAAACAATTTTTTATCTTGTGCAAACAGTTGACGGAGCCGGAGATCATTTGCATAGCGCGCAACTCGGGCGCATCTGTTGGCCCGGCAACAAACAATTAGCTTGTCAATTGCGAACTGGGTCAAGTGGCAGACTGATTGGCCTGCCCTGCCTCACACGTCCCTGCCCAATCCCATTCCCATTCCCATTCATCTTCTTTCGACCTACTTGCTATGCGTAGCCTGTCTTCTGCTTTTCGTTTTCATTATTTGCTCATTTCCGTTAAGTAAATAGACGCTCGATGATTTTAAGTCCGTCTACGGATTGGCAAAATGCTTGCCAAAATAACCCAAGCAAACCTAAGTCATTTCCTTCAGGGGTTTCCCTAGACATGCTGCGCTTGGACTAGGACTTACCACAAGTATTTGACATACTTTTTATTTTTAATTCAAGTATTTTCTAGCTACGCGTTTTCCAATTCTAAAAGAGCACTACCCCTGTTCACATAAAGTCACCCTCTTACTTTCACTTAGCCATAAAATGCTTAAAATGTTGCCATAAACGTGTCGCAAGGCAGCTGCTGCCCATAAAATATGCATGTATATATAGAGTATAATACGATACTTGGGTAGAGTCGCCAATTGATGACATTAGCCGCAATTACCAGACAGTCGCATCGTATTGCCAGATATCCTAATAAAAAATTGACAGGTCGCCAGTGCGTGGAAATGCAAGGTAAAGCCTACTCTATTAATTTTGCCACGCCCCCCAGCTTGCTGTCCCTTGCTTAGGTCTATTCAAACATTTTATTGGTTTTTTTTTTGTGTTTCTTCGAGGGGTCGCTGCTGTTTGCGCATCGTGTTTGCAGGGATTTGTTTGATTTCTACATTATACGACATTTTCTGGACATTTGAAGCTGGGCAGGGGCATCTGTGATGGGCTGTCAGAGAGCGTCGTCTCGACAGCTGGCCGACAAGTCCGATATAAACTGTTTAATGCCAACACACTCGGGCAGAGTCCGAGCTCTTCCCCCTAGACACGCTCTTTAAAGTCGCACATTAATAAATGTAAATGGAAATTGAAATGGAAATGGAAATGGCAACGGCAACTGAAATTGAAACATTGCCAAGTTGTTGGTGCTGTTCTTTGTATACGGCCACGAATGATTTAGATAGACCCAAGTCGAAATAAATCTCAATTATTTAGCTGACAAGAATTTTCATTTGTTTTTTTCGCATTTGTTAGATTTATTCGCATCCAGCGCGCACATAACGCAAATTCGCAAATGCATCTAGGCAATTTTCTCATAAATCCGTAAAGTATTATTATATATGTACTTTATATATAGATATTCTTGGCAAATTGCCCGGACAGGCGGTCGAGCAGAGCTGCGACGTTGTAAGCAATAAATGAAACAATATTTTCAAATTGTACTACTAAATTATGAGTTGACAGAGATTAAGAGAGGGAGCGAGCGTGAGAGACAGACTTGAGAAGATAACATTAGAGGGAGGCCAGAGTACGAAATCGAAGCTTGAGAAACATTTGACTTCCTTCTGAAGAATCCTTTGCGACGGCTGCTAGGGAGCAATAGGGTCATTTGGCCATTTATGGCTATTATTGGCTTGACTTTTAGCTTGACCTACTGAGAGCGGCTTGGCAACGAGGCAACGCTGCCTAATGAAGTGACCATTAGGCTGCCACGAGGCGTCACAATTGCACAGCATGCTCCAGCCCGACGGCACGTGCGCTTTATTATCTCGAAACCCGCAGACGCTTTGGGTTAGACCCAATGAAGGAAAGGAGGCGCTGCGCTGCCCGACTGCGATAACAAGCCCAAGTTGCTGTGCCGGGCTACCCGTTATGAACCATTAGAAGAGATTGCCCAGGGTCATCAAATGACGGTCCAGCATGTGGGTCATCTCCCGGCCTGCCTCCCGACCTCCCTGCCTGCCCAGCTCGCCTGCTGCGATACCTTCTCGGGTTGCACTCCCGACTTGACGTTTACCTTGTGAAAATTTGCAAACCAATTGCAAAATCCACTTGAGAACTCAAGCTGTGCAAAGGCATAAAGCACAACAAAGCCGTGGCCCATTGAGAGCGCCAATCAGCCACGCCCCTGACTTCTCATTCCTCCCCCGCGCGGCACCTCCTGCTGCCATCAGCCTCGGCCTGTTGACTCACAAGTCGCCTGCAAGTGCAGCGCGCGAATTGTCAAACGGCAAACAACGTAAAAACATTCCGACAGTTTGCGCCAAAAGTTTTCGCTTGTCCATTGCAGAACATAAAACTTGAAATTTGGCAGTTGAAACTGTATGGGGTATACTACTTAGAGATACCCTTAGGAGGATGAATAAGCCATGGAAAGCGAGATAACCCTAGAGGGAAAGTTAAACCCAAAGTAATACAAGATAACCCTAGAGCGAGTGAGACTCTTGAAGCGAACTGATTGTTTCTTGCATAGTTGAATCATTCCAAGCACCCTCTCTTTCTTGATACTATAGGGTACCTAGACAGTCCTGAATATTTGGCAGGGTATGCGTCTTAGAGATACCCCTTGAATATAAACAAACGATGGAAAACGAGAAAACCCTTGAAGGGAAGTGAAACCTAAAGTAATACAAGATAACCCTAGATCAAGAGAATTTCCTATGCTCCTTCTCTTTCCTGATACTATAGGGTACCTACTAGACTGACCTGGATATTTGATGGTATTTGCCATTTAGAGATACCCCTTTAAAAATTAACAACCAATAGAAAGCGAGATAAGGGGAAGTGGAACCCCAAGAAGTTCAAGATAGTCCTAGAACGAGAGAGATACCCCTTGAAATAAAATCAAGCCATGGAAAGGGATATAACTCATGAGGCAACATGATAACCCTAGATTGGGAGAGACTTTTCAAGCAAACGGATTATTCCTTGCATAGTTGAAACATACCAGAGAACCCACGCACCCTCTCTTTCTTGAAACTAAAGGGTACCTGCCAGACAGACCTGAATACTTGACGGGGTATGCGTCTTTGAGATACTCCTTAAACAGAATACTTGGGAAAACAAGATATACTTGAGTGAGAGAGACAACTCAAGCAAATGGGATACTTCTTCCTTGTTAGAGACAACCCAAGCTTTATATTGCAGTAAAAGATGCCTGTGTGAGTTTAGTCCACGCACCTTCTGTCTGCTACAGGGTAACTGCCAGGCAGACCCCCCGTTTCGTGTACGCTTCTCCCTCGCTTATGCAGCAGTGCGCCAAGGAGTGGGTCCTTCAGATGTTAGTTATGCTAGCCATACTTGAAGGCGGCACAAAACTTTTCGCAGAACTTCATCAGGTGAAAATATCACGAAGGGAAGCGACGGTGCAGGGGGGAGCATCAAAAATACTGTCTACTTAGCGCACAGTTAGGCGGAGTGCAGCCAAGTTTATCTCGATGGCGATCGTTGGCTCTGATTCAGGGGAAGCCATAAGTAAAGTAAACTCGCAGCTGAAACAATGCGGTAAAGTTTCGAGTGCAGACAGAGAGGGTAGGGTAAGGAGGTATAAGGTAAATAACGCTGGGGAGGCAGACAGCGCACTCAACTGACCTTTAACCCAGGTCAGAAGGAGCATAAAAAGGCAGCTACAATTGTTGCATTGTGTGAGGGGGGAGGCAGATGAATCGCCCGGCTCATTTACATATTGTAACATAGCTGTAAACTACTCACACACACACACAGATTGAGAGAGATACAAATTAAATTTGTGCACATTTACAGGTCACGTTCGTATCGCGGTGATTCCAATTTTAATGCGCTGCTAACGCCGCTCACCTTTCTGGTCACGTACTTCAATTCGGGCGTTAATCCGCTGCTCTACGCCTTCCTCAGTCGCAATTTCCGCAAGGGGATGAAGGAGCTGCTCCTCTGCTCCTGGAAGAAGGGCAAGGGCAAGTCATCCTCGAACTCATCGATGCATCACAAGCGCAAGGCGTTGCAGGTGAGCGATCCCCCTCCCATATTTCCCATTTCCCAAACTGACTATAATCAATTTCTGCCACGCCCAGACCCATTCGCTGCCCACGGACACGACGCACATTGGCAACGAGCAGCTATGATGGCCAAGCTGCTGGAAGACGCATCTGCGCGTCTTCGGTCGCCGCTCATAGAACCCATCGCCGGAGCACGGCACTCCCATCTAGCCTCGGCCCCAGAGTCAACTCGAAGTCGGAGTCGGAGTCGGAGTCATCGCAGTCGTCATAGTCAGTAATTCCATTGTGATTTGCTAAGAAGCCCCGTTGCTTGCTTCGATTAGCAATTAAAGCCGATCTATAGTCTATAGTATCTAGTCCTATACTAGCCTCTAGTCTACTTTTATCATTGTCAAGTTGTACTAGCCGGTAAGTCCAATCGCAGCTCGCGTGCTCTATTTGAATACTTCTATATCTTCGGGCATAGTGCCTGTCCAACTTCTAGTCCTAAGTCTTACTTTAAAGTGATACAAATGATACCAATAAAGAATTATCTAACAAGTGTGTTTGATTTCGTGAATTGGATGGGAATTTGCTCTTTTTTTTTATGGTTTTTGCAGTATGCGAGGTTGGTATGTTCGGCTGAGCTCATTGTCGGAATCAATTTAAAATATTCCAGATGCCTTCTACAATATATTAAGAAGATCTGTCTGTGCTCCGCTTGCTATAATTGAGATCGTCCGGAGCTACTTCTGAGTTCCTCCTGAGTTCCTCATGAATTCCTTCTAAGTTCCTCCTGAGTTACTGGTGAGGTTCTTCTGAGTTCCTCCTGATTTCGTCCTGAGTTCCACCTTAGTTTCTCCAGAGTTCCTTCTGAGATCTTCCTGAGTTACACCTGAGTTCCTCCTGAGTTCATTCTGAGTTCCTCATGAATTCCTTCTAAGTTCCTCCTGAGTTACTCGTGAGTTTCTTCTGAGTTCCTTCTGAGTTCCTTCTGAGTTCCCTCTGAGTTCCTTCTGAGTTCCTTCTGAATTCCTTCTGAGTTCCTTCTGAGTTTCTTCTGAGATCTTCCTGAGTTCCTCCTGAGTTCCTCCTGAGTTCCTGCTGAGTTCCTCCTCAGTTTTTCCAACAGCATTCAGAATTATTCTGTACTCTTGAAACACTCTCAAGCTGCTCCACGCATCTTTCGGATATGCAACTGAGATACATTCGGGATTCTGCTAAAGCTTTTTCCATAAATTTTAAAGAAAGTAAATATGCTAAAAATGCAGAGCATATGAGGGAAGCTTTCCATTCCACACATGCCAAATTAAAGCATTAAATCCAAAGCATTAGTATTTCCGAATTTATTTGATAAATTCCGCACTAAATTATTACCAATCTCATTACTTATAAGGCCTAAAATACCTTTAGCAACAAATAAATAAAGCCAAAAATCATTTGCTGACCCTGCCACCAGTTTTCAATCAATTGAATCGGGAGGCAGCCCACAGTCGGCCCATGGGAGACACACAAATCCCCCAGTCGCATCTCTCCTCGTTTCATCCTATTCCCTACCCTATCAACCATCAACCATCATCAATCACTCGAAATTGCAATTCACGCAACAAACGTAAACAAACCCAACGCCAATTGGCCAAATTTGAATTGGATGCGCGATTCGCGATTCTCGATTTGCGATTTGCGATTCTCGATTCGATTCACTGCGAGTGCGTTTTATTCTGCCACATCAGCAGGTTGAAATTGCGTTTGCAATTTATTTTATTATTTATTCGCCTCGAATAATATTCGACTAGGCTAGGCAGCTAGGGCTGCTCCTGCTGCTGCTCCTGCTCCTGCTCCTGCTTCGCCTGAACGTCGTTTGTCAAAGTGCAACTCAGCAGCAAACGCAGCAGTAAATCCAAGCCACAAGAGTGCCCCGGGAATGCACAAAGGAAACCCGAGAAAACTCAATTACCGAGGGCAAAACTGGTTGCAAATTAAAAATCAAAATCTGCCCGAAAAATCTGCAAGGAAAAAAGCCGAGAAAGCGAGAAAGTAAAACGAAAGAAAGAGGGAGACACTTGAAGCTCGCTTGTTTGTTTTGACCATTTGTTATACGGGCAACCGGGCTGTCTGTCCGGCAGGCCTTTGTTATGCAAAAAGTGACCATAAATTGTGTCAAGTGGCGCCTCCAGAAGTCGCTCATCCCATCGTGTCAGGGCGAGCCGAGCCGCTTGAGCGCGCCATCTCTCATAATTAAAAGCAACTTGAGAGGCTGCGGATTGACATAAATCACAGTTACGGCCGGCGAATGGCGCTTAAGATAGCGCACTATGATTTATGTTTATTTGTCTGTGTGTCTGCGTGTGTCAATAACTTAATAAAACTAATGGAAACAACGACAGGCATCAATCATGGGCAACAAAAGCAGGCTACGTTTGCCTGGCAACACGCGCTCTTAGCAACATGCTGCGCTGCAACATGTCGAGAGCACACCCAACCCCCTCCTGCAGGGGGGGTAACATGAAAAAAAGAATTTGAAAAATAACGCAAATTAAAAAATGCAAGTACCAGGCGAACAGACTGCGACAGCAGCTCGACAAGCTACCGAAGAGTCGAGCTGAAAAGTTTACGGAAACTGATGAAAAATGTTTGCCATGTGTGAGGCAATGTCTCTGTGTGTTTCAGCTTGTATGTGTGTGCGTGTGTGTACAATTGTGTAAGGGGGTGTTGTTAAATGGTTGAGAGTGTGTGTGGAAGTGGTAGTGATTGTGAGTGTGTGTGTGCACTTTAGGCAACTTCGAGCAGAAAAAGTTAAAAGGCAGCAGGCGAAAGGTATGCGAGAAGCAGTTACCCTGTAGTAAAACCAAAAGGTTGACTTCTTTTTAATAAAAAGTATTAATCATAATACAAAAATGAATTAATTTATTTAATTATTGAATATTATCATTGCATAGCTTACTGTTTTGGTCATTCTCAGCTAAAACAACCTATTTCAATCATTAGAACCCAGGGAATTGTAGAGATATTTCTCAAGTGAATCATAACAGTTTCTTAAATTGCATTTCATATTTATTCAATAATATTTTGTAATTTTATTTAGTTAGAATTGTATGTTACATATTTTTACATACCATAGTTTTGAGGCATTTAACATAATATAATAATATAATAAATCGACCTATTTCAGTCATTTAGGTTCGAGCAATTTCAGATTAATTTTCCGAGTGAAATTGTCATCTTAAACTGCATTTAATATTTATTCAATTACATAATATAATAATTCTAATTTATTTTAATATATTTTTATTATTTTCATTGCATAGCATACATTTGTGGGCAATTAAACCTAATTCAACCTATTTTAATCATTTAAATTTGGGCAACTCTAAAAATTTGTTCCACCAGAATTCTTGAATTTTTTAAAACAAATATTTCATATTCAAATTAATCAGATAATATTATTTATTTATTATTATATATTATTTATTACTGCATAGTATACATTTTTAAAGATTTTGAACTTAATCAACCTTTTTCAATTGAGCTCAAGAAATTCTAGAGATATTTGTCGTGCATTTCTTAAACTGCATTTCATATTTATTTATTTATTTATTACAATTATTTGTTCATATTTAATATTTATTAAATTATACTATAAAATATTATTTAATTATTTAATACAATACATTCATTTATTCTACTTTTTATTGTTTATTCTACTCCAGAATTATTTTTCAAACATTTTGCAATTACAATGAATTTTCCAGCCTAATTTTCCTGGATTTGACTGCCCCGCCACAACGTTACTTTTAAAATAATACGCCCACCAACTCACAGCCTGCTGACAGGGTATTGAAAAGAGAGAGAAAAGTCGCTTTCCATGCAAGTCAAGTGCAACTAAAATGGCAATAACGAAAATTCTGTTCACCATCGCAGGCTGGCAAACAGCAAAGCGAAGCAGGCGGATCTGCAGACAGATGAACAGATGGGAACAGATGAGTTTCGAGCGATGAAATCGGATGAGCAGGGCTGGTGGCAGGGAGGTACGGTGTTTGCATACCTCGTACAGCAACTGCCTGTGGTTTATCAAACAATTATCTAGCAAGGACGGGCCGAGCAGCAGCAGCAGAAGCGTCTACGGTTTGAGGCTCCATTACGCAAGCTAATCCAGCGGTCGGAGGGGATAAACAATCTCAGTAGCTGCCACTACTGGACAGGGGCTGGGGCAGAGGGGCACAACAGCTGTTGCATGCAGCAAACAGTTTTATGTGCGTTACAAAGCGTTTTTAATTAAAACGCCGCAGGCTCAGCTAATGAATGGCAACAACTTTCGGCTCTGGATTGAAAGCAAATCACGTTCAGTGTGGAAAATAATTTACCCTCCTACTACTGGTCTCCCCTTTTCTCTCTCTCTCTGCTCGCCAGCTGCCTGGGATTAAAAATAATTCGAGTGATAGATCGCATTCCTCGAAGAAGTCAAATTGCAACTGCAGCGGCAACTGCGCATAGTTGGGCGGGCATGTGCGGGGGTGGGTGCAGCGTGCTATTGTCTGCGTGGGGCTGCTAAGCCGATTAGTTGTGTAAAAACAAAGCGAAACTAGCTGCAAAAAACTAGAGTGTACAAATTTACCTAACGGATTATGGCAATTAGTCGAAACGAGCAAGTTGCGAAACGGACTTAGCTCAGTCTTATGCAACCTACGTGAGTTTGCTGCCCCACGGCGCGTGCAACTTGTAACAGGAAAGAGTTGCAGTGGCATTAGAGATTTCTCCGAAATGAAGGTAGTTTTTTTTCTCGTTTATTTTCCTGGAATTTTAGCTTTTTTTGTCTTTTTTCAAATGATTCAAGCTAAACTGTTCAGTTATTTATTTTTGTTATCGAACAGAAAATATGCTGCCTACTTTTGCGCGCCTGCAATAAATTGCTCACTCTGACAGACTGCAAATTCGCATTGCATACTTTTGCGCTTGTTTTTTTTAAATAATGCACTGCACACATTTAAAAAAGCGTAGCATGCTTTTGATCGTCTCTTAAAATGTTAGACTTTACAGACTTTTAGCCAACATTAATTAATATATAATAAACACACGCAAAAGTAGGCAATGGAAAACAAATGCTCGAATATTTTTGAGCTTTAACCAAGGAAAAGGGCACGCAGGCTGGGTTAAATAATTTTCAAGTAAATAAACACACATACGCACGCACGCAAACTAATTTTATTTTACCTAAATCTCTTTAAACGAAGCTTGAAGAAAAAATCGCACTGAAATGAAGTAACCGGAGAGCAGACATCGAAAGGCAACTGGCCAAAAATTTTGAAGCTTAACTAAGCCAAGTAACACCCACACACACACACACGCAGAGAGAGACAGGCAGACTGGCAGGCAGACAGACAGACAGACAGACAGACAGACAGACAGACAGACAGACAGACAGACAGACAGACAGACTGACAGACAGACTGCAGTGTTGATATTTGAGGCTACAAAGTAACTTGCAGTTATCTTAAATGTTGCATTCGCAGCAGCTTGCAGTTTGCCCGCCTGGCGCACCTCTGCCTATCCCTCTCTCTCTCTCTCGCTCTTCCTTCCACTCTGGCTGCCTGCCCAGTAGAGTTGCACAGTGTGCAGCATGTTTTAAATTCGACTTAAAAAGTGCTTAAGTTATTATGTTGGGCAACTCTCGGTCTGAATGCTGGCAACGTCGGCTGCTGCTTAGCATTTCCGTTTCCTGCCGCACAGCTGGCGCAGTCACACACACCCATTACCCCCTGCTCTCTCTCTCTCTCTCTCTCTCTCTTTCGCAGCCATTGCCATTGCCATTGCCATTCATATGGGCTTTGGCAGCCCGCAACCGAACTGCGCGAGTCATGCATTTTTGATGAGCTTTTCGCAATGCAATTTGCCGGCCAAGTGCAATTTTTCGAAAGTTTCTTTGCCACGATCCGAAGCTAGCAGCAACTGTCCGTGGCAGGCAAAAAACAAAACCGTTGGCCCAACAAAATCCGGCAAAAACTTTTCGAGTAAGCCCAGAAATGGCAACCCTTTAGCCGTTTTGCCAGCTTTGGCCTGCCAAGTTATTATTATTATGTTCGGGTTGCAGCAAATTGGATTCCATTGGCAATTTGTTTATTTTTAATTCGGCTCAGCGACCTTTCCTTAATAAATTAGTGCCCCTCCGGGAAAAAGGTCACTAATGGCCGCTCGTCGAAAATCTTGATAACGTGTGTAATTTGAGTGTGCTTGTTGGATTCAAGAAAGGCCCAAGAGCCCGTTCGCCCACGCTGTGTCACTGTTTCGCTCTCTCTCACTCTCGCACTCTCTGAGTGTCTTTCTCTCTCTCTTCCTTGCTGTCTTCTCTCCCAGATGGGCCAGTTGTGCCTGTCCGCCCGTCTCCTTAACATCTCCTTTCGTACTTGCACTCACCTGCCTCACTTGCTGGCCCGGCAAATTGCGTATACGCCGCGTAAATCATTCAACTTAAGCCGCGCTCAATAATGCCCGATTTTAAATACAAATTACCTGGCTGGCCGCATTAATTGCAGCCTATTTATACGCCTGATTGCCGTTAGCTTATTTCACGTATGTCGCCTGCGCGTAATGCCATTAAAATGCATTGGCGAACGCTGTGCGACGCGGCACACCCTGCGCGGCGGGTATATACAGTTTGAAATGAACAACTCTAACTTATGTGAGTCTGCAGTCGACACACTTCCTTCCAACTATCAACAAAGCCATGCAAAGTATATATATTCTTTGTCAGCAACAACAAAACCCTCATAGCTGCCTCTGTCTGTATGAACACGTAGAACTCAGCAATTATTTATGTTTTTTTTTTTTAACTTAATTTTATTAAGGCATACGGGGTAGCTACAATCCCTTTGTGACCTTGGCATCTAGTAATTCAGCCCTTACGGGCGCGCCGGCTAACTATGGTTAGCTGTATCGATACATTAATACAAATAATTACAAATAATTACAAATAATTACAAATTAACAATCACAGTTTTACAAATCACATATGGGGAAAATCGTCTCCTGGCTCTCGTCGAGAGTGACCGCAGGATAAGGTTCTTCGGGTGTCGCCTGTAGAGCCTTCTAGGAGAGCGGGTTAGCTAGACGGTTTCGATGGCTCTCCAGTCTGTCATGATACCGGCTGGAGTGCATGTTAATTGCCTCAAAGACCGTGTGCTGTTTGAGGTCTTTGTGCAACGTAGTATTCCTAACGTACCACTCGCAGCCGTTAATCATTCTGGCTATTCTAATTTGGGCAGCCTGGATGCGACGTATTTGACTGTCGCAAGCCAATCCCCAAATCTGGCACCCGTACCTACAGATTGGAGCAATAATTTGCTTGTAAATTGACAGATTTTTCCCCATTGACGCCAATGTTCCAGCGCCTTGCCCATTCAGCAAATGATGATGCAAAGTCCTGGATGCCGTCAGCAGCCTCGTGTTCGAATCGAGACCATAGACGTCCCAGGTAGGCTGCTGTCCGGCCGCGGCATGTCGTAGGTAAATAGGCAATAAAGCAGAGGCCCGATGACACTTCCCTGTGGTACACCAGCTCCCACATCATGCTGGAATCGAACCGCAAATCTCCTGTACGAACTCAGGAGGCCGAAGAATGGCGCTGGCAGCGTGTGTTTACTTTTAAGCAGGATGCCAGCATGCCATACACGATCGAACGTCTCCCGTACATCCAGAAAGAGGGCGTTGCGATAATCTTTGTTCTCGTAGGCAGCTAATATTTGCTCGACCACTCGACGTAGCTGTTCTACCGGCACGAAATCCAAACTGTTGTTCAGGCAGGATTCCCCTGGCTTCCATAGTCCTGACCATGCGGGCAGCAATTAGTCTCTCAAACACATTCGAGATCGAAGGGAGGAGACTGATTGGGAACCAGGGTTCCTTACCGGCTTGCCAGGTTTATGGATCACGGAGATTGTGCCGAGTTTCCACTGGGAATTATTTAAGTAGGAGACCCAAAATTTGGCATAAGAGTTTCTGTAACAAGTAAAAGACTCTTTCGTTTTTGGTTCTTGTTTATATTGGTATTATTACAATATCTTTTGGTTTCTACATGTAGAGCTTATGGGGTATTTGTTAGGTGTCAAGATCCTAGACTTAGATTGGCTTTAGCTGCGCGACTAAAGCCTTAAGCTATAGACTCCTTTTGTGTGCGAAGTGTCTCCTGCGAAGGCTTCTTCTCTCTCGTTCTCTCCGTCTGCCACACTCTGCGTGTATTTACATGCGTAGTCTCCTTCTACACTTTCTTTCTTCTGCGCCTTTTCCCTCTTCCCTATCTCTGTTCTTCCTTAAGCTTAGCCTACAAATGCATCTTTGGTCCAAACGGTTCTCGTTTTTGGGGGGATTCGCTTAGCTAGCTTAGTTATAATTCTCTCTCTATAATTCTCTCCCTTGCTTACAGATCTAACGGTTCTATATGCTATATGTGCTATATACAGTTCGCAGCCGGACTGCTCTACAGGTAGACAAAGTGTCCCAGTCCCTTGGCGGGATTGTTGTTAACCGCCTCGCCGGACAGACTCGACGCCGCAGTCGCGCTCGTCTTGGGGTTTGCCACGGGGTTCCCGTTCACGTCGAGCGTATCGAGCTCGGCGACGGGCAGCAGGCGTGTGTAGACGCCGGCGGGAGCGTAGCGTGCGTGCATGTGTATGTCGAGCAGCTTCTTGTCCTTGCCCAGCGAGGAGAACGAGTGCGTCGCGGTGCGTATTTCGCGTATGTTGTAGACGGGACTGTAGGCGCGCGAGGGCGCAGATGCAACGCTGGAGGAGCTACCAATCTGGCCGTTGGCTTGGCCACTGGACGTGCCTGTCGTGCCGGTCGTGGGCGTGGGCGTGGGCGTATGCGTGGGCGTAACTCTGCTGGGCTGAAAGAAATCGCGACGCAGCGCACACTCCGTCGAATTGTCCGAGGATCCCGAGCTGCTGGCGCACTCATCCTCATCCTCGGCATCCTCGCTGCTGCTGCTGCAGCTGCGCAGATCCTCGGACAACGACAGTTCCGACTCCAGCGACATTTCCAGCAGGCTAACCGCATCGACATCCTGTACTCCCCGTTGCGCCGGCGTGGTCGTGCCCGTCGAGCCGCTCTCGTAGCTCTGATTGATAGCCTCGTTGAGATTGGCCAGCAGCTGGCGACGTCTGGCGTAGTTGGGTGTGCGCCGCACCAGAAAGTGACAGCTCTCGCCACGTCGCATGCGCTCGGCCTGAGCACGCAGCGGCAGATCGTCGGGATGCAGCTTGCGCTGGCATTCCTGCCCGGGACAGACCTCGTACAGCGAGAAGTTCTCGACGGGTTCCAGCGAGCTGTAGCAGCCGAGCAGTAGCTGCAGCAGCTCGTCGCAGTTGGTCTCCTCGCTGATGACCAGCGATTTGTACTGCGAGCTCGGCTGCAGCGCGGAGGTGTGAACGCGTATCAGGCCGCCGGGCTTGAGCTGCAGGCAGAAGCGCGACTCGCCCTTGGGATGACAGGCCTGCATGATGGCGGGTCGTGTGTCCTCGTCCAGCACCAGTATAGTCTTGACACCGGCACGTCGCACGGCCACCTCCATCGAAAGGTAGAAGAGTCGCGGATCGCGATGTCGCATCTTCAGGCTGCGGGGGGCAAGATGGGAAATGGTTTAGCCAATGCTCCTGGTTCCTTCTCTCCGGCTTTACTTACCGTCGCAGCAATTGGGCAATCACCTCCTTGCTGGTCGTGTCCCACTGTATGCCCAGCGTCTTGTACTCAATGTCGATCTTCAGGCAGTTCGTGTACACTTTGATGGTGGTCTGTGTGGGGCAAAGCGGGATCTGAGTTAGTCTCGCGCAGGCTGTGGCGGGAGCGGGTAGGCGGGCTGAACTTACCTGGGGCAGCTGCTCGTTCAGGCTGGAGTAGCTGGAGGCACGCGACGGTGTACGCTGCAGATCGTTAGGCGGCTCGGGACTGCCGCACATGGAGCTGGCGCAGCTGGAGGCGTTGCTCGCGGAGCGCAACGATAGCGAGTCGGAGCGATTGCGCAGCGGCGAGATTTGTACGTGTTTCAGCATCTGCAAGTGAAGGGCGGAGAGGAGGATGAGTTGGGTGTCGTTCCAGGCTAAGGCTAAGTATGTAAAAGAACTGGTTCAAGTGAACTGATGTCAATTCTAATGCTCAAATAAGGTGATTCAAATTAGAAATATACAAATTTGGCAAAGCAGTTAAAATGAACTAGTTCAAATTGCTTGGCTCAAATGAACTGTTTCACAGAAACCTCCTAGTACGAACTAGCACAGTGATTGATTAAATAGCTTACTAGTTCAAGTGAACACAAGCAAACTGGTTCAATAGCGCAGGCTTAGTATAGTTAGGGAGCTAGGGATGCAAAAGAACTGGTTCAAGTGAACTGATGTCAATTCATGTTTAAATAAAGTGATTCAAATTAGAAATATACAAATTTGGCAAAGCAGTTAAAATGAACTAGTTCAAATTGCTTGGCTCAAATGAACTGTTTCACAGAAACCTCCTAGTACGAACTAGCACAGTGATTGATTAAATAGCTTACTAGTTCAAGTGAACACAAGCAAACTGGTTCAATAGCGCAGGCTTAGTATAGTTAGGGAGCTAGGGATGCAAAAGAACAGGTTCAAGTGAACTGATGTCAATTCATATGTTTAAATAAAGTGATTCAAATGAAAATACTCAAATGAAATGAAAACTAAGAATAAACAGTTGCTAGTTAAATGATTTAAATGAACTAGTTCAAATTGCTTGGCTCTAATGAACTGTTTCACAGAAACCTCCTAGAACGAACTAGCACAGTGATTGATTTAAATGAACCTTGGCCAGGCTAACTAGTTCAATTGAACATAAAGTTCTTTTCAACAGGTTCATTTGCGCAAGCTTAGGGAGCTGCGGTTTTCTTCACTGTAGTTATTTAAAGCAGCAACTAGTAAACAATTTAAGTAATTAATACTAACAGAAATGTTAGTTAATGCGCAACTGTTCCGGAACTAGTTAGTTCCGATTGTACAGAAAATTGAAACGAAATTCGCAAGTTTTGAGCGCTTGATAAGCAGCCAAAGGGAAAGACAGACATATGTAGCACACGCTGTCACTTCGCAGATCGCTTGTCTGGCCCGATGACATAGCTGCTCCCGGCCCCCTCCCTGGCCCAACCCTGCTGCCCCGCCTGCCCGCGTTTCTTTGCAACATTTGCCGCTAATTACTTGGGGCAGCGGCAGCGGCAGAGGCGGACGCGCAGTCGGAGGCTTCATTGCCTGCTCGTTCACCCAGAACTGCTACGCCTGCTATGGTACTACTGAACCTCCTCCAACTGCCCCAGCTCCCTCCCTA
The DNA here is from genome assembly GCA_018151445.1 of Zaprionus inermis. Classification (NCBI taxonomy): domain Eukaryota; kingdom Metazoa; phylum Arthropoda; class Insecta; order Diptera; family Drosophilidae; genus Zaprionus; species Zaprionus inermis. Next base: position 174,301 of record JAECXD010001696.1, on the reverse strand, counting down.
CGCTCCCGCCGCCCTACTCTCTCGACTGCCCTCTCCCTTGCCCGCCTGCTTGCTCCGCCTCGTATCGCTTGCGCCCGTCTCAGTGCCCGCTTCAGTTTCGAGCTGGTTCGTCGTGGTTCACTTGCTGCTCCACTTGTCCAGCAGTCGCAGCGGTTGTCAGTTGAAGTACATCTGCCCCCCCCGCCTGCGCTGCCCCTGCTCCAGTCAGCTCTCCCTCTGCCCACAGCCAGCTCTAACCCCTGCCTTTTGCCTGCTCTCCAGCCCTGCCCCACGCTAATTAATCGTGTGAAAGTCGTGCCTCTCTCGCACTCCCTACTCTCTCCCCCCTCTCATCCCACTCTCCCTTCAGCCTGTCCCTTTCTCTTGCTCTTTTTTAAGTAGTTTCAACATTTTTAATGAATGTTCCCTCGATCCTTATTAATGCAAATAATTGAGCGAAAAAGCGAAGCGAATCATTTGCCACATGCCACATGCGACGACGCCCACACAGCAAGCGAAATAACGGGTTTCCTGCTACTGGGCCGCCGGATGTGCAGAGCTACCGCGCCCCACTCCCCCCAGCGCAGGCCTAGCCGACTTCCGCTTTACAATGCGGCACGCCTCAACCTGCCCGCCCTGGCATACTTTTGCTTAATGCAGCCCGCTCGGGCATTCAATCAGCTGTGAGTGGAGGCCGGAGGAAGCAGCGCATAGGTGAGCGAGCTGGAGGAGCGCTCTAGCCGCGCCCTGCAACTGCTGCCTGCACTTCTCTCCCCCGCCTACCCCGCCTTCTGGCATTGTCAGCGCGTCGCGCCGCTGCATGACGTGCCCAGGCCGTGCCCACTTATTAATTTCAATACATCAGCAAGCCCTGCACACACCCGCACCCGCACCCGCACCCGCACCGAGACTCATCTGCGCTCTGAAGTGCCTCTTCAACCTTCTCGCCCCGCCACGCCCTGCCATGCTTCACTGCGGCAGCATTTGTCAGGCGTTTTTCAACCCCTTCGGCTGCGGAGAGAGGCGCTGCAGGGGAAGCCGAGTGCTCCATAAGCCGGATGTGGCAACTTCATTAACGTTCTAGCGGCCTGAGCAGGCCTTGCAGTTGCAGCAGCACTGAAGCACGCACAGCGCATCTCAAACTGTGAAGGCAGCAGCAGCAGCGGTTGGAACTGGTCGGCAGAGGGGCGTGTAGGCCAAGCAGCGGGCGGGGGCACAAAGTGGAAACAAATTGAAATGCAAATCAAATAAATTAATTTTTCACACGACAGGGAAAATCAACACCGACAACAACAACAAAGGGAGTGGGAAAAGCGACAGAAAGAGACGGCAAAGAAATCAAGGGAAATATCGTTAAAATGAAATTGAATTAGAAAAATCGCATAAAATTCGTAGAGCACGCACGTGGCTGGTCATAAAAGAGGGAGAGAGAGTAGGAGATAGGGAGAGAGGCAGATAGAAGGAGAGAGGGAGAGGGAGAGCGCAGAGAAAGGCAGAGGTGCGGCTAGAGTGGGTTCGCAAGACAGAGCGAGCTGCCTGGAGACAAGGTAAGCATTCGCTGGCCCAGACCAACTTGCAAATAGAAAAAACTCGGACTCGAGACAATTATAGATAATCAGTTGAGTATGTCGAGACCTGCCCCTGCACGGACCCGCCCCCCGTGCAGCTTTAATTGCCGGGCAGAAGCAGGATCCAAGCCAGCTTGCACGGTATCGAACTTTTCCAATTATGCCAAGCATAACATGGCAGCAGCAGACAACGAGTGGGGTAGCACTTTTTTCAGCCAGCGCCAGTGTTGGATAAGTCGCATAAATTCCGCAGAGGCAGGAAAGAGAGAGAAAAAACACTGCAAATCAGACAAAACTGAGCGACAAGTTACAGCTGCCGGGAAAGCAGTGAAAAAACAAAACTGAAAGGCGAAAGATAACGAGTGGGAGTGGCAGAGGCAAGAGAGCGAGAGGAGCAGAGAGAGAGAGAGAGAGAGGCAGAGAATTAGGAGACTTGCCTGCCTGAAAGAAAAGTAATAAAAGCAGCTGCAGCCGCGACGCGCACAACTTTTTCAGGAATGTTTTAATTTTCAAGTCGAGATTTATCAGTGACGAAGTGAGAAGCGGCGACATGGCGCTGCCTGTGACTGTGTGCGTGTGTGTGGGTGTGGGTGTGTTCTTGAACTTGTTGCTGTAGTGTAAATCAATGCCTGATTTTGTCGCCTGTCGCCTGTCAAAGCGTCGAGCTTGGGCTGCGGCATCCTTTATCATTTTCACACACTCGAAGGCGACGTCAACGCATTATTGATTGAATCACAAGGAACCGAAACTTGAAACTCGAAACGGCATGGAACCAGAAACAGAGCAGAGGCTGCGCTAGGGAGGGGTTTGCCGAATGGGGGAGGGGGGAGTCACAGTGGCTGTGGCGTGGGCAGTTGGAATATTTTCATGGTCAGCAGACCAGAAAAGGGACATTGTATACCAAAAAAGGGCTGCCACTTAGGCTGCTTCCCTGCTGCCCTTCCTGCCCTGCTGCCCTGCTGCCCTGCTGCCCTACTGCCCTTCCCGCCCAACTGCCCTATTCCTCCTTATTCCAATTGAGCAAAAGCGCAACCAGCTTGGCTTGGCCTCGCCTCGAGCATATCAGAGCTGTGTGACTTTAATTTTTGGCCCGAGACATTTCCACATTTCCACGCACATGTCTTGTGTGGCAACGCGCCCCAGGGGCAGGCAGGCAGAGGAGGGGGCATGCAACACAAGTCCACACTTTAAAATAGCAGAGCGAAACAAATAGCATTTTCCTATTCTTTTTCGCGCACAGTCTCTGCCCAAAATGCTCTGCCGAAGCTGATAAGGCGCCGCGTCTGGGATTAATCAGCAGGTGGAGGGCAGCCTGGGCAGGAATGATTCAATGCAACAAGGACAAGACAGTCGACCCATCCTTAAACTGGCTCTCTAGCCCCCCGCCACCCCCTTCCCCAGCAGGCAAACTTGTCTTACCACAAGCAATTGGAAAATGCAGAAAAGCAAATGCAGAGCAGAAAGTTGAGAGCAGTTGCATATTTACGTAATACCTAGAGCAGGAACAGGGGGGAGGAGGTGGAGGAGGGGTAGCTGTGGCTTGCCACTTAATTATCGATTCACTCGGCTGCTTCTATCTCTGCAACAGCAAAAAACAACAATGGCCGCTGCGGTTTAATTTTAAAACGGGTTGCCCCAAGAAGTTCCACGTTTTTGGCCGAGAAAATTCACGACCCGTTTAACTTTTTGCGGTACTCGCGCATCAAACGTTTATAAATAGCCGCAGGGTATGCCAACACCCCCCCTCCCTACCGCCCTCCGGGAATCTGCAGAGCAGCGGGAGTTATGCTTAAGTTAAGCGTAAAGCGCCGAAACATCAGAAATCACTCAACTAAGAATGCGAAGTTAATGAAAAATGAGAAATAAAAAAAACCGGGAAAATAAAAAAAAATCGTGCAATGCTTCGCTGCACATTGGGGCAAAAGAACAATGCACAATACACCGTAAAAAAAAGAAAACAAAAAACGTAAAACAATCGACACATAAATAAACAAGCAGCGCCAAGAAAAAGTCGAGCGAGTGCAAAAACAGTTCAGTAAATTGGCAAATTGATGACGCGATTTATGCAATTTTTGCCGAATGCAATTAAACCAATAATAAAGTGAAATTTAATAAAACTGTGTAAGAGAAGGGGGCCGGGGAAAGGGAGAAGTTCAATAAAATGTCAACTTTTTGCCCGATTCGGAATCGGATAAAAAGCGAGCGAGCGCTTCTGCGATGCATGCAAATATGAAAATATTGACATATGGCAGGGTACTACATGCTGCTAGTCTCCATAGAGCTGCAATCAAACCTTGTCTGGCGCGATATTTTATTCCATTTCATTGCATTTTCAATTGAAAGCTGCCAAAGGAAGTGCGAACAGCTGGCCGAGTGCAGCTTCAATTGCGAAATTCCCCTCCCAGCGATTTATGCAGTGTCGCAAATTAACTGCCCACACACAGAGTGGGTTATGTTATATTTATAATTATTCAATTATAAATGCAGCAGATTAAATTTTATAGACTGTCATTTAAGCGATCAAATAGGCTCACGCCTATTTTCCTAGTTTCGCTGGCAACGAAACACCGAAGATGCAGTGCACTTGCAGTACTCCTAGGTGTCTTACACTGTTCTGAAAATATTTAGAAAATTTTTAAAAAATTCCTCATGCAATTTGTTGCTCTAAAGAATTTAGAAAAAGTTCTATGCACAAATTTAGTTTTGCATGACTTAAATCGAATTTTGTACTATTTTTTCTCATTTTTTTTGCATTTCTTGGTAATGAAATACAAAAAGAATTTGTTAACAATATATAACATATTTGGAAAATTTTTCAAAAATTCCTTAAGCAATATGTTGCTCTAAGGAATTTATCAACATTTGCATGGGTAAATTTATTTAAGTTTTGCATGATTTAATTACAAATTTATTATATTTTTACCCAATTTGTTTACCCAATTTTTGTTTTGTTTTTATAAAAACGTATTTATTATATTGAAATACAAAAAAGAATTTATTTAGGTTAGCCACTAAATGCACAATGCACAAATTTAGAAAACTATTTAAGAAATTTTGTAAAATTCTTATACAATTTGTTACTCAGAGGAATTTAGAAAAAGCTCTAGCTACACTTGCATGGGTAAATATAATTTACTTTTGCCTAAATTAAACAGAAATTTATTTTTTTCCATTGTTTTTATATATAAAAAATGTATTTAGTATAATGCTTAAAAACAAGAATTTTTTAAATTGTTTTCATTAAAATAAAACAAAAAACTAATCAAATCAACGACAGTTTATTTATTTTAATGCAATAGAATACCGCATTTAATCTAACTCGAAATGCTGCGAATATATTTGTGGAATTTCGAATAAAAAACTGCAATTATAATAATGAAAATTGCAGCAAAATTATTTGCGCTAATTTATTCTCATTGATATAGTAAATTTTTGCAATTCCGACTTTCGACAAACCGAAGAATCCGTACACTAATCGCAGTCTAAATAATATCTCATAGAGGAAATGCACGCGATCATGAATTAAAAATGTATGTCTACCCATTTCCACTAACTAAAAAAAAGAAAAACACTGATTAAACCAGAAAATAATCTCGTAAAAAGCAAAATAAATTTGCATAGAAAAAAGCGGGAAAAGCAGGCAAAAAAAAGGAAAAACTGACTAACTAACACTTTGTCGTATTTACTCGTATAATGCAATGCTTAAGCGGGCTATTTATTTATTTATCTGTCGCAGTTTGCCAGTGTTTTCTTTTTTTTTGTTATTGTTATTTCCATTGGGGGTTTTCGCTTTTCCCTCGTGGATTTTTGCACTTTTTTTCACCCAAAGCAGACTGTTTTATTGCGTTGGCCTCTGTTTTGCATAAGCCGCTTAGGCGACACTGGGCAATTAAAAAAAAGAAAAGAAAAGAAAAAAAAAAACAGTGTTGCATAGCAGCGTAACAAACCGTTACTTTGCAGTGCTGTGAAAAATTAAAAATGTATTTTTTGCGGCTCGCAATGCTTAGCGAATTCGCTTTGCGGTTTAAGTTTGCGCTATCAGCAAACATTTGTGTGGGTGTAGGAAAGCAAAGAGGTGTGTGTGTGTGTGTGTGTGTATATGGGTTTATAGGGTATTGCCGTGTGGGCAAGCGCGCATTAACCGCTTTTTAATTGCAGCGCCAAAAGTAGCCGGCAAAAGCCAAAAATGTCGTGTTTATTTTTAAGCCACGCGCTGCCCTTTTGTTTTATGCTAAATTAAAAGGCATTAACAACAACGGGAGCAATAACAACAATAATAATGGCATTAGGCATTGTTGTTGTTGTTGTTGCTGTGGAAGCCGCGCTCATTAAAATAGCCCGCGCCATGAAAGAAGCAGAGGCGGGAACAGTTCCAGGTAAGTGCTCGAAATATACGGAATAGTGTGCGTCTCTAGCGTAGTTAAACATGGCTAAAGAGTCAGCAATGACAGAACCTGAGATACCCCATAAATAAATACATACATTCGAGACTGCAAAGTAGCTATAGGCCAGCTAGACTAGCAGATACCCAGCAATAACTCGTCAAGCACAGGCAAAAACTTGACATAGTTAAATTAAAAGCCACTTAAAAAACATGCTCGACTAAGAGATACTCTGCACAACTTGCCTTTAAAGCTTCATGCAACTGAATAAAAAACATATGCTAACTAAATTAAGCAATAAGTCAGAGCAGAAATTAAATTTGCTGAACAATGTCAACTTTAGACTGCCAGATATCCTGTAAAGCTATATAAACATTTCTGTGAAGCAGATATTTTATATAAATATATTTTATATATAAATAATAATAATATAACAGTATAGTATAATAATAGTAACTTGCTGCTAAAGTTATTATTTTTATTTTATTTTATTGACTATTAAATACGCTGTAAAACGCTGCCATTAATTTCTTTGCAGCTCAAAAATTCCGAAATTTCTCTTTCTCATTTAAATATTGCAACTATGGCGCACAGCACACCCTTTTCGGCACCGTTGCTGCACTACAGGGTATTAATAGAGTGCCGCGGCTGCAAGGTAAGCCCACAAAACAAGGCAAAAGTAAGCGCTAAGCAAGTTAAGAGTGGCGTAAAGAAAACGCACAGCTCGACAACAAAGAAGCCCAAGAAACGCCGCCGAAATGAGCAGAACAAAAGACGCAAAATACGTAAAACAAAATTATAGAAAAGTAAAAGGTAAAACGCAAAAAGAAAAACAGCATAAAGGAAAGGTAAAAAGCAGAAAAGCGCAGAGCAAAGCCGCGTCGAGTTTTGCGGAAAAGCGAGAAATACGCAAGATGCATGTCGAAAAAGGCTCAGACCCTTCTCAAAACTGGTCATAGGCGACAATTCCTGGTGGTCCAACCCAGTTCGAGTTCCGAGCATTCCAGATATCACCCCAGCTCAATAATCCGCCCGGCCACCTCCCCTAACCAGCGTCCAAGTCGACAGCAGTCGCTGTATAACTTTCCATAACTTGCAGTCATTATGCAAAACAAGAGCGCAGATTAACTTGCCAGCGTGCCACGCCCCAGCCTCCTATTCGCTACGCCCACATTTTATTTGGTCTGCTACAGAAATGAGAATTACATTTTCTACTCACACCTTGGAGGGGCTTATAGCGGCAGGGAGGGAGTTTTGCGCACGTCAGGAAAATTGTTACAGGCTCAGCAGAGGAAATACATTTGTAAAATATTTAAAAAATACTTTAAAAAATATTAAGAGAATTGAAAAATGTATAAATTTGTAATAAACTAGTAAAACACATTTTTAAACATATGTGGAATATTTTTTAAATATTTAGAAAGTATTTAAAATATGTTTAAATACTAAAACGAGAAATTTTAATACATGTTTGATGAATATTTTAAAAATACTTTAAAAATATTTAGAAAATTTAAAAATAAGAATTTTTGTAATTAATAATAAAAAAATATGTAGAAAATATAAATAAAAAAAATAGAGAAAGTATTTAAGGTATTTTAAATTATAAAAACAATTTCTTAATCATTTTTTGAAATGAAATAGAAAATTAATATTTTAAATATATTTAAAAAATACATTTAAATTTTTTGAAGTATCTCAAACTTACTGCAACTATTTACAGGGTATACGGCAATAGCAACAATGTCACGCGCGCAATGAAAAGCCTTTGCCTTGCCTACAAATACTCATCACGCATACGCAGCGTGTGTCGCGTGGGGACTGTAAAATGTGTAGATAATGCGCAGTGCCAGGTAGTTGGGGGCGGGGGGCAGGGGCGGGGCTGTTGTTTGCAGGCGTTGTCGGCATGTTAGTTTGTGCAGTTTGTTGCATAAGTGGCGCCTCGTCGTGTGGCAGATATCAAAGACAAAACCACAAGAGCTGCGGGGATGGGGCAGGCAACGACAGTTTGTCAATCAGGGTTACACAGGATATGCCCCCTTGCCCGCACTTGCAGTTGCAGTTACATTTTGTGCGTTTTTGTGGGCGTTTATAACACAAGCACTTTAAGTGGGGTGCGGGGTGTGCAGGTGGGACGGGAGGAACGGCTGGCACATGTCACATGATGGCAGCACAAATAAATTGCAATTATTTAGAGCATGCTTTTAGGCAGCGCCGCGCTCGCTCTGCCGTTCCCCCGCCCTCTCGCTTTATTCCCCCCGGACGCATGTCAGCTCCAAAATATTGTGGTCAACTCAAAATGGCTGCTGTTGTGTGTGTGTGTGACGGTGTGTGTGTGTGTGCCTGGTCAGGTTTATGCGTTTTGTCACCTAATCATTTGCATATTTTGCCTCGCCCTGCCCCTCTAAATTTATTCTTTGCTCTGCTTTCGACAGGCTGCACGTTTGCAGCAGGCAGGCGTAGGAAACGAAAGTCGATGAAAATGCGTTGCGAAAATTTGAATAATTATTATCGGAGACTGGAAAATTTCAATACACTTGGTATGCAATTTAATTCTCTTTCGAATTGCGTATTAATTGCATTTCATTTCAAATTTCAAACTAAAAATACAAAACCAATAAAGAAAATAATTATAAAAATAAAATAGAAATAAAATAAAAGACTAAAAAGTGTATGGCAAGCGCTCTTGCTCTTCCTCTTGCTCCCTTCCCTTCCCCTCTCTCCCACTACCTTGCTCTCTGCAAATTTCAACACAATTTCCATCATTGCGCCGGCAGTTCAAATATGCCACGCCCTCTAACGCCCAGGCCAGCGTGGCAGCTGCCATAAATTGCATATTTTAAAAGTGCCGTAAATTTTGCGTAGTTGGCTGCAAATACACACACTCCCACACACACACACACACACTCCCACACACACACCTACACCCACTCGCACCCTGCTGCGCACTGCAATTTGCCATTGCATACTTTGGGGCGCAAACTTTTTGGCAGCGCCTCGTAAATTCGCCAAGTCAAGTTGAGCAACACATTTTTATGCCGCGTGTGTGTGGGAGTGGGGTGGTGGACGTGATCGTGGGCGGAAGCGGGCGTGGCAAGCGCTTTGCGCTGTGTATAATTGCAGCTGAGTGCAGCAGGAAATCAACACGCAGCGCAGCTTTAATCAACGTATCTCTCGCGACGAAGCTCGCATCTCGTATCTCGTATCCGACAGATACAGCAGTTGCGGCAGCGTGACAATCGTCAATTAAGTGAGCGGCGGCGACAGAGCGCAGTTAAGTGCATCCTTTGCACGCACAGGCAGGAAGTCAGAGTGCGACAGAGGGAGAGAGCGAGAGAGACAGACTTGGGCGACATTCTCGGGCAACTTCCGCTGGCAGCATGCGCGAGCGGGAGGCAGCTACACTTAACTCTTGTTGTTGTTGCCTTTGGGCGACATTCTGCTGCAACTTCCGCTAGCAACTTGTTGCCAAGCACGCTCAGCAACAACGCTCAGACGCCAGAAACATGTTTTGCCTGCGCCAAGGAATTTGCCTGCTGCATAAATTCTTTAGATATGATTTATTTATGCATACACCAAGGTGTCTGGAGGGGTTCTTCTGCCTACCCCCCCCCATACATCCCCCCTGCCGCTGCTAGCAAACTGGTTGGCAATGCATTTGGCATCCGGTGGCACGTAGCAAGTTTGTTTAGGCATTTAAATTGTCCATTAGCAACACGAGCGGCGACAAGAACAGTTTCCATGCGAGTCTACAGAATTGCGGTTAACGTTTGAAGTACTTCTTATTCTACAGATGCGACCTCGCCCCGTCACGAATTATCCCCGCAATCTGTCAAATCACTCACTTCGCATCGCATCAGCCAACCCCCCTAAATTTGTTCGGGGGCTGTAGGACACGCCCTAATTGTCTTGCCTAAGGCGGGTGGTTCGAAACTTTTCCAGGGGGGGGCGCTACTTGGGTTTCTGTTTGGGGTCGCATGTGCCCCATAAGTTCGCCCCCGCCCCTCTCACTCGCTTGCCACACCTTGGCACATGACATGGGTGTGTTCGAGTGCGTGTGCGCTCATGTGTGTGTGAGTGTGTGTGTGTGTGTGTAACAGGAAATGTAAACAGTAATGGAAATGGTTGAGAGCGGGAAATTCAATTAGGCAAGAGCATGGGGCAAAAACCTCGTTGCGTTGCCCGTTAAAGAAAATACAACAAAAAAATTCAAGATTGAAGAATTTTAACTGCCTCTTAATGTAGTGCCACCCTAACCACCCTACCATACCCTGCCCCCCTTGCAGGGCATTCCTCGGCGCTTTTTGCGTTCTATTTGCTGTCAAATTATTTGCTCAGGAATTTAAGACTATTCGAAAAATAAAGAAGCAGAGCGCCAACTGTTTGCGGGGGTCAGCGTCGTGTTACGCAAAATATTTTAGCAAAAAAAAATATGATGCACTGCGAGAAAAATGCGTGTAAAATGATATAAAACATGCGCTTATGGGAAAGAGAGACATGCAAATTTGCTTGCAAGCAAAAAAAATAAAAAAAAAACATTATAAATACTGTTTGCATGCCTAATTAAAACTGCTAGGGTAGGGCGCAATGGATATGCCGTTTAACACATAATTTGGTCACACTGTCAGGCATATTCAAGCCAAATTTCAGCTGGAAATTTACACTAGTCTCAGAGTTATGCACGTTCGAGTAGCAAAGCCAAACAAAACTAAGTAGGCTCGTCTACTACAGCTTCAATGTTTATTACTGTGCACGCCCATTTCTCTCAGTGCAGGCAGAGCCTTTTGTAGTCCACGACGACGGCGTGTGCACAAAATCAACAAAGAGACAGCGGCAACACAGAGAGAGGGGAAGAGAGAGAGGTAGCGAGACAAACCTCAGCCGAAAGGTAAACAAAACCAACAAAAGGGACACGCAGCAGGCGCGGCAAGGGGGCAGGGCGAGGGGGCAGCAGCGCGCTGCAAGTTCCAGTTCCAGTTGCAGCTATTAATTTATATTTGTCTTCGTCATTTCAAGAATTCCAAGCTGCCTACTGTCTTCAGTCTCTCGGTCTTCGGTCTACAGTCTCTCTAGCCTGTTGCCAGGCAAACTCGAATTACCTTTTAAATAGTTTGGAGAAGTCGCTGCCTGCGACGAGGCCGACAATGTCAGCGAGAGATGCCAAAGCGTTGCTTACCTGCAAAGAGAGAGAGAGAAGGAGAGAGATAGTGAGAAGGAGTGAGAGAAGTCGAGTGCGAAGCTGAGCTAAACCGTTGACTAATTGTTAGATGAGACAGCAACAAGTGAGGCCAGTTTGCTATGGGAAAAACTTAACCTGGCAAACATAATTGCAAATACGTGTGAAGTTGCCATAAATATTTATACACGTGTCTGTGTGTGTGTCTGCTATAAAACCACATTCTTGACAATGTCAAGTTGACACTGAGCTGCATTTGAATGCACTATGGTTTACTTTTCACTGATTCGGTATTCTTATAGGTATTCTATAGTATTTCTAGGTATTTTGTGGTATTTTTGCAAACTGCATAATTTGTATTTATTTTTTATTTAGTATTCTTTATATATTCCGAAATTTTAGTTTTTTTCTTTCGGTATTTTCGATAGATTTTTATTTTTTTTTTTTTTTAAACATTCATAACATTTTGAAATACATTGAGATACATTGACAATTGGTATTGCATAATTTGTATTAATTGTTCATTTAGTATTCTTAATATATACCAAAATTTTAGTTATTTTCTTTCGGTATTTTCGTTAGATTTTTATTTTTTCTTTAAACATTCATAACATTTTGAAATACATTGAGATACATTGACAATTGGTATTTTTGCAAAATGCAGAATTGATATTAATTGTTTATTTAGTATGCTTTATATATTTCGAAATTTTTGTATTTTTCGTTGGGTATTTTCAGCAGATTTTTAATTTTTTCTCTAAACGACTTATCATAATATTTTAAAATATAAAGTCTTGAAATACATTGGCATTTTTAATGCATAATGCTGTACAAGTTGCGATAAATATAAGCATATATATGCTATAAAACGAAATACTTAGAACAGGAAAGCTTGAGCTGAATTTTAACTCAATTCGCATGGTATAAATTTCTATTTTACTAGCATATAGCACTGTATCTAGTATTTTATTGCATCAAGTGAACTTTCTATGCTGCAATCTTTTACAGACCTCTCTTTGATGCAAATGAATGAGAGACCTTCTTAAAGATAAATCCGAAATTGTCCATAGCCAATCCCAGTTAAGTAAGAGTTATATACAACTTATATCCGATCTATATTTTCTTGTATCATTATGTATCTCAATTTACTCGCTATCTTAATCTGTCCCCAGACATATATGTACGTTTATATACATGAGGCTCCCGAGAACCTTGAGCATCTTCTTTAAGGAAACTTTTGCAATTTTCTTTAGCCAAGAAGTGAGATGTACCATATAAAAATAATATGATATACAATAAATGCTCCTATACTCCTTCTGCGATTCCCGAACACATTATCTTTTATATGCAAATCAGAGCCTGCTATAGAGCCTGAAGTACCTTTAGTCATTCCTCTAGCTTTATGCTTCGGTTTCCCAGCCATATATTAACCCCTTCACTTGGATATTCCCCTCTAGATACGGTAAATCAATTGCTATCCACTTGTCCCACTCACATATTTCCCAACCACCTACAGCGAGTACTCCGCTCCTCTCGCAGTGTGCAACTGTTTCAGTTTCCCATGCTGCCGCCACGCGACAGCTGCCAGCGAGATGCGGAAAATATGAAAAACCATATGGGAAAATGTGCCAAAAACAAAAAACCTCGGCACAAAAAGAACAACAGCAGCAGCGTAGTAGAGTAGAGTACACTCAAGGCATCAAAACAATCTACGCAACACATGCTCGCGCTGAGATACGTTCTCAGATGATGATGCTGGAGCTGCTGCTGCACTGGCAGCGGAGTCTGCACAGCCAGTGGCAGCTGACTTGCAGTCCTTGTGCGGATCCCATTTGGCCATAGATAGCGAGTGTGGGAAACGCGCTCTGAGAAATCCGAGTCGAACTGCTAAGGCAGAGCAGGCAGGCAGGCAGGCAGCTGCTGCTGCTGCTGCTTCACATGCTGCGATCTCTGAGGTAGCAGGTAGTGCCACGACCGGGGACAGAGGAAATGTGCGTGTAGGCAACATGTGGAAATGCGTGTAGAAATGGAAATGGAAATGGAAAATGTGGAATGGGAAGGCAGGGGAAATCAAAGGCAGCTCGGGAAGATTCAAAGTCAATGCCGAGCTAAATGTGGAGCATTTCCATTTCCGAAAATCTATGTTAATTTGCTCAGCTGTCGAAGAGAGAGAGAGAGAGATAGAAAGAAAGAGAGGGACAGGCAGCGCATGTGAGAGAGTGAGGCAAGCAGCGAGAGTTTTTGTAGCTGAGTTTCCGGTGGCAGCGCATCTTTGGAGCGGATGTGTTGGAGCAGCAGGTCAGAGTTCAGCTTCAGTTACAGTTGCCCAAAGGGTTCTCACCCCCCCCCTCTCCCACACACACTGCCCCTGCACTTACTGCCAGCGCAACGCCCACAATCAGTAAAAACAAAGAAAACAAGAGAAGCAGCAGCAGAAGGTGCTAAGCAGGCGCCCACTCCGTGTGTGAAAAGAGTTTCCCATTGTTCATATCTCTCTCTCTCTCTCTCTCTCTTCAGCTGGACGGGTTCTTGTAGCTGAGCCTCAAGATTGATGCAGGCGCGATAAGCATGACAAGTTGAGCTTGCATTGAAGTTGAAGTTGCGCAAAGGTGCTCAAGAAGGTTCCACAAAATAGAACAATACGCACATAGAAAGGGTATAAGTAGTAGATAAAGTTTCTTTATCTTCATGCTTAAAAAACTAAACAGAAGTGGGAGAGAGAAAGCTTATACACATGCAGTGTTGCATAAGGCAGTTTTATTTTCTTTTTAAAGTAGTGCAGAGTGTATATTTTATATATCTTGATTTGATTCGTAACTAAGAGCAGGGAGAGCAGCGCAAACGAGGCAGAGACAAAGAGAGAGCAAAGGGAAAGCAAAGTAATCGCTGTGCAGTGTTGGTTAACATAAAGTTTTGTGTATTCCTCAAAATTGTGCAAAAGTCAGCTTATGTCTTTAGCTTTGTATATCTGTTAACAGCTATGTATGCATTATACTTATTGAAAATATCATTATAAAAAAAAAATAAAAATAAAATTACTTTTCAGTGTTGTACAACAGCGAATAAAAGTCTTTTCTATGCTGTTTGAAAAGTCTCACGCATTTTTCTTTACTTTTCACAAAAGAAAATACATCTTTTGTGCTTTGTTATTAGCAATTCCCAGTTTGACTTTCACTTGCAATATATATAGAACTATATAATCTCCTGCATTATGCATTTTATTGCCTTGTCAGTTTCCTTTATGCCTTTTCAGTCATCATTTCTCGCAATAGTTCCATCTAATTCCATTACAACAAGCTGCTTCTCTTATCCTCGTAACTTTGGCTTGCTTTGCCTCTTGCTTCCCCAATCAATTGTCGATTCCCTTTTGGGCTCGCTCGGCAATTAGTTACCCATTCGATTGACTCAGGTGCGGCGCATTTCCCGTTCATAGAAATTCGTCGGGTATTCAGTTCTGAATAATGGAAATATGTCAAACTCTTGTGTCGGGCCTACAATTGTAATTTACGAGGCCCTCAAAAATACGAAGAAGAATTTGTCATTCGAAGTGGGACGACGCATGAGTGGGCAAAAACTGCGAGGAGGCTGCGCACAGGAAGTGGATTTTATTTTTTTTTTTTTAGTGTTGTATAACTTCTAGTTGTAGATGCTCATAAATTCGAAGATGTTGCTGCGCACATTTTAATGAGACTTTTTGCTTGTTGTTTCTGCGGAATTGCCGCGTCGCACAACTGCGAATTAAACTAAACTAGTTTTCAGTTTTCCGAAAAGCCAAGCAAAATGAGCAGAAGAAGAAAAAACAAAATCCAACTACACAAATTCTTATTTTTTCGCCTTCGTTTTGGGTTTGCCCCAAACGAACTGCGGCACAAATGAAATTACACAATGCTCGTAAAATGTTGCGGGCATTTCTTGTTGCCGTCTCGCTCCTGCACAAGTTTGGCTGCTGCTAATGGGCAAGTTCTTTGCGAGGCTGCTGCTGCGTAAATATAATTATAATGCTCTTTCTCGTTCGCACTACTCTGCACACAATTGTTTGAGTTTGCATCTGTCCGGCTTAACCGTTACATAAGCAAATACACAAAGTATTTAAAATACCTGCGCTACGCAGGCAACAAGTTTCCAGCTTAACTGTCGCCCGACCCGGCTCGGCAACAATGTGCTGCGCGCTCTCTGAGCGCAATGTTGCCAAGGCTGCAAAAAGCAACGCAGCATTCAGCTATTTGTCACGCTTTGACGTATGTTGTCGCTGCAGCGCTGTCGCAGCACGCGTCGCGACGCTGACTAAACTCACTGCCCATGCATGCGGCTGCACTTGTTGTTGCTGCTGCTTTGCTGCTTCTGCTGCTGTCGGTCTTTGACTTGCGTTCGTCAACAAACTGAGCAGCCATAATTGTTGCTCGGCCGCATGTTGCTAAGGTGAGTGGCCGCGCAGCAGCAGCGTGTTGCTGCGTTGCACCTGCATTTAGTGCGAATTGTTCATGCTTTTTCACAGTTAATGCACGCTTTTCCCGGAAAACTTATTCAGTTCACTGTACCAAAATAAAAAGCTGCTGCCTCCTGCCACTTGCTGTGACACTCAATTAAACTCAATTGCCGTCAATTAATTAATCAATTATTATTATTATTTTCAGCATTTTTCACTTGCCGATGGCTTTTATTATTTATTCAATTTGCTTGCATTTCGCTCTGTTGCGGGTGTCGCAGGCACTTGCGAGATTTTAACAGCATACTAACAATAGAGCTTGCTGCGGGTGTTGTGAGAGTGTGTGTGTGTTTCGAGTGCTTCTTGATACCCTGCACAGCCTGTGCTTGTAGGTTATACACGCACTCCGAAAGAACTAACGTAAGTATCTTCGCCTTGCCAAGGAGTATCTGGCAGTCGAGCCACGCCTGCACAACGCGCGACAGCTTGAGCAGAAGAGTCCCCGACACGCGAAGCGTATTTTTGAAATTAATTAAATGTTGCTCTTAAATTATGCACAACATTTTCCACATGCATTTTCCTGCCTGTCGTTGCTTTTGCAATTGCGCAAAAAACCACATCATAAATTTATCGAAAACCCATCATATTTTACAGTATTTCTCTGTTTATTTGTCAACCTTTCGTCGCACCATAAATTAGAGTGAAAATTAAATCGAGAATCAAAGCGAAAATGAGAAGCAAAGATCTCGGAGAGCGTGCAGGGAAAGCACTTTCAATGGAAATCACATTACACAATCACCCGTGCATTTTCTATTTGAATTTCCATGGAAAAGTCTATAGGTATTGCTAATTAAAGCTTACCCAATCGCACGAGCGAAGTAGAGCACCGAAAGGGGCTGGGAAAAACGTATTTGAAACTAATTTTGGCATCTATACAAAATCGAATTTGCAATTCATTGGAAATTCCAAAACGATTTTTGTTTGCGGCATTTTCCATTCCCGGCAAGGTCGATTCCCAAGATAATTCAACGGATATATAGCTAGATATAGATCTGTATATCTCCCACAATTAAAACACACTCGTTCGACCTCTAAAAGCATTCGAAACATTTCCAACTTGCAACTGCAACAACAGCAACACGCCACACATGCCTCGGGGGCAGCTGAGGCAGCTGGCAGCTGGCAGAGGCAGAGGCTGAGGCAGAGGCTGAGGGTCTGCCCTCCCCACATAAGTGCTTAAAAAACAAAGCAGATTCCGGGAAGGCAGCCTAATGAACTCATGCGAGTGGGGAGAGAGCAGAGTGCGCGAGACTACCCTATGGAGATCTGTGTACCATAAGTATCTGCAGCATCTACATAAATAATCATATTTATATGGAATATGACGGAACGCTGCCTGCTGCCTGCTGCCTGCTGCCTTCAACTTTCCACTTAGGCGGGACGTGACGATTAATTTCTCGCTTAGTCGATTAAGTTGTTTTTATTTTCAGAATGCATAAGTCGAGGCAGAGAACTATTTGTAGTCTGCAGTTGATAACGAGCAAGATACATGGGGCTTGTGGCGAAAGAAATACTGAATCATTTGTAGAGCAGCGTTGCAGTCGTTCAAGGCGCGTTGCACAAGTCAATGTTATCGCATATCGAGCCCATACTATATACTACTTATTACTATAAATACTTAGTAACTGCCTACGGATTGCAGCCTTGGAAGCCCGCAAAATGTATGAGAAATGAGAAAAGCGAAAAACAAAAACCCAAAACGAAAACAAAAACGATTTCATCAGTTTCCCATACAAATTTGCCAACGCACAATTAACTCGCCTGGGAGTTACGCCGAAAAGGTTCTCCTGCAGCCTGTCCAGCAAAACGTTTCCTGCAGCGCTACGCAACCCACCCCCCACCCTGCCCCCGCGCTTCCCCGCAAGCATGCTTCATGCCAACGAAGACGTCAACTTGTCACTAGGCTGCAGCTCAGAGCCAGCAGCAGCAACGCCTGCAGTAACAGCTTTTAAGTTGGTTAATTTGTCAAAGAGCGAGCTGAGGCAGAACAGAGAGAGAGAGAGAGAACGAGCAGGAGACAAGCGGAGACAGACACAGAAAGAGAGTGAGAGGGGGGGAGAGTGGAAAAAATGCACTGAGCAAGTCACAGGCAAGCATACACTAACCCAAATACGCTTGGAACTTAAAGTTCTTACAGAATTTCATTTGGATTTTGTTTTTAAATATTTCCAGAAATTTCTACGTACTTTAAAAGTTTCTAACTTAAAGATATATGTACTGTTTCATACAGATTTAAGTCTGTTAAAATTAATAATTATATTTTATTGCTGTTTTCCATTTTTAACTTTAATTTAAGCATATTTATAAAGTTTAAAATATATTCCTAAAGCAGTTGCCCAAAAAATCAACTGTTCTACATGTGTTCTGTTATTCTGGGATTTTCAAAATTATGTAGGCTTAAGAAGTTTTCCCAACTTGCTTTCCTACTAAGATACTATATTAAATACTTTAAAAATTAAGTCAATTTCATAATCAATAATATCAAGTGAAGTAGATAAACACACGATTTGAATACATTTTAAAAATAATTGTATGTTATAACATATTGTATATGTTTGTAATATTCTATATTTACAAAATATCTTCTAAGCCGCAAAAGTTCCTAATAAAATTTAAGCAAACTGAACTCAACAATTTCAAGTCAAATTCTCAGAAATCCGCAGCTTAATTGTCTATGAATACAGTTTATAGAATACAAATTTTGAAAATTTTTCAAGCTGTGTCAGAGTTTTAGCAAGCAAATTAATAAATGATTTCCTACACTGTAAAGCCAGTTGTAATTTGATGAAACATTAAATAGACATGTGTAGGATATTTATTTTAAAAATTGTCTCAAACCGTGTCAAGTTCGCAACGACCTCGTCGATTACCCTACACCTCAGACCAAATCTCTCGGCTAAAAAAATGCAATTGTGCAAAAGTTCAGTTGATGTTGTTGTTGTTGTTGTTGGCTTTTATGAGCCAACTCGTCGTCTGTGCCAAGTGAGAGCGAGGGGATTAAATGCATCAGTCCACCCCTCCCAGAGAGACGGAGACAGATGTACGTAAATTAATCACGCTCAAATAGAGCGCCAAGTGAGCAAACAGTTTAGCCTTTACTTTTTTTTTCACTGTACACATTTTATTTCACTTTTTTCAGGCAGTTCTTTTTTTGTTTTGGCTTTTTTCTTAGCTACTTTTCGGCTTGGGCGTTTTAACTGGGGCGTTTCCGGCCCTAAAACCCTTTCATCCGACGGGTGTCAGAGGTTTCGCCAACTGCACACACGCATATCGATTACGACAGAGCGGGAGAGCGAGGGTGAGAGAGGGAGAAAGACTGGTACTGGAAGTTGCAGTTAATGAATCCCTGCACTGCAAAAAAATGCAAGTCAATCAAGTTGTGTGTGTGTGTTGGGGCATTCCCACAGTGCAGCAGAGTCAAGGCAACTCGCTGCACATACCACAGCCAATGCCAAAGCGCATCCCAACCCAGCCGGGCAGGCAGGCGGCGGGCAGCTGGCCAGGATTGCTTAGCTTGGGAACCGACGCGTCGAGGTAGCGCGGTCGCATTTTGCGGTTTACATTTTATGGCCAAAGCGAAAGCCGACGAGTTCAGCATTTGTTTACAGTTGCAGTTGCCGTTGTTGTTGTTGTTGTTGTTGTTGTTGTTGTTGTTGTTGTTGTTGTTGTTGTTGTTGTTGTTGTTGTTGTTGTTGTTGTTGTTGTTGTTGTTGTTGTTGCTACTGTTGACATTGGGCGTGAGAATTAGTCGACGGTTTGGGGCACGTGTTGCACGCGTAGAAAGCGAATGCATTCAGATACATCTGGAAAGCTTTACGATAGATCATCATCAGTACTCGACTCACTCACCTCTTGACCCTAATGCAGCGGCTGAGAATGCGAGCGACTTGACAGACAGAGAGTCTCGATCGAAAAACAAAGAGAAAGACAAACAGACAGACAGACAGACAGGCAGGCAGACAGTCTGTAGAAAGCTTCGTCTTGATCGCACTGGATCGAGAAAGTATCTGATCTTGTCTTTTACTTGATTAAGCCCACTTCCCACTAAAAAAACGTGCTGAAACCTAATCAAAGCGTGCAGACCGAACTGATTAAGCAAACCTAAGATCTTTATTCCAAGAAACTCACGTATCAGGTTGAAGAGAATGAAAGCAGATGCAACAAACAATATTCCAAACTCATATAAATAATTCATGGAACTCCAGTAAGTAATATCTACACACAGAATATTGTAGAGTTTTGCTTAAATTGAAAAAGAAACCTCTACGGCAGGGCTAAGCGATAATTGTACTCAGTTCGCTTTGGGTTACTCGATCGCTTTGGATATCTGGCTAATAATATCTCTACTGCAGATATCTAAACTGAAAAAAATAATAAAAACCTTTAGATATAATTTAAGCTACACTTGTAATCACAACTCTGCCGATCTCTTTGTATTATAAGATCAAGATCAGAGCTCCCGAAACAGTCCGATTTATATGTATATCTCATTCATAAACAAAGCTGCGAATCTAAAGAAACATCCAGCAAACTCTATACTCATGATCTTCAGCTCTGCAGAGATCTATCAAGGCGCCATAATTGTTTTATAGCACGTCATTTAGCGTATTATTTCACACTTCTGTCGAAGCAAATAGACGGTTAACAAAAGTCTTGGCTACCTTTCTGTTAATTAATTGTTAACAAAGCGGCGTGTCAACAAATAAACAACAACAACAACAACCGACACTGTCGGCCACAGCGCCGCAATTCGCTGACGTCTTCGGGTCTTGATGCCTCGTAATATTCCAATATATATTTATAAGTTGCCTGTTAAGATGCTGACTCAGCTCGCATTTAGCAGTAATTCCGCCAACTTCGCGCGAATTGAAAAACGAGCTAAACGCATAACAAAATAAATACAAATAAATGTGAAAAATTTCCCACTTTTGGCCCGATTACAATTCGAATTGAATACTTCGTAGTACGCAGTTAGCGGTATTCTTACGATATAACCCAGAGATCTCATTGAATTGCAAATTGTGCTGCGCGACTGGAGGGGTAGGGCGAAGGCGGGTTGCGGGTTGCGGGTAGAGCGGCGCCTAGCAACAAATTCAGCATAGTCGAAGCTGAGTGTCTTTTTCCGAAAACGAAAACATATTCCCGAACAAAAACATTCCCGTATGCAAATGCCTTGACAATCGCCCATTGTTTCGATTCGTTCGTTGTGCGGGTGTGCCCCCCCCCCCACACACACACACACTTAAGACATAAAAACTATTGTTTTGAAAACGTTTATGGCAAACGCACAACAACTTCCTGAGTTGACTCGATAATGCTGTGGAAACTCAGGTACTTGGGTTCTCCCGAACCAGGCAAAGACTACACTTAGCCGAGGGTTATATTAAGTTGTAGGGTTTTCAATTAATCTTGTAAGACTAAAACATTGCAGAGCACCCTGCTCGAAGATTACTCAATTCAGACTGCAGCTAAAGATGCGATAGACTGATCGTCCTATAAAACTGCGCTCCTACGCGGTACGTGATGTCAAACGAGGCGTAGATCCCGACGATCACGTTTCGCCATAGACAAGGTCCTAGCCGGCACTACCTGTGCCGCAAAGGGCGCTAAAGCGTAGCAAACCGCACTTGACAGTAGCCGCGGGGTAGGGTCCGCCGAGTCGACAGGGTCAGGTAGTGCGCGCGACCCGCTCACGTACGACTGGCCGATACCCTGCCGTGTATTGTTCGCGTGCATTTCCTCATTTTTAATTAGCCAATAGAAGGTGCAGACAATACACGCTTGAAACCTGCACAAATCGATGCCTAGACAGGAGACCCTAACGTGCGTAGCATAATCCTCCCGAGTCTCTCTCGCTCTCCCGCTCGCTGGGGAGTTTTTCAAGTGAAATTTCGAACAAGAAACAGGAAATCAATTCAATATCAATTGGTATGGGGGGGGACGACGAACCCGTTGCCAGAGACAGCTCGAAAGTGAAGTGAAAATGCTACGGCGACCCGCTCGATGGGACTATTAACTTGCCAAGTGCTTTCGCGAAAATTTCGTAATCAAGTCGATGCGATGGAGTGAGATAGGCAGCAAAAGAGAGAGAGAGAGAGAGATGACTGTCGAAGGTAATCAACAGCATATTCCGAGCAGCGTAATCATTGTCATTAGCCACATTATCGTCATCAGGCAAGACTTTGGCCAAGACAAATTCCATTTGGATATGACAAATTAGTCTCAAGATTCTTTTGTCTAATTCGTTGTGGGTTTTTCGTTGAAAGTTTCGCAAATAAGATTTGTCTTAATTGGGCAGCAGTAGGGGGCAGGCAGGTTCTCTGCGAGTGAATAATGAGCTTGGTATACGATTATGGGAACCTTTTCCGAAAGCAAAAGTTGCCAAAATAAAACAAATGATTTATGAATAGCTGTGATAAGAACTTAGAAACTGTCTAATGTTTGCATTCGAGAGCCTCTTTAAACTAATGATCTGTTAAGTGATCTCGATCGAGCGTGTGAAGCAAAATCAAAATTTACAACTTTATAATAATTATTTACCATTTTGTGGGCTTCAATGCACCATGCGATACGATCTTCAATTTGTCGAATCGGATTTTGAATCGTACCGTTTGATTGAAACCCCGATCAAATTTATGTAAACCCTGTCGACATTATTGATGCAAGTATTATGTCTTTTATAAACGACTTTAACGAACCGAACGAACTCTGACTAATTAAGTGAGTTACAGGCCAGACTTGATTTCCATAAAAATGTTTATGCATTTCGTAAATAGTCGGGAAGGTCTTTTCAATCTTCGAGTGTGTGTGTGTGTGTGTGCTTGTGTGTGGCATGTCTCGAGGCACAACAAAATTTGCATAAATATGCTGAAAATGTTTGTGAACGTTGATCGTACTCAAAGAACTCCGACAATGACATCGACACAAATCTCGAACATTTTTGCATTCTAATCGCGCTCCAAGATGATCTCGGAGGGAAACGGAAATGAGTTGGCTAGCGCATTTGGCTGGGGCAGTTAGAGAGCACCGTTGTGCCAGGTTCAATCAACTCTGCCTGATGGGACACAGGTGCCTTCCCAAAGCTTCCCAAGAGTCCCAAAATCGCAGCAACTCTGCGCGTTCTCAGAGTGAAAATTCTAGACTTTCGCCAGAGTAATGCGAAAAAGAAAAGCAGGCGAAAACCAGACCACATGATTAAACGAGTATCCACAGATAGCATCTGCCGAGAAGACTTTCTAGCGGAAATCGAGCCAAGTGATTTATCGCTATAAATCAATTTCGGGAGCCATACGAACGGGGTTAACAGCTTCGGCTACCGATCGCCCATCGCGCTGCGGCTTTGGAACTTACCTTTAGTTCTTTTGCGGTTCAGTTAGAGTATCCAAATAGTGTGAGTAATCCCAAGACGATGGATTGCGTAGATAGAAACAGAAGCAAACCGAATCGAGCAGACACTACGTAATGCACAAGGTCGCTTTATTGTTGTTTTTTCTTTTCTTTCTCTTCTTTTCTGCTTTGCTTCGAGTTATTATTCACTTCACTTGGGGAGCAGCCCCATACGCATTTCTATGCGTAGCCAAAGGCGCGTACGTGCCGCATAATCCGCAGTGCAGGAAGATGCAGGTGCAGCGAAGATTTCAAATCACGATGCTTGAGTTATTTTTTCGGGATGAGTATTTCGATTCGTTGGTATTTTTAGGTTATGCACTTCAGGTTTGTCGAAATTCGTCAGGCACTTTCGGTTTCGTATCAGGCACATATGTTGATAAGCTTCAATTCGATTCGATTCGATTCGATTTGATTCGACTCGATTTGGTTCGAGCGCAACGCGAGCAAGCGAGTCTGACCGCACTCAACAATGCTTAAGGTTGAACTGAACTGAACGGGCTGCAGGCAGCCAGACGAGGGCTAGCCAGTAGCGAGTCAGCGTGCTCTCACTCTCTCGGGCTGGATGCTCTCTGAGCGCAGATCGAGCTAACCGACAGCCGGCATAGCATGGCGAGAGCAATGCGCGCTGGCACTCGCTCTCACTCTCTCGCGGCGTGGGTGCCAGGCAGATGTTGTACGCTCTCTTCGGCCAGCGTAGGTGTGTGTCTGTGTCTGTGCCTGTGCCTGTGTGTGGGTCGCTTGAAGTCTTTTTGATGAACTGTGGGCGAATCGGCCTGGGCGAACTAGTTCCACACACGCTGCAGTAGGCAGTGAGTGAGCGGATGGCGCTGCAAAACGGGTTTCCAATTAGAATTGAGCTCTCGCTCGTCCGGCATGTGGGTTTTGCGTTGTTGTTGTAAAGGTTGGCAGAACGGGGCGCAGTGCGTGACCAAAGACACTGAGCGCCGGATGGGCGAGCTATGCCTGTGTGTGTGTGTGTGTGTGTGTGTGTGTGTGTGTGTGTGTGTGTGTGTGTGTGTGTGTGTGTGTGTGTGTGTGTGTGTGTGTGTGTGTGTGTGTGTGTGTGTGTGTGTGTGTGTGTGTGTGTGTGTGTGTGTGTGTGTGTGTGTGTGTGTGTGTGTGTGTGTGTGTGTGTGTGTGTGTGTGTGTGTGTGTGTGTGTGTGTGTGTGTGTGTGTGTGTGTGTGTGTGTGTGTGTGTGTGTGTGTGTGTGTGTGTGTGTGTGTGTGTGTGTGTGTGTGTGTGTGTGTGTGTGTGTGTGTGTGTGTGTGTGTGTGTGTGTGTGTGTGTGTGTGTGTGTGTGTGTGTGTGAAGTGGAAGCGACAACAGCAACAATTGCAGTCATGCATGGACAGCAACATGTTGCTTGGTATTTAAAGTGTCTGCTGCAGCTTGGAGTTTTCTTTGCAAGCAGCTCAGCAACATGTTGCTAAGCTTATATACTCTAACTGAGGGGTCTATCTGAGCTCAGCAAGGCGATCGTTTAACTGCTATAGAACTTATCGTGCAAACTTTGTTATTTTTCAAGATATCGCAATCAAATTAAAAATTAATATATTTTTCTCAAATTCAATATGCTACTCAAATTTCAGAGAAATCGGACCATAATAACATTCGAAATATTGCACCTTATCGGTGCCAAATGTGCCCGTATATTATTTATTATTTTATCAGAATCGGAACTTTATAGCTTAATATAAAATAATTTAATATTCAGAGAAATTGAGGTTCCTAATCGAACAGAAGAACAATGTAGAGCATATTTATACAAATAATAATCGCAGAAGAGTGTAGAAACTTCGGCAAACCGCAGACAAGATAGTCTTCCCTCTCTGCGTTTTTACTTAGAACCTCAGGTATTGTGTGCACGTTTCCAGCCATTTATGGGCTAAATGAAAACTCGGGTTCCGACTTGCCTTTCAAGTTATTATGGCCATAAAGCATGAAACGTTTGAACTTTGCTGCCAACGGCAACAACAAAAAAACTGGACAAGCTATACAACGACAAAGCGTAGGAAAAGAAAGTCAAATGCCAAATGTAATTTACAGTCAACACGACCATCATTTTTAGCGATGATTTATTTAGCAAAACGTAACAAAGCGCGTCCCAAAAGCTGCAAAAAAGGCTAAAAAAATGAAATAATTAAACCAAAGTCAAAAGTCAAAAGTTATTAATGAAAGTGAAAACTCGAAGAATGCACTGCAAAAAAATAAAAAGCGAAGCAAAACAAGAAATCCAAAGTTTTGCAAATTAAATCGAAACAAGCTAAAAAAAAGCCAAAGATTGTTTGATAAATTGTTTCGAAGCCAAACTGCTGATGATTTCTTTGTAGACTGTTAATGAAATTATCATAATTATGATAACGTTAAAAGACGAAGAACTTGGACTCGAATCTAATTGATTGATGCAAGAAAAGCGAAGCTTATGCTGTCAGTTTCTTTTTTGGAGGTTTTTCCTCAGTTTGATGTTGCTATAATTATGGCACAGCTGGGCAGCTTATTGGCAGCTTATACCTCAAGGCAAACAATAGATATAGTTAAATATTTGTACAGCAGGAAACGTAGCGTAGCACGCTTTTCACACAAGCGTGTGAAAAGTCAGACAGGCCGGCAGCCGGGCAGGGGCAGGAGGCGTCGGTCTAACCTCGTCTTGTAGCATGTGAAGCGTTCAATGCACCCAAAGGCAGCAGCAAGCGAAGAATTAGAGAGCCCTCAGCTATGCCAGGAATGAGGCCGGAGGCAATGCTGCGTGTGCGTGTGTGTGTGTGCTCCAGTTACAGCTCCACGTCTTGTGTAATCGCAGACGCAGACGGCGCGAATGGAAGCTGCAGATGGAGCTGGAGCTGGAGCTAAGGGTGCTCCCTCTCTCTCTCTCTCTCTCTCCCTCCTGCTAATGGACGACGGTCAGCAGCTGCCGCAGCCAAAACAGACGTGCTCGAAATGTAAACAAAGCCAGAAGCCCATGGCGAGGCGATGCAGATGCCGCTGCTGCACTTGTTGCCATTACTTGAGTTGCATCTGCCCGTGCGAGCCGACGGCAACGTCTGCAGTTTATCCCCTCAGCCCCCCGCCCGCTCCGCAGCTGCCACTTTCCGCTATTCTTGCGTGCTTGTCTCGTACTCCCCACTAGCTGTAAATCAAAAGCAGCCATAACAAGCGAGAACGAGGGATTAATCATGCGGCATGACGAAGCCCCTATGCTCTGACCAATAGTGTAATATAGTATCTATAACAATCGTAACTTGCGGAAGGTTTCCTCAAGGTATTTGCAATGAAAAAACTTATTTTTCCTCTGATTATTACTATAAAAACCAAGCTTACAGTGTGTGTAACTTAATAAAATGTATGCACGCGCTTTATCTTGCAGTCTTAAGCAACATATCAATTTTTACTATGTTATAGTTATCAGATTCAAATGAAATTCTGTTAGCATATGCACAAAACAGCAAAAATGACATGTGCCAAATTTGGTAACCAATGCTGGAAAACTGCAGAAACTAATCAATTTTAATGATGGAACAAATAGTTCCATTTTAGCAGATTTCGACTTAAATGCAGCTGAAGCTAACAAGAAACATAGGTGCCAAGTTTCAACCGGATAGCCTTAAAATTGTTAGAGATACAGGTTCCATCTTGATGTTGCTTGTGAACAAGAATATATATGTTCTATATATTTAATATATAAACTTGCAACGCAAATCAATATACCCGCTGCCAGACTACTGCAACGACGAGCTGAACTTGCAAAGTAAACGATGCTATCCATCAAGTACAGCGCGCTACTTCGAGATACAATTGTATCTATAAGCGACTTACATAATTGACTCGCTGCCGTGGCTTGTGCCTAAGTGGCGGCTTGTTAGAGCTGCTGCTGCTCGCAATGAGCAGACAAATGAATTGAGTTGAATTTATGATCATGGTGCATTAGACGCGGACAAACACCTCAATCGAAGATGATAGAGCACGATGGATGGCTGCATCTGCCAGATACGATGCAGCCCCGAGGCGCTTGTAATTGCAGGCAAGTACAAAAAAAAATAGACTATGCACAGACTGTGTAATCAGCCGAAGTACAGGCATTAGTTTCAGATTACAAAGCTTACAGGAAACCGAAGCGATACCAAGCTAATTTCGCTATTTACTTTGCCAACATGCTGAAGTTTTTGTAGCTCAAAGATTGTCCATAGATGATGGGAATTTGATTGATAAGATGGAGGAATTGCAGCTGATTGACAAAGGATTGATTCAAGCAGATTGCAGCGCATGCTGCAGTCGTGTTGTTTATGTAAGGAAATTATATTAAATGTCACTGACAATTCACAAAGTTTTCAAGTTGGCAAAAGTATCTTGCAACTCATTGCAGCACACACATCTGATAACTTTTATGGCTTACTGTGTGCTCCGACACACACACACACACACATCAAGCAGCTTTCGGGTCGAACCTTTGGCCGACTCAATCCGCAGACAGCTGATGACGCAGGACGTTGATAAGCGTATCATAAACATGAACTTCCGATTGCGTTTGCCACGAGCGGCTGCAAAGCCATTAAGCCAAGGCAGAGCAGAGCTGAAAAAAAAATAAAAAAACGATCAGCAAAAAAACAAGTTAACTTGAGCAGCTGAGACGCCTGAAACAGGTGGCATCTGGCCAACAACAAGAAAGGCAAGAACCAACTGCCACTGGGCCCCAATCGACTTCGTCTCTTGGGCATATCCGCTCTCGCGTCGTCGGGAGGAGGCCAAGCGGAAAGGCGACGACTTCGACCTGGTTCAAACTGGCAATGGCCTTCAGCTGGCAGCGTTTGTCGACCATTTGTCTGGCTGAATTTAAATTTGACCTTGTCGCTTTGTCTTCGACTATATAGAAATCGCAAATGCAAATTAGATTTATATATCCTCAATTTATAAAATCTTTAAATTCAGTTTTCCATGGAAATATATAAGCTCGGTTTGCATATCCAAGGTATATTCTTTTGCGCGTCCTCGTCTCGTCTGCTCTTTCGTAATTAAGATGATATATTAAAACCGAGTGATTTACTGTGCGAAACCATATATGGTTTTAGTTTGTTGTGCGTTGGCCAAGAACGCTCTTAACAATGCAGTTAATACGAAGCTGAGACCTTTTTCAGTCTCCAGTCGAAGGTTTTCGCTGGATTTCACTTTCATCACACGCTCTTCACACCAACCAAACCACGAGTTAACTTTCAATTTTCCATGACATTTGAAACACACACGCAGCTACCCGATTATAGCCCACATATAACTATAATAAATCTGCATTAAATGATAATTTACTAGCCCGGGTAGGTGCTGAGTAGGGAAGAGTACGCAAAGCCTTCTTCATATATTGCATAGAAAACATTTTTTTCTTAAGCTTTTCTTTGCAGTCCAAGCCAGGAAAAACCCTTTTACACAAGCTTCCAAATTGAGCGAAATAAAACCCCGTAAGCCGCATGGAAAAAGCAGTCAAGAACACACTTAGGTAGTTTTTCTTGCGACACCACGAGGCAATCAAACGCGCGAGGGCAGCTTGTAAAGTTAGCAAACAAACAAAAAACATTGATATATATTTGAATTCTGCGGCCATAGAATAACTTATAACACTTCTCTTACTATCGATTAAAAAATATGTCATTTAAATATGTAATTTTCGCACCTCCAGCTACCCTTTCTTAGCTGTGGTTCACACCTCTCCACATCGACCCAACTGCTGCCAAGACTTGCTGCAGCTACCCTCGTCGCCTGCCAATACACTCTGCAACACTCGAGTTGCAGTGTTGCTAAACGACTGCCGGCAGGCGCAATCGTCTCTCGCTTTTCACTTAATTTCGATTTAAGTAGAAAACGAATGCGCGATGCAATTGAAAAGCGATTTAAGCGCGCTTTACGCTAATGTCCATTTAACTGCAAATTGTGAAATTGTGCATGTAATTTGATTACACGCTGCAAGCCACATGCAACACTTGCCATATGGCCGGTTGTTTATCTGTTTCGGTCTGAGCAAGCTGCCCCAAACTGTGCGTAATATTAGCCCGATCACCTGCTGTCCGCGCACAATATCATTTACAAGTCTGTTGCAACCGATTCTAGCTGGCACTGAGGGTACCGAAAATATTTGTATTCGATATGCATCGCGTACACAAATCAAACAAACGTAAACGTGTCAAATGAATTTCTAAATTATGCTTAACGGGGAAACGCCATAAAACGATTCAAAAACGATGACCCATTGAACCCACTCCAAAGTCCAAGCAACCTGCTGAGAATTTGGCTGACGATTTGTGGCCCAAGAGCTGCAATAAGTTTAAGCCAGAACTTTGTAGCCCTTCGGCTTTATGGTATACTTTCTATAAATTAACTTTCCTGAATATTGTCGGTTATTACAATGATTAACTTGACATTCTAGAAACAATTTTATTAAGTAGGTTTTAAAACGGTTTACCAAATTAAACCAATACATTTACCATTTAATTTAGAAAACATCTGCAGCCAATACGATTAGCACTCACTTGCATAAGATCGATAAAATAAGATCGTTCGACAGTTTGAAAAATAACTTTATCTGAAAATGCCATTCGAGATAGTATTTTTAATGATCCTACTCTATGTGAATTGTCATTTCTATATTGAAGGATATCCAAATATATCTGACACCCCTTCTGCTTTCAACTTCAGATACTTATCATATTTTTTTTTAAAGTTCCAGGATACTGTTGTTGGTAATTGGACAATAGATTCTAAAAAAAAAATATATATATATATATATATATATACTTAATATAATCTGAAACATCTGCTTACATGCTTTGCTACCATGTAAAAAAAATTTAAAAATTAACTACTTAGCAATAAATCTAATGAGCATTATAAATTGTAATATTTTCGAGCAAACTTATACATTATATTAAATCTTGAGATGGATACTATAAAAGCTATAAATAAAGTAATATCATTCTATTCGATAAATAAATGTGTATTTTAGAAAAATAAAACTTAAATTTGCTGAATGTTGATATCCAAATAACAAATAACTTTAAAATAATTTGCAAAAGACTTAACTATAGTAATTCTGTACCTTGATCATTACCTTATTTATTTTAAGTTAAATTAAATGAAATGTTGTACCTGGCTAAGGCCTGTCCTTAAGTATAGCAGAAATCATATGCAGCAGTTTTAAAACGTATCAAAATTAAGCATATCGAAAAAGGTTCTTATATAATCTTTATACTGCATACAACCATAGAAAATGCCATTCGATTCGTGTGAATCAATGGTGCTCAAAGTGCATGTTTCTTTTGAATCTATACCCACTTGTTATGCTCTGAAATTATACAAAATGTAATATAATATTTTAACTTCCTTTTTTATAATTAATAAACTAACTATTGAATTTTCCATATCAGCTTTATATCTGCACTATATAGCTAATGTCTTAACTATAAAACAATATATACATTTCTATTCAAGTTAGTCTTAAGAAAATTTAAAATCAAGGTTTATACTCTCACTTGTATACATAATTTATTTTTTATATTATAATCTATAATCTAATGTAAATAATTCTAAGCCAACAAATTGTCAAAATTCGGTTGAAAAGCACCTTAATGCTACTGATAAGGAGTCTCTAGCTTATTAGCTGAGAATCAGGCGCTCATGCAAACGGACAGACAGACATACAGAACAACAGACAAACAGACAGGCCCACGATGGACAGACGGACAGACAGACATGCCTAGATCAACTCGGCTAGTGATCCTGAGCAAGAATATATATAGAAATAGCTGATATGGTATCTGACACTTAGGTTATTATGAGCTTAAGGAAATATATATTCCTTTTAAAGTCATATTTTAATTACACTTATATCATTATTGAATTGCGACTTGACTTGTGATTAAGAATAGATATATGTTTCCATACCTTATTTCGAACTAACCACAGTTATTATAAGCATTTGAGTTAGTATACAAATCCTAAGCCATTTTTGTAATAGTCTAAAGGGGTTCCACTTGTATAAAACCGAAGGTCACCCTTAAGATAGAAACAAATTTAAATATAAAATATCATATAATCAGAAGTTATCTAACCAAGGAAAATTAGGCATATCGAAGACGTATCTAACATGACATTGCTAGTACAAAATCTTATATTAATAGGGTGTTACCTAACTGTCCGCAGAAAATTCAATTAAACTCGGTCGAATCGAAGGAGCCTAGAAAAGTGAACGAGGCAGCTGGTAAAACTTCAGTTCGCGTTTCAGGCGTGATCAAAGAAGTCAAAATGAAGATTATCCTTCTTTTACTTTGCTGTAAGTAAACCATATCGGTTTGGATAGTTTCCTACAATTCACTAATAATTCTCGAAATAGATGTCTTAGCTTTGAAAACAAGGACTATCCTGGCCGATGTACAAATCTACATTAATGACAACGATGAACTAAGGCAAAAGGTTCGTCTAAGCGCAGAACTTGGACTGGGAATTCATGGGGTAGGAGTTCCACAGTCTGACAGCCTATGCAACGTATGGAAACTGCTGCCTTTAGGGAATGGACCCTGCCTAAGTCTGCAACCACCCATTCCGTCGCCTTCTGTATTTGTCTCCAATCTACCTGAGGTCAATTTAATTTCAAACGCTAATCAAGTACCGAGCGAACAAGTTTCGGAGGTGTTATTAAAATCAAGTCCAATAGCGTTACGTTCTCCGAATCCTAATCCAAGTCCTCAGGCAAATTTTTATGCAAACCCTTATCAAAACATTGCCCCGTCATTTTTTGAAATGGCCCGTTCGCCGTCCTTGGCTGCCCAGGCTGGCCGTTCTCCACAACCTCACTCTTCCAATAATGGTTTATCACCAAATGCACATCCAATAATAGCCCCATCCCCTAGTTCAATACCCAACCTTGAACCAAATCCAATTCCTTCTGTAGCAGCTCGTTCACCTGCACCACATCCAAACTCTAACCCGATTCCTTCTGTAGCAGCTCGTTCGCCTGCACCACATCCAAACTCTAACCCGATTCCTTCTGAAGCAGCTCGTTCTCCTTCACCACATCCAAACTCTAACCCGATTCCTTCTGAAGCAGCTCGTTCTCCTTCACCATATTCAAACCCTAACATATATTCTTATGGAGGAATCCGTTATCCTCCATCATATTCAAACCCTAACTCATATTCTTATGAAGTAAACCATTCTCCTTCATCAATTCAGAGCTTCAGTGCTGTACCCCAACATGCATATGTAAAACCAAATCCTTCAGTTTATCGTGCTTCGCGACAATAAGTCTCCAAATCAAACCACATATGTTTTATTAAATATATTTGATGTACATATAATATTAAAATGTACTTGCGAAGCTCATAACAAATTTCTTTATTTGGTTTAGTAGGATTAGTAGAATTAGTAGGAACGGGTTAAGTTTCGACAGTATAAGGTAGCGGATAATAATAATTCATCTCTGAACTGACTAGACTAGGATATACTATATATCAGTTCAGAATTCAGAGAGTCACTGACATCTTATTTTAGCGAACAGAAAATACCAGGAATGTTTAAATATAGAATATACAATAAAGTCATACAACGTGCCTTTCTAATTGAAGTTCTGCAATCAAATTTTATTACTCTAACTATAACGTTTTCAATTGATTTTATTGCATTTTATGTTGCCATTAAAATGTTCTAGTAGTTTATAAGTAGTGCATGTATAGCACCTTGGGAACATTCGATAGCAAACTACGTTTCGAACATGAGGTTTTTGGCATTGTTCGTAGCTTTCATGGGTGAGTGCGTGGGATGAGATCATAAAAAGGCGCATATACTTTAGTGATGAGCACTATATATGTATTTTTTAGTGATATTTATGATTAAATTGCCGTACGATGGAGTCGGCGCCGTGGAAGACGACGAGTTTCGCGCTCCTTGGGCTACATCAACATTGCATACACCGCTCTACAAGATATCTGATAATATTTAAGACAACAAATTATATTTACTATCATTAACTGTGACATAAAATATTAAAATGGATGCATATCTAAGGATCTAATATTAAGATAAAATATATATAGAATATATATTGTCCATGGTATTTTACGGTCCAAACTTGACTATAGCCCTACTAACTTGTTATACTCTCTGCTCATTGCGTAGACGGGTATTATAATTTTATGCCAATCGAAAATGTATATATATATATATTCTTGATCAGTGTCAAAGGAACTGTTCGCCTGTCCATCTGTATGATAACCTAGATCTCAGTTATTGAAATTTCTAGAGCTAGCAAATTTAATAACAATATGTATAATTATTGAACGCAGCTCAAGCTTGTTTTGGAATTTGTCCACGCCCCTAATTGCCCCCGAAAACCGAATTACATCGTTATGCAAGCGTAATTTTAAGGCTGCATGATTTTTGCAGATTCCGAACGCATAACACAGAAATTATTGAATATATAAATTAAGTAGAGTTATATATATGTATATATATACATATATTTTTGGCAATTCTTTATAAACTTGACTCAGCAGTACAGCAATATTTAATTTCCAACTGCAATTTCTACAGAACTCTACGGATAGCTGTGTATGCTTTCTTACTCAACGATTTTAAGTAGAAGGAAGGCAGCTTTAAAAATACGAACAGACAGACGTATTTGGCTAAATTGTCTGATATTGCCATTGATCAAGAATATATAATAAGCTTCATACACTTTGCTGAATATATGCAGCAAAGTGTTCGTACTTCTTAGAAGACGCAATGTTTCCAAACTGAATTTTTTTCTTAATCGATACAGTTCCATATGAATTTACGCACCATGAACCGCAGAGTGGAGGCCATTAATGCTCACCTTATCGAAAAATTATGAACAGACATAAAAACTAATTGATTCTTGCCACATTCTCCTGGGCAAATGGTCAAGTGAGCTGGTATAAAAGTACTGTGTCAGTGGGCCCAGTCATTGCAGTTAGAGAAAAAAAAAACATGAAACTCATCGCAGCGACCTTGTTTGTATGTGGTAAGTATGCAGACTTGTCTGATTCAACGTTAATTGAACTAAAAACAGTCTCTGTGATACTCATAGTAGCAGCACTTGCGCTGATGCACAGCGTCTACGGTTCGACGTTGCCGCAGCTGAAGATGAATGCGCCGGATGCAACCAGTTCGGCCGAGGCACACCCTCTACCTTTTGTGCATCTTCCAAATGCTGCAAACTTAGAAGCGGAATCGGAACCAATAGCTAAGTTGAGAGCACCAGCTCCCGAGCCAGAACCAGCCCCAGAACCAGCTCCCGAGCCAGCTCCCGAACCAGCTCCCGAACCATCTCCCGCACCAGCTCCCGCACCAGCTCCAGTGCCAAGTATACCGCCAATTTCAAATGAGGTCGCACCACTTGCCGCAGGTCCCAATCCCGATCCTGTTGCAGCTCCCGAACCAGAGAACACTGTAGCTGAAACAATTGCTCTCGACGAGCTCGCAGAAGATATGCCCGCGGGCCCGTCCCCCATGGAAGGACTCAAGATCACAGAGTAAATGCGCGTAGGCACACGCACACGCACACCAGGAGGGCGCACAAACCATGTAAATCCCCGAGCTATCGATATTCACTATATACTATGTAATCCCAATCTGCATAGGCAATTAATAAATTGCAGCTACAAGGCAGCTCAAAAGTGCATTATCTATAAAGTCCTAAGGACTTCTTACAAGGAAAATCGACTCGTCTATAAAATATGGATTAGTTAATCCATAAAATCCTAGTATATCCGAAAATAGGTGCATTATAATCAAGTATTACTGTTCGTAGATTAACTTTAGCATTATAATAGGAAATCTTTAGGATTCTCATAGTTACACATAGTTATTAAGAACTGTTGACAGATTCATCTGCAAATACTTCCAAATACTATGCCAAGTAAGTAACAACGTAATGCTGTTTATAGGGAAAACTAATCTTTATCGACTCATCGATAGTGCATCGATTTGTCTTCATGAAACCCAAGAGAATCTCAGAGAATCTCTGAAAGTAAGTAATTATATTCAAGTATTTCTGTTATCAACTTTACTCTAGCATTATAATAGAAAACCTTTAGGATTTTCCTAGCTATAAAAAGCTATTAAGAACTGTTGACAACTTCAGACCAGATTCATATCGGAAATACTTCCTCCAAGCCAATTCACTGGGCCATGTCAGTCACATGATAGCCACAGCTAACGAAAGACCAAGTCAGAGACAGAGAGACCGACAGACTGAGAGACCGACAGACTGAGAAACCGACAGACTGAGAGACCGACAGACCGAAAGACAGACAGACTGAGAGACTGAGAGACCACGCAACCGACCGGATTCGTATAAAAAATGCAAAGCGGGGTATTCGGAGTAAAAAAAAATCACTTACAAAGAGGAAGCGGCGGCTACAACGTGTTTTATCAATGAACCAGCGAGTAGTGTAAACTTGACGACGACAAAAACAACCACAAGACAAAGAGATGGTCGGACATACACCACATAAAACCATACAAAACCACACTAAACTCATTGATCGATGCCTCGGCATGTGAATGAATGGATTGCCAGTTCTGTCTTTGTCTTCGTCTTCGTCTGGATCTTGCTCTAGGTCTTTCGCTTGGGTCCCATCGCATCATTATCGATTTGATTTAAACTCTCTCAGCTTAGTTTGTTTTACAACTTCACCGATCGTTACATTTGCCCATCAATAAGATACGATATTTATGGAGCTGGTGAGATATCAATTTGGCAAAGCATAATGACTCAATTTGAATATGAAGAGTCATTGATATTCCAATCATATCTATAAGCAGCATGAGAAACGCAAGACAAGGCCAAAAGGAAGAAAATAACAGAGTCGAACAGTAGCAGATCAATGGATTACATTCTAAAAATGCGCAGAAATCTCTTTGCTTTGTGATTTAAATTCAAAGAGAATTCTTCAAACCTGTTGAT
The DNA here is from genome assembly GCA_018151445.1 of Zaprionus inermis. Lineage (NCBI taxonomy): Eukaryota > Metazoa > Arthropoda > Insecta > Diptera > Drosophilidae > Zaprionus > Zaprionus inermis. The sequence continues at coordinate 138,358 of JAECXD010001696.1, read as the reverse complement.
CTGAAATTCATAGATTTGCAAATCATATGAACTCATTCGGAATACTCACAAATATCAGTTTGCCAAAACGTTTGTATTTATTATAATATATACTTTATAAATTCTAAATTGTTGGCCCTATGATGGGCAACGGAATGTTTTTAAACATGTCGGTCCATGAGCTTTGAGCCGCAGCAGGCAGCACTAGACCAAAACCCAGGAAAGCGAGCAGATAGTGTATCACGTTCATTATTCTGAAATAGAGTATTTCCTACTGATATAAATGATCGTATTGCTGAGAGCCAAAGCTTGATATTTTATATATTAGCCACACTCAGCACCTTGAAATAATGCGCTAATCGAATATATACAGCGTATCGAACTAACTTTTCTTAGCAACTGTTCTTTGACTGTCATAACTTACTTAGAAATTAATAATCTTTCTTAAGAAATAATTGCATTAGCTATGTTCTTTGACTGTCATAACTTACTTAGAAATTAATAATCTTTCTTAAGAAATAATTGCATTAGCTATGAAGCAAATAACCCTATATATATATATATATATATATATATATATATATATATGTACGTATGCTTTCTCACTCAACGATTGTAAAAAGTACAAAGACAGCTTTTAAAATACGGATACGCATTTGGCTAAATCATCTGATCTATTGCTATTGTTCAAGAATATATAATATTTCACGTAAACTGGGGCCTGCATAAAATCGAATAAAATCATAAGCAGCAACGTGTTCTTACTTTTTTTAAACAGTTTCCAAACAGAATTTGATCATAATTGATGCAGTTCTATATGAAATTATTCAGCATGAACTCAATTCATGCTCACCTTATGCTATATATACAATGCAATTATTCTCATTAATCTACCAATTTTAAATATTTGTTCTACCACTACATTCCCCCTCTTGGAGTAACCCTTTAGATGCTTCAGGTGCCCCGCGTAACCACCAATTAGCGCTCTTAATTTTCGCAGGCCACAAATCACATAATTGCCCGACCACAATCGAATAAATATGTTATAGATTTGATAAACCGCCAGAAACAATTAATACAATTAAATCGAAATAAATTATAAATCGTTTTGCCTGCGTTTTTTGCGGCTGCTGCCAAAAACAAACAAAAAACGACTTCAAAAGCGGCATAATTAAAACAAATACAAAAGTCCACTTAATTATATTGCCTAAAATTATTATTAATAATGCAGCAGCAGACGAAAAAATAATACTTCAATCTTAAACTGAAACAATCAATGCGAATGACCACGAAAAGAAAATTGGGGACAAATTTGTCGTTGCTCGAGAAAAATTAAAAACAGGCAGCTGGTTATGCCTTAATTTGTAATTATTTTTGCTGCCATCAAAGGGTTAATCATAACAAGTGCCACTTGCCGCTGGCGCCCAGATGTCGTCGCCAAGACCATAAAAAAATACAAATGCTACCCTCACTCAAACGAAAGTCGCATACACTTGTCGCGAGGGAATCTGGTTTTCACAATGAAAATGGAATGTATCTTGAGTGAGCTTAAAATGTTTTATAAGTCAATTCTTAATTTATAAAATAAATATATAAACAAGTTGGAAAGGCTACAGTCGAGCTGACTCGACTGTGATATACCCGCTACAATTCTTCGGAAAAACACGTGCCAAATGTGAACAATGCGTTCTTGCTTTTTATTTCTTTCCGTCTCTAATTTGTTTTGCCTATGCAAGTTCCACTCGATTCTTATTGGATGTTGCCCTTTGCTTTTATTACTCTGCAGTTATAAATTATGCATGTGTGATAGAGACGCCTATACATACATACATATATGCTGCCTCACAATACATCTCAACATATCTAATTAGATTTGTCGTTTGTATTTTGTGTTGCTGCTCAATGTCTCTTTCGATTCTAAGTGGCTTTAAATATACTAAAAATTTATTTTGAATTTTGCAACACACTATAAAATAAAAAAAAATATAAGATACAAAAAAAATAAATTTAAGTCGCCGCGGCACACCCAGGAGTTGAACTCCGGACCTCTCGCTTAACAGTCAACTACCATCACCACTCGACCACTGCACTTCTTTCGCAATAACCGATAAAATTGCACCATGAATATTTTCGGTGCACATAATTAAAAAAAAAGTTGCCACATAATTTAAAAAAAAGTTGCCACATAATTAAAAAAAAGTTGTCTGCTGCTGGTGTTGAACTCGGGTACTAACATTAGGAAAAACCGACACAGGCACATGGCCACAAGGCAATACTATTTCTTGAATATCTTCCTTATTTATCGGCCGATCTTATTGAAACTTTCGCAACACGCCCGGATGGTGGTTTTTATCACATGGATAAAAAATGAATGCTGTAGAGCTATATTTGCAGCTATTATCGATTTATTATCGATTTTTGGGGGCGGATGGAGGCGTGGCAAAAATCCAAAATAAACTTGATCTGCGGGCATAATTAACACATATTGTCTCCAAATTTGGTAGCTCTAGCTCTTATAATAGCTGAGATCTAGGTTTTCATACGGACAGACAGACGGACAGACGGACAGACGGACAGACGGACAGACGGACAGACGGACAGACGGACATGGCTATATCGACTCGGCTGTTCATGCTGATTCAGAATATATATACTTTATGGGGTCGGAGATGTCTCCTTCTGCCTGTTACAAACATTTTCGGTTGGCACAAAGTTATAATACCCTTATACTCTTCGAGTAGCGGGTATAAAAATGTTTAAGCTAACCTACACTCTTTAAACTTTGTGGAAAATGTAAATGATTTTCTAAGTAATCATTTTAAAAATCTATATTTGTTACATTAAAATATAATAAAAAAAAAATAATAAAGTTGTATCGACAAATACATCGTACACATTTGTAAATTGAATTTTGTAATATCAAAAAAATAACTATCAAATACTTTAAAAATCATATAGTGCTTCGATTTGGGTATGTGATATATATTTTAGTATGCTTTTTGAACCATTTAATTAGATGACGCGTTCGAAATTTCGACATAAAATCAAAAATCCCAAAAAATCTTTAAGATTCTTAAAAATATTGCATATTTAAGTAACCTATATGGTTTTAAAATCTAAAAAAAATCATCAGATTGGGAGAGAGCATTTTCTTAATAATTTAAGCCCTAAATTTATGCTGCAAAAAAAAAAATCAGTAAACAGAATTTTTGTACTTAGTCAAGTAATATGTATATACAAATATAGTATGCAAAATACCCGCAGCAAGTGTATCAATCTGATTTAATATGCCGGCTTCTGCATCATTTGGCAGCTTCCGCAGTAGTCCAAGTACGCTGCCTACCCCCTCCCACAACTCCTACTCGCTGCTCCTCCGCAAAATCCCATTTTGTGGTCTGTTAGTTTCTGTGCAACAAATTGGCTAACAATTCTTTGGCAACTGAGCGGGTCGGCCGTGTCGCCATGCCGCCACTTTGTGAGTCAGTCAACTCATAAATCGCATGAGATATGTATGTGTATGTACATATGTATATGTGTCTGTGTGTGTGTGTGTGTGTGTGTGTGTCAGGCTCATTAGAGCTAATCGTGCTGAATGCTCTAATCAGTGTGGTTTGCCTGCAAATCAATTTCCACTCACACTTTCGTGTTTTCACTTTCAATTCAATTGATTGAAAACAAATAGGGGCTGCGTGCCAGTGTGTGTGTGTGCTGCAATGGAAACCACAACAACAACAACAACAACAACGTTTACAAAGGCGACTCGCAATTGCAAAATTAATGGAGTGAAATTAGCAAATCGTGAACGTGAACGTGTCGTGGGCAATCGAGGCAACCGCAAGACGAACAGGCGTGGGAGCACTTCGAGTGACACTTGGAGCCACTCGCTGAGCCCAATCAGCTGGTACGTTTAGGCCCCTTGAAGATGTGACAGTTGAGTGAGCTGCAAAGATGGCCACGCATCACAATGGCGAACAATGACGAGGAGAGACGATGGCGGCAGGTAAAGTGTCCGGGGCAGGATTTGCCGAACAGAACTTATCGACATTTCACGCTCGCGTGATTTGTGTTTCACTGCGAGCTACTGCTGCTGCGATTGTTTAAACAATTAAGGTTGTCAACTCGTTGGGGAAGGGACTGGGCGGCGGGAGAGAAGGCCATCCGCTACGTGACCAGGTCATTTCGAAGTTGGCCCAATCAACTGATTAGCTTTTCCGTATGGAAGTTGTAAATGGAATTGCGTGGAATAAAGGAAAGAAGGAAGCGCTTAAAATAGCGCAAAGTTGAAGGAAACACGCAGCCGAATTATATAGACAGCTATTCGTATCGATCCGATGCTACTGTGAAACAAGAAAGTACAGAAAAGCCTCTTCAAACAATATAAAAATTATCAAGCAGAATTAAATGAATGGAAAATTAAGAGAGACTAGATCGAAAGTTTTCTTCGAATTGGGCGTAAATTAAGAGCACAGATCTTAAGTGCAGTAAAAGTCAAGGCTAAAATAAACTTCATATATGAATAAATTGTGTAGTTCAAACTTAAAAGCAACTCTAAATATAGAAAACGCTCTAAAATGCATCTAAACGTTATAATAAAGATAATAATTTACGGAAACTAAAGAAAAACAGAGAAAAATGCTTTTTTGAATGTATAAATAACTTAAGTGCAAAGATCTTCAGAACTGTAAAAGTTAAAGCAGATATTTAAACTAATACAAGTAAGAAATGTATTTTAAAGAGCAAGAAATATCATTAATAATTATTCTCAACATGAAAATACATAACATAAACATGAATTGGAAATTAAATACGTCAAGGAAAAATGGAATAACTTAAGAGCAAAGAAGTTAAAGCTAAATTATACTCTATACAAAAATAAATGATGTAGGTGCACTATAAATGCAACTCCAAAAAAGAAAAAAAATACAGAAAAGTCTCTAAAAAATAGCAAAATAATATAATATTGATATGAATGCATGAAACATTAAGTAAGACAATGAAAAATGATTTCTTGAAAGTATAAAGTGCTGAGATCTTAAGAGCTGTAAATATTATTTACTAATAAAATAAAGAAGTGCATTTTAAAGAAAAAAAATATATTATTTATTATCATTCTTTAGTTGAAGTTGAAATTGAAGAGACAAAAATGGAATAAATTAATTTAGTACAGTAAAAGATAAAGCTAAAGTATACCCTATATATGGATATATTTCACTCTAAAAATTAAAATAAAAAAGATAAAGAAATTCTTTAGATGAAAATAACTTAAAAAAGAACTGAAAATTAAAAGAGACAACGAAAAATGCTTTCTAAGAAGTAGAAATAATTTAAGAGTAAAGATTTTAAGTACAATTAAACTTAAAGCTGAAATATAATGAACAAGTACTTAAAGAAATAAGTGTATTCTACAAAGACATAAGTATTTAATTATTTAAAAAGAATCAAGTTATGTATTTGGAACGTTTCAATTACAATTAAATTGCCAAAGTATCGAGTTAATTCTCAGTTACAAAAAAACTACATAAATTCGAATTAAAGTGCCATAAATTATGCCCTTAATCAGCTTAAGCCAAATTGAATGCGATTTAATAGACTTCGCGCATAAATTTCGCATTGCAATTTCAATTAAGAGGAAATATTAACATTGAAAAACGAAAAAAGCATAATATAATTAAAGCAACTCAGAATAATAGACAAAAAAAAACCATTGGCATGTCGGAACATATCTGATAAAACCAAAAAATGAGAAAAAAAATGTATTTGCTTTTGCGTCTCTCTTGAAAAATCTCGAGAACTCGAGGCACAAATTTAATCAGCGATATCCGCTGAAAGCAAAGTGTAAAAACAACATTAACAAATGAGATACGATGCCGCCTTTGATTGTGTATATATATATGGGATGTACAAGTATATACGATATGTATGTACATAGTGTATTTGTGGCGGAAATCAATGATTGATAAGCATCGTCAAATGACAAATTAATTGATTGAAAATGAGCCAAGAATGGGGAATTAAGAGAGGCTTTGTGCCAAATTCATTCCCTCAAATGAGTCTGTGGGCTCTGTGTGTGGTCACTTGGCGCTGATTGGAAATTGAAACGACCATCAAATTAATTGCCCAATGATTGCAATTCACTTTCACCCTCCCAAATGGGATTTCCAAGTGTCCAAAACCCGCAAATGGAGGCGGGCAAATCCTTTAAGACGTGCCCAATTCCATTACACCCAGGGGAGTTGCCCAAAAAACACATATACTTGTGTAGCGTGTATGTGGTAAAAAGTTACAGCTACCTGTTTCCCGGTCGCTGCACACCTGGCCAAGATCACTCGCCGTGCTGCACTTCACTTGTGGAGTGCCGAACTTCAACTCAAAAACAACTTGTGCTCAGTTTTCCGATTCGATTGCATTGACAAGAGAAATTAAATCTCATTCGTTGCGCCGCAGGATACGCAGGAAACGGAAACGCGTCCTTTGAGCACAATTCCACGTCTCGTCGCATCGCATCTCGTCTCATCTCGCCTGGGCTCATGCGGCGTCTTTGTTGAGTGTTTTCTCAATGGTTTCTTGGCAAATTGCTCACACCAGGCAATGTACATTAGTGTCCAGTTGGTTCATTGATGGAAAATTCATTTCAATTTATTGTTTATTCGAAAGTATTTCGATTCAAGCTGAGCGTGTGCTAGTGACAGCAGCTGCTTCTCCCTCTCAGCCTGGGGTCGGGTCGGGTTCGGGTTTGAGTTCGAGTTCGTTGATAAGCGTCAGTGACAAAGTCAAACAGAACCGAAAGATACTCGGGCTAGATGACTGCGAGTTGTTTGCTCTCGTTTTGCTATTGTTATTATTGTGCTAAAAGTTAACCCCGTAACGCCCACGTCACCCATCCCTCTCTCTCTCTCTCTCTCTATCTCTTTGAACCCCTCCCGAGGTCGAATTAATTTCACTTGCCCAGCCAAGCAGAGGCAGCACAACAAATATTAGTCTGCCCGCCATGAGCCTGCGCTCCATCTAGAACCAAAACATCTACTCTTCTGTATATATTCTTGTATAAACAATGCCTTAGGCACTTCAATGCAAATATCCGTCCGACAAGTTTAATTGTTAGAAATAAACATAAAAATATTTAAAGAATTTCCGACAGCAAAATACCGAATAAACCAAATTGTCATTAAAATTTCTTAAAGAAATTTCAAAAGTAATTTGAGAAAGACTCACAAAACTTGACGACAGGTAAGACGGCAATTGGATTTTATTTACCCAGAGTTTTATGAAACATCTATTTGATTGTTTAAGACGTTGAAATATTTATTCAAATGAGGAGATAATAAACTCGCACTCAAACTCAATTTGTCTTCTCATATCTTATCATCGTCAAGCTTCAAAGTGACGAAGTTTCACTATTTAAATATTGAATACCCTATAGAGACACACATACACATCCATCAATTTGTTGACTTAGCTGCGTTTGCGGATGTCGAATTGTTGTCCCAGATAAGAGTCAATTTGCGAGCGACGTTGAGGACTATCAAGATTGAATCATATTATGTTCAAACAAAACTAGGCATAAATCTGTCTTCAGACAATGCAAGCTATTTGTACCCTGAGCCGATAAGCGTACACTTCCTGTGTTCTTAGGCAGATTAGCAGGAGGACAAAGCTACCCTTTCCCCAAATGAGAAACACACATATTTCACTCCAAAGCACATTTATAGGGCGTGTTTAATAAAAGTTAATAAATTTGATATTATAGTAACACGAGTTCTTAGAACTTCATTGTTTTTTATGATATCTAGAGATTGTTTAGTGAAATAACAATTCAATTCTTGTATGGAATTTTCTTAATAAAAATATAAGGATTTGCTAAAGTTAAACCTGGTAAATATGTCAACTTTGGTATAATATCTATGGTTATTTCTTCCCTTCTTTTTATCCCCCTAATGCGAACTATGTATATTTCTATCGAGAGTACATTAAAATGACATGTTTAATAAAAGTTAACAGACTTAATATAATATTAATAGGAGCTCTCAGAATTTCATGATGTTTCCTAAGAGATCTTGAACTTAAGAACTTGCCCTATAAAAATATAAAGATAAGCAAAACTTGGTAAAAAATTCAAGTAACTTTGTAATATGTAGGGAAATTTCTGTCTTTCTTTTTACGTATTTTTCTATCTGACATGTTTATTAGAAGTTCATAAATTTGATAATATAGTAAGACGAGTTCTCAGAATTTCATCATGTTTCTCATAAGATCTACAAACATCCCTAGATTATTTAGCGAAATAGCAATGCACTTATTGTAAGAATTTTCTCTATAAAACTAGAACGATTTGTTAAAGTAAAACCTGGTAAATAAATCATGTAACTTCATGTAATATGTGGGGTTATTTCCTTCTTTCTTTTCATAGCCCTAATGAGAATCATATTTCTGTCGAGAACACAATAAAATGACATGTTTAATAAAAGTTCTATGTGGCATATAGATTTGATATATTAGTACAACGGGTTCTTAGAATTTCGGACTGCATTTTAAAAGAGATCCGAAACTCGTTTTGTTAGAAAAATTTTTAATACACTCTCCAGCATATAAATAACAAGAAAGCGAGGCTACCTTCGGCTTGCCGAAGGTTTCATACCCTTGCAGTTATACAAAATATAAAATATATTTGGATTGCTGCTGGTTTCTGTGGTATTAATTGAACAATTATAACAGTACAGGAAGTCGAGATTTGTACCTGATTAAGGCTATGGACCAAACACCTGCTTCGAAAAAAATAATTCTACCTTTTTATTGCTTTTGTATATACCTGGATTTCTTATATACTTAACACAAAATGTTATGAGGAAATGTCTTTGTGTTGTAAAGGATCTGTTGGTCATAAAATCTAAGTTTGGAATGTTCTCATTCAAAAATGCGTTTGAATAAGAGCTATATGATTTTTTGTTTAACAGCTACATGTAATAGTACTCAGGTTTCCATAAAATTGCAACATGAACCTTCATTAGGCCGATCGTTGATCGTTATAAGTTATAAAAAGTTCGATTTCGAACTTTATTATTAGGGACACACTAAGATTTGGATGTGGTAAGCCTGATAGCTATATCTTGAAATATAACGAAAATCGGCCGATAGGCTCCATGACAGCTATACGATATATCAGTCCGATCTGGCCCATTCCGACTTATTTAAAGAGGACAGAAATAAGAAGCTTGTGAGCAAAGATTCATGAAGATAGCTCAATAACTGGGGGACTAATTTGAGTTGCAACAGACACGCGGACTGACTGATTGTTCCTATAACAGCTATAGAATATAAACGTCTGAGATATTTAAATGGAAAAACTAAGGGCGGGTTACTGTATAACATTAAAAAGTATTGATAATGTTCGGTATTTCCAAAAACAAAACGGGTTTGCATACAAAAACCCTGATTTCAGCCGATTGTTCTTATGGCAGCTATATGTTATAATGGTCCGATTTTGATACAATTTTGACAGCACATTAAGAACGTAATAAGAATAGGATTTGCCAAATCTTGTTGCAATATCTTGAAAAACAACAAAAATCGGCCGATAGCTTCTATGACAGCTATACGATATATCGGTCCGATCTGGCTCGTTCCGACTTATTTACAGCCTACAGCAATAATAAGCTTGTGTGCCAAGTTTCATGAAGATAGCTCAATAACTGGGGGACTAATTTGAGTTGCAACAGACACGCGGACTGACTGATTGTTCCTATAACAGCTATAGAATATAAACGTCTGAGATATTTAAATGGAAAAACTAAGGGCGGGTTACTGTATAACATTAAAAAGTATTGATAATGTTCGGTATTTCCAAAAACAAAACGGGTTTGCATACAAAAACCCTGATTTCAGCCGATTGTTCTTATGGCAGCTATATGTTATAATGGTCCGATTTTGATACAATTTTGACAGCACATTAAGAACGTAATAAGAATAGGATTTGCCAAATCTTGTTGCAATATCTTGAAAAACAACAAAAATCGGCCGATAGCTTCTATGACAGCTATACGATATATCGGTCCGATCTGGCTCGTTCCGACTTATTTACAGCCTACAGCAATAATAAGCTTGTGTGCCAAGTTTCATGAAGATAGCTCAATAACTGGGGGACTAATTTGAGTTGCAACAGACAGACGGACTGACTGATTGTTCCTATAACAGCTATAGAATATAAACGTCTGAGATATTTAAATGGAAAAACTAAGGGCGGGTTACTGTATAACATTAAAAAGTATTGATAATGTTCGGTATTTCCAAAAACAAAACGGGTTTGCATACAAAAACCCTGATTTCAGCCGAATGTTCCTATGGCAGCTATATGTTATAATGGTTCGATTTTGATATAATTTTGACAGCACATTAAGAACGTAATAAGAATAGGATTTGCCAAATCTTGTTGCAATATCTTGAAAAACAACAAAAATCGGCCGATAGCTTCTATGACAGCTATACGATATATCGGTCCGATCTGGCCCGTTCCGACTTATTTACAGTCTACAGCAATAATAAGCTTGTGTGCCAAGTTTCATGAAGATAGCTCAATAACTGGGGGACTAATTTGAGTTGCAACAGACAGACGGACTGACTGATTGTTCCTATAACAGCTATAGAATATAAACGTCTGAGATATTTAAATGGAAAAACTAAGGGCGGGTTACTGTATAACATTAAAAAGTATTGATAATGTGCGGTATTTCCAAAAACAAAACAGGTTTGCATACAAAAACCCTGATTTCAGCCGATTGTTCCTATGGCAGCTATATGTTATACTGGTTCGATTTTGATACAATTTTGACAGCACATTAAGAACGTAATAAGAATAGGATTTGCCAAATCTTGTTGCAATATCTTGAAAAACAACAAAAATCGGCCGATAGCTTCTATGACAGCTATACGATATATCGGTCCGATCTGGTTCGTTCCGACTTATTTACAGCCTACAGCAATAAGAAGCTTGTGTGCCAAGTTTCATGAAGATAGCTCAAAAACTGAGAGACTAGTTTGCGTTGCAACAGACGGACGGACGGACGGACGGACGGACGGACAGACGGACGGACAGACGGACATCCATTTTTCGACTCCTCTGGTGATGCTGATTCAGAATATATATACTTTATAGGGTCGGAGATGTCTCCTAAGGTGCGTTGCAAACTTCTGGCTAAAATTAATATACCCTCTGCAAGGGTATAAAAAGTGAATATGTGTAGCAAGTAGAAAGAATTGGTAAATATATAATAAAATATTTCTGATATAAAAGACTAGATAAATTCTGTCAAAATTTCTAATGTTTCTAAAAAAAAACTCAAGATATGTTTCTTGCCATTCGCTGACGAATTGCTCATACCCAACGAAAGGGTATCAATTTTATAACTCGTGCTTTTTCGTCGAATCTGTCAACGACACCAGAAACTGTGGGCGGAAGTTGGGGGCGTGTGGGCGTTAGGCGGAGTGTGTGGGCGGAAGAGGTGCTGGGCACATGGCCAACACACAAGATGTTCCGCAATGTGGCTAAGACCCTATGTGATGATGATATGCTAAACACACACATCAATGCATATGATATATCGCGCTTGTTGTGTTTCGAGGGCTCGTAATGAATTGTCGTGTGCCGAAAATACAAATTTTAATATTAATTTTTTTACACACATTTCTCTATGTTTTTTATTTGTATTTTTCGGGCCTTTGCATTTTTTTATAATTTCATATTTGATTACGTGACAAATTTTCAGAATGCAGCACACACAGCGAGCTGTGCGGATGACATCAGACGAGGCAGAAAGGCTTAAGTACTCAGCCTGCGACTAAGCAGGATAATACGCCGGGAGAGAAAGGAATTCCAATTAAATAAATTAAGCAAATTAAAGCGCATTTCAGCTCAGGCTTCTAATGAGACGAGTCTCGTTCCACTACTCGAATATTGTCAACATTATAAGGTAGAATATTCGTATAATATGTATAGAAATTAATAAAAAATTCTTCGATTTTCTGAATTAAATTTCTGTCTGCTCACAAACAAAGAGTATCAAAATAACCGATTTTCCTTTTCATTTTCTTTCGTTCCAGAACCCACTGAGAGACAAATAGAACCAATAAAATTCGAACAGAAAGAATGTCGAGCAACACACACACACGAATGGTATCATATCATAAATAACATTTTCAGCTACGAAAAACCGAAAGTATGCATAAATCTGTCAAACGAAACGCTTTCAAGCAGCGCCGAAATGCGACACTTTAGGCCAACTAAACGATTTCCAGTTAACATGGGCGCGGACGTAATTAGAGCGACAGGCGACAGGTAGCAGGTAGAACAGGTAGAAGAGCTGTGCGAGGTAGACCCGACGAGTTATGCCTGAAGAGAGGGAGAGAGCGAAAAGAAAAAAATTGCGTCAAAGCGGCGCCCGTTTAGCAGGGATTACATGAATTTCAGGAATAGCCGCATCTTATGATTTACAATCGAGGGCAAAGGGTTGGCAGGGTTAGGCAATTGGCTCATAAATCATATAACTTTCCCTCACTATAGTTAGAGCATCCGCTCACATCTATAGCTTGTTATATAGTACTCTATCCAATATAATATTGAACTTTTGCAAAGCAGCTTTGCAGCGTTTCGTTCTGCTGTAAAATTTGTAACGTCAATTGGCTATGGCTTTTGCGTAAGATACAAGACCCCTGCCCCCCTCTCTCTCTCTCTCTCTGAGCCCTCTCGATAAGCATTAGTTCCCGTTCCCACACGCAAACAAAAGACAATGTCTCGATTTGATGTTGATTATGATGCAGTCTCTCTCTTTCTGTCTCACTCGCATCTCTTTCACCAAATTCACCATATCATTTTCACATCCATCCCGTAGCCCACTCACAATCGCAGCAGCAGCTTCCCCACTGCACTCCTCCAGCTCCAATCCCATATCTTTCATATCGCATGTGTTATTATGATTTTCAACGGTTCGCAGTGCGGGCACACGCTTTCATTTGCGCTTGGAAAATGACCCACTTCCGGATTAACATGGACAACAACTTTTACTGTCACTTCTTCTATTGTTAGGTTAGGTTTATTTTCATTTTTATTATTTTCTCGACTCGACTAGAACTGCATTTTCCCAGCCGCTACGAGGGAGTCTAGTAACTCTATCGTAGCTTTTGTAACGGAAAAAGTAGAACAGAGGAAAACGTAAGAGAAAGATAAACAAGAAGAATAATACATAATACATACTTCTCATTGATATACTCTAGCCTGAATATGCAGGTATAATGTAACGATATAGAATGAGAAATTATGTATGTCATTTTATTCTCAAAGATGTTGTGTACTTTAAAATGTTTAGTTTCATTTAAATAAATTCGATTTTTATTTATTTTAGTGTGTAAATTAATTAACTGCTTTTGAAGCTCAAAACCCTATCAAATTTACCTATGAATCAATCTCATATAGTCTTTAAATATCGCTCAAGCTCAACTAGTAAACAATTACGCAACATGATATTGTAAACCTGAGTGAATCAGACTTTTTTCTGTCTAAAAATTATTTTATTTGTTTATTTTAATGTATAACTTCAATATGCTGCTTTTATTGCTCAAAACCTTGCAAATTTACCTAAGAAAAAAACAATATATAGTCTTTAGATATCCCCTAAAAGAAGTTGAACAATATAATATTGAGAACTTCCGTGATACCGATTGTTTTTATTTTTATAGCTAAAAACCTATAAAATTTAACTACTAATCAACCCTATATAGTATTTAAATTTTAAATTTATAGCCTTTCTTTTTAAGTTTGAGAGCTGGAAAGATATTGTAAACCTGCATAAATCAGACATTTTTCCGTCTATGGAACGTTCACGTTTAGTCAGTAAATAAATATTTTATTTGTTAATTTTATCTGTTATTTTTTAATTTTTTTTTTTATTTATTTATTTACCTATAGACTTTAAAGTTCTTAAGTTTAAAAGATAAAATGATAAGGTAAACTTGAGTGATTCAGACATTTTCCTATCTAGGTCTTACGTATTATCAGTAAGTAAATATATTATATATATAAAGTACATATTAAAGTACCTATTAAATTTACCTATATAGTCTTAAAATTTCGTTCAATTGTGCATAATAATATTGCCAACTTGGATGAATAAGTTGTACGTAGTTATATAGTCAGTTTAGTGTATGAACTATTCGTGAAACTCCCTTAAGCTACGAAGTTTTATGCTGCACCGGAACAAGGGCTCTAGAATTAAACTCAATGGGTCGCGCTGGCAGCAGGGCCCGAGCAGCCCGAGAGATGGGATCGGATGGGATGAAATGGTATGGGTTGGGGCCAACTAATGATGTTGTCGCTCGAGTTGGTCCGACTAGTTGTTGATAATAAACATCCGCCGAGTGGGGCAGTGCATAATTGTTGCATGTTTGTTGCATTTAATTGTAATTTATTTGCCACAGAGAGTCAGAGAATAGAAAAACCAAGAGCGGAAGCAAATATTTTCCGGTGGAAGCGAGGTAGGGGCTGCCTTGATTGATTGCCCTTCCAAAGGGGGAGAATGCCTACAATATATAAACAATATATACCTACTGTATCTGTCGATTTATATGTTGTCTTGCAACCACTTAGCCGCATGCCGAATTGGCTTAAAGCGACATCGCTGCGCGTCTGCTCGCATTTCGTTGACGTCGGCTTTGCTTAAAGGGAAATACCACAATGCAGTCCAAGCTCCGCCATGGCCCATCAATCGATGGAGCAACAATCAATCATCAAAGGCGCAGGCAGGCAGCAGAATGCACTGCAGAAGCCAAAGCAAATTGCCGGCTAATTTCACGCAATATACGCGAAGAATGCCGGCCCGACCGACAAAAGGAAGCTGCACTTCCTATGCTGCAGGTCAGCGCAGCACCTGAGCAGCAGTGCCCCCGAGTACCCCATGCTCCTAGCCCCAAGCTCCGATACGGCATCAATCAGCAAAGCGGTCAGCTGGGCGATCCCAGCTACCTTTGCCTCTCTCGGGCCTGCGGTGCGGGTGCCGACTCAGTTTTCACACTCTGCCTGCCATAATTGAGTGGATGTTGCTACCGATTCCAGCACACACCCAAACACACAGCCAGGCACACACACACGCACACATACAACCAGCAAATTAGCTCGAGCAGCATGCGAGCCCTTCTCAACGTAGTTCGCTCATCATATGTGGGTAAAATCCAAGCGGAAATTGTTTATTAAACAAATCCAAATCACCCTCTCAATAGACATAGTGTGGATAATGCCCTTTTAATTGGGCTCTGGTATTTCGGGCAGCGTGTCTTAATAACGGCCCCAATGTGGAATAGTCCACATGATACGAGGTAATAATGGGGCAGGTTGTCATAGCACATAGGAAGGCGGAAGAAGCAACTAACAAGGAAGTGGAAGCAGTGTGGGAAAGTGGGGGAGGGGAATACCTAGTGGTAATCTATACCATACATTACCAGCGTACCAAATTTGATAGCTTAATATTTACTAAAGCTGTAACAAACTGCAAAAGTTTTGCAAAAATATATCGAAATACAATTTTATACTTACACCTATATGATATAATATAAAGGAAGGAATTTGCTAGCTATTAACTAATAAGAAAATAAATCTTTTAGGGTTTACGAAAGACTAGATATTCTAACTGATGCATAGACTCAACTTGCATTAGTTCCATTCGGACTTAATATCAAGCTAAGCCGTAAAAAACATTGTATAAGTTATTTCGAAGTACAATTTTTGCGTATTTCATTGAAATATATAAGAAAGAAGTTGAAATTTTTGGAAATTTTAAAATCCATGTTTTCTCTGCTTTTTCAATGAATACAAAATACTCCAACTAAATTATTATTTATAGCAAAGATTTAATTATATTTTCTCAGCCATGCGAGAAATAAATGTGCTTCATATTTAAATGCTTCATATTCAAAAAAATTCAAAATACAATTGAAAATGTTATAATATGTATATAATAAAAATAATAATAAAATAAAAATTTGTAAAAATATATGGTACTGTATAGAAATATATAGTATAATAAAATATAATAATTTATTTTAAAACATAATAATAATAATAAAGAAACATCATATTTAATCATATTTAATAATAAAGAAACATCATATTTAATTTCATAGAAATAAATTCAAAAAGCATATGATAAGTTTATCTTCAATATATACAAAAAAAAAATTGGAAAGTAATGGTTTCAGTTGTTATACTAAAAATCATTTGAGATACTTCATCATATTTGTAAACCCATTGGATAAAAACCTTTTAGGCATTATTTACTATTTAAAAACTTCCTCTTGAATTTTGTTAAAATAAAATTTAATATGCATATGAAAAGCTTTAATAACCTTAATAATATATATAAACGAATTCGTTAATTCTTAAGCAGCGACAAATTTAAACCTCAGAAAAGTTTTTAGTTCACATACTAGAAATAATATCTGAGATTTAACTATATTTTCTCACCCATTCGAGAAAAGAAACCCTCAGGTATTTCTAGCATAAAAAACATCACATTGCATAGAGTAAAAATAAATTCAAATAATTATAAAAAGTTTTCCTTTAAAAATACACATTGAAAATAACTTGGTAGCCAAGAAAAACCCCTAAGAGATTTTCAGTTGCCATACAGAGATTTTCCCATATTTTCTCCCCCATTCGAGCCGTTCGTGTGCGCAAATCACATTGCCAAATGAAGCCACATTAGAAATCTAATTAGTCGGCGACTTCAGATCGACTCATTAGAGCTGGAAACGAGTGCCAAATTCACACCATAAATCTATGTGAGAATTTGCGACAGAGGAAAGCGGCTTGGAACATGCTTGGAGCATTGTCTTTCCAAGCAAGTGAAACTGCTGTTGCATGCCAGAGCAGCAGATTGCAGGTTGCCAGTTGCCAGTTGCAGGTTGCAAGTCGAAAATTGTCAACATCCGTCGCTGAACAATGAATAAAAACGAGCATAAAAAACTCCCACGCATTGAAATCAAAATTGAAACAGAAATTCAGATGGAAATTGAAATTGAAATTGGAAACGGAATTATGCAGATGAAGCGTTTGCGCCTGCGCACGCGCCAAGTCGGCGTGGGATGAGGCACAGCTTGCGACGTGGACAGTGGTCATGTGAGTGGGCGTGGCCTGAGCTGCGGGCTTGGCGTAGGTGTCGCTGGTTAATTGATAAAAACCAAAATATACCACGCAAAACAAACGAAATTCGCGTGGTGTCTGCCATGGAAATTGCTACCAACTTGGAGTTGGCCAAAAATGGTCAAGATCTATTTAGTTGGGGCCTGTAATCTTGGCCAAAGCAGGCAAACGGCTTGTTGATTGCTCTGTTTACTGCTTTTTAAGTTTTTCAATTTAGCACAAATGCGGGTCTCCCACTCTCCCACTCTAATGATAATTGTGATTACGATTAGCTTTTCTTCGAGCGCAATAACTTTCCCTAATGCTGCCAATCAGCACCCACAATCGTTACATCAGCAGGGCGAGATCGACTTCCGTTCCGTACACAACAGCGAAAGTTATCAACAACTCATTACGATCTACGATCTACGATCCGCAATCAACAATCAACAACTCGTTTCAATGGGCCGGCTGACGAGGCTGCCTGCCTTCGCCTCGTCCGGGTAATTTCAAACGCCGAAACAATGACACATAAATCGCAAAGGGGGAAAACTGAGTAGAGAAGAGGAAGAAGTAGAAAAAAAATGAATAAATATCAAGCGTAACGGCAAACTGTACCCAGACGAAACATATATCGCACACAGACCCCCAACTCGAGTCGATTCAACTGTGAAAAGCGGCAAGGGCTGCTGTGAATTGCCTGCGAACTGCATGTAGAAAGCAAGTCAACAAGTTGCATAGCCTCTTCCCCCTCTCCCACTCTCCCTCTATCTCTTTCGCACACTACTGTCCTATTGAGTTACCCACTCGTAATGTGAGAAAAATAAGTGCAACGTTGACACTACTGCGACTGTTGTGAGTAAGAGATGAGTTGAGATATGTATCACGATTGTCCTCCCAAATGGAATCAAAGCAATTGCCCAGCGCCTTTGTTCGTCTCCGTGTATACAGCTGGAACCAGCTCAATATTGCTGAGAATGCTTTAAAGCACTTCTACAGTCGTTTGCCATTTTTGTGGGCCACTCAGCAGATCTCAGAATGCCTCAACTACTGCTTATCTTTGGCTTTGTGTGCTCTATTCTTTCTGGGACGCTTTAGTATAGTATTCCATAGGCTAAACTATTCTAATAATCATTTTAGCTCAGCCTTCAAAAATATTCTGCTAATTAAGCCCTTAGCCCATTGGATATGCTCGAAGAAGGCTGCATAACATTTGTGCGTCTGTACGAACGCATATAAGTTTGCTATTATAAAAGCTAGGGTCACCATATTTGGTATGTAAGTTTCTATATATCATACGATGTATAGTTTTTGCTTAAATTTTGTATATCGCGCACTTCAACTCTATAAATCAATAACTAAGTTGTTCAATTCGATTTGAGTGCAATATTTTTAAGTTAAAACTTTTTACTTGGGTATATAGTTATTTGGTATTATAGTGTAGCTAACTGTTGAATTTCAAACTGATTGGAGAATAAACACAGCAGTTATTAAAGTACAAATCGGGCAACCTTCAGGCGAGACCTTACTGTCAAATATGAGCTATGTACCGTAGTTATAACTCCCACAAACAGTCAGTAAACCCTTCAAAATAAACAGAACTCTGCTGTCGATTTCCGCACAACTAACAACGTAATTTGACATTTAGTTAGCTTAAAGTCGTACCTCGTTTTGGTCGGCTTAGGCGACTACGCGCCCACCTAATCAGGTTGGTGTAGGTCGTCGGCACGACGCGACGTCATCGATTATGGCTTAAGTATAGACTAGAGAGATATTGTATATACTACATATAATACTGTCTGTGCAGGTAATAAAGCATCTTTTGTTTTTTGTGAGACGCCCGCACATCGTTGATGACATAAGCTGGCGATTATGGGTTTTTTTTTGCGTAACAGCGCGACAGCTGATGCTAACATGATACTTTGTTGGGTATATGGCATAATAAAAACCATCTAGGGTATTAATTCTTGAACAACTTCGAGCTCATTTTGGCAGCTAATTAAAGAGAAGCCCGACCGCTTGGCGCGTGTCGGTTTTTTAAAGCAACTTGTATTTTTTTTTCGATTTCCATCGTACAAAGGCGGCGCTTTTTGTGGCTTTGCGTATTGGAGATTGTGTTGCACTTGCCGCGTGGGTTCGTCGCATGTGTTATTGGCCCCAAATAGCGCGCGCGTTGGCTGCACTCAGATCCGGCAAATATACATATATGCATTCATTGATAAAAAAACTCACTATGAATGAAGCTGGAGCAGCTTGTGGCTTAAAACCGAAGCCGAATTTGCATGACAAAGCGGGTTGGACGAACAAAGACAAAGTCGAAGTTGTTGGGGAACTAACAAAATTTGTTGTATATGTTAATGTAGGTTTAAGAACTTGGGCCCAGCCCAGGGATTAGCTGCGCGTGATTAACAACCTCAAAATGTCATCTATAAAATCGCACCTCGGCCAAACTTTCGGGGCCTATAGAACGCTGCAAGGCACGCTCGCTAAAGCATTCCAAGCGCCAGCTTCATAAATCATTTCGAAGTGAAAGACAGGCAGACTGACTGATAGACTGGTTTTGCCCTCACTGGTTCCGCCGTACTGACCCGTACAAGGCCGAAAAGTGTCGCCAACGCGACGCTGTGTAAAGTTTTGTAATAACATTTCCAGAGTGTCCCCGCGGGGTTACAGTTTCGGCTGACTGTGAACATGCCTCGCCTTGGCTTCTCGAATCAACAAACCATAAAACGCACTTAACCCACTATACCCTGCCTCTCTCTCGCTCGCTCTCTCTCCCTCTCTCTCTTTCTGCTACTGTGCCACTATAACTCCCCGACTGACCGAACAAATTGTACCCGCTGCGCCAGCTTCGTTTTGTGCTCAATTGAAAACTCAGCAAGTTTTCAAAAATTGGAGGGCACTATGCAGAGACGAGTGCAGCGGAGGGGGAGGGCCATTAGGGGGTGTGGCCAACACCACAGTGGACCGTGCACAGTGGACTGTGAGCCGGCCGGCGATTGTTTTGTCAGTTCGAAAAGCGCTGATTAAAGCGAGTCTGCGTCGATGTTGGAGTCGATGGCGGAATATGCGCAGCGGCCTCTTGTAATTTCACGTATTGTTGTCATCGCAGTTGTAGTGCCGGCGCACTCTGTCATACCCTTTACGCTCTACACTAACAGCAGTGCGGGTATGCTTCAAACTACAAGCGACTTGGGTAGGCGAGGGAGCAGCGTGTTAAGCAAGTGTAGAAGCTTAGCAAGTAGTTTAAAAATGGAATATACGTAATAAATAGCAGTTTATTTAAATAAACATAAAAACATATTGTTATATATAGTTATATATATCTAGAAACCCAAGAACAACACTTCGTACCATATAGTTTTTATATCTTAAGTAAAGTCTAAACTGTCTCTTTTACTGAGTACTAGATTAGGTGTTATTAGCTATGTTTGTGTTTCTAATAAAGAGAAAAGTCGCGCAGTTCTAGTACCATATATAAAGTACTATATTCTATTTATATATATTATATATACACAGTTTTTAAAAAAGTAATGGCTTGAAGTAAACTGCAATCATTTTTTTGGCAGATTAATTTCTTTTTCTTAAAAAACACAGTTAAATTTATTTTATAATTTATTATTTATATCATACTTGCATACCATATTTCTGTTATTTAAATAATTTATATGTAAGTAATATCTTCTATATATACAAGTTTTATAAAGTAAATTATGCACTAAAGTTATGCCTTGATGATTTATTGCAGCATCGACTGACTTTAATCAAACCAATTACAAAGATAAACTACAATTTCTCTATATATACTTTTTCTTACTATTTAATTAATTTATTTGCGGGAAAGGGTATTTAGCGTGCGACTTAAATGCTTCATTCGGCCCATTGTTCCTCACTTTATTTGGGTTAAGCGCTCCAGCAAGCGTCAAGTCATGCATGGCCAGAGAAGCCGGCGAAAGAGTTGCCTGCGAGTTTTGGTGGCAACCCTAGTGGTTGTTGTAGTTGTTGTTGTTCTAAATGTTGCTTCTATTGTTGTAGAATTGTTGTAGTTAGAAGATCAACCATCGAACGCAGTGCACTTCGAGCCGGGTATTATGTCTGCACATATTTGGAATTTTAATTTGATTTGTGGTTCGCTTCGCTTCGCCTTAGTTCACTGAGCATCTGTGTGGTGCGTGGAGCGTTCCATTGGGGCGTAGTGCGTAACGCCCAGCCTTAAGTAGTTGATAGCGGGTTTCCAGTTATGTCTATAAAATTACATAATTACGCTGGAAACGACGTTGTGGGAATCTCAAGGCATGCATGGAAGAAAGTTTAATTCAATTGAACTAGATTCGATTTGAAGTACAGATGATACGAGGAAAGGAAAGGGTCGCGAGAAGTATTTCGTAAAATTGAGATGAAAAGCTGAGAACGTGCGAGCGAATTTGCATAATTCACAGTCCAACAGAGCGCAAAGTTCCTTTGAACTAAAGTTGATGTGTGTGTTAGGCATATCTGGCTTTAAAGATCTTAGAGCAGTATGACATGGGCCTAGTCGAAAAGCCGAGGCGCGAGCTCAAGTTCTAAGGAAAGGGCAAACAAGAACAAACCAGGGCTTGTCTATTTTTTTTGTGCCGCAACTTAAATGCTGTATGTTACACTAAAAATCCCGCGTTAAGCTCAACTGACAGTAAAATACCCTACCAAAACCTAAAACGTTTAGTTGCATAACTTGTGTGTTTATCAATCGATTGTTTTGAAATAAGGAGCATAGGAACATATAGTATTTTTCTACCAGCATGTCGAAGCAGAAAATTGTGACTTGATTACTTTGCATAATAAACGCAAATTACTGCTAAGCATGGGCGTTGGGCGTGGCATCCAAGATATTAAATAAGCTAATTTTAAGTAAAGTCTATAGCAAGCTTTTTGACGAATTTGGTGTTTCTAGCTCTTGGCACGCCAGAGATCTGTGCATTCATACAGACAAAAAGGCAGAAATACCTTATATATATCCGTTTTCTATAGTCGTAGGGCACAGCAGCCACAACAACAAGCAGCTGTAGAAGCTTTTCAGCTTGGCTTTTTTGTTCGAGCAGCGGAAATTATTATTAATTGCTTGGAATGTCTGGCCCAGTCGGACGGGGCAGCTCCCCAAGCTGGCCAGGCCTACTAACTCTGCACTCGCTGTCTCGCCTCTAATGGCTTCCGTTGGCGTGGCAGCTTCTAGGCCCGCCCCCTCCCTCTCTCGCTCTCCTCCCATCCGCACTACGCCTTCAATAATCACTTCGATGACGTCAAAAGCGGTTTTTATTCACGGCCAAAGCGCGGCAAAGTTCTTGGCCTCAAATCGCGGCAAACGCTTGGGCGGATCGTGCGTGGATCGTGCATGGATTATTTGGAGTAACATGTGGAGAGCAGTTCATTGGCCTTGGCCAACGATAGCGACATTTGACAGCCCCGAGCCGAGCGAGCGTAGACAGCGTGGGTAACAGCAATTGCAACAATTGCAACGAGCTGCGAGCTTGGCCAAGCGTGGCCAACTTAATGGCGGGTTAGCTGCACTACCTCCTACCCCGGCCACTCGCGCGGGCAAATTCGCAACGCCCACGCCATGTGGCGCAGTTGAAAGTGGAGCTGCAGCAGAACATGGAGCCGACGGAACTGAACTGCAAATGGGGCTGCTGATGGACGCTCAGGTCGGGATGGATGGATACCTGCTGCCAGCTGGGCAGGGAAAGGGCGCAGTTCTTGAGGAGATTGTATTACCTTAGCCGGCAAATAGAGTTGAGTGAACCCAACTGACATTTACTTAATTGTGTTTGAATGCCGGAACGAGCAAATGCAGCAACAAAAGGGAAAAGATAAGAGAAAGAAAGAGACCTGCCCCTTCTCGCCGATTACTCCTAATATATCACAGCACTTCGCTGCAATAGATAGATAGTAGACAGTTCCATTCACCAGCTCCGGCTTCAATTTGAATCTTTAACTCCACTCGTGAACCTTAACTTCGACTGAAACTTCAATTGCAGTATGCATTTCTTAATTTCATTTGCTTTTCCAGCCGGAACAGTCCCAATCAGTGAATTATGCAGCCGTCAAGCTCAAGCTCAGTGGATCGTATAATTGCAAGCAGAACATATGTTTCGGGCAACAATCAAAGCGCATTGGCGGGCAAATACCCTGGCTCTCAATGGCTTGCCTCTACGAACTTTTACTTGATCAAAGGCCTAAGAGCAGTTTTTTTGACGTCTTTGTAGCTTAAAATATGCCAAGAATCGAAGAAGTTATCTTTCTTTGGAAAACTTTTAAGAGTATAATACACAATATCTTTAGATAGTTGCATTTATTAGGGCATGGATTTTTTGAAAATACATGGTCTATTGTGTTTGTCGGAATGCGACACGATTTGTTATATGCAAGTATATTCTTGCTCAAGGTCGCCAGCTGAGTCGATCTAACCATGTCTGTCTATCTGTATGTCTGTCTGTCTTTCTGTCTGTCTGCTTGCCTATCTGTCTGTCTGTCCTTCTGTTCGCCCGTCTGTCTATCTCCCTGTATGTCATCCGTCTGTCTTTCTGTCCGTCTGCCTGTCTATCTGTCTGTATGAGCGCCTGATTCTCAGCTATTAGCAAAGCTAGAGACTCCAAGTTTGGTATGCAGATTTCTATATATACCACGCCCACCGCCCACACAAATGAGTTATTGAATCTCATATACAATTACAATAACAATTATTAAGCAAAGTATTCAAGTCGCAACTTTATGCTTCGGCATACACAAAGATAAATACAATAAACCTATCCTATAATTTTCCGATCGGATAATAAACATAAAAGTTATGCGAATATAGGAATATTATTTGAAATCCGAATCTAAAGATATATTAATTATACAAAATATAAACCGTTTCTTCTTTTGAAACAACAGTAAGCATAAATATTTACTTACAATATCTTAATGCGTTTTCATGCAAAGTTTCTTATGAAATAAAGTCATATCTTTGAAATTGATCAATATTATTTTATAGAACCATTGACAAGACTTAGACGAAACCTTGGCAAGAATTCCTGCTTCAGTTGCCACTGGCAATCGATAATATATCGGGCAATTCTCTAAGCATAACGTAACCCTAACCCATTGACAAGTCAAGCAATATCTACTCAGATATGGCAACCTATGCATATGAGGAGAATCTTTATTATTCTGATTTATTAACTGATATCTATGGGCTTGTCTTGCAAGTGGGGGCCCGACACATACATATATATATTATATAGACATATGGCACATATGCGTATATAGTAACATTTATCTCGTTTCGAGCGATTTGTTTGTTGTCATTTGCGCAATGTTTGTTTACTTTGACACGTTCGGCGCGCTGCCTTTTGCGTTGCTCGTTATTGTTTATTGTTGCTGCTGCTGCGGCAACTGTTGTTGCTGCTCATGTTGTTGCTGCTGCTGCTGCTGCTGCTACTGTTGTCGTCGTTGCGTTGGCGACTTCTCAATAAATAATTTTCCGTATTTCCTCGTCCCTTGTGTCCCATTTGCCTCTGCATTCGAGTGTATTCGAGTGTATTCACGAGTATTTTTAGGCTCGCCGCAGTGTTGATCTATTTGTAATTTGTTTATGGCAACTGTTGCCCCGATTAGATGTGCGCGTTGACAGCTTCCCTGTTGATGAACTCTTTTCAAGCGGCCGCAACGGAGGCGAAGACGACGCCGGGCAACATGTGTGGCAGCAATTGCTCGTGTTGTTGCTGCTGTTGTTGTTGCTGCTGCTGCTGCTGTTGCCGCGTGGCAGCAGGCGGCACAACGCCGTACGCACTGTCTGCTCTAATGATTTTGACCCTGAACGAATCTGAAGTGGTTTCGGGCAACTCTGCCTGGTGTGTTGTAAACATGTAGGTGCCGCTTCCTACCTATTGCCAGTGCTGCCCAATTCACTTTTTCCGTCAAATCTGGCTTTTTATTTGTTTAGTCTACAAAAAACATTCTAGAATTTTTTTAAGCTAATTCTGCTGAACTTTAGAGAAATTAGAGAAAATTCAGCCTTATTCAGTCTTATTTATTTTTGTTTGTTTGTATGAATGCCTATAACTCAGAGACTATAGAAGCTAGAGCTATCAAATTTGCGGAGAATATGTCTGATTATTGCGCGCAGTTGAGAATGATTTTAAAATTTCACTGCGACACACAAAAATTAAAAAAAAAAAACAACAAAAAACCCAATCATAATCAAAGCTAGAGTTTGAAGAAACATCGCTTATCACATGATATGCAAAGATTTACTTGCAATTGTATAATAAATATTAGAAGTTATTTAAAAAATAATTTAAATTTAAATAATTTAATAAAGCGGAATGTTAGGGTAGCAGGTTTACCATATGTTATATATATCACATACTCAATAAAGTTTCATATAGTTTTAGCTTTAGCTTGCTTAATTGTTTTAATGAATTTTGAAATATTTTAAAATAAATTTAAATATATAATATTAGAAGTTTTTTTAAGAAATAATTTCAGTAGAGTGCGAGCCGTAAAAAGTTATACATGGCATGCCATATATAGTTATATATACTCAACTGTAGCTTGCTTAATTGTTTTAAGGAAATGTATGCCTTTTCTTTTTTAACTTCTTTATTTAGCCTTTTTTCCAGCTATATTTGAGTAGTTTTTTGTATTTGTTTTTTATTTTTAAGTCAAGCTTTTTTCTGCCAAAAACTACAACTGTTGGCAACCCTGCGCGCTGTAAGACTATTTAAAGCGAGTTATTAATGGGAGACAAGAACACACACATCACTTGCATCTTAGGAGCAGAGGGAAGGGAAGGGGGAGTAGAGAGAGTCATCAATTGCAGCAGCGAATCGAAAAGTTTATTGCCAGCGATAGGCGCAAATTGGATACGGTTACAGACAGACATAGATACAGACAGAGATACAGATACAGATACAGATTAATAGAGACACCTTCTCCACGTGCCCATGCTTGGCGATCAGGCGATCAGCGTCTCGCCACCCATGTCGACGGGGCCCCAGCCCAAAGCGTTCGAGACCAGATTGAGCACCTCCTGCAGCGGCACACCGGCACGTTCCAATAGGCTGCGCACCACACGGTACTCGGGCAGGGCACGCACATTGCCGAGAAGACGACGGAACTCGGGGCTGCGTATGCGACGCACTGCACCGGACAGTTCATTGTCCGCGGCCAATTGGCGACGATAGAGATCGCGCAACTGAGCGCGGGGCAGTGCGTCGCGCAGATCCTGCAACAGGCCGCGCACGCCACGACGACGACCCTGCGGCTTGGGGCCAGCGGGTGGCTGCGTGGTGTTTACGCGGAGAAAGACTCGCACAAAGTCCAGGAAGTAGGCATGATTCAGCTTGAGGCCCTGGCATATGTAATCGCGCAGGATGCCCTCTTCGCGTGTGGCACGCAGCGCCTTCACGCGCTCCTTGAACTGATCGCTGCGCAGCAGCACGAGCAGCTCACGCACCTCGGCGTCGTCGGCGGCATGGCCGAGTATGTTGCTCAGTCGTTCCAGCGGCAACAGGGGGCGGGCATTGCGTATGAGGCGTGTCAGGCCACGCTCCGCACTGATGGGGCACGCGTCGGTGCCGTCACGCAGCGCAGTCTCAGTCTGCCTCTCATTCTGCTCCTGCAATTGCTGCTCATCCAGCTGGCTTTCCTGCGCCTGCTCCTGCGCCTGCTCCTGCGCCTTCTCTAGCTGTTGCGCCTGCTGCTGCGCCTGCTCCTGCGACTGCTCCTGTGACTGCTCCTTCTCGTACGCCTGCTCCTGCTCCTGCGCCTGCGCCTGCTCCTGCGCCTGCTCCTGCGCCTGCTCCTGCGCCTGCTCCTGCGCCTGCTCCTGCTCATGCGCCTGCGCCTGCGCCTGCTCCTGCTCCCTCTCTAGCACTTTCTTGTGCTCCTGCTCCTGCTCCTCTAACAGCTCTTGGTCGTCTGGCTGCAGAATTTCCAGCTGCGGCTCCTGCTCCAGCTGCAACACCGCCTCCTGCTCCAGCGCCAGCTTCAGCTCTTGCTCCTGCTGCCCTTCCAGCATGGCAGGCATCAAGGTGCTCACTTCCTGTTCCAACTGCGGCGCCACATCGCGTTTGTGTCTAATTAACTCGTATGTGGGATAGCTCGCGCCAGGCGGAGAGCAGTAAAGCTTCTCCGTGGGAAACTCGAGCACCGGCGGTAGAATGGAAAGCCCCGAGACCAGCGCGGCACAGCAGCTGAGGTAGAGCAGATACGGCAACATCTTGAATGAAACACAGGCGGACTATACCCCAAACCAGCATGGAGCTGCATGTTTTATAGCCGAACGAAAGAATCGCAACCAGGTGCTAACTGCAGACGGGAACTGTTTACACAACATCTTTGCAGGCAAACAGTGTCTCCCAATCCGACTCCCACTGCGTCGCCGTACCAGCCCCAGCCGGAAAGTGGAACAACCTTCGGGCGCGAGAGAGCTCATCAATCTTCAATATTGATACATCCGAATCAGCAGGCAGCAATTGCATTCGCAATCATAATACGACAATTTGTTTATCTTCAGATTCTGCTGCCGTTGCTGCCTCTAGCCCTGCGCCGGCTTCAGCTTCGGTTTCGTCTTGTTTTCGACTCGTAAGCGAATTATTTATGAGTGTAGCTTTTTGTAAACTTGATACTCTAACTGCGGGTCTATCACTTCGTTCGAGTAGCCTGCTGAACTCAACTCGACTCCGTTTACCCCTACCTACCCTAGAAAAGAAGCTAACCTAGCTGGCTTTAGATCTCCTTCTGCCTATTCCAGCGGCAACCCTAACTGTTTTGGCCTGATCTGTTCTTCAGCCCGTCTAGACAAGCTAAGCCTCTGCTGTGACTGTGGTTAAGTGCGAAGTAACCCTAGTAGAGGGTAAGGTTACTCTTACAATATACTGCATATTTTTATGGCCAAACTTCAGGTATCTATCGTTCTATTCTCTTCATTGTATCGCAAACTTTTCCTTCAATTTTGAAACCTAAACGAGCACAAACCCATGCATAGAAACCCTCGCTGTACACCCCTTATTTATATAGGTATTGCCACAAAACTTGCCACTTCGAAAGCTTAGAATGCATTCTACTTACTCGTCGAATTTCATTAAAGTCGCATCACTCTATCCGACACTTTAAGGGTATTCAATCTTCTGCTCATCAAGGTCGCATTTCTTGTTTTCGCCTGCTAAGCTGCTTATAGTCGCTATGAAAATGCTCATCATCATCAGGCAAAGGCAACAACATCAACAACAACAACAAATTGACATTTATCTAGCACTCCGTCGTCCATGCAAATTTCTCTCGAGTCGTTTTCGGGTAAGGGATTTGCTGAATGTCTTTTAAAATGCAATTCCCAGAGCGTTAAAGCTGCGACACTTGTTCCGATTTCAATTGTTCAATGTCAATGTAACGTGGAGAATCGCACACAGATCCTAAGAGGCCATTTCAGATGGACTAATTCCAGTGTGCCATAAAGATTTCATACAGCTTAACAGCTACGGATACAGCTACAGCTACAGCTAAAGATACAGCTACAGATACAGCTACAGCTATAGAAAGCTGTAGGTACACGCTACTTTCGACTATAGCTGCAGGGTTAGAAGGGGTGTCTCTTGCAATACTTTGCAGAGCCATGTTTCACACACCTCGCAACCCTACGTCGGGTCGCCGAGCAGGCACAGCCGTCCAGGGGGCACTTTAAGTCATCGCCCAAGACATGAATATTCATGCGAAATACGACGAGTGTCTGCCGAGCTTATTGCCGCTGCCAATAGCTATGGGCCAGTGCGCGCCCATTGTCAGCAGCTAAGGCGGGAGCAGAGGGACGAAAAAGGATACACAGCGCAAACACAGCAAATCCTGGCGAGCAAAGCACGACAACAACAAAAAAGAATCGAGAAAGCCCGCCTAATGAGTCCCACATGAATACTGTGAAAATGACTTTTTGGTCTACCGCCTTGGCATCGACTTATTGCTGTTTGCGCCTCTTGCTCTCCCTCTTTCTTGCTCTCCCTCTCCCTCTTCCTCTTCCTCTTCCACTCCCTCTTCTACCTCTCTATCATTATTTTTTTGTATTCTTACAGCTGACAATGAGATACAACTGTCAAAACAAATAAGAAAAGCTACAGTCATGCGAGATACCCCTTGCTAATTTGCCACACAACAACTAGAGTGGGCGTGGCATCCAAAAATGTAAACATACTTACTCTGAGACTCGCATATAACCATATGTCTCATTTAAAGACTTCAGCTCTTGCAGCTGCTGAGATCAACGCGTTCATACAGACTACCAGCTAAATCAACCTTCTAGTGAATATGTGCACTTTGTGGGCTTCGCCACGCCTCATTCTGACTGCAACAAGCCGTTCCTTAAATTCGAAACTCATATAAAAATAGGCGAATTCAACAAGGAAGCGGGGAGAACAAGTTGCTGAGCTACTCCGACGCTGCTTGGGGCATACTTTAAAGAGTTTTTGGTAGCTGCGCGCTGAACTTCCTTATTACAGACTAGGCAGGTGGCCGGGGTGGTGGGGGGGTAGTGTATCGCATGACAGAGACAACGATATGCGATGTCATTAATTTACGACTTCGCATGAAACTCCATTAGAATATTACCCAAAACCGAAAGCGAAAGCGAAACCGAAGCCATAACGAAAACTTCCTACGGCTTTGGCGCTGCTTAGAAAGTTTTCCAGGTGAGCTGCGGAGAGTGAGAGTGGAGGGGAGGTGCGGTTGGTAGCAAGCATAAATATGTGACTTAACCCAGTGCCACATAAAGTAGCATTAAAACTTAAGACCAAGTCAAGGGCTCAAGACCAAGTTACAGGTCGCACAGGAATCGCAAGGAGGAGTCGCCGGAGCAGGCACAAGTACAGTCACGCAAATGAGCAAATTGAAGGCGCGGCAGGGGCAGGGGCGTGAGCAGGGGCGTGGGCAGGCCTAGGACTCTGGGGACAATGTCCAGCGGCAACAATTTCTAGGCTTTCGCTGCCCTAGGGTTGCTCGGGGTGCAGTTGCCAGTGGGGCGTGAGGAAGGTGCGGCCAGATAATGTCGTAAATATTTTATTTGCCACGCCCCTCACGGCACTGCACGGCACGCATTTTCCGCCTTAATTGATTCAAAAAATGTAATTCGATCTGAATTTCATTTGACATTTGACACCAGCCGCAACCGGCCCCTTGGCTCCGTCAACTGTCAAGCCTGCGAGGAAAATGTCATTGCGCTCGATACGAATTAGGACGCAACCGAGCAAACCATACCAGGACAAAGACCCTACGTGAGCGGCATATGCATGGCAGAGAGGGAGGCAAAATGAGGCAGAGGGAGGCAGCGGGAAGCAGAGCTCAACGCATTCCGTTTATAAATCAAATTGACGCATTAACACAGCCTCAAACTGGCCAAGAACAGGAGGCTCTAATGCGCAGTGTAAACCGGTTGCCGATGAGTCTCTTTACGCCCGATGACAAACGAATTCACCCCGTGTTGATTCGATAAATTATCAGATAAATCGATCAATTAGAGTACATTTACAGTGCTGCCAATTCCGCTTTTCTCCCGTCAAATCTGGCTGTTTTTAAGGAAAAACTGCGGGAAAAATTAAAGAAATGCGAAATGGTTAGCGGCAATGTTGGATTTTATTTATATCAAGTTAGCTTTTTTCAGAATCTTTCGGAATTGCCTTCGGAATTACTTTTTTTGAAATTTATTTTAAAATTTGTTAATTTAATTATTATTAATTATTATTAATTATATTAATTATTATTATTATTATTATTTATTAATTTCCATTTTAACATATTATAGTTTAGATTTTTTTGCAATTGATTTTGAAATTTGTTTATTTAATTTTATTATTATTTATTAATTTTCATTTTAACATATTATAGTTTTAGCTTCTTTTTTACATTTTTTATTAAAAATGCTTTATCCTTTCTTAGCTTTTTTGTGCTATTTTTGTTTGGCTTTTTTTATGCATTGGTGCACGTCAAAAACAAATTTTTTTAGTTGGCAGCACTCTCCATGTGCTTTAATTTCATATTTAATTTTACAAAAATCAAATAACATGTTATATGTGATCAAATATGACTTATAAGAAATTGCACAAGAGATGCACAATTTAGCGACAAGTTTTCAGACGTTTTTCCTAAATCTATTAGCACTTTAAAGTCTTCAGGCATACTTGTACTAAGGTTGAGAAAGTTGCTTTTTAAATTTGCCGAAGAGATTTCTGCACTTTCTCTGTTGATTCCAAAGCAAAATAGCTAAAATACCTTTGCTGAGTAAAGAAATGTTATCGAACTGTATTCAGATTGAAGATGTGCTTAATAGATTGCGTAACTTACTTCTTTTTTTTTATTATTATTAAGTAACAATTGAAGACTAAGAGTTTGCTAATTTTACTTGTGCTCTTTATATTAAATAGAAATAAAATAGGCAGAGTGTTGCATATGATATGGTAAAATATTTATTTACACACACCATTAGCTAACTGATTGTAGTATAATATTTATAATATTTATATAATATGATTAGCTACCTGAGTAAATATTTGCCTATTTGAATCAAGTTTCATATTTCAACTTAATCATACTGTACTGAACTACAAGCTGCACGTCCTACAGCTACTTGAGTTAATATTTACAGAAAGGAATCAAATGTTTCGAGAGTGTGGCATAGGTAAATACACCTTGGATGGGCTGCTTGGTAACTGTATTAACTGTATTTTCTACTTGGACCTAAGCAAAATACTCACCCGCATTTCAGGCACTTTTTGTGTTTGAGCAGACGCTGGTTATGCAAATAGTCGAGGTCCTGCATTACAATTGGCTTAACTTGGCTAATTATCATGCAAAAAGGCGGCGTGGTTGTTGCACATATTATACAGATAAGTACACAAACAGGTATAATTGAGATTCGGTCTCAACCTGTGCAACAAAGCAGAGAGAAACTGATTAAAGTTTGCGCAAAGATTGCCCTGTCAAAAAGTTTTCTCTGCGGAATTCAATAAACGCAAATGACAGGACAAAAATGATGTCAGCGCAGATGCGACGCATCAGGACACACACACACACCCGCACACACAGCCGCACACACATGGCTCGAGTTACTTCAGTTATGGCAACGGAAGCTGTGCCTTGAGGCAGAACGTGCAGCGCCTAGACGAGCTGGAAGCGCAAATTAATTTTCTATTACCTGCTTAAATGTTTGTTTAGTTAATCAATATTTCCAGGAACTGATAGTTATTGCCAGTATGTTGTGCTTCAATAAACGCAAATAAGTCAACTGTGCCTAATGAGTTCAGCGAGTGCGTTGCACCACTGTGCAGCAAATAGTTTATGCTCATTAAACTAGGTAAGAATGTTTGGTAACTGAAATCATTTAAAACGCACAAGTTCGAATTTAAATTGCAAATTTCACCACTTTACCAACGCCATCTATCACACAGTTGCTCAAACTGTATATATGTGATTATGGTCATTTTAAATTGTAATTTAAATTGCAAATTTCACCGCTGTACCAGCGCCATCTATTACACAGTTGCTCAAACTGTATATATGTGATTATGGTCATTTTAAATTGTAATTTAAATTAAAAATTTCACCAATATACCAGCGCCATCTATCA
This sequence comes from Zaprionus inermis, assembly GCA_018151445.1. Taxonomy (NCBI): domain Eukaryota; kingdom Metazoa; phylum Arthropoda; class Insecta; order Diptera; family Drosophilidae; genus Zaprionus; species Zaprionus inermis. The sequence continues at coordinate 105,599 of JAECXD010001696.1, read as the reverse complement.
CACAGTTGCTCAAACTGTTTATATGTGATTATGGTCACCTTACAATTTCACTAATATATCGGCGAGCAAAAAAAACATAGACCATGCATTTAATTTAATTTTTAGTTTTAGAGTTTTTGAATTGATTTGTTTGAATATTTAAAGTATATAACATATTTTTTTAATCAAAAAAAAAACAAAAAAAAAATATTTTCAGTGTTATCGTTGCCTGTACTAAGCCTTTCGATATACATAGGTACGTACATTTCAGGGATGGCGCACTTATCTTATCGATTGGGTCGAACCAAACAGCTGAAAAAGCCGCCATGGAGGAATGTAAGTTAGCAATTGAATTTTTTTTCTGATAGTAAAAATAATACTTGCCTAAATTAAACAGCCATGGATATTAGTGTCGCAGTATCCGAAGCCCCGGACCATCACCAAATGACTTCGCTGCTCAACCACAATGTGAGCTTTGACACCAGCATGGAAAACACATTGGGCACAACGAATTCGCCGGCTGCACGGCGCATCGAATCCTCGATGGGCAGCCTGAGCTTCAGCTTGAGCGAAACGGAGCGCTTGAAGCTGAAACAAATGCAAACGAATGGCAACAGTCGCAGTCAGAGCGGCGCATTCAAGGATCTGCTTAAGAACGTAGCCAAAAAGAGCGAGGCCAACCTCGAGCAAAGAGGCCTGGAGCAGAGCAGCATCGTAGTGGAGGAAGACGAGACGACGCAAGACGATAGCGAGGAGCGCATTATAAACATAGACGATACAGCGGATGAGCCGTCGTGCGAGGCAATAGCAGACGTCGAAGAGATAACTGTGGAGAATGCGGAAGTGGAAGAGGAAGTGGAAACGAATCACACACATACCACCAGCATCGATACAGTCGTGCCGCAGGTCGCATATTTCCAAAAGCAGCTCGTCGAGCTAGGCCGCCGCTGCTGGCTATCGACAGCTGAGAAACAACACTATACCAAAGGCTGCTATTGGTCGCCGGACGGCACGTGCCTGCTGGTGCCCGTGCACCAGGATGGTATGCATGTGATGGAGCTACCTTTGGATCTGTACAATACAAGCAGCGTGCCTGTCGATCGTAGCCTCTCCAAACTGCAGTCAGCTGTGCATGTGCCCGAGGGCGGCACCGTCTACGATTGCGTCTGGTATCCGCTGATGAACAGCCAAGATCCGGACACTTGCTTGTAGGTATTCTGGTATTCCATCCATTACTATGTATCTAACATCTCTTGCCTTATATTCCCCTGCTGCAGCTGGCTGGCCACACGACAGCACGAGCCCATTCACATGTGGGATGCATTTGATGGACGACTGCGCTGCAGCTTCATCGGCTACGACGAGGTGGATGAGGTGGTCGCAGCCATTTCGCTGGCATTTTCGCACGACGGCCAAAAGATCTATGGCGGCTACAAGCGCTCGATCAAAATCTTCGACACCAGTCGTCCTGGACGCATCTACGACGAGTATCCAGTGAAATTTTCCATCTCCTGCTTCGCTCAGACCACAGAGCACTCGCAAACAGTCACGTGTGGCAACTGGAATGGATATATTCAGCATTTCGACCTACGCTCGCCGCCCAATCAGGGGCCACTCTTCACCCTGGGTGGCCATGCGGCGGGCATTACACAGTTGCGCTACTCAAACGATGCCGCCGGCAATTGGCAGCTCTTTAGCGGAGCACGCAAATGCTCCAAGCTGTTGCAGTGGGACATGCGCAACTACAAGAAGCCGCTTTGCGAATTCGAGCGCGAGGTTAAGACAAATCAGCGCATTCAGTTTGACCAGAGCCCGGATCAGTTGTGGTTGGCTAGCGGTGGCACAGACGGTTTCTTGAATCTCTGGAATCTGGAGCAGGGTAATCCGGCGCAATCGCTTAAGCTGCCTCTCCATGGTGACTGCTGCAATGGCATCAGTTTCAACCCCATACTACCCATTCTGGCCACATCCTCGGGCCAATATCACTTTATTGCCGACGATAACCACGATAATACAACTGATACTACAATATCCACGCAAGAACAGGATGAGAATCTGGTAGAGAATCGTACAATTGACTACGAGAATGCAGTGTTGTTGCTCTGGTGTGGTGACAGTTAAAGTAGCCGAACCCATTAGCTTTTAAATTGTTAATTAAACTCATTAAAGTGTATTATATTTGTCTGGCTATTAAAGCTTTTATTCCAGGAAAAAATAATTATGCATATTTCTCTATTTATTTAGCCCGTTCATGAACCAAGTCCAGCAAGGACACGCTCATTACGAGCTTAAGCCGAGAAAAGGACGAGACACGGTCATTTAACGTAGTCGAGACAGCACCCACTAAGTTAGCAAAGACACTCAACCCACTATAAAAGACTGCTGCTGATTCGTTCTTTTCCACGTCAAATCTGACTCTTATGGAAGATCAACTACATATTAGGAATAAACTATTTGCATACCCTTTTCGTAGCTGAGTTAATTCAAGCATATTGTGTATTATATTTGTCTGGCTATGAAAGCTTTTATTCCAGGAAAAATAATTATGCATATTTCTCTATTTATTTAGCCTGTTCATGAACCAAGTCTAGCAAGGACACGCTCATTACGAGCTTAAGCCGAGAAAAGGACGAGACACGGTCATTTAACGGCAATCGGAGATTAAAGCCGCCTGCTGTAGTCGAGACAGCACCCACTAAGTTAGCAAAGACACTCAACCCACTATAAAAGACACTGCTGCCGATTCGTTCTTTTCCACGTCAAATCTGACTCTTATGGAAGATCAACTACATATTAGGAAAAAAATATTTGCATACCCTTTTCGTAGCTGAGATAATTTAAGCATATTGTGTATTATATTTGTCTGGCTATGAGAGCTTTTATTCCAAGAAAAATATGCATATTTCTCTATTTATTTAGCCTGTTCATGAACCAAGTCTAGCAAAGACAAGCTCATTACAAGCTTAAGCCGAGAAAAGGACCAGACACGGTTATTTAACGTAGTCGAGACAGCACCCACTAAGTTAGCAAAGACACTCAACCCACTATAAAAGACACTGCTGCCGATTCGTTCTTTTCCACGTCAAATCTGACTCTTATTGAAGATCAACTACATATTAGGAATAAACTATTTGCATACCCTGTCGTAGCTGAGTTAATTCAAGCAGCTTGTGTCACAACTATTTTCTTGTTAAATCAGATATATTTAGTAGAAAACAAATAAGAAACAAATATATAAAAGCAAATCAATTGTTACGATCATGAGTGCCCGAAGCACTCGTAGGACCGAACTGGACACCCGTCGCAGCACGAAAAAGGGTTCCATACCCTTGGCCGATGCCTATGACATTTATTGCATTAACTTCTACGACAAAGGCTTGGATGCCGTGCGCAATGCCTTTGTACAGCAGATAAAGGAAGGTTTGCGACGTTCCATGTTTGTCATCGATCTGGATCAGGAGATTGCAAATGCAATTGAGATGAATGACTTTAATCAACGTTCCTCGAAAATACCCAAGCCCAGTAAGTCAACAATATTCGTTACTCGATTTGGGTATATATATATATGATATTCGTTCACAATAGCCCCTTTGCCGACTGATCGGGCTGCTTTCACTATGCTACGAATCCACGAATGCATTGAAACATTCGAATTCGTATCGAAAAAGATCGATTCTGAGCAAAATTTCGATATAATGCGCTATTGGCAGCGATATATGCCTGCCGAGCTGAAATTCAAAGCACCCGGCGCGGGCGTACCAAATCCCAAAAGGGCCAGCTCAGGTCGAAACAAAAACCAGAAAAGTGGCACCGAAACTAAAATCAATGTCACGATACAATGTTTCGGTGTGTCGTCCAAGGAGCACCATAAGGTTGGCAAGGGTAAGCCGCTGTCCAAGCGTTTGGTGAGTTTATGTTCGCACATCATTTGCGATGAATGCTAATATACGTTCACTGTCTATAAATAGTATATTAAGGATCAGCCAATGACTGTACGCATATTGATACTAATTGTTGGTTGTCTGGACAGTGTGTTCTACAAGTCGTTGCTAGAGTAAGTAAGGGATATGGATTGTTAACCCGACTCCTGCTTAGACTATCATTTGTGCAGATTGAATCAACCGCTGCGTGGCATCATTCATTTTCTGCCCGAACAGAGTGCCTATGATTTGCTCGTACCACGTCCGCGTCGGGATCGACAGCTCAAGGAGACCATCGAAAAGATTCAACTAGACATATACTCGTTGCGCAAGCGTATCATGACCAAGCCCGTTGGCGTCTTTCAGCAACAGATACCGCAGATGTCCGGCTGCCAGGCGACACGATATCTTAGTGATATATTCAATCAGCTCAGTTGGTTTATCTACGATGTGCATCAATTGCGCGAACAGTACGAGGAGTTCTATGTGAAACCCTACCAGGAGATCAATGTCAAGATGGCTGCAACGGACATGATGCAAACCACATTTCAATCGGCCAAATCGATGAACATTCAGGGACACTATATGAAAACGGAAATGCCTATGGTAGACGATGACGTCGCAACCATCTATCTGTATGTGGAGGCGCTGATGAGTACATTCGGCAATCCGCGTGATCTACTGACCGAGATGGAGGTGCTGCTGCTGGCCAATCCATCGCCCCTGGTTCAGACCCATGTCCTCGACAAGATCAAGGTCTATGCGAACGCCTTCAAGGGTATTGTAAAGCTGCCAAAGGAAAATCACCTCTTTGTCGATCATGCCAATACCCTGCTGGCCAGCATTATATCGTTTATGGATCAGACATATATGAGAAATATCTACCATGCCTGTCTCGAATACAATGTACTGCGTAAATATTTCAGCAGTGGCTATACCATCGATTCGCTGAACTATAAACGCTATACCGAAGAGGTTGATCCTCAATTTTTGCCAAAATTTGCGAAACTCTATTTGACCGATGATTCTGTGACGCAGCGCATTATCGAGCTGATCGAGGAGTACGATAATTACGAAATCGAAGAGATCGCCCCTCACATCAAGCTCTTCAAGTTCAAGAAGGCACTCAACGAGGTTTTCGAACATCAGAAAGAAATCATTTTGCCGACAAAACTTTGTTTCCGCGATTTTACGCTGTACGAGATGGAGGATTTTCTCAATGATCTCGTCACCAATAAAATGATCGAAGATCGAAAAGGATCGTATGAAGCAAATTCGCAATTGAAGAAAGAAGCGAGCGTATTTCAGACACAAAACGAGATTTCAGGAGTGAACAATGCGCCGTACACTTGTGGCCCCAAAATTCCCTATGTGGTTACACCGAGCGTTTTTATACGCCCCAAATCGTTGAAGAGCGACCGACTGTTCGAGCAGAAAAAGGATAAGGATAAGCATAAGGATAAAGATAAGGACATTGAAAAGGGGGATAGGCAAACGATTCGACCGTCGGAAAACAATCAACGTCCTCACGAAAGTATGAGAACATTGCCCAATGATGATGAAACGCCGTCTACCCCGGCCGGACTTGGACCCGATCATCCGATGCTCAAAGGCTACAATCTGGACGATACACGGCAGACCATCAAGGTGAAGACATCGAAGTATTTCTTTGAAGAGGGCGTGATGACGCTGTATCAGGAGAAATGGAATTTCCGACAGACCAACAAGTGTCTGTCCATGGACATTGCCAAGAATATCATACACTTTTCGAATGAAAACGGTAATATGGCCAAAATATCTGCGGATGTGCGTATTCAGACCCCTAGCGGCATCATTCTGCGCATTAAGCCCGATGCCGACGAATGCTCCAAGGCGGTACTGAACTATCCCAACGGTTTGACGCTCTACTGCCTCGATACCCATGCCGAGCATCATTGGTCGGGACATCAGAGCGAGCTGAACGAGAAGCGCCGCATCTGCACACCCTACGGAGCCGTTATAGTCTTCTACAACGAAAACGATACGGTGCTGGTAATGCGTAACAATGGCGAGGTATATCGACTCTACGCCTATGTGGATGTCATGGTCGAGGGCGACGAGAATGGCGAGGAGCAGGAAACGTCCGAGTTCATCAATGCGTGCTCAACACGCTCCACATACAGCAGCTACAAGCCGTTGGATATCAAATCGAAACGAAAGCGGGACATGAAAGTATTGGTTAATCGTCAATCGGGCGGTGCCAATAAGATTCGCACGAGTAGCCTGAACTCGGAGCACGACCAGGCCGTGCGCGAGGCCATACTGCAGGCTCGCCAAATGAAAATACAACAGGATAAGGCACTCTATGACAGCATCGATAGCGAGCTGAAATTTCTGGAAATGCTGATGCAGCTCTTCGAATTCAATTACAAGCATCTGAAGCTGACCACGTCGCTGGGCAGTGTGGTGCATGTCGAGAAGGAAACGGAACGCATCTTCTGCGACAAGCCGGTTCGGGTCACCGAATGGCACGATTACTATGCCAACGAGAGCTATTCGATGCGCGAGGACGATGTGCGTATGGTGTGGACACATGACAGTCTCAAATGCTACCATGCCGACGGTACTGTCATCATAACCACGACCATCGATGGCATCGATCGCGGTGTGAACGAGGATGACATCGACGTGGAAATTAGTTCGAGTAGCTCGCATGATACCAGAAAAGCGGATGCCGAGGATAGTCGTACGACTAGTTCGAGTAGCTATTCGGTTAGTATGTAGCTGGTAAGACATTTTCGCAGTCGATCTTAACCTTTGATTCACACTAGCAGGATCAGATTCTCGTCAATGACTCGCAAACTGGTTTAGTCTACTCGCTTCGAAGGCATTCGCGCAGGCAGAAAATGGATGAGTTTCTGGTTGAAGGAGAGGCCGAGGATGTAGAAGTATATGACTATACTTTTGCGACATATTTACCAAATACTTACACCATATTGCACAAAAGCTATGCAGGATTGCAATTTCTGTTCAGTCACATCAATAAAATTGATCTGAAACTGGAAACCAAGGTGTTTGCCGCAGATAATATTCAATTTTATATACATCCGCTGCTTGAAGTGAAAGAACCGTCTACTTCGGATGTGTCGTTCGAGGGATCTGAGGAATACGAGCAACAGGAGGTCGAAGTTGATTTGGAACCGGTGTCGTCCGAAGCCGATCCCGATGAATGGACACGCTTGCCGCGTCTATCCCGCTTGTCCCGCTCATCCCGTCGATACCGTGCATCCTATATATCCAATGCATCCAGCACAAAGCACGCGCCGAAAAAGCCCTCGGCCGTGGACATTGAAAGTAATCAGTTTCTTCTGGAGCTACGCGGAAATGAGGTGAAGCTGAATGCGACTCTGCGCAAATTCGGATGCGATGAGAGTGCGGTTCAAGTGTGGTGAGTGTGTCCACGAATCTACACAATCATATAATAATATAACTACTTTCAACAGGGACAAAATAAAACTACAGCTACAATTGCAGGAAAATCTCACACTAGTTTTCCGCAATTGGGTTGAGGCTTTTCATCGATTCATCAACTGCTCGTGCCCCAAGTGGAGAACCATTAATTTTTTGGAATACGAAGGCGACGCTTGCCTGCGAAAGGGTATAAGAGTGGACTCGTATCTATATATTTTTTAAATATTAAATAGAACTTTACTTGGCCTTATACAGGTATAGAACTTTTCAAGGCCGCTCCAAAGATGGGAGAATATGGTTTTAGTGCCGGTAACATTTATATTGATCCGATGGAACTGAAATCCATTCAAAACCAAATGATCAACAATTTCGAGTGGTACGGCAAGGATATGGCGAAATTTCCACGTTTTCAAAATGAGAAAAAGACCTCAAGGATTAAGGAGGATTTTCCTGTCGTATTAAACACAAAGTTAGTATTCAAAACATGTAATATCTCTGCAGATACAAATTTCTTCGCGTTTTACAGGATATTTTTGCAGATACCCACACAGTTGGCCTACACAGATCGCATACATTTGTTTCTGGAGCCATTCGATAAAATAAAGTTCCGCAAAATGAAGCATCGTTTCAAGCAGTGAGAAAATTGCTCTACGAATTCTCTAAATGTTACAGCCGTTAATTATTGTTATGCCTTTGCAGAGCCTTGCTTTTCCATCTGAACCCGGCACTTCGTACTTTGGTTAAGAATGAGATGAGCAAACGTAGCTGGCGCAATCGTCATGCAGGAAACCGGCGGCGCATGTTTATGGAGCAGCAACGTTTCAGTCTATATGCGGCGATGCTTAAGCATAAGGTCTATCCCAATTACTTTCAGTTCAAGGACACATTCTTTGGTCATGTCCGTCATATTGACTTTTTCGACTTCATGTCCGCTAAGTGCAATGAGAATGATAATCCTTTAGAGTATGTCAAACACGATGCTCAAGAAGACACGGCACCCAAAAAGCCGAAAATCAGTTCAAAGGAGCTTAATAAATATCGCAAGAAGTGCATGTGCCCCAAATTTATAAATTCACTTTAGTTTTATTGTTGATAATAATTAATTTATGCACTGGAATATATATTTTGAGATCTCGCCAATTATTTGAATTATATTTTCTGTTGAAGAACAATTTGCAGCGCGTTGGCAGCCCCTTTTAGCCGCAGTCAACAGCTGTTGTGTTGGTTATCGATAACAACATTGCTTGGTGATTGTTCTTGTTTTACCGCTCTCTCTTTCTCTCCGGCATTCTCATTCACAGTTGATTTGTCGTTCCGAGCGGTTGTGTTTGTGCTTGTTTCTGTCACGTCGCGAACTGTGCGTGTGTTATTCTAACTGAAATTCCAAAATATTAATATGAAGTGCACGCAATTGGATTAATCACCCACAACACACATAAATACATACGTAAAATAACAAATAAAACAATTCAAAAGTGAAGCCAGTCAAAACACGCACAATGTCGTCGACGCCGCCGCCAGCAACAGAAGAAGTCGACGCAGCAGCGTCAACAGAGGCAGCAGTAGTAACAGAAACAACAACAACGCCAAAAGCCAACGGAAATTTTGCCGCTGCTGCCGACTCAGCAAGCGCTGTTTATGAGCAGCGACTGCAACAGGAGGATTCGGAGGAGCAGACCGGTGAATCGAATGAAATGACAGCAGTGCCGCGCTACGGATTGAAACTAAAATTCGACCATGTTTGGCCAGAGAAGCGTAATCAAAATCTGCGGCCATCGATAAAACAATCACTACCAATGGTTCCGCTGGCTTGCAGGTGAGTCGCCATTGCCCCCTACCCCCCTCTCTCACTCTCCCTCTCCCTGTTCAACGCATTGACTTTGCTGTCACAGATGCTGAGTGGACTATGTAAATAATTAATTGGAGAACATAATGCGAAATCAATAGCTGGGCCTAATTTAACCTGGCCAAGCACAAGCCCAACTCGTGCGTGCCAAATATAGCGTCAGGTCCTGTGCCCACCCACACACACACATGTTATACACATACATATTTGCGCACGCAAAGGCGCACACATACACACACATAATTATATTCATAAATTGAATACTTTTGTTCTCTTGGCGCCAACTAAATGACACGATAGGCACGATTACTAATATTACTGATATTTAAACGTATAAAATCAATAAACTAAATAAAAACTATGAATTTATTACTGATATTTATACGTATGAAATCAATGAACTAAATAAAAAACAAGAAAGCAAGGCTACCTTCGGCTTGCCGAAGGTTTCATACCCTTGCAGTTATACAAAATATAAAATATATTTGGATTGCTGCTGGTTTCTGTGGTATTTATTGAACAATTATAACAGTACAGGAAGTCAAGATTTTTACATGATTAAGGCTATGAATCAAACACCTGCTTCGAAAAAAAATAATTCTACCTTTTAATGCTTTTGTACATACCTGGATTTCTTATATACTTAACACAAAATGTTATGAGGAAATGTCTTTGTGTTGTAAAGGATCTGTTGGTCATAAAATATAAATAAATTTGGAAAGTTCTCATTCAAAAATGCGTTTGAATAACAGCTACATGATTTTTTGTTTAACAGCTATATGTAATAGTACTCAGGTTTCCATAAAATTGCAACATGAACCTTCATTAGGCCGATCGTTGATCGTTATAAGTTATAAAAGTTCGATTTCGAACTTTATTATTAGGGACACACTTAGATTTGGATGTGATAAGCCTGATAGCTATATCTTGAAATATAACGAAAATCGGCCGTAGGCTCCATGTAAGCTATACGATATATCAGTCCGATCTGGCCCATTCCGACTTATTTAAAGAGGGCAGAAATAAGAAGCTTATGAGCAAAGTTTCATGAAGATAGCTCAATAACTAGGGGACTAATTTGAGTTGCAACAGACACGCGGACTGACTGAGTGTTCCTATAACAGCTATAGAATATAAACGTCTGAGATATTTAAATGGAAAAACTAAGGGCGGGTTACTGTATAACATTAAAAAGTATTGATAATGTGCGGTATTTCCAAAAACAAAACAGGTTTGCATACGAAAACCCTGATTTCAGCCGATTGTTCCTATGGCAGCTATATGTTATAGTGGTCCGATTTTGATACAATTTTGACAGCACATTAAGAACGTAATAGGAATAGGATTTGCCAAATCTTGTTGCAATATCTTGAAAAACAACAAAAATCGGCCGATAGCTTCTATGACAGCTATACGATATATCGGTCCGATCTGGCTCGTTCCGACTTATTTACAGCCTACAGCAATAAGAAGCTTGTATGCCAAGTTGAAGATAGCTCAAAAACTGAGAGACTAGTTTGCGTTGCAACAGACGGACGGACGGACGGACAGACGGACATCCATTTTTCGACTCCTCTGGTGATGCTGATTCAGAATATATATACTTTATAGGGTCGGAGATGTCTCCTAAGGTGCGTTGCAAACTTCTGGCTAAAATTAATATACCCTCTGCAAGGGTATAAATATATTTATTTACATTTATTTTAAATTTTAAAACTCCATAAATAAATATCAATTTTAACGCCTCTGTTTTTTGCGCAGGGCCTAATGTAATTGCATTTCCCTATAAGAAAAGCTGCCTTTACAACCTATTGCTGGTTATAATTTTAAAAACTAATTATAAAATGTTTCAATTATGCCATCAAGTAGAAATATTCTTACAGTTTTTTAAATAAAGGTAGCCAAAATAAAATATAAGAAGATTCTCCATCAGCTGCCATCATCTCCGACAACATAATACATGAAATATTAGGAAATTTTAAAATAAAATATTAAAAAAACTATAAGTGTCCTACTAATTTATTCTCCTAAAATCCTGATAAATTGCGCACTATAGAAAATTAAAAAATAAATCGGGGAAGAAGGCATCTAATGGACAGTAACCAAATATATATTAGATCACATTTCTTTAACCACAGTTTCTTGTCTTTTATCGCTTTTTTCTTAAAGTAAGCTTTATGTCGTATCCGCTACAAACATATGTCGGAGTCTGCGCCAACTGCAACTGAAACTGAATCCTTTGATAAGACCTTATTACGGTCCTGCCTTTCAGACAAGCAGTTTGGCTTTGTAGTTGGCTCCCGCCTTATTTCGCCATGGCGCCACATCCCGAAAATATGTACGTACTTTCCGCTTGTCTGCCCGCATTGGCGCCAAGTTGGGCGCGCTGCTCGCGTGTCCTGGCTACATTTGAAGCCACAGAAAGCTGAATATATATATCGTGTTTGCCCTCGCTTACACAAACAGTCGACAGGCGATGGCAGGTTGGGTTCCTCTTATTATTTTTTTTGCTGCTACTTTTGCCTACTTCATAGTTGCAGTCACGACCTCTCAGCTGTTGGCTTTATGGGCTGCCAAACAGGCAATCAGTACCAAGTGAACTGACCTGTCTAAGGCGCCGAACCAACCACCCAAGTGCAATGAACTCACTTCGAGAAAACTTTCGCCATACTCCAGAAAGATACACGTAATGTGGGTCATCGTGGGGGGAGGAATTGTCGCAAGTTGTAGGAGGAAGAGTTAAGATCTCTCAATTGAAAATAATGTTTATTCGTTAATATTGATGTTGCTATCGGTTGAGCAAACTTTTAAGCGAGGGAACCTTCTTATCTTGTAGAATGCACATGTTTACTTATACAAATAATAAATATCTTATAGAAATGAGTGCGCATTTATTTACATATGTACAAAAATAACACATTTGCGCAAGGTTATCTAATGAATTTCAAATATTTACCCATACAATGTTTCATTTCGTCACGCACTTTTTGGACAATAGAATTTCCGTTTCTGGTTAAAGGTTTGCGCTTAGTAGACGCTCTTATCGTAATCGAGTATCATTTTGAGCCTTATCTTTATCAGTACAAGTGAAGGTATAGCCCGAATTTGTACCCTAAACACAAAATAAAAATAGAGCCGGTGACTGTCTTTAAAATATACGTTATTATGGACAAATCTTATCATACTAACTGTTTATATAGAAAACATTTTCTATATCTAATGATGATTTGGATTTTGTTTTTTTTTGTTTTTAATTTCTGATGTCATATTGAAAAGTTAAACGTCTGCCAAGAAGTCAAGTGAAGTTTATCGAATTATCAGCAAGTAGTTTCCTTTTATTACTATTCAATGATAATGCTTGAAATGTAATCAGCTAAAATAAACATATTACTAGGAATTTGTTAATATATGTCATTCAGTTGTTTTAATCTTTCACGATAACGATTTGTTGATAAAAAGATTAGCAGCAAACTTGTTCAAATGCTTAATACTTGGAACCCCAAATAAACCTACAAAAAGTGAGCGCAATTTTGAAATTGGGTTCAATCTAAGGATTTTCCTTTCGAGTCGAAGTAATTTCCGTTTCCTTATTGCCATTGCACAGACACACACACAAGCAGAGGCGAACGGCATCCTAAAGGGGTTTATGCCTGCCATCTTCGCTGGCGCCAGCAGCAGGAGTAAGTGTCCTCGGAGGTCCCGTGTCACCTTCACCTCCTCTCGCTCGATTCGACATTCGTTGCCTTTGGCAAGCATCCATGCGCGCATTTTATATGAACTTGCACCGCATCCCAAAATCTACTTTACGGTACAGTGTATCTGACAGTTGTCTGGCATCTAGATGGATGGATGGATGGATGACTGACTCCCTCCCAAAGCGCATTTATATAAATACACTGGGGGTGTGTGTGTGTGTGTGTGTGCTCTGCAAATGGATAATAAAACATTTCTTTCTACACTCAAATCATATGGTACTGTGCTCATCGAGGCGTACACAAACTGCCAAATCCCCAAGCACTCTTCCTTATTGTTTTCCAATAGAATTTCACTTGCAGCCTGCGCTGTTGTCTTCCACTTCTACTTCATCATAATCTTCATCTTGTGGAGTCTTCTTCGTGTCGTTTGCCTTTTCAACTTGTCGCATTGTCGTGTTATTTTCGGCTTTCTCTGGAATAGTTTTTGGGTCTGCTGTAAAGCGTGATTTTGGACAAACGAATGGAATTTGTTCGCTTTGTTTTTCTCCATTTGATATTAAAAGAATTCTATATCTGGAATTAAATGAATGATTTATTTGGCTGTGGCACAATAAAAGCCTCTTGGGATAAGTTGGATAAAAATAAAACGGATCCGACGGATTTAGTTGCACATGGGCGACAACTTTTCCGACTCTTAGGAGAGCCTAAGCTGCCTGCCTAAAATCGTAAACCGTAGATGCGCTTATAATCTGCATAAATCATTATATTCATTTATTTATAATTTAATTCAGTTTAGTTGGTTAACAATTTGTAAATCAATTTTCAGCTTTAGCGTAGTCTAGTTTTTGTTAGATCTATTTCTATTGACAGCTGTCCTACACATATCTAGAGCGCGTCCATTTCATCTGCATCCAAAGCGAGCCCAGGGTGCTGAACTGACATGGAAATAGTTTTTTAATTGAATTGCAAGCTGCACGTTCCCTCAACTGTCTACTCCTAGTTCCGAAAACATTGCAAGCCTGTTCTCTCTTCGTCCACCTTCGAATAGGTCACTAAAGGGAGGGTGTAGAGAACCAGGACAGAACCAAGCAGCGAGAACGACGACGAAACCGACACAAATTGCCTGTGGCAGGTTACAAATGAAGTTGGCGATATTGTTGCAGTTTGCCTGCCCTGGTGGATGGCTAAGAGAGCATGGACAGAAATGAATTTATAACTTTGTTGCCGTTGTGTTCTCGGTCATTAGGGTGATTCCAATTGAAGAGGTAAAAAGAGGTGGCTGCTTGGGTCAGGTCAATTGGGTAGTAAGAAAGTGTTGGAAAAACTTTACTTTATAACTGGGGCTTCAATTGGAAAATTGGCTTTGGGAAATTGCATAGATTTCTATATAAAATAAGGTACTCTATCTTAATATACTCTAGGCTAGGCCTTGTTCGTTTGATAAACACGATCTCAGAGTCTACATAAGCTTAGAAATGCAAATTTGCTGAGAATGTGTTCTATTGTTATTAAAATTCCACTGATTTTAAAAAAAATATAATATCGATATTTTAATAAACATAAAACTAACTTCATAAATAATATAAGTGGGCGATCATATGGCTAACGGGTACAGCTGCTGCTTTCTTATTTGTGCTTAAAATACCTACCGATCCATTAAGTTTTTTACTTTCTACACACCTTACAACAGACCGTCTTTAAAATACATAAATATCTTTGGTTACTTAAGCTGTTTGCTGTGATCTCTTTTACTTTATGAATGACTTTGAATTCTAGCATACAGATTTTGCACCGACTTTATTATCAACAAAATATTCGAAACCCAAAAAATTATTAATATCCGAATCTCACGAGTCAGTCAATCGGTTAAGGAAAGACTCCCTGAGCTACTATAGCATAGACAAGCAACTTTTATTTTGTAATTTCGTATGTATTGAAAGCGTACCAGTTAAAGCGTTGGGTGTGCATCATTTTATGGGATCAACAACACTATTCCGTAATTCCCAATTGACGACTACCTGACTTGGGTAAGTAGTGTGTGCGGTGAAAGACTAAAGAGCAACAGTTCACTGATCGGATCCCTTCCCTCTCTTCTAGCGAACGCAGCAAGATGAACCGTCATGAGAACGTTGTGTGCAAGGGTTGCGGCGAAATCGATTTTACGGGACGCTGCTATCGCTGTCTGAGCTGCCATGATTTCAATATGTGCGCCAATTGCTATGACAATGACTTCACCAGTCCGCAGCATCCGTTCGATCATCCGGTGAAATGTGTCTTTACGCCAGCCGATGTGGAATTGTATTTTGGCGGCGAATATCTGAATGATCCGCCGCAGAGCTATCGTTGTCCGTACTGCAAGGAGTGGGGCTACAATGAGTCGACATTTCTGGAGCATGTGTCGGCGGTGCATGTGGGTGCGAGCACACTGCTGGTGTCCACAATGGTCACGCTGTTCGAGCAGCAGCAGGCAGTGCGTCTCTTTCTCGAGGATGAGCAACTCGAGGTGTTTGCATCGGCGGCGACGTCACGCAACGAACTAATGAATCGCAATGAGGGTTCATTGGATTTGTATTTGGAACCATTAAATCCCAACGGTAGCTATCAACGTGAACATCCTGTGGCGCCGTTGACTATTCACATGGTTAAACCTGGCGCAGTCGAGGTGGCACCATGGGCCGTCGAGAGTACTGCATTATCGGATCCAAATAATAATCACACTGTTGAGAATAATTTTCTAACACCCGATCCGGTGCGTCGCCGATCGTTGTTGGATCGTGCTCGTCATCGTTTCAATTTCGAACGGCCACCATTACCGTTGCAGCAACCGACGCTGGAGCAACACCATCAACAGCAGCAGCAACAACAGAATCAACAACTCCATCTTCAGCAGCAGCAGCCGCAGCAACACCCACAGCAGCCGCCGCCGCAGCAGCTATACTCGACGGACATGATGCGTTTCAACGAGCCGCTGCCCACCAGTCGTCTTAGTCGTCCGGGTGGCTTTCGTGGCTTGTCGAATCCGTCGAATCCTACTCCAGGCAGCAGCAGCGGACGCACCGTTATACCTTTCTCGGAGAATATGCGACGCACCTTTTATCCTCCTAGCGAGTTGGCACGAACACGTACCCAACGACATCGTACGCCACGCATGCGTATGGATGCATTTCCATCGAGTGGCGTGCGACAGGTGCATGTCCAGCGTTTACGCGGCGGACCAGGTCCGATACCACCGGGTGGCTCTGCGCCGTCAAGCAGCGCCAGCGGAACTGTGCAACGTTTGGTCGAATTCACCGAATTGGCCAATGGCGTAAACGAACTGATCACACAGAATATGCCACAGAATATGGGTGCGGTTATGCTGCGCACCATCGAAGAAGAGGATTCACAGCAGCAGCAGCAGCAGCAACAGCAGCAGCAGGCGGGACTGCCCAAACAATTGGATCAACAGGAACGCGAACGTTTCCTTTGTTTCCCATTTCTGACCAAAACGTCGCCATCATTGTATTCGCCCGAAGAGCAAATTATATTTCTGGCTAAGCGTGCTGAATTCGTTGCCCAGCTACTCGCCTCGGTACTGTGCAAGGAGCAGCTGGAGCTGTCTGTACCATCGACAGCAGCATCAGCAGCAGCAGCAGCCAATCATGGATCCGGCGCTGCGCAGACAGAGACAGAGTCGCAGCTGCCACAGTGCCCCAAATTGGGCAATCGTTCGACCAGCGAGTTTGCCGGCGCTGGCGATTCGGAACTGGATCTCAAGCACACTACACGACACAACACTGCACACATCCAAGACACTTGATTCTTGATTTTAGCCAGCCTGCCATTTCTTATCTGTTTTTACTTGGCATAAATTTTGTAGGTTCTCAACTCGACTAAATTCTCGGATCAATGGATCAACCCATCAAGTTGCCGTAATAAATTACAATCATTATAAGTGTTAACGTTTGGTACCCGACACGAACCATAGTAAAAACCCCCCGTCCGTAAACTGTATGAAATCACATATACTAAAAAAATTAAAGTTGTGTATTCCATACATTATAATCGGTTCTATCAGTTAAATAGGATTTTTGGTTACAAATCTGTTCCCGAAAATCAAAAAGAGAAGCATCGATCCTATGTGATTTTTTCACGGTTTTCTAAACTAAAATTTGTTTCTGGAAGTTTAATTCTTTAGTCGAAATCATATAAAAAAGATGTAATAAGAATGATTGATCTCAGTTGTTTTCGATTACTTTGGGTGTAATTTATTAAATATGAGTTATTTAAACTGTGAGATCTTAACGTACACAATTCGGAAATGGCAAAGTTTGTTAAAATATAGTATATTTTACAAATACCTAACAACCACATTTAGAAACGTACCTAATTTTAGTGAAATCATGACATAATTAACTATATTAGGTTCCAGGCAAGATATTTCAACAAAGAAAACCATTCTTTTTTGTTTTATATGCCACAGACTGTTAATCATTCTGCATTCCCTCTGGCTATGTGTTCTACCCCGCCCCAGCCGCAGTTGCACTCTGTAGACAAACACTTCATAAAGCGAGCGAAGCGATGCCATTAGGCACCATAAATAGCTGACTTTTCGGGCTAATTAAAAAGTCAACAGCCTGGCGTGGAATCCCAGTGGGGCTGGCATGCAGGGAATTTGTGCAGGCACGCTGTGGTCGACCCTTGTTTGGGGGAAGGCAAGATGCCCGGGAGAAAGAGAGATTGCGCGGAGAGCAGAGCTTTCCCCTGCTCCAAGTACACAAAAAGAAATGTCACAAAGTTCAGCTAATTCTTTTCTTTGAATACGCTTGCAGCGGGTATATTCGTTTTGTTGCAAGACTAAAGATGTCTCTTAACCCATAAAATAATAATATAGTAAGTTTTTAAACTGATGTCAATAGGAATTAAGAAACAATCGAAGAAGACTTTACTGCAAGTGTACAAAATCTTCAGCTTTTTTATTATTTTTTCTCTCTCAGTCTTTTCTTGAATCATTTAAAGATATCTCTTAACCCATAAAATAATAATATAGTAAGTTTTTAAACTGATGTCAATAGAAACTAGTTTATCTAATTAAGTAATTTAATTTTTAAGTAAGCTAGGAATACGAATTTAGAAACAATCGAAGAAGACTTTACTGCAAGAGTACAAAATATTCAGCATTTTTTTCATTTTTCTCTCAGTCTTTTCTTGAATTATTTAAAGTGCAATAAAACCTAGGGAAGTTGCACTTGAAGTGGGAGCTGTAGGCGGAAACAGCAAGAGATCTGTGTAGTGTGCAAACAATACCTTTTTTTACACTGTAATTGAATTTAATTGAATAAATGAATTGTGGCGCAACTGTGCGGCAAGCT
Source organism: Zaprionus inermis (assembly GCA_018151445.1). Lineage (NCBI taxonomy): Eukaryota > Metazoa > Arthropoda > Insecta > Diptera > Drosophilidae > Zaprionus > Zaprionus inermis. The sequence goes on along the minus strand of JAECXD010001696.1, from coordinate 87,358 downwards.
TATCTCTCGCTCGCACACAGAATGTGGCACACGCAGTGGAAATCCCTTTGAGTCAATCATGCATACAGCTGAGGTTGCCTCCCCCCGCCGCCGGCTTTAATGAGTCTGTTCCTTATGCAAGCTCATACATTGTGCCATATATTTGTTAATTGAAGTGCTTATGGTAAATTGAATGTGCGCTCTTTATTATCATTGAGTATGACAAACAATAAAGCTGCTTTATTCGCAACTCATGAGGAATATACAATTCGTTGGGGACTATTTATTCACTTATCCGTCTCTTATTATTATTCCAAACAGTTGGTCATTAGTCATGCCAGAAAGGGGTGTGTGTGTCTGTGTGTGGGAAAGGTGTTGCACCTAATCGGCTATGTGTGTGTGTGCCCAAGAGAAAGAAACATAAATTGAAATTTATGGCATTGTTTATGAATAATATTCAATAAATAAGGGGTGTATTTCTAAAGAACAATCAGTCTACTTTGCATAATAATAATAATAATTATAATAATAAAATTAAATTAAAATTATTCTATATAATCTTGCACTTTATCATAATCAAGCTGCAAGAACATATAGCATATAGCATAAGTGGAATTTAATTCGATTTCCTTTTTCCCTTTTGACTTTCGCTTAAATGTAAATTAGCCCGCAGTGCAAGTCATGTAGATGGTGCCCTTCCTCCTCCCCTGCTTGGCAACTGGCGTCATTGCCCCAGTGACTGGGCTTGTTTCCCTTCTCCCTCCTCCCGCACTGTGCGGCCTGCACTTGACTCGAGACACTGACCTTCAAAACGAGACACTGGACAAAATGTTAAGCTGGCCAGCCATAGATTCGATATGTGTGTGTGTGTGTGTCTGTGTTGCCAACCCACTGTCCTCTCTATACGCGACCCAACAACCCTCAATGCTCTGCACATGCTACCCCCCGGTAGTGCCCATTTTGGGGCTAGGCTAACGTACACGCAATTGTGACATCATGGTCATTAGCAGCTCAAATTCTTTTACCCAACCCCAGTCTGACTCTCGCTCTCTCTCTCTCTCTATCTCTGCAGATACGCTGCCTACTACTGGAAGGTCTCGCGCGAAGGTCGTCGAGTGTACATGGACTACTACTACATGGAGAATGGCAAGCAGATCTATGGCGTACCACTTGGCGGCATCGGCGGCGGCACCATTGGACGTGGCTATGCCGGCGAGTTTTGTCGCTTTCAGATGCGTCCCGGCATCTATGAGTACAACGTGGTGCAGGCAAATCAGTTTATTGTTACCATTAAGGATCAAAAGGGTTCTACCATATTTCAGAGTTTGCTCTCGAAGTGCAGGTGAGCTTCCTCTCTCTCTCTCTCTTTCTCTCTCTCTCCTAAAAACAATCATTAACCCAGTACTATTCATTCCATATTGTGAATACTATGCTGCACTCGTTAGAACTACATATATGCACACTATCTATTAGCTTTGGTTTTGCGCTTTCATTTTTTATTTATTTGCCACCTCTTTTGCTTTGAGTTTTTTTCTACACTCTCTGCATACCCTGCCCTGCTTGGGGAGTTTGAAAATAATATTCAGTTTACTGGGAATTTTTGTAGTTTGTGCCTCACGCGATTTGTGGAATTTAGATCATATTTGCTTCTCTTTTTTTGTGAGTATTGATTCAACTGTAGCTCAATTTGCTCCATTGCAAAAAGCAAAGTTTTCCAGGGCAAAGTTTGCATAATGCTGCATGCCATTAAATAAGTTTACAACTATTTTGGGAACTGTTTGAGCTGTTTATATTGACCGTGGTGAAAGTAAAACTTTGTGGTTGATTCAACAACCAGTTTACTGATTTAGGACGACTGTTAATTGACGTTTTATTTGCGCTAATTAGGCCATCGATTTGTACGTTTGTCGGTATGAACGCCTAGATTTCAAAAACTATAAGAGCTTGAACCAGCAAATTTTGGTACAATACTCGTATGTATTGCCGGGTACTAATGTTTGTTTTAGAAATTAGCCACGCCTCCATTAGATGAACAAAATCGATGTGCAAGCGTAGTTTTAAATTCTAGAAAGTTCGCAGAGAAGTTATATACACTTAAAAAAATATGTAGCTATTCTAACTTGTTTCAGCACACCCTGCTTAATAAACCCCAAGAGATTTCCGTATTATTTAAAAAACTGTGAATATATAAAGTATTATCACAATTTAACTATACCTGTGTATTCTAACTACATTTTCCCTAACTCTTTCGTTTCTGTACACAACATAATACTAGTCTAAACCTACTTCCGATAATTCCCTATAACTTACACGGCTAACCGAGCAAAATAATACCCCACATCCAGGTTAATACGGTTCTAATAACCCACTAATGACAAATGATATGTTGTTTATAATTTTCAAACATTTAATATTTTTCTCTCATTTTCGCTGCACTCAAAATATTCAATATTTATATTATACACCGTCGACAACAACAACAACACCACCACCACCACCAACCGTATCGAACTGGTAAATGGATTCGATTACGAATCACATCGAAATACTTTTTATACTCTCTCTTGCAAATTGGGTTTATTGCTTTTGGGATATGCTGTTAAATTCGATTCGGTTTGCTTTGCTTTTGCGCGCTGATCAACCCACCATATAAACCATATCATATAATATATATACGATAATGTAGCACCCAGTCATCCAAGGCAAAGAGTCAGAACAACAACGATGCCGACGCCGATGAGGCCGAGGCCGCTCGTAAAACTAAATGTCAACTGCCCAATTGCAGCAGCCGACCGCGTCAGCCGCTTAGTACGTGGCACTCGAACATCGAGGATTCGCGCTGCAGCTACACAGGTCTGTATCCGCGCTCCTGGACCGAATACGATCTATCGCACTATGGTGTGCGTTTGGTTTGTCGTCAAATCTCGCCGGTGATTCCGCACGAGTACAAGGATTCGAGTTTGCCCTGTGCCGTGTTCGTTTGGTCGGCACAGAATGTTTGCGATCAGGAGCGTAAGGTATCGATAACGTTTACTTTTAAGAACGGTACAGGCAACAAGAAACTGGACGCAGAGGGCAATGCTGAAGCGCAGCTTATAAGCGAAGGTAATGCCAAGGGCGTAGCCATACGCCAGAGTATTAGCGAGATGTCGTGCAGCTACAATCTTGCCTGTCGTGTCCTGCCCGAGATTAGCATAACGCGTTGTCCCCAATTCGATCCGGCCGGCAATGGCGAACAGCTGTGGCAACAGCTCAAGGAACACGGTCAACTCAACGAGCAGCCCACCACGGAGACACTCAAGAGTATGTATAAATTAAAATTAAAATATATTTATTAATTAAACATCTTTTTAGCCAAAGATATTGGTGTCGCCGTCTGCGCTCAGTTGGCTCTGAAGCCACAGGCCTCACATGAGCTGGAATTCGTGCTCGCCTGGGACATGCCCAGGATACAATTTCCGCGTAAAATGCAAACGCACACACGCTACTACACCAAATATTTCGATGACAGCGGCGAATCGGGACCCAAAATATGCGAATATGCGCTCAAGCAATATCCGCACTGGGAGCGGCTAATCGATGCCTGGCAGCGACCCATACTTAATGATGAGTAAGTGTTCGAGAGGGATTGGTTAGGTGTTGAAAACAACCTTATCGAGCAACAACTATTCCCCTTTGTATTCCGAGTTGCTGAGCGTGGTGACGTGCTCGTTTAATTCGCGAACAGATAACGCAACAATTCTAATTATTGCTGGCAGTGCAGCGCAATATCTATTTAAAAGCTTTATTTTATTTTATTATTCTACTGAATACGTATACTCACACTATCACTCTCTTTGTTGCAGCGACCTTCCCGATTGGTATAAATGTGCCATATTTAATCAGCTCTATTTCATTTCGGACGGCGGCACGCTGTGGCTCAAGTGCGACTCTTCGCTGGGCAATAAGCTGGCCTACGATGATCCACGCTTGGCCTATGGTCGCTTTGGCTACTTGGAGGGGCACGAGTATCGCATGTATAATACGTATGATGTGCATTTTTATGCCTCGCCTGCATTGGCGCATCTTTGGCCCAATTTGCAAGTGAGTCTGCAGTTCGATTTCAAGGATGCAATCCTTGCCGAACTCAATGATACGCGCAAGATGCTCTACGACGGCAAGGTGATGCCGCGTAAGGTCAAGAATTGTGTGCCACACGATCTCGGGGATCCCGATGAAGGTGAGCTTGTAAGCAAGTGAGCTTATGGAGAGATCAATCTACTATGTTTGCCATTTCAGAACCCTTTACACTAATCAACTGCTACAACATACACGACGTGAACGACTGGAAAGATCTCAATACTAAATTTGTGCTACAAGTGTACAGGGACTATTACGTGCTCAATGAACTGGCTCAGGCACAGGCGGACAATGCCAGCAAGTTCAGTTCGATTGAGTTTATCGATAAGGAAAGCCTATACGAGCTCTACACACAGGATAACAAGCGCAAGAACTCGGCCGATGAAAAGCAACGTAAGACATAGAAGTTTCAAAAATATTTCACTCATATTAACCTGTTCTGTTTCGCAGAGAATCGCAAATCGGCTTCGATGTATATTAACGAGACGAACGGCAAGGTTTATCTAATGGATGCAATGAGCTACTTGAAGGCCATGTATGGCGCTTGCAAGGCCATTATGGAGCGCACCATTGAGTATGATAAGGATAATGATGGTCTGATTGAGAATACCAAAATGCCGGATCAGACCTACGATTCTTGGGTAATGGATGGCCCGAGCGCCTATTGTGCCGGCCTGTGGTTGGCATCATTGCAAACCATGTCCGTGATGGCAACACTTTTGGATCAACCCAACGATTGTTTGCGCTATCAGGACATTTTGGAGAAGGGCAAGCATTCGCTCGAGGAGAAGCTCTGGAACGGCAGCTACTATCGTTTCGATTTGTCACACAATCATCGTGACACGATTATGGCCGATCAATTGTGTGGCCATTGGTATTTGAAGTCCTGCGGCTTTGACTATGAGATTTATCCGAAAGAAAATGTACGCACTGCTTTGAAGAGAATCTATGATAATAATGTGATGGGCTTTCACGAGGGAAATATTGGAGCTGCCAATGGTTTCATAGCAAACACTAGCGAGCCTTCTAAGCCGGGACATGTCGACACCAGTAGCATACAATCCGAGGAAGTGTGGCCGGGTGTGGTATATGCTCTGGCTGCCACAATGATACAGGAGGGCATGTTTGAAGAGGCCTTCCAGACGGCAGGTGGCATGTACAAAACTATTTCGCAACGTATTGGCATGAACTATGAAACGCCGGAGGCACTGTATGGCGAGAAACGTTATCGCTCTATTGGCTATATGCGTCCGCTGAGTATTTGGTCCATGCAGGTGGCCTGGGAGCGACGTCGGGCGCTACGTGACTAATTTCACAGTACAATCTACGAAAATACCTAGTTGATTTACCAACCTAAATATTTACTACCAATATACGCGATACCAAAGATATTTCTAAGCTGTCACAAAGAGGTTTTTTAGCTTTTAGTTTGTGAGGTCGCAACGTAAACGAGCTTATATGGCAGTTCTGAGAGCGCCCCCCAAAAAAATCATTAAATGGTATTCAAAATGTTTAAACAATAGCTTTATATATGTATTATTCACAAATAAGTTCAACTGGTTACTTGTTCTCAATGTCTTCTCTAGCTAGTTACACATTTTGCAGTCCTTTTACAAAGAAATTAATGCGGGCACTTGCTAATCTTGCTCTGCTCTTTTCAAGTACAATTTTATTGATTGGTATTCATGAAGAAGGCACAAATCGTATTTAAATGTTAGCAAAGCAAGTTGTTTTAATTCCATCACGCATTATGATGTTACATTAACTATATTATGTATTGTATTTATGTCTACGACTTAAGCAAATTATTCAATTTACATGTACGTCAAATGTTGCAATCAAAAAATATATATGCGTGAAAAATCGACGGAGTTTTCTTTTCATTATATACATATTTTATTCATACAATGACATTTTGTAACCTAACGATAATCAACAATACAAAAAGTAATTTGAATCAGTTGCTAGTCTACAAATCAACAAATGTTAACTCATTATTCAACCAAAGTTTTCGCTGGCGTTCCATCCTTATGGGTCCATTGTTGCAGGAACTTATCGTATTCTCGACGGCTGCGACACAGAATTACCAACGATGAGGGACGGCATCCAAGCGACGCCAACTCCTCGATGCGCGCCTTTGTGGTCTTCAGACTGTGACACAATATGCGTGGCACCTGTGCAATTTCATAGCGAGAGAACTTCCCTTCATTCAACAAATAGTCCAGCACCTCTTTAATCTGTTTGAAGCATATGTATAGTTGTTATTAGAAGAAAACCTATGCAGTGTACGAACTCACCTTTGTGACGCGCACTGTGTGCACCTGAGGATGTCTGTCCATAATGGCCTTGGTTTCGGTAACACTAAAGCCCAAGCGATGTGATAAATACTCCACCACAGAAGAGAACTGGCCCAATACCTGCAGCTCATCGAGCGTAAGCTTTAGTGAACTATGGATAAGTAATTAGCTGGTCAATTGCTTGAATCTTTAATCTATATAAGTTCACTCACCGTTGTAGAATGGGTTCCGGACAGCGAACCATCCAAGGCATAATTTTATCCTTCTTCGCACGTTTTGCACGCTCCAAGCGTAGCTCCACAGACTTTGGAGTATAGCGAAAGGCCCAAAGATCCTTAAGTATGTTAATGGGTGACACATTGTAGTGTATCATGTGCTCCAGATTCTTTTCAAACATTTCGTATGGCATTTCCAAGATGAACAGCCGCTTTGACAAATATTTGGTAACTATTTGTGGACTAACCTCAAGCTTTTCGCTAATATAATACACGCGGTTTCCTTGAGGTAGTGTCTCTGCGTTTAAGGCACCCACTAATTTGCGTAGGCGTGGCACAGTAAGACGCAGAAAAGGCACAAAATGATTTATGTCACGCATATGCATTGTTTTTATCAATTCCAGCTTAATCTCCAGGCGTTCTAGAATTGGAATTTAAATTTTAAAATTTCAAAACCAAACAAAATATCAGAATTTACTTTGGTCTAAGGCAAGCAGCCAGGGATATTCCACAATACTTTGCTTGCTGACGCCCTCCAACATTAATGAGTCCAGTGCCTGTATTAAGCTGCGATTGCGATAGAAACGCTGCACCTGCTCGTCGCTGACAATGCGCTGCACTTCTTGTTCTGAGAGGCGGAATCGTTCGCGTAGAGCATCGATCAAGGCGTTGATAGGACTTCCAGATTCCATTTCTGTTTGGTAAGGTATGTAGTCACTGTCGACCTCGTTACCAAATGGTGTCGCATGGCTGCTGATCCTTGCCGATGTAGCCTTAAGTGTTGGCTTCTGCGAACCGGTGCCATCGTTGTACTCGTGTTGTGTAAACAGTCTGCGACGAGCTGCTGTTGTGGTTAGACAGGACGCTGTGTATGTCGTTGAGTGCAGATGAAGTTTTAGAGCGTGCTCAAAACTGCGCACTAGATTGCGCATCATTTTTTAATTTTTAATTGTCTCTTTTGTATTGTATAAGTTAGAAAAATGTAAACAGTTTCTACGCGCTGAAAAATAATTGCGAACAGCTGATATGGTGCTAGTGGTGGTAGGACTTTAGATTCCATCGTACCGCGAGCTTTCTTCTTAAGCGATATATTGTTATTGGTGCGATTAAATTAACTATCGATACATTTCAAAATACATCACTATATCGGTTTTTAATTAATATTATTATCACCAAGCTCGTCAATTTTTTATTACTTACTCTCTTTGTTATAGATCTGGCAACGCTTAGTTTAGTTCTAACGACCCTGCTCGAAATATAGCTTTATCACGCGCGCAGTTTTAATTTAATAAATTTTTAGCAATAAATAATATGACAGCTCCATCCATCGACGATGTACCGTTTTTTTCACCGTTACAATGTTACATTTGCGTATACTACAAAGCGAATACCTTACGAAAACAACTTGAAGAAGAAGCAGACGAGCAGGTGACGACGACGCAGAATGAAATTACGTATCCACCTGCGAATATTTTATGCAAAGGCTGTAAAGTTCAACGTTATTGTGGACTTAACCATCTGGTCGAGGATCGTGATCATCGCGACATTTGTCGAGAGCTATTGAATTTCCAAAAGTCGCAATGTATTGCACATCCTCTGCTTTTAAATGGCGAAATTAAAACACAGCCATTTCTACAACAAACAATTGGCCAGATAATGCTGGCGATGCGCGTGAAACTGCGGCGTCGCCTGACGCGACGAGAATCCGAACTTATTGGATATCCCGCCTATTGTGCTGTCTGTTTTCGACTGGACGAGCTTACCGCATGCACGGGCTGTGGAGCTATTTCCTATTGCTCGGCAGAGCATCAAAGACTCGATCGGAGCGAACATACGCAATCAATATGCCGAACGCTTGCGCTATATTGTACTCCTTATCGGTGGCTGGACAGCAGCCAGTTTGTAATTAAGGATTTTCATGAGCGCAGCCCCAACCTGGCGCTCACTCACCTAATAGATGCATTTGACCAGGCAACGGGCATACGAATTACAAATGCACCCTGGCGCACTGTGGAGGACTATCAGCGTTTTGCCAGCTGCTCCTCGTTTAGCGGAATTGGCTGCATTTGTCTTGGTCTTACCAATATTACGTTTGAGGCCGCACCCGATGAGACTGTCAGCATATTTGTGGTGGGCGCCACGGAAGAGACGCGTAACTACTTTCGAGAAATGCATCTAAAGTTCTTCTTCTTGCAATACCAAGATGTTTGTCAACTGGATATCTACTTGATTGGACATAAAATGCAGCCCAAATCTCGCGATGTGAGCGTCTCGTTCGAGCTGAAGGTTAGTGGATGCAATAACGACTAAGAAACTATCTAACTCTACTTGCATTTTGTTTATTCTCAGGGCCGCACCAGGAAAGTTGTGTTACGCTCATTCTCAACGACCTTCGATCGCTACGTTAACAATAAGAAAGTCGATCCCGTGTTGATAATGATCTACAATCCCGATTTCGCCGCAATGGACAATCTTATGCAGGAGCTGATTCAGCAAAGATATCCAATTGCAGTAAAGAAGAGCGAGGTTGATGATTATGATTGGCGTGCCAGCCTCTCGGATATGCTTTTAACTTATGGTGTACCCATTTGTATTACGTCGCCAACAATGATGCAGTCCAGATCGGACATGACATACATTAATGTCTTGGCCAAAGAACTCGATATTGTCGTAAAACCCGTATACAATTCCACAGATAATCCATATCGCGAGATTCTACCCCTACACAATCCTTGTCCCCATGATGACGAGACGGTGTTTTACGTTAATAACTATATGCAGGTTATTTTCACCAGCATCAAATGTTAATGACAATGCAACTTATGCGATTAAGTTTATCTCTCTGTCAATCTGTCGAGTCTCCGAGTTTTCTACAATTATTTACAAGTCATGTTTGTGCAGATACTAGCTAAAAATTTACATACATATTTACATATTTCTCCCTAGTCTCCGACAATGCCAAACTACCAGTTGGTAGATTGCTTATCTATGCGTTTGTGATCAATATAAAGTGCCTCGACAGTTCTCTGAGATAATGACAATATTGTAATCCGTCCATTCCATTTTATGTGTTTTTTATATAATCATGTTTATTGCGAAAAATACTGTTTTCCAACGCTAGTTTGTGATCAACTGTTTAAAATAACTACAAACATGTACAAAAATCATGAAATTTGTATCACAATTATTTCATTCCATCGGCCTTCGAATGGAGCAACAAAACAACAAAATAAAGAAAATCAGAAGAGTTGAAAGCAATTTGAAAATAATATTACACATCCGAATTCAAATTATTTACTCCACATCAATGTCCTTGGTGACACGACCAACCCAGTAAACGAATCCGGTCTGGACAACGGTAGCCATAAACTTGACATTACCCTTGTAGCCTGCTGGTGCGGTCCATTCGAAGGTGACACCGCTCAGCGGGCTACCCTTGGTGGCCTTCAGATGGGTCAGCGTATCCTGGAAACCAATCATAGAAAAATATGAAGCTACGCAACTTGAAGCGAATCGGCCTTAACTTACCTGTGGGCCCGAGCAGTCGAGGGTCTGCGAATGCTGTGTATCAACAACATTGAACTGTCCCACCACACGGTTCTGGCCATCGCGTGCCTGAATTATGAAGCCCAAGAACTCATCGCCGCCCAATGTGAGAGTCAGTTTCTGATCGCCGCGCACGTGCGATGGACCAGAGAAGCTATATGGCGGCTTCGTGGTCTGCAGCTCGGCACCGTGCTGTGGCGTCAGATCACGGCAGGCTGCCTTGGGGGCGCCCTCCGAGTAAGCGTTGGCACTGACAGCCAGGCAGGCGGCAATCAAAAGCAAGCGGAACATTGTGTCTGCAAAGGGAGAAGAAAAAAGCAAAAGATTTAATATTTGTTAATATTTTCGCATATTTCCAAAATATTGGAAAATATTCATTTGGCGCTTTTTCACCATTTCCCGTTACAAACGGCTTGCTTTAATTGGCTAAGGTTGGCAGCACTGATCGCCTATGCACATGTTAACCGCTAACTGCACTGTTAACTAACATCACCCGCTAATTTACAGCTGCTGTCGAATTCAAAAAGCCGTTAAAATATCACTTTTAATTTCTATTCAAGCTAATTGCAAATGCTTGTTTTGACTAATTAATCAATTAACATATGCGTTGAAGTGCGACAACATTGTACCTTTTGTGTTTTCTATTTAATTCGTTGCAAGCGCTGCCCTTGGCCAGTTTGTAGATAGTCGTTGCCAGTCTACCGATTAGACATTTTTATGCATTATTATTTATGTGTTTTCCTCTATGTATATGCATCGGAAACCAGACTTAAAGCATATGCAAGGTGTCAACTGCCACGAGTTGATTATGCAGTTTGTCAGGCCTTGAATAAATCGACCTGTTGCCAGCTGTGACGGACTTACGGTCTTACAGCAGCAGTAAGTTAAGCCGGCAAATTGGTCAGCAGTAACGCCCGAAGAGTTGCAAGACTTCTCGCAAGACATTATAGAATTCAGACACGCATCGGTCATAAATCGTACCCAAGCAGTGCGATGACATCTGTACCATATGTGCAAATACATACATAAACAGATCTACATACATATAAACGAAACAATTATCATCTTGGCCAAGTTGCATTTGCATGCTGATTAAAAGCGCTTTTAGATAAAGAAATATAAAAATACAATTCACAGAACGGGTTTTTGGGCTATACGAAATTCGAAAACTCGTTTCCAGTACATTTCCAGTGAACTGTGCGAATTCATTAACTTGAACTGATTGTTAGGCCGCGTTTGGAACATGACAAAACGTGAGAGAGGGAAATGTTTCAATTGCCGCGGCGCAGCATTTCCTGAAACTTACTAGAAATCGTGAGCTTAATCCAATTGAAGTTTGTTCACTTCAAGTTCAAGGCAATCAGTTGTATAAATCATTATCATCGTGTTTCAATCGATTGATCTTTGTTTTTTCGTTTTCTTTCATTATCTCACAGCAACCAATTCACACGCCGACGCAGTCGAGCATTAAATCTGCGTGGAGCCTCATCCAAAGACCTTGTCTACCCCAGAGTTAGACAACAGACCATAAAACCTAAGCAGATACCAATCAAAAAGTGTCAAGCCAGTTTGTCGAGCTGCCTGGCCAAACGTACAGACATATTTCTTGTTATATGCTAAAGTTCAGCACTGGACAAGTTGGCATCGGCATCAATTTGTCATATTTCTTTGTTGCTTTTTACTACATAGATCTTTATGGGCCGCGGCCAAACCGGTTGGTTAATTTGTTTAAATAAAATTTAAAAACTCCATTGGTTTGGTGTATTTCTGAGGTTTTTCTTTTGCGAACTCGCAATTATCGGGTTTTGTAATAGTTGCAAAAATAATATGTATATATATAATTGTTCAAGTTCGGCTCGCTGAAGCTTGAAACACGCGTCGAACCTGACATATATGTAAATATGGTAATATAAAAACTATTGTTTAATGGCATGCAACATAAAAATGAGTATAAACTTGAACACAATGTGCGATAAATATAATTACGGTCTAAAGAGAATTTGTATTCAACGGAAAATAATTGAAAGAGTTGTGAATCCCCTTACAAGTACTCTATACTCTACATAGATTTATGCTCCTTTTAGGAATGTTTGTGTATATGTTCAGGCACAGCACATTACTTAATAATATTAATTTATTATTGTTGTTATTATTTTGATTTTATTTTGATTACCTACCACTTCAGGACTAAACCACACGACGCAAAAGAAAAACTTGAAATGAGCTGAAAATTCTACAGCAGCTCCCTATTTATACCGAAAATATTAAGCCGTACCATAAGCCGGTCCGCAGAAACTATAATAAACAATAGCTTCATAAAAAAACAACAACACGCAGACCGGTCAGAGCCCAAACGGAAGCTTTTAAGCTGTGTAGTAGACAAATTGTAAGCTCAAAGCTGCGACATTTGTAACGAGAATTGTCTGAAAATTAATAATGTATTATATAATCGAATTAATTTTATTTTACGACAATTTCAATCAATTAATTTACCGCTAAGCGCTGACTAATGCGTGCGTATAATTAGCGTTATTAAAAAATCCATTTGTTTACCCAAGGTGCCGATCATAACAGAAATGCGCTAATAAATATCACGACTTTCAGTTGGAACATAAAGTGGTAAAGGTGCGAAAATGTAAAGGCAATTGTAATTGAAGTGATAGATGTACATAGATATGTCAATAATAATATGTAACAATAAAAAATATTTCAATTAGTAATTTTAATATATATATTTATATATAATATTTTAACAGCATACTAGTCTTAAGCTAGATAAAAGCTTCGCAAGCCTTGTAGGATTTGTTCGTATTGACAGCGTTGCCGGACTTTAAAGCGATTTCAAACTGTCAATTTGAATTCACAAAGAAAGAAATTAACCCAAGCAGTCCGTGGCCGAAAGATTTTCAATTTGTTGTTTAAATCTCTGAATATGGGAGCTGAGCAATCCGCTTTATTAGCCTGCACTGAAACTGGAAAACCGGAGAAACCTCTGCGATTGTACAACGCAGAACAGTTTTTTCAACTTTATTTCGACAGAATGCCTGAGCCCCGCACCGGCCCGGTCACAGCAGCTCTGCTGCATTTGATAATAAATATGCCGCCCAGCCAAACGTTTGGTACTTTGCCCGTTTACTTAATTGTTGAATAATTGTCAGTAATTGTTAGCATCGAATTTAGATCAGGATTCCGGCTATGAAAACGAAGATTTGGAAATGGAAGATTCAGAAGAAGGGTCGGCGGACGAGCTGGATTCCGGAATGAATGCTGAGCAACTTGATGCTAGTGATGCTTCGTGCGCAAGTGATTTGGGCATGGAATCGATTTCGACTGATAACAATAGTAGCGACATGGAGCTGATTCCACTTGAGTTTGTCGAACTGCAGCCCATCGATCTTCACGACATGGACGATCCGGAGATGGAATTTGAACAGGAGTTTATCATACGAGTAGCCGACCTAACTACAGAGGATTTAGAGTAGATTTGTATTTTACATAAATTAAAACTTTATGTACAAGAACTCTGATTACATAAAAGGTCTACTTAAAATTAACTTTCTTCAGTTTCAGCGATTTAATTGGACGCACAATTCCACGACGCTCGTCGCGATGCTTTTTCATTTCCGCCTCACGTTTCTTTGCCAAATGCTGCGATTTCTTATTTTCCTTTTTGTTTATCTCGAATGTCATCTGGCGATTGCCTAGCGAGCGACCCACATTGGTCACTTGACCCTCCACGGTGGACATGATGCGCACACGATCCTGTAAGCTGGCCTGTTTGAGGCGTCGCTGCAACTGGCTGCTGCCTTGTTCGCCGTCCAAAGCTCTCAACTTAACCTGAGACTTAATCGCGTGAGTTCCATTACTATTGCCATTTGCCAACGGTGACGCATAGTCGTCGGGTCCATCGGGCTCCTCATCATCGTTCGCTGCCTGTTGCTCTTCCTCCTCTTCCTCGTCCTCACGCTGTTGCTTAACCTGCTTGTAGGCCTGTTTCATTTCCTTCACATATTCACGCCTGTCGTCATCATCAGAAGAAGCCTCATCACCACTGCTCTCCTCAGCATCGCTCTTCTCAAAGCCAAACAGATCCTCGTCATTGTCACTATCCTCACGTGTTTGCGCCTCCTCCGCATGCAACTCAGCGACACGGGCCACCTCTACTCGTTTCTTAATCTCCTTGGCCTTCGACTTATCAAGACGATTGAGAACAGGTGCCAGCAAACGATACTCCTCAGCGTCTTTGCGGACTGCAAAGTCGGTGTTCTCGAACATAGCCTTGAAACGCGAGTCCTGCAAAAGACTTGGCATATTTCGTTGCTTGGCGCTATTCGAGGGATTGGCCTGTTCCTCCATAATCTTAAGAGCCAACTCTTTGTTGACCTTAGGCAGTTTCGACTCGATTTGCAATCGCGATTTACGCTCGCTGTCGATCTCCTGTCGGATCTTCTCCTTTCGGAATTTATCAAAGGCAAATGGTTCCACCACTGCCTTGGCCTTGTTATACAGCCTTGCATCAATGAAGTAGCTACATAGAATTAAGGGGATTTAGTACTCACTCCTCCAATACATAGTCAATGAAATACTTACCCATGCATGTATCCCCTAAGGAGATTGCTGCCAACAAGATGTTCCAGACCCAGTTCTGCCAACTCCTTTTGTGTAATAAACTGATAATCATCGTAGACATTCTCCACTACCTCGGACTCAATTTCCTCGGTGAGATTGTCCAAGAATGAACACCAGCGTGGCGCTGGTCCCATTGCTGGCACGTAGTAGGTTAACATTTTGACATCCTCCTGCGCTAAAAAGAACATGCCTGTGTCAGGAATTGTGCAGAAATCATTGAACGATGAAGTGGACTCCACATAAGCAATCTGTTTGCCCGTTTGCTCATCCCACAACTTCAACGTAGCCTCATCCAAACTGTACACTGCGTTCTGGGCTGGATTGTAAGCCAATCGTTTAATGGGCAAGTTGTTCAGATGATTCTTGATAAGTAGGGGTTGTCGAGCACGTATATCGTAGAGCAGAACATGTCCCGATGCAGTGCCAACACCCATTTGCAGTCCATTGCGATATTTGAGGGCCGTAACTGAGGGAAACTCTTTGACACCCGGCAATTTCATAGCTACATCTAAGGTGCCACAGCGCTCTTTCGTACGAGGATCCCAAGCTTCAACTGTGCCCTCTTTGGTTCCAACAACCAGCAAATGATGCTCTGGATTCACTTCACAAGCATTCAGGCAACTGGCCTCCGTCTCGTATGGCTGAAGAAACTGTCCGCGCTCCAAATTCAAACGGTAAATATCCTATAGAAGAGTCAAATTAAACATGGTTCATTAATCAAAAGGCGTCACTACTTACTCTTCCCACACCCACAATGTACATATCACAGCTGGGCTTATGAAACTTCATGTCACGTCCGAAACGCGGAATGCGTAGTCTGTAGTGTCGTCCATGTGCAGCATGGATCTCTACATAACGATCGCATTGTAGAAACACCATTTTGCTGTAATCATCGCTAATCACTTCGAATGTGGTCACCTCAGAGTCAAAGCAACGTTCGAATTTGATGGACAAATTAGACACTTCAAAGCATTTGACACGAGGCTTGTACGTTCCAGTAGCTAGAATATACTGTTGATCCGGACTCATGCGTATGCTGGTGCACACACCGGGCATATCAAAGTCTTGTATCAGCTCGATCTGGCGCCGCGAGTCCACCTTCTTCATTAGCTGTGAGCGCTTGCGGCGATCGGTGAGCCACTTTAAAAAAACATAAATTAAAGAAATGCATTTACGAATTCGATGATACGCTGACTTACATCTGGCACCGACTTGCCGGCGCTCAAGTTGTAGATTTTCACATCGTTTACTTCGTTGACGAACATTACTGCATTTTAATCAAATCAATCGCGTATAAACAATAAATATAACGAACACGTGCGGTATCACTGTGCTCGGCAGTGGAGGTTGGTCGATAGACCATTACGGATTTCGATAATTTCAAAATATTATTAAATGGCATTTTCCAGCACTGATGACAAGTGCTATACAGCTGTTTGGCGCACGTAGTATATCGCTCTCAACTAACCAGTCTGGCAGCATCGCTCAACTCGTCGCTCGATTTGCAAACAAGAAAACGCAAAAGAAATTTTTGCTGAGTTACGAGCCTACGAGTTTCCACTGAGCAACCGAAAAACATATACACAGTTTGGTGCATGATTTATACCCGTATATTTATGCTTGTGAATCGTTAAAAGAAGGCGCATAACTGTGCTGTTATCGACTTTGCGTGCTTGGAATTATATACAAAAACAAATACAGACAACACATACACAATCACACAAAATACACCCCCCACTAGCCCCGTGCTCGTCGTTGCCGCCCTACATTCCTGCTCCCTAGTTGAATCTAAAATACAGACAAAAACGGTGAGTAATATCTTGTTTGGTGGCTTTTAAGCCAATTATAAGACGCTGCACTTCAAATTATTTGATAAATAAAAGTTGAGCAATTGTCTGCTGTGGCACTCGGGTACTTGCGATATTAAGAAATTGACGATTACAGTTCCATAATGACAACTTTCCCTTGCGCTACAACAAAGACACTCGCTATGTTGTGGTTGTTCTTGTTGTTGTTGTTATGGTAGGGCATTTCCCCCCTCTTGGGCAGAGTAATATGCATATGTATGTAATTGATATTAGTCTCATATTCTACACCCCTCAATTTCTGCTGTTGTGTCTTGCTGGGTGCGCCCTGTGTTTATTTTATCAAATAACGGTGCTGTAGCGTGCCTCAGAGAATTCTAATACAAACATATGCAAATACGTATACATATAATTTTTCGCAATAAATTTTAAACTTATTATCGCAGTGCTGTATGCGAAGCACACACCCTGTAAACCGAAGCTTATTACTAGTTAAACAGCGAAACGTTTTTCTCTGATGATTTCCCGCTTTTAGTCATTGTAATGTGATTGACTGATAAGAGCGCGACATAAATTCAAAATATGTCTACACACGCAACTACTATTAAATTTTGCCTATTATAATTGTGGTTTAATACAAAGAACTCAAATAACTAAATATTTATAATTAGCATTTCAATTTCAATACTGAATTCAACAGTAGTCAGATTAATTTGGCAGCCTAAAAAATAATTTATCTAAGAAAAAAACTGTTTTTTTATTTAATTGGAAGAAGTTCAAGTTTTCGATACCTTTTTATGAGTGCTATGTGATACGCACTGCTCAAGCGATGGACCTAAACTACTATCTGGGAAAACTTTACACAAGGGGTAGGCCGACACGAAAAAGAAATAAAAACACAACTCCAGGCACCAACTCTTTAAACAACTGTTCGATTTTAGCTCAGTAAACAAACAAAGTGAACTGCTGTTAAAACAAACATAAGTCACAAGTCGCACACGATTGGGGGCAGCAGCGAAGCAAACTACGCTGGCGTCGTGCCACAAAATAGCCAAAAGCCAGAACCAAACGATGCCGAAACGAATTAATGCAGCGTTACAACTTTGTTGATAAAAACCCAGTGCACTTCATTCCACACATAGAGTACATACATATATGTGCAGAGCGAAACCTTTCAGTTGCCAAAAGAGCTGCAGAATGGAGGTCAAAAGGCACCGAATACGAAGCATTGTTAACAAGCTCTACGACCGATTCGATATAATTATAGAGAAATGTGTGATACAGCA
This sequence comes from Zaprionus inermis, assembly GCA_018151445.1. Lineage (NCBI taxonomy): Eukaryota > Metazoa > Arthropoda > Insecta > Diptera > Drosophilidae > Zaprionus > Zaprionus inermis. The sequence goes on along the minus strand of JAECXD010001696.1, from coordinate 69,482 downwards.
AAATTATCTTGGAAATTGTACAATGTTTTAAAATCGAATATGTTTATTCTTTGTTTTGTTTATAGGTCCCAACATGACTGCAGCGCCGTATAATTACAACTATATCTTTAAGTACATCATCATTGGTGATATGGGCGTGGGAAAATCCTGCCTACTGCATCAGTTTACCGAGAAGAAATGTAAGTAATTTGACTTGAAATATATTCGCGATTTGCAATATTTATATACGTTTTTTTCTTTTTAAGTTATGGCCAACTGTCCCCACACAATTGGCGTGGAATTTGGCACACGCATCATCGAGGTCGATGATAAGAAGATTAAATTACAAATTTGGGATACCGCCGGTCAGGAGCGTTTCCGTGCAGTGACACGTTCATATTATCGCGGTGCAGCTGGAGCGCTGATGGTCTACGACATAACTAGGCGGTACGTCTGCTAAACAACTCGAATATCGCAAGCGTTCCTAATGATATAAGTATTTACCTTTGCAGCTCGACATATAATCACTTGAGCAGCTGGTTAACCGATACGCGCAATCTCACAAACCCCAGCACTGTGATCTTTCTCATTGGCAATAAATCGGATTTGGAGAGCACTCGCGAGGTAACCTACGAAGAGGCCAAAGAGTTCGCCGATGAAAACGGACTCATGTTTTTGGAAGCCAGTGCCATGACGTAAGTTCGCTGAGTAAATAAATCATATATCATTCTAATAAGCTCCTTCAAATTTCTGACAAACAACAGTGGCCAGAACGTTGAGGAGGCATTTCTCGAAACGGCTCGCAAAATCTATCAGAACATTCAGGAGGGTCGGCTCGATCTGAATGCGTCGGAGTCGGGCGTACAGCATAGACCTTCGCAGCCGTCGCGACCAAGCCTAAGCAGCGAGGCCACGCATGTGAAGGATCAGTGCTCGTGCTAAATGTATTAACTTTATATACACACATAGTTAAAAACTGAAAATCCAATTTTTATTTTTAGCGCAACTCGTAATCATATTGATTTCTTATCTATCTAAAGCCAACACATATATATGCAATGCAACAAAAGAAAACACAAAAGAAAATGTATGTAGTTAAATGATTGGATTAAGTCGTAAAAAAGTGTGAACAAAAAACCAAAATATATGTAAACGTCCCCCACATGACAAGCGACATTTAGATATTTGTGTAATAACCTAGATTGATAATGATAGAAATTGTATATCTATACTGTATTGTTGCATCACTTCTCATTGGAAAGTTGCAATTGCAATAAAACTGTTTTGATATTTAGGAAAATTAAATTGAAAACGTAAAAAGCAATTGCGAATGTTGGAAGTTAGCAAATATGTCTCTCATTTCTACATTATCTATACATTTAAACACTATAATTTCTTTGTTCTGTACACCCTCAATTTGTTAGTTATAATCTGTATATATTATAATATGTATCTTCTTTATGCTCATTTTGTTGAATGTTGTGTATTGTAAACGTGCAAAATTAGAAGGCGAATAATGTTATATGAATATTAAAGACGTATTTAACGCATATTGATTTAGGAAATAAAGAAACAATATTTATAAAACCTTATAAGTGCGACTTAACGGCTGTCGATCAAATAGAAGCCAACGAGAGCACCAAGGTAACTATTTGCTATAATATTTATGAATTTCAAACCCAGCGAGTGCGCGCGACGATGTTGCCACTTCAAACATTTAATGGCAACTCTGCACAGCCATCGATAGTTAAATCTATCGATATCAGCTGATTTTTTAAAATAATTGAATTTAATTAAGGTAAACCAAGCAGTATTGACGACACCGAATAAAATCCGGTTTTTTTTTAAGCCATGCAGTGATGTTATGCACGCTAATCGTTAAGCACGCTCTCGAACAACTCCACGTATGATGCAAATCAAGCGCCTGCTATGCAAAACCTGCACATTCAGCTCGCTGCTCGTCACGGCGGTCTGGGCAGTGGCGCTGATTGTCTACATGCACATGCTACGTAGCTCCATTGCGGCGGCTGGTTGGCGTTTCAGTAGCAGCGCCAATGGAACGCGCCAAGCGGAATTGAGCTATGAGGTGCGGGTTAAAGTTGGCTGTGCACCCGTCTTACCGAACTCCACACAACTGTCGACCGCGGAGCAGGAACAGGAAAAGATCGACCTGCTGGGTGTGGTGCGCAATAAACAAGATAAGTATGTACGTGATATTGGATACAAACACCATGCGTTCAATGCGCTAGTTTCCAATAACATTGGACTTTTTCGAGACGTGCCCGACACACGGCACAAGGTATGCGCGCGAGAGGAGTATCGCGATGCGGAGCAACTGCCACACGCTTCGGTCATCATGTGTTTCTACAATGAGCACAAAATGACGCTGATGCGTTCTATAAAATCAATTTTGGAGCGCACGCCCGGCAATCTACTAAAGGAGATTATCCTGGTGGACGACAATAGCGATTTGCCCGAGCTCGAGTTTCACCTGCTCTCCGACCTACACGCTCGATTGAAATACGACAATTTGCGGTATGTGCGCAATGAGAAACGCGAGGGTCTCATCCGTTCACGCGTCATTGGAGCACGTGATGCTACCGGGGATGTTTTGGTATTCCTCGATTCACACATCGAGGTTAATCGCCAGTGGCTGGAACCGTTGCTGAGATTAGTAAAGGCGGAAAATGATACGCTCGCCGTGCCGGTTATTGATCTTATCAATGCAGATACATTTGAGTACACGCCCAGCCCGTTGGTGCGTGGCGGCTTCAATTGGGGTCTGCACTTCCGTTGGGAACACCTGCCTGAGGGAACGCTTAAGGTGCCGGACGATTTCAAGGGACCCTTCCGATCGCCCACCATGGCCGGTGGACTGTTTGCCGTAAATCGATTGTATTTCCAACACATTGGCGAGTACGACATGGCCATGGATATTTGGGGTGGTGAAAATATTGAGATCTCCTTTCGTGTTTGGCAATGTGGCGGCGCCATCAAGATTGTACCCTGCTCCCGTGTAGGCCACATCTTTCGCAAGCGACGGCCATACACGGCACCGGATGGCGCGAATACAATGTTAAAGAACTCCCTGCGATTGGCTCACGTCTGGATGGACAAATACAAGGATTACTATATAAAACATGAAAAAGTGCCAAAGGATTACGATTATGGAGATGTCAGTGCACGTCTGCAGCTTCGAGAGCGTTTGAAGTGCAAGGACTTTGAATGGTATCTCAAGAATGTTTATCCCGAATTGCGTGTGCCCGGCCAGGAAGACCCCAAGAAGTCCGCGTCGGCGCCAGTCTTTCAGCCTTGGCATTCGCGCAAGCGCAATTACCTTGACTCATTCCAGCTACGTTTGTCCGGCACACAGTTGTGCGCCGCTGTCGTTGCACCCAAAGTCAAGGGATTCTGGCGAAAGGGCAGCCCCCTGACGCTGCAGAGTTGCCGCACCCGTGCGCCAAATCAGATGTGGTATGAAACCGAGAAGTCAGAGATCATATTGGACAAACTGCTATGCCTGGAGGCGGCAGCCGATACACTGGTTGTCATTAACAAGTGCCACGAAATGTTGGGCGATCAGCAATGGCGTCACACGCGCAACGCCAACAGTCCCGTCTACAACATGGCCAAGGGCACCTGTCTGCGTGCCACTGCCGCCGAGGAAGGCGCCAGCATCAGCTTGGATTTATGCTCCAAGGCCGATGGCGTTGGCGGTGCCTGGGATATAGTCACAATGAAAATGGATGAGAAGGCAAACGATCAGAAGAAGCCAAAGCCGGACAAGCAACTGTAGGATCTACATCTTACAAGCAACATTAGACTGACGATAGCCTCTAAACAAATAAGATACAAGTATTAAGTTTTAAATAGTCCGTATTCCCAAGCACAAATGTAGTTTATTAATCCAAGACAATAGCAAATGCAATATAAGTATTAATAATCCGAATTGATTGCTACCAAATGTATTTTAAATTGGTGTATGTCCCCTTTTATTATCATAGTTTTAGTTTTCCCTGTAAATATTAAAAAAATAAATGCCACTTTATAAAAACACAAACATTAGCAATTTATTAAATACCTTTTGCACTTTTAATAAAAATGGCGCCCAATAAGCAAAGGCTAAGAAATCTTTAAGCAGTGTTTGCAAGTGTCATTCTACTACCTACCGCCATATCAGCTGTTTTGATTCGCAGACACTTCCAACACTGGTTGATTCGCATCATTTTGTTAAAGTGGCGCGTAAATAGCCAAATTGTTTGAAGGTTGCCTAAATTAACACGTTAATTATTCAACAATGGAAGGAAAATCAATTGTCAGCAGGCAGGAACCGGTCCTGCATATGGGTGAGCATATTTTCGGAATATTAATACCTATTAATTTACTCAAACAAGTTGTTTACTCCGATAGATAAAAATGCGCGACGCAATTTCATCAAGTTTCACAGCAAGTTGGGCGATGTAAGTTACCACAACTAAAACTAATGTTTATGTAAATTAAGAAATATTATTTGCATTCAGAAACCCAGTTCGACGGTACGTTTCTACGATCAAACTGATTGTTACACTGTGCACGGTGCAGATGACTGCGAGCAAGTAGCGAAAATCGTATACAAATCAACTGCGTATATTCATTCGTTGTTGCCGGACGATGAAAAGGAGACGCTGCAGTATGTCGCCATGTCCAGGGCCAACTTTGAGCTAGCCGTACGCGATCTTCTGCTTGTGCGTAATTTTCGCGTCGAAGTCTATGTGAAACGCACCGATTGGCAGCTAGAATACCGCGGATCGCCCGGGAATTTGTTACAATTCGAGGACATTTTGTTTGCCAACAAGGAGGTGCTTGTGGGCAATAGCATTATTTCGCTGCAGGTGAAGCTAGAGGGTGGTACTCAACGTCGTGTGGGCGTTGCCGCTGTGGAGCAGAACGATTGTACATTTCAGTTGCTCGAATTTGTCGACGATGATTTCTTTACGGAGCTGGAGGCAACCGTTGTGCTGTTGGGACCCAAGGAGTGCCTGCTGCCAGCAGTTGAGGGAGAATATGCAGCTGTTAAAACACTACTGGAGCGTAACGGTGTGATGACCACTTTGTCCAAGAAAGGCAGCACCGCTGAGCGCAACGATCTGTTGCAGGACTTGAATCGTCTGCTGCGCTTTGCCAAGGGACAGCAGGAGGATGCCACTGGTCTAACAGAGCTGCAAATGCAACTAGCCTCTGAGGCGCTGCGTGTTGCAATTAAATATTTAGACTTGATTAATGATGCTGGCAATTTAGGCCATTTCGAGCTGAAGCAGTTGGACTTGGAGCGGTAAGCAAGGAATATTATGCTGCTCTCTGCTACTATATCATCTTACTTTCACTTTAGTTTTGTGCACCTCGACTCTGCTGCTGTGGCCGCTCTGAATATAATGCCCAAGCCGGGCACACATCCTTCGATGCCATCGTATCGATGGCAGAGCATATTGGGAGTCTTAGATCATTGCCGTTCACCGCAAGGGCATCGTCTAATGGCACAGTGGGTCAAGCAGCCGTTGCGTAGTTCTGAGATACTCAACGATCGTCACAACATCGTGCAGTGTCTGTTGGAGTCACCCGAAACGTTAGATATGCTCAGTTTGGATTATTTGAAGCGCATACCAGATATTCTAATGCTTACCAAGAAGCTAATGCGTCGCAAGGCCACGCTACAGGATCTATTTCGTGTATATCAGGTTATATTGCGTACGCCGAAGATTCTTCAGCTTCTGTCGAGTCTGGAGCACAGCACAATACAAAGTGTATTGTGTGCACCCTTTAAAAGCTTCCTAGAGGATCTAACTGGATTGAAGCAAATGGTCGAGCAAGTGGTGGACTTTGAGGCCATCGAACGAGGCGAATATTTGGTCAAGGGTTCCTTTGACAGTCGCCTCATGGATCTGCAACAAACCATGAATGAAGTGTACAGCAAAATGGAGCGTCTGCAAAGTAAATGCTGCCAGGAACTCGATTTGGATAGCAAGTTGATTAAACTAGAGAACGTGGCCAAGCTGGGATATCATTTCCGCACCACTCTCAAAGATGATTCAGTGTTGCGCAAAAATAAAAACTATCGCGTAGTTGATGTAATCAAAGGCGGCGTTCGTTTCACCTCCGACAAACTGGAGAGCTGTGCCGAAGAATTCACTAATTGTCGTGCACGCTATGAGGAACAACAGCAGTCGATTGTCGAGGAAATCATTCAAGTAGCTGTGGGTTATGCAGCTCCACTTACCTCGCTAAACAATCAACTCGCTCAACTGGATTGCTTGGTTAGTTTTGCCATAGCCGCGCGTTGTGCTCCCACGCCATATATTCGCCCTAAAATGCTGCCAGAAGGTGCTGGACAATTGATACTTGAAGATGTACGTCATCCGTGTCTAGAATTGCAGGAGCATGTTAGTTTTATTGCCAACAGCGTGGCTTTTGAGAAAGGTAACTCTTGTGTACTGTAATTTTCGCTGTCGTCTAATCGTTCTTTATTTCTTTATAGACAAAAGCAACATGTTCATAATCACGGGACCGAATATGGGTGGTAAAAGTACATATATACGATCAGTGGGAACGGCAGTCCTAATGGCACATGTGGGTGCCTTTGTGCCCTGCAGCTCGGCTATTATTAGCATGGTTGACTCTATACTCGGTCGTGTTGGCGCCAGTGATAATATTATCAAAGGTCTGAGCACTTTTATGGTGGAAATGATCGAAACTTCGGGCATTATTAGAGTAAGTAGCGTTTTTCGATGAGGTTTTCAGTTTGATTTATTTGATATATTGATTCACAGACCGCCACAGAAAAATCACTTGTAATCATAGATGAGCTGGGTCGCGGTACATCTACCTACGAGGGTTGTGGCATCGCCTGGTCTATTGCCGAACATTTGGCTAAAGAAACCAAATGCTTTACACTATTTGCAACTCATTTTCACGAGATAACCAAACTGGCTGAAACGCTGTCGACAGTTAAAAACTGTCACATGGCTGCTGTGGCCGATGCGGATAGTTTCACGCTGCTCTATCAGGTGCGACCCGGTATTATGGAGAAGAGTTTTGGCATACAGGTTGCGCGATTGGCTAATTTTCCAGAGCATGTGGTCCAAAATGCACAAGAGGTCTACAATGAATTTGAAGACGAGCATGCCGGCAAGCAAAGTCAGGCGGATAAAGCATTGCTTGACAAGGTACAAGTGGCCATAGAGCAGCTCTCAACGGCGGGCAACAACACGGAGATTAATGTCGAGGATTTGACCCAATTGGTTGCCCAGTTTGCCAAGGATATTAAGCAGTTAGATAGTGATTACTTCAAGGCTGTGTTAAGCACAAGCGAGGCTTAATTTCAGAGTTTGTCAGACACACATAAACAAAGTATTCAGTATTGGTTCTAAATGAATAGCTGCACATGCAGATATTCTTTAACCATTCCGTATGCCATCCAAGAAGCAACTCGAATTATTATTTAAACATTTATTGGTCTTTTTTCTTATTAGCTGTAAAAGTTTTTCTTTTCCTTTTTGTGTACATATTGTATCAGTTTTAAACCGTTTCTGTTTTAAACATCGAATTTGCATATGAATCTTTTGTAATGCTAATGCTTTGAATTTGCTAATGAAATTATAAAATATTTTACTATTTTTATTAATTATGTTTTGTTAGTTTAGTGGACTTTTGGTATTATATAATATGTATACATAGTAATTGTTTTAAGTCGTGCTGAAATACGCGACGAACTCATGTATATCATTAGATCTTTATGCATTATGTTCAGTTATGTTCATTCTTTTTTACTTTAATTCATCTTACAACGTTTTAAACACTCCAAAAAATAAATATTATATTAGTATTCGTAATATAAACACTAATTAGTTATTAGTTTAGTTCTTTTCATTTTGGTTTTTTGTAAATTACATTTAATAGTTAACTGTTTGCTTTTAAAATTTCCATCTTCATCTTCATTTTGATTTCATTTTTTCTCTCTTTCAATTCGAAAAGAAACTCAATTTAAAACGTTATCTACCCCAGTGTTGTTTTTTTTTTTTTTTGTTTATGTTTTCTTCTCTTTAAATTTACTTTACTATGCATAAATTCATAAAATGTTTCGAAATACGATACAAAGGCATTTAGGTTTTTTGGTATTTGGTTTTTGGTTTTGTGTTCTTATTTGCTGATCGTAAATGTTACATAATTTTAGCTAAAAAATCGTAGGAGTTGAATCCATTTGCAACTTAAGGTTCTCGAAAATAGTATTGCATACTTTTCAGGTGGTCCTAGTTGATTACCCTTGCAGAGGGTACTATGTGGTACTATTGCGTCTTGAAATCTTGAAAACATGTATGCACTTTAAAGATAATGTTTTCTAGTCTTTCAGTCGTGTTCTTTTTGATCACATTGACTTTCGGTGTAACGCAAATTTCTATATAGCTATGTGTAACTACAACCAAATAATCTGCAAGGGTATTTAATCTTCGGATAGCCGTGTGTTCTTGCTCGTTAGCGCGTGAAACAAATCAACCGTTGTTTGTTATAAAATTCATACAATAAAATCTATACAAATGTCCGGAAAATACATTTAACAATACATATACAAAACCATATATAAACTTTGAATAGGTATTAACAAATATCTATATAATAACATTGAATACATTAAATATACACATGTTATTTTCATTAAATATATATATATATAATCGTTTCGTATTAGCATTTAGTTTGTATAATTTAAAATCCTTTTGATTGTATACGAAAAAGCTAATGAATTCTGAAAGACTTTTCATTATATTGTTCGGTTGGGAAAAGGGACGAAATATTTATAGTGTGCGTGTCTGTGTGAGTGTGCACGTTTTTTTGTTTAATTCACTTTTCGTTTATAAAATTCAACTAATTTTATAAAATTACAAAAATAATTATTATTATTTTCGCTTACATTCGCATCCCGCATTAATATTTGGCTTTGGTTTTACCATATTAAACTATCAAAATAGTCAATGAAACGTGGGCTCATTTAGCTAGTATATGTATTAAACATACAACATACATATACATACATATAAAACTTAATGATTTCTCGTGAGATTGGCCGACAGTCGTATTGGACAGTTTAGGTAATAAAATCAAATTGGATTCAAACAAAAACGAACAATTTGAATTCTCCATTCTACTCCGAATTATCGACTGATTGTAGCGCCAATCTCGTTGGTTGTTTATAAAGTAAAATGATTTTTCTAAACATTTGGCGTATTTTGTAAGTCTAAAAGTTGAAATTGTTGTTGTTGTTGTGGCTTTTGTTGCTAAACATGTATTAGTTGTTAAGAGATTGTGCCAGTTTAGTTGGTTTCCGGTATAGTTGTTGTTGTTGTTAAACATTCGACTAGAATTGTACTACACAATAGTTTACAGTCTAAAAAACAAACAGATCGCAATATTACATAGGTATATATGTATATATGTATACATATATAAGGTTGTATAGGTTCTATAAACTAGACGCGCATAAAGCAGCGCGTCAAGTAAAACATCAAAATTATGGTCAGCGGCAGCAGCTGAAGCGTCAGTCCCAGCCGCGAGGCGTTGCCGCAATAGGTGAACAGTTCCTCCTAGTAAAGAAAAAAGACATATCAGATCAAGACTGAAGCATGCACATCTAACGCTGCACTCACATTTTCGTCCTGCGTATAGCACTCTTCGATGCGTCGCCTCTCGTAGAAGCTCATGTTGAGCTTGTAGCAGGGAAATTCCGAATCGTAGCTTGTTATGCGCACCGGTGCCGTCGTCAGGCGTATACTGCGCGACGGCATTAGCACATTGACAACCACCAGTACCAGATTCGAGTTGGGTATCTTCTTCACCAGAAACTTACGGGTCGATGGCATCTCTATGAAATCATTGATATCGTTCAGTGCCTGCGGTTGCAGCGAATACAGTGTGGAGCGCATGTCGCAAGGTTCATAGACGGGGTCCGGCTCGGGCTCTTGGAATATCGCTTCGCCCTCATCGCCATCCTCCTTGGGCTTGGCTAGCGACGGTGAGTTGCCTTCACCCAAAGCCACGTACTCATCCTCGATGGTGTCCAGGTATTCCATGACTAACAATTGACAGCATGCTTAGTATCTACGAATCATATTTGCATGCAATGCGATATACTTACAGGGTGCACCCTCCACCCACCATTGCACGCGCTGGTAATGCCAAAATACTTGCGCAATCAACCATTTCCAGGCCAGACTTAGTACCTTAAGTGGCTGTAAAAATGCAAGTATGTAAGGTGTGGTTATTTATCGACTTTGGCATACACTTACATGCAACAAACTGTGCCCTTCACTGGGCTGAGTTGCCTCCACTTTGCACAGAGCCTGAAAATCATAGACGTCGATGCTTTGAAAGATTCCCTTTTTCACCATGGCGGCCATGACATCACCATGAAATTCACCAAAGAACTTTCCCGTTGTATTCACATTCTGGCCGATCACAATGTACGCATTGTTGTCGATGACGACACAGTCAATGTCGTCATCCGTGCAAATGGCCACACAACGCTTGCACTGTTCGTGGGCAAGGATAAACAGTTGAAACATTTCCAAAGTATTTTTAGGGCTACACTTACATGATCCACAGCGGTTATATTGAAGAAACGTTCCCACATTCGGGCATGGGAGAATTGAAAGCCAACAACACAAGCAGGCGCTTCCATGCCACCATCTCGTGGAAATATGGCATGCGAGGCTGTCACCTTTAGTTCGCTATCCTCGACCGGATCGTCGTAGTGTTTCACTGAGTAGACAAAGCTTTCGGTATTGTCCTGACGATGCTGCAATATCGCGCTCTTATACCATGTCTCATCGATGGCTGTCGTATGATAATCGCCAAATTCCTGATCTGTATCGACCTCGACTTCACCATAAATGAATTGCCAACGGGTCAGGCCACTCATGGTGGCCACAAATCGCAGAGTGGCGCCAAATCTTTCAATCAATTGCCGTTCCTGCTCATTCTCGAACTTCCATTCCCCGTAGCTAAAATTGGTAACTTTCGCATCGAAGATCAGTAAATTCACCAGCTCTGTGTTGCAGTAGTAGGCATTATCTTTGAGGGTTTTGCGGCCGCAGTTAACTGCAAATTAAGTCAAGTAGTTAATTAATATTTAATATTTAGTTCCAGTTGAAGAACACCTACGATCATCCGAGCTATTTTTATCGGTTTTATCTTCCGGATATTGTTCATAGAACTCCCAGTCCATTGACATCATTTTGTTGAGAAATTCACGTAGTTCGGCTTCAGGTGTCTTGAACTCATGACCCTCCAAATAGTGATATTTGCAATAGACCCTGGATGAGTGAAAAATCAGTACGATGGCTGGCAACCGGCAGGTACTTGCAACTTACCAGTCAGGATGAATTTTCCAATTTTCGCCAATAAAAAAGTCGGATATGCTGACATTCATGTGCTTGTTTTTGTTCACCTCGTCGTAAACTTTAATCCAAGTCTTGCCATACTCGCTGGGCATCACAATGCCCAAGGTAAATGGTGTATTCGGTAGCGGCGCAAAGAAATAGTCCTGCAACTCCTCGGAAACGCGACGCATTTTATCGTAGTGAAACTTGACGGCAATTTTCTTAAACTCCTTGGCCTCATGATGAACCATGGCGCTGCGTATTCTCAATATGGACTCACCAGGTTCACGAGGAATCTTATCCTCGAACAGATGCTCGACTTCGGTGAAATCGATGCTGTTGTAATTGGGATTCATTTTACCATTTGACTGCAAACAATGATTTAAATAGATATAGTCATTGACTTAAAGAAGTTCCTGGCAAGCTTACGCCTATGGGTCGCAGATCGGGATGCAGCAGAACGTAACCATTGTTGGACACCACAAAAGAGTAGCCGTTGACACCCAGCTAAATAGGGAATATACGTTAGAAATACCATCGAATATGGTTTATATAGACACTCACTAACCTTATACGGCAGCGTCAACTTGTCTATATCTTCGACGGGTACATCTGTGCCGGCCACCCCCAATAGACGAGCGCGACGCCTGGTGCTATTATCGTGCTTATATGAGCGATCGAACGCGGGCACACCAACCGCTATCATAAGACGTGGTCGTCGTTCCGTCGATGTCTTCGGATTGTACTACAAAGAAGTAAATAAATATGTAACTTTATTCGAATATTATCGAGCTTCGCACAACAAACCGTTTTGTCTGTAAATGCATGCGTCCAGGTGGGCGGATGCTCTTTATCCTGTAGCACCAGGGGCGTGGCAATCACATCGACGTACTTAAGCACCTCCTCGTGCACCTCGTCCAGTGACTGGACATGCGAATAATAGCCACGATTCAGACAGGCCATCCATTGAATTTCCCGCACCTTGGTCACCTCCTTGCCCAGCAGATACGTGAAGATGCGTACATTCATTCTGGACGTGCCATTCTCGCCGTTGCCCCAGTTATAACGCTCAAAGATTTCGGTGGTATTTCCAGCAACTCCATCGGTTACCAGCATAATGGCTTGATTACACGTCGACGTCTCATTGCAGCGACGATCCTCATAGTATTTGCGCAGGATTTGAAAAGCCTTCTCGTAAGCCAACGTCAGATTAGCATAGTTAGATGGAGCTTTCAAATTGGCAATTGCCGAATTGAAGACCTCGATGTTCTCGGGCGTAGCCTGGACCAATGCATCGTTGAAACACGAAATGACGCCCGTCACATTTTCCGAATAATGGAAGATGGTAAAGAAATCGTTGTTCGAGAAAGTATCGAGTATGCTGCGTATGGTAAACTTGGCCACATGATGACTCTGACCGGTCATCGAGCCGGAGTGATCGAGCAGTATAACAATATCCTTCGAACAGGTCGCAGTTTCAATGTACCACGAACGTTTCCGGCAATCATATGTATCAGCTTCAACGTCACTTGTACGCGCGTCTATCCATTGTGCGGCCGGAAAATGTCGGAGAATACCCGTATCGGAGCCAAAATATTGCCACGATAGCGCTGGGTCCGATCGATAGTTCTGGCGATACACCTCATCTAGCTGTTCCGACCACAGTATTGTTTTCATCACAGTATTGGAACGATCCCACACATTGGACGGCACATGCACGGAACTGTGTTTCGTGTCCACGGAAATGTTGTAGAAATGCGTATCCGGATTTAGTTCCATCTTACGATACATGTCTGGATATTCGAAACCTTCTGGCGGCGTCGCATAGCTATAGTTATTGAATACAGAGTACTTGCTGGAGAAGTACGTGAAATTCGCCTCAACCTCTGTGCGATTGTATTCGAAATTCTCATTGACCGATTCCGCCCTCTGCTGTATGCAGCGTACTGCGTCCATTTTACGTACCAACATTTTGCCCACATTTGCAGTTATGGATTTAATTAGTTCGGTGCCATTCTTCAGCTTCACTTGAGCATTTAGCTCCTTGTATTTCTCTTTAATCTGCTGTGCCTTTGTTATTTTTTGCGCTAGCATATACAATTCGTCGCCGAACTGCGTGGCCCATTTTCCAACACTGAAACAAGTTTGATTTAAAATTTATATGAAGCTGATTTATTATTTAATTTTTAATTAATGTTTACTGGTAAGTAAATAAATAATAAATAAATAAATAATAATAAATACATAAATAATAAATAATAATACATAATAATAAATAATAATACATAATAATACATAATAATAAATAATAAATAAATAATTTACCAAATTTACAATGCATTTCCCAGTTCACTTTCTGAATACACGTAAACTTTAAACACTTTCTAAGATCTGGCAGCCCCAGAGTCGGTGCCGAAAAACAAAATGTTAACCACCTGTCGGACGTGCAAGGTACAACAAGGCCACTAATTTAATTAGCGCACATGTCTGTCACGAGAGTGTTGGAAACAGAGGAAAAAACTTGAATGTGTGACAGAGATGCATGCATGTATTTGTGACGGTGAGTGCGGAGCGCGCCAAAGAAAGCCTCTGAGCCAAGAGCCTTTGTAGCAGCGACGTTGGCAGCGAGCAGAACAGCTGTCCGCAGCTGCTGGTGTGTATGTGTGTGCGTGTGAGAAATCAACAAGTGCCCAATGAATGCGCGCGCATGCTATTCAAGAAGCTCTCTTAATCAATGTTCTCTTAATTAACTGCACTCTTTAAATGACAATTGCCCTGTAAAACGATTAGCTTAGTTGGGGGCCACGCAAAGTTAATTATGTGCATGAAATATTAAAATAAAAGGAAAAGTTATCCATATATAAGTTTTAAATTATTTTTTTTCACACAAATTGGAATATGTATTTATTAATTTATTTTTTTATGTAACCTTGCTATATAATGTCATTAAATCTATCTCTCATTAAGTCTGTCACTAATATCGCTGTTACTGCAGGGTATTTAAAGCCCGAAAGAATGTTGCCTGCTCATTTGAACTTGGCAGTAGAGCAAACCTGCGCATTGCATCACTTGCTCTCTTTCGATCTGTCAGCATTGGCTACACGCTCTCTTTGTTTTTGTCTTTTGTAGTTGCCACTGCCGGCAGCGCTGCTGCGGCCATTTTCAATTCATTGCTTTGGCCGTTGCTGCTTTGCCTTTGACACAGTTATTTGCCTGCGTTCAAGTGCCGCCCGTCGCCGTCGGCGTCGTTGTCGGTGCCTCAACTCAAGTGAAACTTGTTGTTGCCGTTGCCGTTGTTGTTGAAACGAGCTTTTTATTTTATTTTTTCATTTTGGAGTTGTTCAATTAAATTTGCAACATTCCTTTGTGGCACAGACCAATGGGCAGCCTTGCTTCTCCCTCCCTCACCATATTGCTTTCAAGAGGGCACCGTTGTTATCTGCACTAAATCTGTCTGGTTTGTCGACCGAGCTCGAGGACAGTGTGCAGAGCAGAGTATGGGTGCTGTGGGCGGGGGCGTGGATATATGTTATGTACGTAATTCTTGTGGGCTGCCAAGTTCTTGCTTTGTACATTGTGTGTTTTATTTACTTTTTATTATTACACCCTGTACCCATTAAAATAGACGATAGAGGGCGTATTAAAGCGCAGCAATAATTGCAATAATAAAATCCATTAGGCTGCGTAGATCGATTTTTTGTTTTGTAGCAAATAAGAGCTTGTACAATTTATCGATATGTTGGTATTTTTGAATTTAAATAATATCGATATTATAAGTGCAGGGTATCTAAAGTCGTACTGTCTCGTTCGTAATTTTCTTGGTTTTTGCAACAATTTACGTTGGTTTTTTATGTGCATGTTGGTGTTACGATTGTCTATTAAATCTGACAATATTTTCGCACTAAGGCAAAGCGAGAATGCACAAAAATATCTCGTCCAATACTATTTCAGAGCTATAACTATTTGTTTGGTTAACTGCGTGGATTGTGCTTTTCAAGTGTTTTTTAAATGGAACTAAATTCGCATAGAATGTGTATTTTCGAAACAGTTTAATGAGCTTTTGGTAAAATTTCTTTTAATTGCTTTTGAATAGACAATGATGATCTGTTCTTTTTTCAGAAAATTCTCTTTTGATATTGCGTTTTTTCTTCGAATATCAAATTCACGAACTGTCATGCTTTAAATTATGGTAAGGGGCTTGATGAGACTAAATTAATTTTTTTATTGTTGAACGAACTTTCTTCTTGCCTTTGTTTGTACGAATATATACTACTTATTTATAGTTTGTTGTTTGGTCAGTGTGTATTAAAAACGATGATGATATCATGGAACTGCGTAGGGTTTTCGTGACACGCCCCGAGAGTTCAGAATTAATCTGGCCAAATGAACATATCGCTAAGTAATGAGTTCAAGTTTTATTATCCTTTGGGCGTTGCTCTTTGGGATTGGCCATTCAAACTGGATTTGTTGATTAGTTAATATGATTTCTGACCCTTGCATGTCAGACTGTAATGTCATAACCGATGATTCCATATTCCATGCGGATTTAATTACATTTCCTAATTGTATTTACTTAGTTGAGTTCGTTAGGTTTGTTAGCCACGCCTCCGGCCGCAACATTCCAACGGTTTCAGCGTCGTTCCTTGGCGACAAATTAATCGCACGTCGACATTCACAGCTCTCCCCAAAATGCCCAATAAAATATGCATTACGCGTAAATAGGCCTAGTAGTACCTGCCGTACCCGGTGTTCCTCCTGCTGCTGCTGCCACTAGGGCTGCGGCCCCAAGTCAACATGTCTGACAAATAATTCTTTTATGTGACTTATGAAAAGTGGTCCTAAAGAGCAGTCAGCTGTGCGGAGAAAAGAAAGGGAAAATGCGAAAAACAGCAGCTGAAAAGCGTGTGGCAAGCGAGAGTCGCTCAAATTGTGGGGAATTACGTTGACACACAAACACACACGCGCGCTGACATACACACACACACACACTAATACAGCTACATAGTCAGGGCAAATGAAAATTCAAGACAAAAGACAAAGTGCGTAAACACGCAAAGCGCTAAGTCTGAGAAAAACGGGCAGCCTACTACAAATGGCGTTGGTCGACGCAATGATGCTCTGCTTTTAAATATTTTTGCTATTGTATTTATCATTTATCAGTTTTCTCTATGCACTATCTGGCAGCACTGTAAGAAGTCAATTCAAATATTTAAATTTGCGACAGCTTTAAATTGTCTGAGTAGTCTGGCAACGCAAATTGATAGATCAGTACGCTGATTATTTTCCGCTGCTTTAATGAACTTTACAACACTGTGTGCAGTTAATCAGACTGCAGTGGAACATTGAAAACAACAATAAAGTTGTGAATTGCAACCGCATATGCTCGCTTCTCTTGTACCCTAGACATTCCCAAGGCGCACATGCCAAACTCATGACACGCAGGGCACACACTGAGAAAGAAACGTGAGGAAAAGGCGGCTGCCAAAAAAATTAGCATAAAATGTACGAAAAATTAACGAGCGACAACGCGACGAGGACGTAGAAGAAAGAGTAAGAGAGAGAGAGAGAGGGCGACAGAGGGAGCGAGGTAAGGCGTAGGCAAAGCGCGGGTCCCATGATGGCGATGATGATGAAAATGCCGATAACGATAATGTTATAAAAGCATGCTCTTTAATTGACTTGTTTTTCCAACGCGCCAAAAGTTTTATAACAAACTTAAGGGTAGTTTCCTTCAGTAGTAAAAAAAATAACAACAAAATAAATAATAACTTAATCGAATTTAATACGAAGAATAATTCGAGAAACTTACGCTTCATCTGCCGCTGAGGCGTGCACTAGCACGGGCGAGAACGAGAGCGAGAACGAGGGCAGGAACTGCTGGCCGCCAGCATACGTGGACGGCGTCGTTGGCGGACCGCAGATCAGCAGCAACAACAGCGGCTGGGAGGCGAGAAATGCGGTCAAAATGACAGCAATATGTGTCATCAACTTTTCGCATGAACCAAACATTTTGCTAGCATTTTCCGGTCTTTTTGCTGCTGCTGCTTGCTTGGCACACACGCACTTAGCGCGTTGCACACAATTACGCGGCGAACAACAATTAATGCACTGGCATTAGCTCACACTCTTTTATAAATATATATATATATTTATTTTTTATTTTTTGCTACCAAATTTGGTATACGATTTTGGGTGGAGTCGCGACGTCAGCAGCGACGCTGACGCTGGCGCCAGGCGCAAATTTTCTCCCCCAACACTTTTTGCAGCAGCACACACAAACACGCGCGCGGCGTATGCGTAATATTCGAGCTGATGGCCAACAAATAACTTTAATACGAAATTCCCATAGCCAGTTGAATTTTCACTATATCTATGTATTTTCTTTTTGTAATTTTCTTTCTGTTATTTTCAGCTGCACACCGAATTTAGTTTTCCCTCAGCCGTGCGCGTACAATTTTCTATATATAAACTTTTGCTCTTAGTGCGGCCCGACGGTTTTCGTTTTGATTACACATATGGCACACTGTCACTGTGCGCTGTACGCTGTGTGTCGGTGTGTACGTGCGTGTGTGTTGGCTGTCTGTGTGTGCGTGTGTTGTGGGGAGTTGTGTGCGCCGTTGAGTGCTCCGCTTTATTTCGGCTACCGACAACGTTGAAGAGCTGCGTGCGACTAAAACCGAAAAGCGGATAATTCAACTGTCCCAGTTGCCGAGCATCGTCAGGGCAAAGAGAGCGCGAGCATGCGGACGTTCGCTCTTTCGCATGGCCTATTTTTAGGCGCGTGCTCTTGCCAGCTGCTCTCATGCTCACGCTCTCTCGCGTTCTCAATTTCCTTTGGTTGGCTTGTTTACATTTTCTTTGTTTGCCGCCCGCACAGCTGTTTCGAGAGATTTCTTCTAGCATTTCCCTATTGATTTTGTCAGGAGGGAATACGTACGGGGCTCCCTATGTTATGCTTTCTTATTGCCAGTTCTGCTTTGTGCCGCATATTCATAACACAAAGAGAGAAAAAGAGAGTGAGAGAGAGAGCACTCACTGCGCGAGCTGTATTTAAGAGGCAAACTGTGGTCTGCTAGAGAGAAATTTTTTGCCGCGGTCTATGTTATTATTTGCAAACAGTTTTTTTATGAATCCCTCGTGTTTTCATAGTCCCACTTTGAGTTTATGTTTATGACTATGTTTTCATGATCTCTTGGGTGTTTATTTAGTTTGCTTATGATCTATATTAAAGTATCGAAGTGGATAATAAATCAAGCAGCATTAGAGGCTAAGGGTAGAATAATAAAATATGGAATAAGGATTCGCGATTAGCAAACACGCAACTTCAATCATTTGTTTATTCTAAATTGACGTTAAGCAATGATTCTAATGTTATCGATAGCTGAGAAAAATACTTAACGCAAAATTGAGTGATCAGTGATTTTGGCGTTGCCAGATTAATCATAAATATGCAACGCGAGAGATTATTCAGTTATTATTTAGGCATTATCTCACACTGGTTTTACCAACTGAAATAATCCATTTTTAATTGAAATAAATTAGCGCTAAGCTCTTTTAATGCCGTGCATAATTTATTTATTTGTGTTGGCGCCGTTAATGTTTTCATAAATCCGAAATTAGACGATGGGGAATTTTCGGCGCATTTACGCGGTAAAATCGTATTTGGCTGAGCTTAGCAGGCAAAACCAATTTTCGGGGTGGCAAACAAAACAATTTATACGCCCACAACAAGCGCACAGACACCACACACATAGACAGAGACACAGACACAGACACTCGCTCGCACACAGTGAGACGAACAAAGTTCAAGTGTGTGCCTACCGCAGTCACGGCTCTCACATTACGGCAGCAACAACGAGCAGGGGCAGCAGGGTAGGGTATGTGGGGTAGGGTCGTGTGAAGGGACATCGGGGTCGAGCAGTGGCAGTCTTACTTGGCACAACAATGCGGCAGTGGAGCCACCACATGGATGACGATGATGATGATGATGACAACGCACTTAGTACAATTTTTAATGAACTCAACAACGTTTTACTTTTAAGGCAACCGCAGCAAGGATCGCCACACGAAGGACACTTTTTTTTGCTGTGCAACTGCCTGCTGCCTGCTGCAGTTGACTATGGGTACAAAGTGAGTGGCATGCCACAACTTGTCAGCGCCATTTTCACTTGCTTACTTGCTTTTTATGCCCGCTGAGGTAGGCTTAATTACGAGCCGGCACTTTGCATAGCATACTTTTTAGGGCGCAGCCTGCCCTCCTCTCTTTCTCTCGCACGCTGTCTATCTCTGCCTCTGCATGATAATAACCATAATTTGTGGCAGCTGACAAACATATAGCCGCCGGATACTACATGTGTGGGTGTATAACAGTGGGTGTGTGTGTTGAATGTGTGCTGACATGTCCTGAAACTTTTCGGGCCTGTGTCACGAAGGCAAAACACGCCGCCCCATCACGTTGCCCGCGTGCATTTCATTTGCATGAAATTTGTGAGCCTCGTGCGATAACGCCATGTACCATCTGGGTGGCCGCCCCTTTAATATGTAACACGGCAGTTAACTGCGCTCTTAATTAGTCATCAGCCGGCAAACCGAAACTTTTGCCACATCCTCGAGAGGGAGAGAGTGAGAGTGAAAAACAACTCGTATAATTGACAGTGCGGAAAAGGGAAAACCAATCGAATCGCACGCCTTCGAGCATATCATAAACTTTTAGCAATTTTAAACTTTTTGCTGCTGCCTCTCTCAGCGTTTTCTGCCTGCCAGCACTGGCAGGTTTTTATTTTCCACTTCGACAATATTTTGCAACAAGAACTTGCGCTCGTTTTACGTTTTCTTCCTCTGTCATGCCGAAAAAAAAGAATTGATAATCAAGAGAATGACATAAAAAAGCTGGCGGGTAAGAAGGCTAGGGGCGACAGGTAGATACTCTGTATTGTTTGGTTTGAGATTTGAAAAAATAAGTGTGATTGCAGAGAAAGCTTATTCCATAATATACTGCGTTTAACCGCAGCAAAATGCGTGAGATCATTTCACGAATTCGTCAGAGAAGTGTGTGCATAAACACAAATGCGTGAATTCGCTTACCCTCGCATTTTCAATATGAATTCAGCCTAGTGAAATGATGGTTAAATTAGGTGGCAGCACCACGCGTAAAATGTAAACATTGATAAAAATTATGGTTAAATTAGGTGGCAGCACCACGCGTAAAATGTAAACATTGATAAAAATTATGGTTAAATTAGGTGGCAGCACCACGCGTAAACTGTAAACAAATATTAATAAAATCAAAATCAAACAGTTGATAATCGACCCAGCGATATTTGGAAAAAGGTTCACTTATGTTAGTCCTAAACAAAATGTGAATATACCCTTTTTCAAGCATTTTCAGTGATCCAAGGATCTAACAGAAACAATTGGAGAATAAAATAATAAGAAACACACAAAAACCGAAGAGAGTATAGCGGGTGTGCTTCGATTTAAAGTGCCGAAATGTGTCAGACAACTTTGGCTGCTCTCGATATTGAATGAAGAAAGAATCCAATTGCTTGAGTAGCAAATATATTGTATAGGAAATATACTTTATATTATACAAAATAAAGTAAAAATACCCTTTTTTTACTGCTACAGGCGAACGCCCATCAATTGCTTGAGCAGACATCTATTTTTCATTTTGCTTCGCCTGCCTCCTGCTGCTGCTGCTCCTACGGTCTATGGCCATCACAGTGCAACAAAAGCAATAACAAGAGCGGCAGCAGAGTTGGCTAAAAAATTGTAAAGAGGTTGACACCAATGTCTGCTGTCATTTGCCGTTTTTGCCGTTGGGCTGGTGCCAATTGCACGACAATTTTTTGTCATCTCTCGATTCTTTGTGAGCATTTCCTTTTCCTTTTCAGTTCACGCCCAGCCCCGGTCCGTCCCGTCGCGCTCTTACACATGAATATTTTATAAATTTATTGCGATGAAATTTTTTCCATTGATGATGGGTTTTTGGTTTCTCGTTGGTTGGCCATGAAATGAAATGGGAAAATGACTTCTGCGAAAACAAAGACGAGTTCCTTTTCCAACGTATGGCAATCGTTCAATATGATAAATTCTTTATTTCGATTAACGCAAAATGTAACAGCTTAAAAGTTTTATCGAGCCGAAATTGCAACTATAAAACTAGCTCGTAATATCAATGTTATAAAAAACTAAAGAATTTTTAAGGTATTAAATATCACAAGTGGCCATGTATAGGAAAAAGAAATGAGAAAAAATACTTATTGAACTTATTCAACACTTATTGTTCAAATCGATCATGGACTTATCGAAAGTGGCGGTGTGCCGATAATAAGTCGAGATTAAAGTAAACAAAGCAGTACGACAAGGCGAAATGCACACAATACAATTTCGCCGTTAATCGTTGAACCGTTCTGAGTTTACTTTTCAAATTATGCCACAGTTTCTATTGAAACTCCAGTTTAAGCTATACGATATGACTTAACCCTGACCGCGCCCACTTGCGCTTGTTGCCAGCTATTCACAGTTGGTTGACGCTGCTTTTATGTGGGCTGTGCCAATGGCCTGAACACTTCATGCTGACCACAGTCCTTAAGCCAAAATATTGCTGCCAATGGCAAAATGTAGGAGTACCTCTGCTGGCGGAATGTGTGAATGAGAGTGAAAACCTGTGTGTGTGTGTGTGTGAGTGTTAGTGTGCAGCCAGTGGAAATAATCGTTAGCCAAGCGAGCGTGTGAGTGTGTGTGTGAGTGAATCTGATTGACTGCTGCAACGAAAGTTCGATCTAGTTGACATGTTTGAAATAATATACAATATTGTTGTTGTTGTTGCTGTCGTGTCCCGTTGTACGATGTCCTTCAAAGACTTTGACACGTCAACTGTGTCAGTTACACGGCCCGTTGAAACCGGCAAACACAATAACGTAGCATAGTTTCAGGCGGCGGCGATTAAATTGCATATTCCTTGCAAGCGATGTGGAAACTGAAATTGCTTGCGGAACCAAGAGCAGAACATATACACGCACGCGCGCACACACTCGAGCAGGATAATTTATGAACTTGTGCCCATTTTCAGTGGCTCTGCCGTAAATTATGGCCACTTCGGCACGTGTCCTTGTATCCTTTCGCACTCCGCCCAAGCGGAGACAACAAAAACACACACACGCACGCACATGCATGCACGAGCTGCTGACACTTTATTGTTACTTTATTGTATGTGTATCTTCACTTGGCATACAGTTACACGCACACACACACACGCACTCACACACATACTGATACAGACTCAGACTCGGTCGTAGCTGAGCGCAATGTGATTACATAATGCGAGACAGCAATGTGCTCATTTAGCAGTCCGCCATTTAATTAATTTCTACTTTTGATAATTTGTAATTAGCATTATTGCAAACACAGTTAAACCAACGGCACGTGCCATCTCGCTCTGCCTCTCTCTCTCTTTTACACCTGCCTGCAACTGCCCTCAAAAATGTTGCGGTTTGTGAGGCCTTTGGCAACCAAAAACCGCTAATTAGTCGGTCATTAATCGAGAAATGTTTGCGAAAATGTCTAAAACAATGTTCGAAATGCCAGCGATCAAATATGGAACAGAGAGAGAGAGAGAGTGAGAGTGAGTGAGAGTGAGTAACATATTAATTTTGTGGCAATAAAGTTTTCACTATAAAACAGCTATAACAGTGGTGTATTTGCTATAAAACGTTTTAATTGCAGTTGAGAAAATGTAAAATTCGCTTAAATAATTACTAACCCTGGAACACTTTATTTATAAATATTTTTAATTATTACACATATGAGAGTTTATTTTTATACTTAAGAATTAAGAGTATAAGCCTTTACTGCTTCGAAATATGTTATTATATAGAGTATGAATTGGTTTTAAATAAGAACAATGTTAAGGAAAAAAAAACCAAGAAAGAATTTTAAATAATGTTCTCAGCAAATTTCTTAGATTTTTAATGTGAAGCAACTGAGATAATATTGCAGAAAACGCTTCTCTTTAACTCTTCAATGATATCTGTTTACACCTTGCTTTTAAGTTTATAATAACCGGGAACACATAATGAGACACTTGAATTTCGCAGCGAAACCAACTTTGTAATTACATAATTCCGTTATTTCGCACTGCTGTAAGCCACTTCAAGCTCAATTTGTTCGCTTTTAATCCGCGCAAATTGCCCAAATTACTAATCCATAATTGTTCCGGCGTCAACTTTGCCATTTGAAACGGAATATACAAGAACAACTTGTGATATCATCGTGTTCCCTCTCTCTCTATCTTCGCCTATACTTTCCCAATGCGAATTTCGCGAATTTTTGGCCTTAATGTTGCCTTCATTTCGAGTCTTTTCTTTGTGTTTTTTGTTCGTGGCGCTTTTTAATTAGACTTGAGAGCTTTTTGCAGAACATTTCTTGGCAAGCCTTTGCCTAATTCGCAGCGCCACTTTGCGTAATTTATCTTACCAATGTAGAACCCTCTCTGGCCCGTCCGCCTGTCGGCATGTCCAATTAATTTGTGCGGCGATTGAAACAAAAGATTTCCAACTTAAAAGATGCCCACTTGGCGTGCTTCAGCTTTAATAAATTGCTTTTTCGGTTTCGAGTTACTACACGGGGAACACCCCTAAATGGGGCGTCCGTTCGACTCTATAAATAGCATCTCATCTGCAATCGATAATTCCCTTTGTTGGCCACAAAATCTGTGGAGTAATCGAAACGCAATTAATGGACCGAAAGAACATTTTAGTATATTTACTAGAGCCATGATTAAGAACTCATGCAATAATAATTCTCGTGATTATATTCGATGCCAGTTAAATTATACTCGAAAATTATTAAGCAAAATTTGCGAGTTCTTTAAGCGCTGCGTTTACGCTCGGCTTTCCCTTGCTCGGTACCTTTTTCAATTAATTTCCATTGACATGGCTTGTGAAGACTGTGAACGTTGACATTCCCAAAGAGCCTGAGCGACGGCAGGAGACGAGCGAAGGAATCTGTTGGCATCGGTTTGTATTTAATGACACTGGGCAGGATGACAGGCTGGTCTGCTCTGGTCTGGCCTCGCCTTGCCTGGCCAGGCCAGGCCTGACATCTCCTATTGTCTGTGTCCTTGACTGATGATGGTCGTTATATGATTTATGGACATGGACAAGGCATTCTCGTTTCTTGTATTTTATTTCTATTTATCCCATCGTTTTTGCTAGGCAACTAGATATCTAGCTCGGATCCTGCTGAGATAACAAAAAAGCAAGCACGGAAAAGTCACCAGGGAAATTTGGCTGCTGACATTTTCGTGTGTTTTCTGTGCGCTCTCGATGCATGCAAAAAGTTGGAGGATAAAAAAAGAATGCTTAGCGACGCTCGTGTGGCTGGGAAAAGCTGTTTTTTGGCTGCGACAACAAAGAAATATTACAAATGTAGGCGATACGCTAATCATTTAATTTTGTTGTATTCTATTAAGTCTAGATCATACAGTGGTACGAAATCAGAAGAATAAAATATAAATTAAAATATATGCTGGAAATTGTAACTATCGTTTACATAACTAAAGTCGTGCATTATCGATAAATTAATTTTAAATTTAAATGCTTACATCGATAAGTGGCTTGACAGCTTTAAACCTGAAATCGATACGAATTGTTGAATCGACAAGTCGTCTCAAAATTGTAACTATCGTTTACATAACTAAAGTCGTACAATATCGATAAATTAATTTTAAATTTAAATGCTTACATCGATAAGTGGCTTGACAGCTTTAAACCTGAAATCGATACGAATTGATTAATCGACAAGTCGCCTCAAAATTGTAACTATCGTTTACATAACTAAAGTCGTGCATTCTCGATAAATTTATTTTAAATTTCAATGCTTACGTCGATATGTGGCTTGACAGCTTTAAAATTGAAGTCGATACGAATTGATCAATCGACAAGCCGCCACAAAAGTATCGATAGTTTTGCTGATCAAAGCGTATTTAACTAAATATCGATACTAATTTAAATTAATTTCCTTAAATGTTCAGTTTTTTTTCCATCGTAGATCTTTATTGACATCAAATACATATCAAAGAACTTGAGTTAGCTGTTTCAGGTGCTCGGGTCATTAGTCAAAGAAAACACGGATAAACATCTTTGAGAACTTCGACAAAGGTTTTTGTTGCGCTTCGGTTGCCCTTGCCTTTGCCTTTCCTTAATCACAAGTAACACAAGGCGAAAAGCCCGCGGGGAACTCACCTGACAAGAAACGGAGCAACTAGCAACGGGGACGAGAATGAGAACAAAGCGCACAGATGGAGGATACTGAACGTGTTGAGAGACTAAGTATCTGCCATTATGCAACTAATTAAAATGTCAACAATGGAGCAGGCATAAACGATGACAGAGCAAATATCATAGAGCATGTAAATATTCCCGATACAACATATACATATGTGCACTTTATAGGAAGTATGCACATGAGTGTGTGTAGCTATAAATTGCTGCCGGCACTTGATGCACTTCAATGTCGGTCAGTCGCTTTGGCCATTTAGCCGAGGCGGCGAACCGCACGCAAAGACGCAGCCGTTGGGAAACGGTTGCAGAGGGGCAACGGCACCGAGTACACGGTCTCTCGCAGAGACATCTCGCAGCGACAATTGGCAGTATTGTCAACACTTGGCCTGTTCGTCCTAGGTGTGTGACTGAGTGTCGATGTGTGTGTGTGAGTGAGTGCTGGTGTCGCTGTGCTTGTGTACTTTACTGGGTTGAATATTCATATAGACATAACGGTGATGACAGCGTGTCACGTGGCACGAGCAGGTACGAATAATAAATCGCTGGCATAAATAATACTGAAAAGAACACGTACCAAGGAATATAAAATAATTCGAATGAACAAACGAAATTCGATTACCAAATCACGAGTATTTACACTAAGTTTGTTTCCAGTTCACGCGTATCGCCAGATCACGCCCACATCTCGAGCACTTCGTGTGGCTAGTGCTGCTTGCACTTGTATTGGTGGCATTCATGCATTATGCAATTGATAGAACGACTAAACCGCCAACAACAACGTCGGTAATATTAGGAATCGCACACACCTGGCACGGGCAACGAAATGCAAGAGAGATTCAATTGTTAAATGTCACGAGGAAAACTTTTGATTGAATCGATATGTGCAGAGAAGGCGGCCATTTTGCCACACTGTAGGCAGTTAGTAAGTGTGACAAGAGATAAAAATACATGTATAGAAATAACACGTCATAGAACAATGATGCAGTATTTTTAACAGTATTTATAGTACTGGCATACGAGTTTTATTAAAAAAAAAAAATTTTTTAAAGGTAAACTAACAGTTTCTCTGGCGTGACCAATATTTTATGTGGGCCTGTAAAGCTGGTTAGGAAAAAGGATAATCAGAGTAAGCTATCCCAGTTCCACAAAAGTTTTAGAGCTTTTACAAGCTTTACAAAAGCGGTTGGTTTTGAAAGTACCAGCAATTGTCCATAGATGGCGTTCAGAGAATTTGCACAGAGTAAATATAAGTAAGCATTCACAATAGACGAAGGATGTATCATAACTATTAGCTGTCAGTGTTTGAAGGTTCTAAAATAAAAAAAAAAAAAAAATACATATAATTATTTTTTTATGATATTAATTATTACTAAATCTTGTTTACGTTTATTTTTATTATCCAGTATTTTTTGTTTTGATTTATTTTTTTTTATTTAATTAAAAAGACTTGCTTAATTAACTGCCTCAAGCTAAAATCGTTTTCCCAACAAGATAATCACATAAATCTTTTATTTCCGCCTTTTCAAACTTAAGGCAGCTTATACTCAAGTTGGAGTAGATGAACGAGAAGGATCCCATCAATCTCGGCCTTTCGACGTGACTGACACGAAAAGATTTTCCTTTCCGCCTCTTTGGAAATTTCACCAGCTAGAAAAGTGGGTCAAGGCAGCCCGAAATAGACATGACTTAAGCCCACATTCGCGGCTTAAGAGTATATATATGCACATACATCGGTTAAGTATCGATTGATTGGCTTGCGAATCGAAATGGCCCAGTCGGATATGGCACATGCATGCGTAAATATTTCAGCCTGCCGTGCACTGCCAAATTGTGTAGGTTAATCAAGTCGGGTGGAATTCTACAATGTCAATATTAACTCGAGAAATGTGTTTAAAGTTGGTCTTAAACTCAGCTGAAATTGGATACCCAAGAGCCAAGGTTAATCACCTTTAGCCTGCTGGAAATTTACTTGGGGCAGGGCAGATGCGGTTGAGAACTTTGCAACATTTTTCTGTACTTCAAGTAAGGAAAGAAGGTAAAGAAAGAGCGCAACGTAGACAAAACAAGAGCAAGAAACGTAACGGGTAAGCCAAGGAAATTACTTGCTTAGTTGCTAAGATTACAGCTGGGGCGTTGAAACCCGACCCAAAGGTTTGCTTTATGCTACGCTTAGTCGTTATTTGGCAGATAAACATTTCATTTCTAGTGGCAGCTTGACAAATTTGTTGCACATTTTGTGTGCAAATATTTATCTGCTGGCCAGCAGGGCGTATGCGTAATGCAATTAGAGTCGAGTTAAAAGCATGCAAATATTTTACGTAAATCGTCTTACTGAAACCTTAATTAATACGATTTTAAGTTCGCTTTATTTCACACAAGAGCAAAATATCTTTAATAATTCAATGAGCTCTTTTACTGCCAAACAATGTCGTTTCATTTATAGAAACTCATAGGACACATGGACATGGCATAGTAAATATTGTGACTAGAAATCGCACACGCATATACTCGAGCTTTACTTATTCATATCTTAGTTCTTTGGACTTCTGCCCCATTGCCGCATTGCCTGGCCATTTGCCTAATTCAATGACTTCTGTGACACGGAACTACATAGTACTTGTGGCGCGCACTTCACTACACACACACAAGTACAATTCATAAAAGACATGCCCGGCAGTTCATAAAAAATGCGGCTCGGAGCAGCGATTGTCATAAAAGCAGGCGCATTACACAGCGAAAATCTGTCAATTCCAACTGGCGTGCCATGACCGGGCATCTATTTAATTCAAGCACGTCCCGGCGTAAAAGACAGCGAGAGGAAGTAGGGGAGACGGTAATCATTTAATTTCATATGCACAAGTAAATCAGCCACACAGCCTGAGCGTATGCAATAAATTCCATTTGTTTATCAAAATTTTAAAGGCGGCCCCAACTATGCCCCGACTGATTCCCTCTACCTACTGCAAAGTAAGATTCTCACAACAAAACAAACAACAAAGTGACAATTTATTACCACAAATTTTGGTCACACCATGTTCCTGGGCAAAGGAGGTGTTTATTACTTATTAAAAGCGTGCCTTAGGCAAGCCCAGCAGGTGGGAGTAACAAAACAGGGTAAGTAAATTTCAAGCATATCAAATATTTCGAGCGATACTAAAAAGAGAAAAGCAAAAAAATACTTATTGAACTTATTCAACACTAATTGTTCGAATCGATCATGAATTTATCGAAGGTGGCGGCAGGCCGATAACAAGTCGTTAATAAAGTAAACAAAGCCAAAGCGAAATACACTGACTGCTATAACTTGGTTTCACAGTTTATGTTTAAACTGTTTTGAGTATGGCAAAGTAAACAACATAGCTGTAAGATCCTTCTTCAGAGTATCCAAAACAATATGCAAGATGTAGCTTCTTTGCCTACGCACGGCAGGCGGTCGCCAGCCACTTGCCCGCGCAGTCATGGTGGCCTGTGGAGCATGTATGTACGTGCCTGAGGCTTAACGCCGTCAAGTGGCAATCGAGGAGTGCCGTTCCAGCCCGCCAGTCACTAAACATTTTAATTAGAGAATTACGCACAGTCAGTTGAGCCGATCACAAATCCAATTATCAAGTAATTATGCATATAATTTGCCACAATCGGAGCTCAGTTTCGGGAATCCCTGGACCCGCAGCTGGGCTTTGTGCATTATCGACGTGTGAGTGGATAGGGAAATAACAAATCAACCCCAACCTTTCACATATGCAACTTTTTAGCCGCACAGCTTTTGCCCAAGCAGAACAATTTCAATTTGCAGCGGGACGCAGAGTTTACAAATAAACAGGAAAACAAACAGGGTGCTCTCCCCACACTCACACACGCACAGTCTGGATCTGTCTGGACGCTGCAATTAAAAGTTTTTGCCTGTTTTCCACGCTTATTTGCAATGTTGGCACCGCAATCATAATCGGAGTGCAAAGGTCAAGTGCGGCCGCTGTGCTGCAATTTGTGACTCAACCGTCTGAGATTCAGGATTGGCCTAGGTCAAGCTGCAGGCTTGAACCTCTTTTACATTCCATTCTCTGGTCATAAAACTGTGCACAGTCTGCAGCAGCTTGTACCAGAGAATTGTTTACCAACTTTCATTCCAAGTGCGGCCATTGAACCTGTCATTCTTGCAAATAGCGAAAAATGCGCTGGAATTTCTGTGGTGACCTGGTGACATAGCGCTGCTTCAGTGCAGCAAATAACTTGGAACACATATACAAGATTCCACTCAATAAATAACATGTTAAAGTTTCTGTAAGTATACATAGTTGATTTAATGTGCAATTTCTATTAAAAAGATAATATTTATTCTAGAAAAAGACTGAACCTACTAGCCGATATCCTTGTTGAGTGATGTGAATCGAACTGAGCAAGGCTAAGCAGCCTGGCTCAAGTGACATCAAATTATGGCCTTCGCACCTTTAATTAAATCCTCCTCGCAAGCTAATTAACACACTCGCAAGCCCAATCGATGTGGGACACCTAATTAGGCACTAATTATGACACTACGCTGGCAGTCGGCGAGGATAACACCCACAGAGTAGTCTATAAAAGCAACTCGAATGACAGTCAGCTGGGTTTGTAACTACAGCTAATTGAAACTGGCTGCATGGCTGCCATGGAGCTGCAGACAATGCCGACGCCAGAGATGCCGATCTTTGGCAATACGTTGAAGTTGATGAAGTTCTGGTCGTACCTCTTCGTCCACAACTGGCGGCGTTATGTGGCCATGACGCCCTTTACGCTAATCAATTTAACGCAGTATGTGGACATTTACTTGAGCACCGAACCGCTGGATTTCATCATACGCAACGTTTACCTGGCCGTACTCTTCACCAACACCGTCGTGCGCGGCGTCTTGCTGTGTGTGCAGCGCGGTCAGTACGAGCGTTTTCTGGAACTAATCAAGGCTTACTATCTGCAACTGTTGGTGAGTTCAAATCACGAATATTTGGGTGCAATTATAATTTGATTGCTTTCAGAACTCGCCGGACAAGCAAATAGGGCAGTTGGTGGCCGAAACTACGCGTCTTTCCAAGTCGATTGGACGCATCAACCTGCTAATGGGCACCTGCACTTGCATTGGCCTTATCACCTACCCCATTTTTAGCTCGGAACGAGGTACGAGCTGCTCAAATGCTAGATATATTGCAATTAAGTAACTTGCTTGCTCGCAGTTCTGCCCTATGGCATGTATGTACTTGGCATTGACAAATACGCCAGTCCCTACTACGAGGTCTTCTTCGTGGTGCAGACCATAATGGCGCCCATGGGCTGCTGCATGTACATTCCTTACACAAATCTCGTGGTCACCTTCACTCTGTTCGCCATACTCATGTGTCGCGTGCTGCAGCACAAGCTGCACAGCCTGCAGCGACTGCCCACGTCGCAGGTGCGTCTGGAAATTATATGGTGCATACGATATCAGAACAAGTTGGCCGGGTAAGCTGCCTGTTCCGCACAAACATATTGACTAGAATCTGATTCCTCTGGCAGGCTTGTGAACGACATGAACGCCCTGAACAGTCACCTACACCTGGTAGAGTTTCTCTGTTTCGGAGCCATGCTGTGTGTACTGCTCTTTTCGCTGATCATTGTGAGTCGAAGCTGTAATAGAGTTTTCTTAGTATACCATAACTAATACTCTTCCTCTTTTTTCCTACAGACCCCAACAATTGTACAGACAGTCATAGTTATAGCATATATGGTGATGATATTTGCCAACAGCGTTGTGCTCTACTACGTGGCCAATGAGCTCTACTTTCAGGTGCGGCTCAAGAAGGTCTTCAAAGATCGTTTATAATTCCAATTATTTCATAGAGCTTTCATATATCCATTGCGGCCTACGAGAGCAACTGGATGGACTTCGATGTGGAGACTCAAAAGACTCTAAAGTTTCTCATAATGCGTTCGCAAAAGCCGCTGGCGGTAACAATTTATATAGATAGCTTTCAGAACTCTAAGTTCAGTTCTCAAATTTGTTTTTGCAGGTACTTGTTGGCGGGGTTTACCCCATGAACCTGAAGATGTTGCAGTCTCTGTTGAACGTCATCTACTCCTTCTTCACGCTGCTGCGGCGAGTCTACGGATGAATATTTCCTCTCTCTCTCCCTCTCTGTCTTTGGTCTGACATTACCCTTTGTTATCAGGGATTGCATTCAGTTTTTGGGCAATAAACGTTTTAAGCGCATTCGCGTTCGTGCCGGAAATGAGCAGAAAAGAGAGTAGAAGGGAGAAAAACTGCAATAAAAATTCTTCTGGAGTGACCAGAGTATACAGTCCAAGACTGACCATCAGGGGAATGGGTAATGGAGCCTGTTGTCTGGGGCTGTCTTGCTCAAGTTGCGTATGCTCGGCACGTGCCTCTTGGATGTGTTCTATTTAAGCAAATATAAATCAAAAGTGTGTTAAATTAGATTAAAATGTTCTCGTAAAGCAAGCACTGTCGCCCCGCAGACGGAAGCTGTAATTGGCTTCGCTTTCCGCTCGATTGTTGTTTTCCAAAATTGTTTACAATTTAAGCACAATGTCTCAAGCATTGCAAGCTTGGCAAGCTTGTGGGTAATTGACGCTGAAATTGATCCAAGAAAAGTTCGAAAATGTGAAATCGAGTCTGCCAATGCGTCTCACGGCCGTGGAAAGTCCGAAAGCTGTGAATAATTCAAGTCGTTGAAAATGCAATTTTCATCATGTGACTGTGGTAATTGATACCGAAACGGAAAGCCGAAACATTTTCAGCCAGGCATAATTGAATTAACTGGCAAACGAGGCGTATGCGCAACGTGTGTGTCTTTGAGCTCATTGATTAAATTAGTTGCAGTTGGCTTCGAAGCATCTTCTGCTTAATTGCAAATGTCAATCAAAGTTGTCGCAAATTGCACTATAAAATGCACTTAAATTGCAGGCAGAGTTTGCTTTTAGTATGCTTTATGTATGAACAGTTAGATATCGGAGACTATACAAGTTTGAGCTAACAAATTTGGTAACAATATATTTTATATTCGCCTGCAAATTAAGCGTTTTTTAGAATTTCTACACGCACAGAGAAAACTAATTTTAAATTAGGTTCCAATTTTGTTAAAGAACGAACAACCCGATTGCAGCTCGAACTTTTAAGTCACCCTGAACTAAACAAATTTAAAGTTAAAGCGAATCCTTTGCCTTTGCCATAGACCTGACCAACCCTAACAAAAGACAGGGTTCAAACAGTTTTTATTGAATTTTGTTGCAAATTGCTGGCTCGTGGACTATAAAAATGCGCATAAAAACCGGCATAGGGTAATAGTGTCGGGCGAAAGCATAACAAGTCGGAAAGGCTACAGTCGAGCTGACTCGACTGTGATATACCCGCTACAATTCTTCGGAAAAACACGTGCCAAATGTGAACAATGCGTTCTTGCTTTTTATTTCTTTCCGTCTCTAATTTGTTTTGCCTATGCAAGTTCCACTCGATTCTTATTGGATGTTGCCCTTTGCTTTTATTACTCTGCAGTTATAAATTATGCATGTGTGATAGAGACGCCTATACATACATACATATATGCTGCCTCACAATACATCTCAACATATCTAATTAGATTTGTCGTTTGTATTTTGTGTTGCTGCTCAATGTCTCTTTCGATTTTAAGTGGCTTTAAATATACTAAAAATTTATTTTGAATTTTGCAACACACTATAAAATAAAAAAAATATAAGATACAAAAAAATAAATTTAAGTCGCCCAGGCACACCCAGGAGTTGAACTCCGGACGTCTCGCTGAACAGTCAACTACCATCACCACTCGACCACTGCACTTCTTTCGCAATAACCGATAAAATTGCACCATGAATATTTTCGGTGCACATAATTAAAAAAAAAGTTGCCACATAATTTAAAAAAAAGTTGCCACATAATTAAAAAAGTTGTCTGCTGCTGGTGTTGAACTCGGGTACTAACATTAGGAAAAACCGACACAGGCACATGGCCACAAGGCAATACTATTTCTTGAATATCTTCCTTATTTATCGGCCGATCTTATTGAAACTTTCGCAACACGCCCGGATGGTGGTTTTTATCACATGGATAAAAAATGAATGCTGTAGAGCTATATTTGCAGCTATTATCG
Source organism: Zaprionus inermis (assembly GCA_018151445.1). Lineage (NCBI taxonomy): Eukaryota > Metazoa > Arthropoda > Insecta > Diptera > Drosophilidae > Zaprionus > Zaprionus inermis. Next base: position 35,684 of record JAECXD010001696.1, on the reverse strand, counting down.
ATTTATTATCGATTTTTGGGGGCGGATGGAGGCGTGGCAAAAATCCAAAATAAACTTGATCTGCGGGCATAATTAACACATATTGTCTCCAAATTTGGTAGCTCTAGCTCTTATAATAGCTGAGATCTAGGTTTTCATACGGACAGACAGACGGACAGACGGACAGACGGACAGACGGACAGACGGACAGACGGACAGACGGACAGACGGACATGGCTATATCGACTCGGCTGTTCATGCTGATTCAGAATATATATACTTTATGGGGTCGGAGATGTCTCCTTCTGCCTGTTACAAACATTTTCGGTTGGCACAAAGTTATAATACCCTTATACTCTTCGAGTAGCGGGTATAAAAATAGAAGGCAAGAGCCGCAGCAACTTTGCCATAGCACGCAAAGCAATTAAAGCGACAACGACGTCGCGTCGCTGCATGCAAACAACTTTTGGCGCCCAAATGGCGCCCGCACTTGCCTCAGAGTCGGCTCATTAAAGTCTAGTGGGCGGCTTATGCACGCACGGGGTAAATGCACTCGGCGGGGGTGAGGTCGAGACCAGCTGACAGACGTTTTCCCCCTTTCTGTCCTTAGCGACCAAGACGAAAGCGGAAACTTTTGGCTGGCTATAAATCAAATTTTTGCTGGTTAAATCGCTCGTTTAAATTAAGTTGAGCATTAGTCCCGGTTTCCAAGATATTTGCTGAAATTGTACGTTGAATTTCCCGGTAATTGCTGGGGTCGACGGGAAAGCCCTGCAGAAAATGCCCTATTGCGGCGTCGCTGCTGACAGTTAATTAAAATATTTGGCAACATTTTGCGGTGCGAACCAGCTCAAACGACTAGGGAGTGGTAGGTAATTAGCATAGTTTATGGGTTAGAACTGAACACAAGTCATAATGGATAGGGAATAAAATAAGGCAGTACTTGCTGCCAAAAATGCATTAAATTAAGGTATAAAAAAATAAACCTGCGAGCTCTGCTTGCGCTGCTGGTTCGTGCTCACGGGAACATGTTATCGATATCGATTTATGTATTTATTTAGTTCGCATGGTTGCATTGTTTAAATGATCAACTAACTTGCATGGTTTCAAAGTACAAGGTAAACAAATAAGGGAAATGAAAACACTAGTTGGAAAATATCAACTGCCAAGTAACAATCTATGTAAATTGTAAAGCGAGTAACCGACGAAGACGTCTGCACTAGTTCCCAATCCGCTTCATCCACTCTCTACTGCTGCAGCCAGTCTGCTCCTCTAGTTGTCCTCAAGGAATTGCGGGCATATTTGCTTATGCTGAAATGAGCAAAAATAATTGCAAATCGTAAAAGAACGAACAATTTTGAGGCTGTCGTCATCAGGTTCCCCCTCTCAGTTTTGCGTTCACTCTTCTCTCATGTGTGCCGCCAGCAGTGTTGCCATTTTAGCATATTTTAGGCTATTTCTAGCATATTTTAAAATGGAAAAGCCTATAAATGTAGCAAATTGCTTATAGCCTGAAATATAGCATATTTTAATTTTAATTTTGCTTATTTTAGCTTAAAAATGTTATTGCATCAAAATGAAATATTGTATGAGTTTAAAATGTTTCACGAGCATACAAAAATCGAAACTCGTGAACTTTTGCCGATACTTACGTAAATCGCGGATACATAATCGAACAAATTTTTATCGAAAATAATTCTGATGCAACCGGTCACTATTATTGTGAAATTGGAGAAGCGTAAAAGTTTAAAAGTGAAAAATGCCAAAAATTCAATATAAACAATTGTTTCGCGATGCCTGGCTGCAAAATAGTGAATTTAAAGATTGGCTGCGGAAAACTGATGGCGATTCAACAAAAGCTTACTGCTGCTATTGTAAATGCATGGTAGCAGCCAAACTGTTTGACATTCGGCAGCATGCGGCAACAAGAAAACATGTTTTGGCAATTGGCTCTGCTAATCAGAACCAAAAAATTAATTTTCCAAAAAGATGCACGAAAACAGAGGAACAGGAAGCGGCTCTATGTATGTACATAGCCGAGCACACTGCAAAAGCACAAATTGATCATTTGTCTGAATTGTGTTCAATTTAATGCTTGCAGTGCAGCCGTTCAAATAAGGCTAAAAAGAACAAAATGCTGGCAAGTTATAAATAATGTGTTGGCAGTGCACTTTAATGAAGATTTGCGAGGTGATATTGGCAGCTCAAAATTTAGTCTATTGTTGGATGAATCCACTGACATTAGCGTTACAAAGTTGATTGGTAAATATATTTGATTACTCTCTTCTTTTTGAAAACAAGTGTGTTTAATATAATTGTCATTTGTATATACATGTACCATATGTAACCCTTTAGGAATTGTTATAAATTACTTCAGCATTAGAAATAAAAGTATGGTTTCAACATTTCTAAGCCTAGTTAATGTTGAATCTGGAGATGCTGTATCAATAGCTGATAGTTTGAAACAAGAATTAAAGAACAAAGATTTAAATATATTCAATATGATTGGAATTGGAACTGATAATGCAAATGTTATGACCGGATCGAAGAAGAGCGTCTACACTGAGCTGAAGAAAATTGTTCCTACTCTTAAACTTATTAAATGTGTTTGCCATTCAATCCAGTTGGCTGTTAATCATGCCTGCAAAAGTAGTATGCCAAATGAGTTGGAATTTCTTATATCGGACACCTACTCGTGGTTCTCTAAGAGTTCACAACGTCAGGCTAATTATAAAAAAGTATATGAGTGCCTTAATAATCATCAGGTATATGAATAAATGTGTAGGTTAGCAGTAAAATCGTGTTTGTCCAAGTAATGTTCAAAAATAGTTAACACCTAATTCCAGTATTCGTCTTGCGGTTAGTAAATCAACTGTGGTGGGTTTGTAACTATTAACATTGTGTTTTATTGTTTATGTGTAATTACATTGGCTATAACAACATAATATTTTATTATATTAGGCCCCCTTGAATATTCCTCGAGTCTGTGATACTAGGTGGCTCTCTATAGAACCTGCTGTATCTCGCATTGCTCATCAATGGACTGAACTAAAGCTACATTTTGCTTTGGCTGCTAATGTAGAAAAATGCCATGAAGCCAAAATATTTGCATGATATATATTCTGATGACGTCAATCTATTATATTTGGTGTTCCTGAAGCCAATATTGTACGATATGCAGAGGCTCAATAAAATGTTTCAAGCTGAACGTTCGGAATCCACCAAATTACTAAACGAACTTATCATGTGCATAGATTCGCTCAAGGAAAAGATTATTCCACCAGATGTTGAAATTGACATATTTAACGTAGATTTCGAGAATATCGCTCAGTATGATTTATACTTAGGATATGGTTTCGAACAAAAAATCAAAGATCCCATTTTTCAACAACAAGAGCCAGAAATAAGGAAAAAATGCGTTCATTTTGTAAAGGAATTGATTATTCAACTTCGTGACAGGTAAGAATAAACTGTAAATGATTCAATTAATGTCATATTAATAATATTGCGGTATTTTCTTTCAGACTTCCCGATAATTTTGAGACTTTGAAAATAATAAATATATTTGCTGTTGACAATGTGTTGCAAGTAAAAAAAGACAACACAGAGCTAATAAAAGTGTTGGAGTATTTTCAAAGTCCTAATATTGAAGAATTATTGGCGCAATATTCAAAAATTCACTTTATAAAATGGAAACAAATCAGTGATACAACAAAGTTTTGGGCAGAACTGCTAGCATATAAAGATGCAGGAGACCAAAAGCCATTTGAAGATATAGCATTGTTTGCAATAAAAATTCTGTCTCTACCCTGGTCAAATGCACAGGTCGAACGTGTGTTTAGCCAAATGAATATAATTAAAAATAAATTAAGAAATAAAATGCATTTAAAATCATTAAATGAAATATTAAGTATAAGGTTGGGTTTTGAAAAACTGCATTAAATATTATATATATGTATTTACATTAATTTCAATTTCACAGATATGGACTGCGTCGCAATGGAAAATGCTGCAATTCATATGATTTGCCACAGAAATATTTAGACATGGACATGAAGAAGAGGACCACGAAATTGATGATTTGGTGGCTTGTTTAAGTTAAAATAAATACTATAAAAACAAATAGTTTTGTGTTATTTTTTATTTAGATTTAGCTTATTTTAGCATATTTTTAGGGTAAATCTAGCTCAAAATCTGGCAACACTGGCCGCCAGACAAGACAGACAAATATGGACGAAAACGGAAATATGCAATGAAGCAAATGTTGGCAGGAAATTGTTAAGACGCCTCTCGTCGCTCACATTTCCGCAGCGAGTGCCTCTCAGGCCTGCAGGTTTCGCTTAACATTTTTTGGCATCATCGAAAGGGTTTCCCTGTCGTACCCTTGGCTCGTTTTATGTTTTTAGACGAATTGAAATGCGCCATGCAAATAAAAGTTCCCAGCTTGAACCAGGACTTCTCAGTCTGCTTTTTTGTTTTGTGGTTTTTATATTGCAATCGAGTGCGGTCCTCCTCATCTTTTTCACTTTAAAGTGTTGGCAATTTTGCATATTTCTTTGAACTCGATTCAACATTTATTTATCAACACTGTAAACGAGGACGAACTGATCCAGTTCCAGCCAGGGCTGCCATGCAATGGAATCAGTTAAAATCCTTGAGAGTCTGCACTAATTTTGAAAGCAAACAAATTTGCATAATTTTACAACTGTCTTATTAAATTCAGGGCGCAACAATATATAATCCACATGAAATTGTGTACAAATGCGAAAAGTTTTCCTGGGCCTGTGCCAAGAAAAAAACAGAAAAAAAAGGAAAAAATACGAGCCCAACTTTCGACATAAAGTAAACAATGAAATGCGCCAATTGTGATTATATGTCGGAGAGTGTAATAAACGTAATTAGCCGGAGTGTTCCCTGGGCGGGTCGAACTGGCGCCTGCTACAGGTAGCCATAAAACGCAGACTTTATGCAGGCAGTTCCTTCAAGCAATTAGTTCCCCATTTAATTGTTTAATATGCTTAAGTGAAGCCATCGCGCTTAGCTAGGCCTCACTGTAGCTTGGGAAATGAAAGTGGCGAATTGAAAAGCAACGAATTTTGCAAATTCGAAATGCACTTGAAAATGTTTTGGGTCGTGGCAAATGCACATGCACACACGTGCCTCTGCCCGGGAGTTTCTGCCTGCACGCGATTTGCGCCTTGTCGCCACAAAAAAGCAGCTAAAAACGTGACACGCATTTTGAATTTGGGGTTGACGTCTTTCCGTGTCTATCCGAGGGTTGTGAGCCAGGCCCGCCAACCAATGCTTCACAGTTGACTGCGCCAACATGAAACGCTTGCACTTTTCTGCATATTCCTTCCAAAATCGTCTGAAATTGAAAAAAGTGCTTAAACACCCCAGGGTCTACAGTTACAACGTGTTAGCGGCTGTATATTTCTACATTTGCATCAATTCGCATAGGGAATTACACTCGTCTCTACCCCGGTGAGCGGTCGAAGCAGCTGAGGAGACTGCAGTAAAATCAACAAGTCTGCTCGACTGCAACCTGACAGAAAAATGAGCAGGATAAACAGGTTGCTCCACTCTCCTCCTTCTGTTCTTTTTTTTACATACTTATAGGTTACAATTATGCATGCCCCATCTTATCTGCACTTGGATAATCTCGCTGCCTCTAAGCAGTCTGAGTAGTCTGCTTCGCGCTCCCTGGGGATTCGCTACTTTGGCAATTTTATCGTTATCGTTTTCAAATTGAAAATTTGCCTAATCATATTTTAAGTGAAATCGCTTTGAAAATGAAATTAAATCGATTTTTCGCTGCGTTGCGAAAAGTTACGCATACGACGCGTTGGCGTTTCCGCTTGGGTATTTTTCCTAGCATACTTTTAGGCAGATGTATTTAAAAATACGCGCTGGCTTGGCTTTACAACTTCACATACATCGGGTCGTCGAACAAATCCTGACTGCCACAGCCTCTTCTTGGACATCCGAGAAGCGTTTGATCGAGTGTGGCATATTGGGCTGCTAACTAAAATCAAGCAGACGCTACCTGCCCCATATTTCGGGTTGCTGAAAACGTATCTGGAAGGAAGGCGATTCGCTGTGCGCTTTCCACCGAGCACAATGTGGCAGCTGGAGTCCCACAAGGTAGTGTCCTCGGCCCCCTGCTCTACTGCCTGTATAGCCACAACATGCCGCAGCCTGATGATAGCCTACACGGGACATCTATGTTGGCCACATTTGCCGATGACGTGTGCGTCACCTACAGGTCCCGATGCGAGCACGACGCAGCCGATGGTATCCAGAACTTTGCAGATCGGTTCTCGGAATGGGCAAGGCGCTGGAACATCGGCATCAATAGCAGTAAGTCCACCAACGTCTGCTATACTCTAATGCTGAGAACGCCACGGGCCGTACCACAGCCGAATGCAGCAAAGTACCTTGGAGTGATTCTGGATCGCAGACTCACATTTGCCAAGCATGTGACTGCCATAAGTACGCGTCTACGTGCAAAGGTGGCCAAGCACTACTGGCTACTCGGTTCGCGCAGTAAATTGTCACTCTCCAACAAGCTGACAATTTACAAACAGATTATAGCACCAAACTGGAAGTACGGGTGCCAAATCTGGGGCTTGACATGCGACAGCCAAATCAAAAGGATCCAGGTTATCCAGAACAAGGTCGCAAGACTCATCACCGGCTGCGAGTGGTTCGTGCGAAATACCACCCTGCACAGGGACTTGAAACTCGCTACAGTATTTGATGAAATAAACCAGCATTCGAGTCGATACCATGACAGGCTTGAGCGCCATAGAAATCGACTGGCCAGCGCTCTAACCAGATCTCGCCCACCAAGGATGATCAATAGAAGGCAACCGAGGGATCTCATTTCCCGATCTCCTCCAATAAGAGTCAGCTGATGCTGACGCTTATCTTGTATTATATTTGTACTATATTTGTTATCTGTGATTGTTGTAATTGTTAGCTAAAATTGTTCTAAACTAGATATATCTAACTATGCTATAGTTAGCCGGCGCGCCCAAATGGGCTGTATGAATAGATACGAAGGTCACAAAGGGGTTGACAGAGTTCCCCGCATACCTTAATAAAACAAAATTAAAAAAAAAAAAAAAAAAAACAACTTCACACAAGTTCTAAATGCCTTCGAAAATGTGCTTTTGAAATATATCACAATTTTCAGCATTAAAATTTTCCGCTCTTTATGAAATTTGCAAAATTTCACAACTAATTAAAATCAATTGTTGCAATCAACCCTATCAAAGTCGCACTCAGCTGTGTTTTAAGTGTGATATCTTCTACAGCTTCGAACTCAGCAGACGCCTGAGGATATTAACGGTCAAATTAACGACGTAAAAGCTGCGCTCCCGTGTCGGTTATATGACGCTTTTCTACTCTACTTGACTTGCGGCTCACGTAGATACAAGATACAAGATACGAGCGGAGAGATGGGGCCACTTTTATGACTGATTATGTTGTTTTCGCCGTTAATTGCCACTTGGTCGGCCTGCGGGTGTGACTATTTTTATTGCAGCAGCTACGGCTGAATTTCTTGTCTATTTTAGGGCGTAGCGAGACTGCGATGGCCAATAAAATACACTAAATTAGGCCAGGGTTGCCGAAATGAAGTTATATTGAAATGCATGTATGGTTAAGGTGCCCAACTTAAAGCGGAATCCTAAGAATAATAATTAGAGTAGATGAAGTATTATTATAATAATATTCTAGGACTTAACAATATTTTGCACAGCGAGAAAGGACGTTTTGCAATTCAGGTTCCAAATAGCTTATTCCTTTAAGCCCAAAGTATTATCGTTGACTTTTGGTATATTTCAATCCCAATAACTGGTACTATATATCACTTAAAACATCTACATGCATATTCGAGTCACTGAACCACTTCAACTCCATTATTTTGTCTTCATGTGTATTCCGATCCCTTCAGCCTCACCCAACGCAACATATAAACGTTTCGCAATAAATGTAATTTCATGAGCTTTGGAGAAGGCGTTCAAAATTTAAATAGGTCAAACAAGCATTTAATTTGCGCACGAATGAAATGAGTTTGTCTGCTCGGCTCGACAAGGCCTACAGCTCCCTCGAAGTCGAAGTGGGCCAAACGGAAGCTGCCACAAAGGACACGTGAGGCGGCACCTGCTGCCCGGTCGGCAGCTGCACACTTAACTTCTTTGGCTCCATTAAAATCATGCTAAATAAATATTTAATGCGTGAACAACTGGCAAATCGAGAGAGCCGAGAGGAGACTGCAGACTGGAGCAGGCGGAGTCACAGTCGGCGCAACAGCCTGCCAGATGATTTACGAGCCTCAACTTGTGCTCCGACTCTGCTTGGAACTGAAACCGGGAACTGCCTGGCCTGAGCTGCCTTTTGTGCAGGCTAATGGCTCATAATTGATTTTATGCCTATTGTTAGTAGGGCGCTTTAAATGTTGCGTTGTTAATGCGATGCACTGCAGCAGTTCTTTGGTCATCCTCGGCTTGGCTTCATTCGAAAAATTAAAATCTCATATTTTCAGCCACGTTATATACAAGTTCTGCGAAACATTTTGAGCTTGAACTGGCACACATTCCCACCTATTTTCTGCGCTGTATCCCGTATAAATCACCCTGTGCAGTCGTAGCAGTACAGGGTATAGGAAAAGAACAAACAAAATGTCATCAAGCAATGATTTGCTTATTTTTTCGGGGCACAAATGAGATAATATAAGCAGCAACAGTGTAGGAAAATGAAAAAGGTTTTCGCAGATAAAATGCGACAAATTAATTGAAATTTATAGCGCAGAGGCGTGCGCAGCAGGGATGCCCAAGCAAGAGCAGGCACAACCCACGCCCCACCAGGCAAGCCTGCATGAGTTATGTCGGCGAATGAAATGGGAATCAAGGAACAATTAGAGTGGATTAGCCCGCACAGTCGACTTGAATCTCTGTAGGTCTTAAGGTTTTTTCATATTTCTTAAAGTCTTTTTATTTAGTTGAGCTATAAAATTTGCCAAGTTTTTTATTTATTGAGTCAGCTTTCCATCAGTTCTCCTTTGGTGTCTAGGAATTTGGATGCTTTTTTTCGGCTTTTCATATGCAGATTTTCCTCGCCCGGAACTTCACCTGCGGTTGGCATTAACGAGCCTTAAGCGATTCGAAACCCATTCGGAGGAAAATTCAATGTGACAACAGACTGCGGGCCGAAGGAACCCACATTGGAATCCCAGCCTGAAATAGACTCAATACAAAACCCATTAAAATATCAACAAAATTCAACGATGACATCAAAATGTAATTTTCGGCTGGGGCACAGCTTGTGCATAGTAATGAGATGTGTCTCAGGCGGAGACTGGCTTGAAATAAGAACTTTGCTTTGGGGCATGTGCTGAGGTTGCTGTGCGGAATGCTTAACCCTTTTCGCAGGTGTTGTCTAAAAGGTTGCCAATAGATTATGATGAACTTGATATTGAGACTCAATTTAGCTTCGCTTTGAGGGCATGAGTCTGTCAATAATCTTATAATTTTTTAGAGTATTTTCCTCAAGCTTTCTTTCGGCTTGCTGAGCCTGTTTGCCTTTTATTCGATGACTCAATTTCCAGCCAGACACATTTTTATTTACTGTTTGTACACGATACATAAACAAGTACATCTAATTTTATTGATTTCCATTATCATTTCCGCTTGCTTTTCAATTTCGAGAGTCTCATTTCCCTTTCTCTAACCACTTTTATTTGATTTCTTGAATTCAATTTAAATTCAACTTCAACTCATAGCTTCTAAAGGTTTTTAAAGCTTTTTGTAGTCAGAAATTACGTATACGCCATGTGGCATTTCATTCTGCAACATTATGTGGCATTTGTGGTGTGTACTTCTACGTGTTGCTTCTTGAGACCATCGCCCCTCCCCTGCTCATTCCCCCACGTATTTGTCTGTCATTATTAATGCGTGTAATTAACGCACTTTATAAAGATTGATTGGCAGACTTTGTTGCCGCAACTGCAGACGAGGCGCCACTCGCAGAGGCAGAAACCGCAGCTCGAGCACACACGCACACCATGTGTGCGACAGACGGACACTCACTCACACTCACTCACACCCACACATACACGCAGTTGGCGTAATACGCGCCACTTGTTTATGTGCCACAAGCATGACTTGAGCGTAATCTCTTTCATTTTACTCTGTAAAATAGTGTCTAAGGGTGTGATCATTTGCAGACATGATGGTAAACTATTTTTGCTGATAATTCATATTTTCTGAAATTTTGTGATCTTAAAATTTAATTAAATAAATAAATAAATAAATAAATAAATAAAAAAATAAATAAATAAATAAATAAAATAAATAAATAAATAAATAAATAAATAAATAAATAAATAAATAAATAAATAAATAAATAAATAAATAAATAAATAAATAAATAAATAAATAAATAAATAAATAAATAAATAAATAAATAAATAAATAAATAAATAAATAAATAAATAAATAAATAAATAAATAAATAAATAAATAAATAAATAAATAAATAAATAAATAAATAAATAAATAAATAAATAAATAAATAAATAAATAAATAAATAAATAAATAAATAAATAAATAAATAAATAAATAAATAAATAAATAAATAAATAAATAAAGAAATAAATAAATAAATAAATAAATAAATAAAATAAATAAATAAATAAATAAATAAATAAATAAATACAAAAATAAATAAAAAAATAAATAAAAAAAATAAATAAATAAATAAATTAATTAAAAAATAAATAAATAAATATATAAATAAATAAATAAATAAATATATAAATAAATAAATAAATAAATAAATAAATAAATAAATAAATAAATAAATAAATAAATAAATAAATAAATAAATAAATAAATAAATAAATAAATAAATAAATAAATAAATAAATAAATAAATAAATAAATAAATAAATAAATAAATTCATAAATTCATAAATGTATAAATGAATCAATAAATGTATAAATAAAATAATAAATAATAAATATATAAATAATTAAATAAATACATAATCATTTATCTAACAATGCAACTCAATAAAATCCAGGGTATTTTGCTGGCATACCCCACCGATATTTCTCCCTTTAAATATAATAATAATGTAGAACCTATTGCTTTATTAGCACTACAGAAAGTTCTTTGAAAATGTTCTCCTTCCCTATTGCTCTCTCCAACGCTTCAGGAGGGTGAAGGTTCAATAAGTGCAACGAACCAGCCACATGCATTGACTGCAGACGTTTCTTTTAATGCGATAATAATCTTAATTGAGTTGCAATCGAAGTGGGCGAACCCACGAGCTGTCATCATCAATCAAAAAATTACGATGTGTTTTTAAAGGTAACTCCAGCTTAATTAGCAGCTGAGCTCTGCTTCGACATTGCGTATACGCCGCGTAAGTCTTTTCCGCACTTCCATTACTTACGCCTGAGTTGCGCTGCATTTTCCAGCTGGCAGCAACTTTCTTTTTCCAGCTCTCCGTTGCAGACCGCAGGGAAATACAGTCTACACTGTGGAAAAGAGAGTGTAGATTGCAGAAAAGGAAATGCAGCCCCGACAAGAAGTGTGTGTGAGTAAGGAAATTGTTTGGTATGGATGAGAAGAAAAACTACGTGTCATATGGCAAGCGAAATGTGGTCGAAATTACTTGTTTAGCTGCGGCTAAGCTGCTCGTCGGATGTGGCTAAGTGTGGGGCCAGAGAAATGTGCTCCCAGCTACAGTTCTCTTTCTCTCTCTTGAGGTTTGCTATATGAATATTTTGCAGATAAACATTTTATTTGTCGTGACAGCTTGGAAAATGTGCGAAATTGTTGCACATTTTGTGTGAAAATAATTTTCTTGTGGCCGCCAGGGCGTATGCTTAATGCAGTCAGCGTAGAGTTGAAAGAGAGAAGCTTGTATTATATTAAATATTAGCATAAAGAGATACATACACTATGAATAGTAGATACTCTCGCCTCTCCCTACTCTCTTTCTTCTATTATAATTTCACTTTCATCAAATCTGCGACGTGACTCGCAGCTTGCAGTGAAAACTTTTTCAATCTGAAATTATCAAAGTAAACATCAAAGACAGAAAAACCCAAACATGCCTCGTCCAGTGTAAAAGTAGGGGAGCAGAAGGGCAGGGTAGTGGGAAGTGAAAGTTATGCAAGAACATCGCAAACATTGTTCGCACCTCATGGGCGGAATACGAATTTACAGCTTCACACACACAATCGCTATCTCTGGCCCTGCCTTAGTTTAGAGTGTGTTGACATTGCGCATACGCCCCGTGTGTACTCTGGCGCCTTGCAAAGCGACTGCGTTAAGTTTCCTATTAATTTTGTTTGCGTTTAAGTTGCTTTTTTCAGTGCTTGCCAAGGTGTTTATTTGTTGTGCCCCGGAGAGTGTGTGTGCAAGTCTGTTTGTGCGAGTCAGAGAAGCCGAGATTACGTATACGTGCCAGACGGAGCCTGAAGGTTTTTTACAGGCAAATCATGGGCAATTAATGCAGAGGAGAGGAGGTTTTTCTTGCTAATTTGAATATAATTTCGTACTGAAAAACACTAACTAAATTCTGATAGAATGGCTGTAATTATAAGCTGATTGCATATATTTTTAATAAAAAGTTAAAAAAAGCAAAAGTGCACAATTCGATTAACTCCATTTTCATTCTCAACGCAGTACAGCATATGATTTTTCTGATAATTTCTTTGTTAGTAAAATTAAAAAAATATATATATATATTAAACTTCATTTCATACCATATTTTTAAAGTTTTTATTTATTATTTTTATTTTATTTCTAACTCTCATTATCTCTTAAATTTTTATTTTTTCCAGTTGCAGCTCACACCGTATTCTGAGACAATTTACTCAACGAATCAGTCTGCAAATTGTCTTCAATTTAAGCATTTTTATATGTTCCATATTCGCAGACTCATAGACACACACTCGGTCTCTCTACAGACCCACATACAAAGGAATTGCTGCTGCTTATGCCACACAGCATTCCCCAGTCTGCTGCTTAATGGCATTCCTCAGCCTGCTGCCGCCCCACTCCCCCCTCCTCGCTCTGGAGTCGGCAATGAGTCGCCGTTTTACTGCATACTTTTCGCTGATGCGACAATATTAGTTATTGTCTGGCCAACCAGACGTAGGCTCCACCTTACGCCTAACTGGTTCCTGGTACGTGTTGCGAAAGAAAACATCGCGTGGCAGCAGCTGCTGCTTCTTTTATACTTTAAATCGTGCTTCTGCTTATTTTATTGCTAATGTTATCTATTAAATAAATAGTATATTTAATTATATTAGGATATCCATCCATTATTATTTCATTTTTCTAGTCCGCCTTTTTGAACTCGCCAACCCAAAAGTTTTACTTAACCGTCAAGACTTTTAAGCTACCCCAGTGGCAGCTGCCTCTGGAAAGTCTTTTAAATTTGATTACGTCACTGTTGGTTTTCTTTTTTTGCTTTTTGCTTTTCCTATTTCACCGTGTCCCCTTGCTTATTTATTATGCATTTCTTTTCCATCAGCTGTCCGACCGAAATGTTTCAACGTTGTCTGCAGCTCGTCTCGGCGACTTTGACACTTCTTGGCAGCATGTTTTGCTTCGTATTCCAGAGAGAGAGAGAGAGAGAGAGAGAGAGAGAGAGAGAGAGAGAGAGAGAGAGAGAGAGAGAGAGAGTGGGAGAAAGAGAGAAGGAGAGGGGAAACAACTGTCCCGGCTCCGAGGTAGATTATTACCAACGCAGTGGCCCCAGCCGACCGTCTTCCCTTTCGGCATTTCTATTCCAATTTAAATTTTATATTGTTAGCGGTCGCTTCGGATTTAATGTTTGTCACTGCGCACGTCTCATATTTAATGGGTGGTTCCTTTCTTTAATGTGGGCAGTTTGACAGCTTTTATTAAAAATGAAATAAATATAAAAACAGCAGGATTTCAAGAATGAGAAGTAAATAAACATTGACATCTGCATTTCCTAAAAAAAAAAAATAAATACTAAAGTTTCAAACACATTTTTGAATATTCATGACTGAAAAAAAATGTTTAATATTATATTTTATTGCAATACATTTTGAATTATGATTTATTTTTCTTACTATAAAATAATTGCTTTGTATAAAAACAACTGCATTTTGCTGCAGTACAACTCAAATTTTAAATATTGTATTTGATTTTAAGACATAATGAATAAAAATAAATTTTAGTTAATTAAAATAATTGAATTTTATAAATACAACTGCTTTTCATTGCAGCATAAATCATATAAATCTTTCTATTTATTTTTCGTGAAAAATATTAAATATTGCATTTGATTTAGGCACTTTATTTATTATAATTAATTTCATATGTTAAAAAATAATTGAGTTTTAATATTATAAATACAACTACATTTAATTGCAGTACACTTTTATAAACGCTTCTATTTATTTTCGTTGGCAGACAAACGTTTTTTATGACTAAGCAATATTTTTGTATGTATTGCATTTGATTAAAAGACTTAATGAATTATAATTCAGATATTTTTTATTGTTCATATAAGATAATTGAATTTTATAAATATAGCTGCATTTAATTTTAATAAAATCCTATTAATTTTGCTATTTATTTTCGATGGGAGACAATTTTTGTCGACTAGTAAATTATTGTATTTAAATATTGTCTTTGATTTAAATACTTAAAAAATTAATTAAATTAATTTTTTTACCATCAAGAAATAAAATTTTAAAAACCACTGAATTTAATTTCAGTACAGTCATATAAATCTTTATATTTATTTGCTGTGGAGTTTTTATTTTCATTTAGTGGAGTTCCGTTTCAGCTTTCACCCTGCACAGTTTGTAGATCTTACAGGGAGGTTGGCTTGCTGTGTCCCAGCTCATTCAGATGTTAACTTTTCGCCCAACAAGTTTCCCCATTTCTACAATGTACTGCAAATTCAATAAACGAAAACTTTTCGTTTGTTCGCCCATTGTGGAAGCCGCCGATTAGGCAAGCGGCTGACAGGGATTCCCCAGCGACAGCGTGCCAAGGGGTGTGTCGGGCAAGTGACATGAATAATTCGCAAGTGTGTTGGGGGATAATAAGGCATAGCCAGGCAAGGGAATTCTCCACTCGGCTCCATTGTAATCACATTTGTCCAAATGGCAGCTCAATAAAGGCGCAACAAAAGGCGCAAGTTCTCAATTCAATTGAATGTATTTTTTTTCGAAAAGTTGAGTTTCATTCGTGGAACTTCTGTAGCAGTTGCCTTCAGGCAGGTTGCATAATTAGCTGGCCTGGGGCAGGCATCAGGATGTTCCCTGTTTCTTTCGCTGATGACGTTAAATGTGCAAAAATTGCAAAAAACTTTTCTCATATAAAACGCGTATTAAATCATTTTTATGGCAGCCTGTGCCGCGCCCCATGCAATTTCTTGGCTTTTAGTTTTGCACCCCGCGAACAAGGGGGAGAGAAACACTCCGTGGGAAGGTGGGGGAGGGGGAACTTTCTAGTGATGAATATGATTCCACCTGTTTACATTGTTGTTATTCTATTTTGCATTTCCCTTTTATGTTGCCCGTTATTACTGCGCCTTGTTTTATGCAACGTTTTATGTTGCACGCTGCGTATGAGTGATACTTGACAGCCTCGTCGCTTTTATGGCTAATAAACAGTCAGTATGCGTGTGACGTAGATCTGGTTTGATCCTAATGTTTAAGAGCATTTCGCCATGAGATTTGCATGCTTCATTAAAACCCAAAAAAAAGCTTGTTAGACTGTTAGATACTCTTTAACAGTCAAGTCTTGCTTATTTTGACATATAATTTCTGAATATTTTCCACTCTATTTCTTTTGTATTTCCATGAGCCTAATAACACGAAAAACTCATCAAACAAATCAAATTTAGCTTGTTAACCCTGCAATGAGACTGTTCATTTTCCCACTTTTTTGTAACCGTTTTCCTTTTTGCTGACCAAAGACTGTTAGCGGTTTTGCTTGCGGTTCAAAAGCGGCGCATAAAAGGGCAATTAGAGGTGCGACAAGAAACAGAACCACGTAGCGATCCAACCCGGCAAAGTTTTGATTGAAAAATATTACAAATTACTCTAACAACGTGGCTTATGCACTTGAAGAAAGTGGAAAAGAAGTATCCAAGTTTTTGAAAATAGGTTGAGCTAATGTTGATTTTTTGAGTGAGCTAATTTCACTTCCTATTGTGGAGTATGAAACCTATCAGATAATATTTACTCTTTTTTTAACGATTTATTATATTCTTTTCAAGTTTTAAAACAGCTTGCAGCTTAAATGTTAAAACAAACTATGCCTGCAAAATTCTTAAATAATATTCAATTAATTTAATTGATCCTTGATCCGAAACGCGAACTGTTCGCAGCAGTTGCCCGTCCAAGACTGCGAGAAACACGGCGCGGATTTTCCCTCCAAATCGATGCTGAGTTCGAGTGTCTGTCGAACATGTTCGAGTTGCTTTAGACTGAATTTCCCAGAAAATAATACGGGCAATTTTCGAGGGCAAAAAAGCTGTTTGGGTTATTAGATTACTTAAAACAAACTCGTTGAGAAATTGCATCACATGTGATTCGAGCAAGTTGGGTTCGATTACTCGAATGCGGTACGCTTGAGAGAGACAGAGAGAGAGAGAGAGAGAGAGAGAGAGAGAGAGAGAGAGAGAGAGAGAGAGAGAGAGAGAGAGAGAGAGAGAGAGAGAGAGAGACAGAGAGAAAGGGGAGAAAAAAGTAGTGCGCGATTTATGGACATATAAATCTGTGGCTAGGTTCCTTCCTTCCTCAAGTTCTTGCTTCTTTAAACCTATTCCTAAGAATGTGTCTGGTGTGCTCAATTACAAAATGCACAAAATGTTTTTGAGTTACAATTACTTTATATATTTTTGTAGCTACACTTGTGAATGTAAATACTGTAATCCAGACTTTACTGTCTATTTTCGTTTAGATTGTTAGCGCTTTTTGTAGTACGTTTATTTCGTTTTGCTTTGGCAAGCACCTTGAGTAAGTTTCGGGTGCAATTGCAATTTTCGTTGCCTACACTCGAGCGTCGTCGTTAACTCGTTTAGCTCGCAAGCAGCTGAGCCAACTGAGAAATAGAGAGAGAGAGAGAGAGAGAGCGAGAAGGGAGAGCACTTGAGCACGCGCCAGTTACATTTTAAGCTGCGCACGAAAGTATGCAATGCTAAATCAACACGATTTTATCAAGTGCTGCAAGCGTAATTCATGTTCGTTTACCTTTTTTTTTCTAAAGTTTCTAAAGTGCATTTAATTGTTTGCCTTTGTTTCGTTGAATTTTCTGCCTGCGGGTAATTTGTGCCATGCGTATTATTAGCTCATTTCTGGGTCTAAACATAAACTGCTGCTGATTTCCATTACAAAGGGAACGACGTATGCGAATTTAACATGTAACCGTATCAATATGCAAAAGAGGTTTACACGAGTCTTGCACTAAGTGAATGTGAAGACACGGCGCCGCAGCAACAACGTACAAGTCCCGCAGGACGCACAAGTGGCCAAACGTGACGAGCATACATTAGGCGGACTCAGCTACCAGAAAAAGCCTCGTTCTCGTCGTCATGTTTGGCCACAATAAATGCAAAAAATATGCATGGAGTGCAAATCATGCCGTAGAAACATGCCCTGGCACAGGCGTTCGAGTGTCGACTGGAAAAAAAAGTGCGAGAGACAGCAAAAACGACAAAATGAAAACGCAGATATATTCAATCAGACAGTCAGACAGTTCCACGGGGTAGGATGAAAGCGAACAGAAACATGCGTGCGGAAAATGTGAAAATGTGGCGAGCTAAATTGAAGAAAATTTCAATGAAGCTGGTTATCGATGCATGTAGAAAGCACTGAAACACTGTAGAATATTTTATAAATTACTCAATCCTACAGAAATACTGTAGAATCTTTAAAATATTTGAAATTAATTTAATTACGCCGCTTCATGAATAGCAGGTGCTGCTGTTAATCATTAACAGGTGGTTAGCAGCTGTTGGGAGGAGAACTTAACAGCTGATTCTAATTGAGATGGTAATTGTGATTATCGATAGCTAATAAACGATATAAAAAGTATTTTATTTAAACAGTGAACAGAATTTATTTATTATCAGTCATTTTAAATAAAATTACGAAAGTAAATTTGCCTTAATTAATTGCTTTCAGCTTAAATGTATTTCGCAGACTAAATATTTATAATACGCACGCTATTTACAATTCATCCTAACTTATTTATGTGTGCCTGACCCGTCTTAATAAATTCAGCCCCAGGCAAATCATGAATTATCAACACATTCGCGCGGAACACCCAGTTAAAAGTCACGCGATGACTGCGTCAAATGTTAAGCTAATGGGAAACCAAGTCAGTAGACTAAAGATGTAGAATTAAATAAATTAAAGTATATAGAAGAGGCGCGGCTGCCAAGTGAATAACAGATAAACACTTTGTTGGCTTTTCAGTGTGTAGTGAGTTCATTTTTACCATGTGACCACTGCAGAAGAGTTGGCTGGAACCGCTACTGCTGGCCTGCTGCCTGCTAGGGACTTTCCATGTCTAGCCCAACAGCATGTTCGCATTTTTTAATGCATATATTAATCCGACGCTTATTACATCTGAATGAAGCAGAGGAGGCGGATCAAGAAAAAAACCTTTGGCAAAATCCATTTGTTGTGAAAAATTCAATTTATATTCGATTACGCGACGCTGTCTAAGTACAGCATGAAGTCTGAAGGACTATTTTTATTTTTCATCCTGGCAGCGTATTGAGAATGCGCCGTCATGCGTTCAAATTGCAATCTTTTTTTTCCAACTTTAGCGAGCTCAAAGCGAATGCTTCGAGCTGTCTTCGCGAGGAAAAGAGAAGCAGGCTAAGCAAATTGATAAATGAAAAAGCAGGCACACAAGCCGTGTAATCGACTTTCAGAATCAACCCCTACCTTCCCGCCTCTTTCGCTCTCATACAATCTAATTGTAAAATGTGGATACGACGAGGTTGTCGAGAACTGAGCAACAAACATAACAATCATAGTCAATTGCCGCTAGTTAAATATTCAGGGCCGTTTTCAGGGCGAGAAATACATAAAACTGAAAACAGAATCATATGAGTCCTAGGCACGCCCACACACCCAACCGGCTGGGGAATTTGCCAAGCAAAATGACACCCGGACACGGAAGCGGGTCGCTGATTGCCGATTGACCACATGCAGTGTGCATGGCAGAGTGGTATAGTAGAACAAGCGCTCCAAAGAGGCGTCGCAGTGTATTGGAAAACGATTTTGAGTAGCAGAGAGAGAAACAAACAGACAGACAGACGGACAGACAGACAGACAGACAGACAAACAGGAATAGGGAAGCATAGACAGCACTTGCGAATTTCATTGCGAATGAAACGAAAATCGTTTTATTTTGATTTTCCGCACGCGTTTGAAGTATGCAGAGTAAGAGAGAGTAGGCAAGTGAAGAAAGAAAGGGAGGAGGCAAGCAAATGTTATGTCTGTGCACACCACGTAGAACAACAGCTGTCGGGTATAGACAACTAAAGAAGTTTTAATTTTGGTATTACTTATTATGCTTAAAATGTTTTAATATCTTCAGTACAGGTATATAATTTGAGAAAAACATTTTTACTTATTTCGGATTTATTTAAAAATTCACTACAGGGTATTTCTAATAGCTATACCTCTGCTTCTTCCCTTTACCTATTTTATTTTAATTTAGCAATGCTCTGCAAAGGGGGACCCCTTCGTGCTTTGCGCCTTTTACGTGGCCAATTTGCGGGCAGCTGCGTGCGAAAAGTTGAGTCAAGATGAGGCCCCAGGATCACATGGCCACATGGCAAGTACTTCTCATTATGCAAAAGAAAATAACCAACGTGTAGTTGCATCTTTAGGCAGTTTAGTTCCCTATAATCTGATTAAGCCAATAGATTACCAATAGATTATGCTGTGGGACCTTAAAATGTTCTATAGAGATGTTTCCCGCTCTGACTGTAGATTTTCCTGCGCCTGTAAGTGAAATAAGGAAATGAGGAAAAACAGCTGTTCGCTTTCAATAAAAGTACATGCAATTGCGACTAGCTACCGACGTCTGCGAACACAATTGGCAGCAGGCAAAATACGTTCGACGACGACCGATTCGCCGTACCACAACCACAACCAGAACAGTTGCGCTCCTTGGTTTGGGGCTCTGCCTGCGATGCTGGTTTTGTCGATTTATGTCGTTCGCATCGTTGCAGTTAAAATGATTTTCATGTAAACCGTTCAAGAACTTTGCTCGAGCGAGAACAAATAAGTCGCAGAGGAGCGAGAGGGCGAGGGGGAAGGTATCAACTGCCGGGTAACAACTTATGTAAATTGTAATGCGAGGGACACTTGTCCTATGGGAGTAGACTCACTTCCTACACTCCTGCGTCTCTACGTCATGTTCTCATCCCCTGGAGGTGCAGACCCAAGGTCCTCTAGTTGTGCTCGAGGAATTGCGGGCATGTTGGCTTATGCTGAAATGAGCAAAAATAATTGCAAATCGTAAAAGAAAAATTTTTGAGGATGTCGTCTCCCAGCTCCTTGAGCTAGCCAGAGAGTTGCTACTTCGGTCTTCTTCTCTCAACTCTCATGTGTAACGCCAGGCGAGGCCAGACATCGGAGGAGGCCGGCAAACGGACTGACAGACAGATAAACACGAACGGAACCGGAAAAAAATGCAATGAAGCAAAAGTTGCAGGAAATTGTTAAGACGTCTCTGCCTTCTCCCGCCTTTGCTTCCCTATTGCTTGCTCTATTTTTTGCAGTTTTTTACAGTTTTACGTTATTTGGCATCATCGAAAGGGTTCGCCTAACTCTGCCCTTGGCCCGTAGCCCATTTTATGTTCTTAGACGAATTGAAAAGCCGCATGCAAATAAAATTTGCCTGTCTTTACTGTGAGCGGGCACCCGAGACCCAGGAACCAGGACCTTAGTCTGCTTTGTTGCCTTCTCCGTTTTGTGGTTTTTATATTTCAATCGAGCCTTGTTTTCCTCCCGTTTGCATCCCTTTTATTTTTGTCTTGTTCGATTTTAAAGTATTTGCAATTTTGTCGGTTTTCTTTGAACGCGATTCCGTCATTCACATTTATTTTATAAGCTTGCCTAAATGATGATGTATTGTTTCAATGGCACCCAGGGGACCTTCGAGGAGTACGAGTGTGTAATGGACTTGCGGAGTTGAGTTCAGCGTAATAAACTTGAGAAATACAATAGAAGTATTCAAAGAAGTCAAGTGTAGTATTCCGACTAGTCAAGTGTACAAATATTTGAATATTTAAATTTTTAAGCTATTTATTTATTTTTAATCTATTTGTTACTTGCATCCAACCTAATATTGTTGCAGGCTGTCACTGTCATCGCTAGCTATGTATGCCATCTCTAGCAGTCAGGCTCATCTCTAGACAAGCAGCCATGTTTAAGCAACTGCTAAGCAACTGCTAAGCAAAATAAATTAAACTCATTGTGAAAAATATAAATATATAACTTTTGAATAGCAATATAGTGACTATATACAACAATTTAGCATAAATACTTACTTATTATTAGCATTTATCAACTGATTTTATGTACTATGCGTATTATGACAACATTTTCAGACAATAAAATCCTTGAGAGCCTGCACTAATTTTGAAAGCAAACAAATTTGCATAATTTTACAACTGTCTTAATAAATTCAGGGCGCAACAATATAAAATCCACATGAAATTGCGCACAAATGCGAAAAGTTTTCCTGGGCCTGTGCCAAGAAAAAAACAGGAAAAAATACGAGCCCAACTTTTGACATAAAGTAAACAATGAAATGCGCCAATTGTGATTATATGTAGGAGAGTGTAATAAACGTAATTAGCCGGAGTGTTCCCTGGGCGGGTCGAACTGGCGCCTGCTACAGGTAGCCATAAAACGCAGACTTTATGCAGGCAGTTCCTTCAAGCAATTAGTTCTCCATTTAATTGTTTAATTTGCTTAAGTAAAGCCATCGCGCTTAGCTAGGCCTCACTGTAGCTAGGGCAAATGAAAGTGGCGAATTGAAATGCAACGAATTTTTTAAACATTATTTGCAAATTCGAAATGCACTTGAAAATGTTTTGGGGCGTGGCAAATGCACATGCACACACGTGCCTCTGCCCGGGAGTTTCTGTCTGCACGCGATTTGCTCCCTGTCGCCCCAAAAAAGCAGCTAAAAACGTGACACGCATTTCGAATTTGGGGTTGACGCCGCGCCGTCTCCCATGTCTATTCAAGGATCGTGCTTCGGCAGCTCCTCATCGCTTCACAGCTGAACGCCCCTGGAGCAGGAGTCGTTTGCAGTGCGCGGACATGAAACGCTTGCACTTTTGTTTATGTCCTTCGGCAAGTTGCGTGAAATTGAAAAAGCGGGGATGTTGGCAAGGCTTATGGATGATGCTGCAGGTGCAACGCGTTAAGTGGCCTAGAAGTGCAGGCAGCTCCGCTCAGCAGTAGCTTCTGTTACCATGAGGAATTTCACCCATCATTAGCGGTCGCTTTCTTCACGGCGAGAAGAGACTGAAGCAGAAACTGGTCGAGGATTGCAAGCAGCTGGCATGTAATACGCTTGATTTATTGCAGACACTGTGTGCAGAGGAAGGAGCGATATGTCTGTGGAGCACTGTGGTTCTAATTTGCCCAAGGAAACCTTTAATAAGACTCCGGTTTTCCCCAGCCTTACCTTTTCTGAATTAATACCAAGCAGCGCAGCAACTAAGAAATGCGAGGGCGCTGGGTGTGGGCGTGGCATTCAAATACACTTAACTAACACTCGTACTGCTTGGGCTGTAAAAAAGTAAGCTGCCTGCCCAATTTGATGGCCCTAACTCTCGCCGTTTCGAAGATCACGCTGTTCATACAGACAAACCACGCCTGAAGCTGATCAAGGCGTTTAAAGTAAGGTCTTGCTTCCGAAACTAAACGCATTTGTCTTAGTATGCGTATGCGTATATCCTGCCCTAATCACTGCACACACACAACACAACACACACTCCGGCCAAGGTCCCAAATCGCTTGTTATTGTCATTGTTATCAACAATGTCATGGCAAACAGCAATAACAAATTCTGTGCGAGAGTGGGCGTGGCATGTCTCATGTGAGCATATGTTAAACATTTTGACACTTGCGCACGGTTGAGTCGAACTTCGACAAGCTGAGCGCAACTTGATGAGGGTTCACTTCCGCCTAGACCGAACGGCAACAGCAACACAATAGGCTGAGTAAAGGCAAAGCTGCTCCCGCTGGGCATTTGCCAAATTTATTTGAATTTAAAAATTTCCGAATTTGTAGCAATTTGCTAGGGCGGGGGAGAAGAACTGAATTTGGGTTTGTTACCTCGATTTCACCACGGCCAGTTGCGGTGCTTGGCGATAATCAGCGCACTGTGCGCCGAATTTGCCAACTGTCCGAATTTTGTATTATCTGTTGGCGTGGCGCGGGGGCAGGAGCAGAGGCAGGGGCGGGGACGGTGCTCAAAAAGCCAAGCCGCATTAGCGGTTGTCGCTGAGCTTTGCTGCGGCCTGCAGTGCAGCGCGCTGCTGCAGAGGAGGGGGAAGGCAACTGGATGCGACTTAATTAAATTTTGGTTGAGCTTCGGCACAGCGCGTCGATAAATGTTAACAGTTTCGGTTTTTGTGGATTGCAGTTGATTTGAAGCGTGTGTTTGTTTTCAACTTAAACAGAATGTTTTTTCCCTAAATCAGCTTGAAAAACTGTTCTTGGGCAAATTTGTGTAGCATACTTTTCGGCATGCATTAAATTAAATTTGCCCAGCCGAAGACGTGGCAGCCACGCCCCCTTTTGACTGCCAATTTCGTTAACGTTTGGCAAATTGCAAATTTGCGTAATCATATTTTAAGTGAAGTCGCTTTGCAAAATGAATTTCAATCGATTTTTCACTCGAACTTTAAAATGTGCGCAGTCAAAAGTTGCGCATACGACGCGTTGGCATTTGCATTATGGTTTTTCATTTCCGCTTCCGCTACTCGTATATATCCGTTGCAGTTACTTTAAGTCCACTGCACTTTTGTGTGAAATATGCGCCGACTCCCGGGTCCCGCCCCACTGCTGCCTCCGCCCCACGCATTTCAAAGCACCATCAACGTCGTCAAATCGTTAGTCAAATACGCAAAAAGTTTTCAGTTTTCCTCCACTCTTGGCAATAAAAATGATGAAGTGCCCGACGACTACTTCAAAGTGCATCAAGCATTGCTCGCAGAGTTGTTTCCGTTGAGCTTAGGTCGCCGCTGCAAATACCCTACTCGATTTCGAATCGAGTCAGCTGAGCTTCATCTCTCCCAGCTCTAAATAGAGCGTAGAGAATATGAGTTCGCTTACATGTTGCCTGTTTGTGCTTTTTCTGAGCTTGTCAGACACCTACAACACCGTCATACGGGAACGTAAGTAACTCGAGTTTTATATGAAGTATCTTACATAACATTTCGCAGCCAGGTGCATGTATAAGGCCGACCCAGGTCTGTGCACCGAGAACGAGCAGCTTATTAAGGTCTACGGCTACGATTATATTACCAATCGCTGTGTGCATTATTTCTACAACGGATGCGGTGGCAACCCTAATCGCTTCGACACACGGCAGGAGTGCATGGCACAGTGTTTCGTCGAGGGCGCCGAAAGCGCAGATGATGACGAGGACTTTGAGCTGGCGGAGGAATATATGAGGAATGAGTTTTAGAGCGTGCAATAAATGACGAAACGATACCTTGCCGGGTAGTGTATGCATTTGTCGGGGCACCGATACCTTGCTGGTTAGTATAGTGTAGTGTATGCATTTGTCGGCGAGCTGCCTCAGCCGCTGTTAGCTTTTTTTTGCCTCATCTCCACGCATAATTTCAGTGGAAGTTCCTTAGCCGAGTTGCTTTTAATGCGTTTTCTTTTGACGCTGACTGTCTTCCTCTGTCTCTGTCTCTCCGTGCTGCTTCCTCTTTGTCTCGTCGGTCGTCTGTTTGCTGCCAATCAGAACGACCATTAAGTCAAACAGCTGAAGCAATCCAGCAGCGTCAAGTCGAGTCGAGACTTTTCAGAGACTTTTTTTTCACATTTTCCGTCTTGCAATTCGCGTCGCAGCCCGAGACAATTTTTATTTGCAAGGCAGGCGTATTTGATGCAGTTTTCCCTCTCTCTCTCTCTCTCTCTCTCTCATTGTCCCTTTGTGGCAGCCAGATAATTAGAATCAATCGATGTAATCAACACCATTAAAATGACGGAGCAGCTCTCGCCCATCTCCCCTTCCGCCAAGCATATTTGCAGCCTTATTAACGTTGTAAAAGCGTTGCCTACCTCCTCGATCCCTTAGCCAGCTGGTCATGTGACACTTTTGCCCAGCCCATGCTCACCTATTCCTCTTGCCCGCCAGCCCCACTTGACTTGCTGCTCACGTAGGAGCAGGGTGGGAGGGAACTTTTATGACTGATTATGTTGTTTTTCGGCGTTAATTGCCACTTGGCCTGCCTGCGGATGTGACTATTTTTATGGCTAATGAGCAGCTCCAGAAGAGAATTGCCTGCATATAGGGATCTAACTAACGGACTGACCAATTAAATGCCTGAAATTATGCTAGGGCTTGCTGAACCGGAGATAAATTAAAATGAATGGTTTGTTAGAGTGCACAACTTGTGGGGCTCTCAATTTATTTAGGGCTAGTGTAGAAATATAGTTGATATTGTGCTTAGAAATCATCGCGGTAACTTCACTCATTATTAGTGTTGAATAAATAATTGCGGTCGATTAAGATGAGCTCATTCCTCGAGCAAACCCCATCAATATATCACCCAAAACACCTTAAGATTATACATAACTTTGCTTCTGCTCAAGCTCGGAGCACTTGGACTCCATCCAGCAAAGTGCAGAATGAAAACGTTTCGCAATAAATGAAATTTCATGAGCTTTGGAGAAGGCGTTCAAAATTTAAATAGGTCAAACAAGCATTTAATTTGCGCACGAATGAAATGAGTTTGTCTGCTCGGCTCGACAAGGCCTACAGCTCCCTCGAAGTCGAAGTGGGCCAAACGGAAGCTGCCACAAAGGACACGTGAGGCAGGACACGTGAGGCGGCACCTGCTGCCCGGTCGGCAGCTGCACACTTAACTTCTTTGGCTCCATTAAAATCTTGCTAAATAAATATTTAATGCGTGAACAACTGGAGAATCGAGAGAGGGAGAGCGCGAGGAGTCTGCAGACTGAAGCAGGAGGAGCAACAGCCTGCCAGATGATTTACGAGCCTCAGCTTGTGCTTCGACCAGTGCTGCCAATTTCGCTTTTTCCCCGACAAGTCTGGCTGTTTTTTAAGGCTAACTCCGGGACAAATTTTGGATTTTATTTTTATAAAGTTAGCCTTATTCCGTTTTTTTTATCTGCCAATATTTTCTATACAATATATCACAACTTATATATATATTATAATTTTAGCTCTTCTTACGTTTTTACTTTAATTTTTCCTGCGTTTTTGTGTAATTCTTGTTTATTTTTGAAGACCAGCTGCGTGAAGAATTAAAAAATTGCGGAAATTCTGAATTTTATTTATATTAAGTTAATTTCATTCTGTTTTTTTCAATTGCCAGTATTTTATATACAATTGATCTCGAATTAATCGATTAATCTCAATTAATTTTAAATTTTTTATTATATACAATTTATCTCGAATTACATTTATTAGCGATAATTTTAAATTTGAATGCTTAATTTCCTTATTTTGGGTTGTTACAATTTTAACACTTTTACGCCTTTTATTCTCTATAAATTCTTTAGCTTTTTCCGCATTTTTGATTGGTTGTTTGATACATTAACGCCCATTAAAAACAGCTTTTTTTCGTTCACAATAGATGGCAGCACTGGCTCCGACTCTGCCAGTGGAACTGAAACTGAGAACTG
The DNA here is from genome assembly GCA_018151445.1 of Zaprionus inermis. Lineage (NCBI taxonomy): Eukaryota > Metazoa > Arthropoda > Insecta > Diptera > Drosophilidae > Zaprionus > Zaprionus inermis. The sequence goes on along the minus strand of JAECXD010001696.1, from coordinate 8,756 downwards.
CGAGCTGCCTGGCCTGAGCTGCCTTTTGTGCTGGCTAATGGCTCATAATTGATTTTATGCCTATTGTTAGTAGGGCGCTTTAAATGGTGCGTTGGTAATGCGACGCACTGCAGCAGTTCCTCTCTCCAGCCATATTATAATGTCATATTTTCAGGCACATTTGGAGTGCTCATTAATTAATTTTAATGCCACAAAAATTGCGTTAAATGATGCAGCATTCGAAGGACACAAATGGCTCGGAAATAGTGGTGGATTCAAAAGAAAAGCAAGAAGAACGCGCTCATTCAACTTGCCTGGGATTGAGTGGGCATTGGGGAGCACATTTTGTGCTACATATGTACAAATACGAACTCTATAGAGAAATGCAGCATACAATATGATAGAGTTTTCGTATAAATAAATAAATGTATAAAGAATTTATAAACAAAAGCATGAAAGAAGCTAAAATTACAATATGTTCTAATGAAAATTAAAGAACAAATTTAAAAATGATCGTTAAATAATATAAAAAAATACTGGGAAATATTGGCAATTCCTAAAAAGTGGAAAAAGGCTAACTTAATATTAAATAAATCCAGAATTCTCGCTTCGTGCAATTCTTAAGTTTTTCCCGCAGTGGGCCTTCAAAAGGCGGCCAGATTTGACGGGAAAAATGCGGAATTGGCTGCACTACTTGCATCTGTTACTACTCCATTGCCATTATCTAACACTGTTTTGTATATGAGCTGTACAACACTGTCAACTAGGGCTCTTTAAGCCGCCTTCCTCTAAATAAAGTAATTAAAAATTAATTAAAGAATCTGCTGACATTTTTTCGAGCAATAATATATTTTTCTTTTTTTCTATCCCACATTTCGCAAATTTACTCGTTTATTTCTCTCCCTTAGTCGCCCTGTTTAGCTTAGTTAATTCTGTTTGCTTTCTTTTAAATTCGCCAACTCAGCTGCGTCTTCTTTTTCTGCTGCTTTTGCTGTCTGTTAGGCGTGCATGTAAGTCGAATTAACCATCAAATCGCCAGACTGCTCCTGCCCAGCTTGATTTAATAATTCTAATAAGACGCCAGCAGGACGACAGGACGACAGGGTGACAGGACGCCAAGGAGAGGCTGCGAGTGAAATCTAAATAAATAAATGTCCGTTTACAACACACTTCCGAACGTGGCCATCACATGCCAACTGCGACGTGGCCAGAACGGGGTGGGTCAGACTACATGGTAGCATGGGGCAGGGCAAGGCAGACGGGGGGCAGCCGAGGCACCTTTGGCACGCCGAGCATCTCATGCATTCCCCTTAATAATGCGCATAAATTGGTTGCCCCTTTGGACCTTTTGACTCGGTTAGTTTCCTTATCCGCCGGCAAAGAGACCCCGAGACACGCGTGCGTTCATTTCATTTAGCTTTTGTTTGACTTGGCTTTGTTCTTGGCCAGCTTCAACTGCGAGTCCGACTCCACTGTTTGTCTAGCTGGGCATTATTTTTGGAGAGTTTCTCGCCCACGTTCCCCCTGTCGCGCCTGTCGGGATCTCTGGCATATTTTTGCAAGCGTTTAATCTTGAATTTGCCACCACTCTCTGCGGTACCCCTTGTCTGTCTATCCAACTGTCGGCTGTCTGCTTCCTTCCACCCCGACCCAACTTCCTCCGCACTACGTCCCCTGCTCTGCGTCTCCCTTCCCTCGCTTATTCCAACTTAGCTTTTGGCTCGAGCATTAAATGAAACACTTAGCTGGAAGACGAAAAATTATGCCAACATTTAAGTGTTTAATATCCGTCTGGGACACTGGACCCGCTTCAGACTAGGGGTTTGCCCTGTCCCGCCCGAGCAGATATTTATTGGTTGACTTTAATGGCAAAACAGCGTAGTTGGCATACAAAATTGCCTGGGAGCCTGAGAAATTGGATACCATAAAGAAATTTGGGTTATCCCCAGCACAAATGTCGCCGAGCAGTATTAGAAAATATGCCCAGAGCAGCCCAGTGCAGATTAAGTGCCGCAACTAATTGAATTTCAGCGCAAATTTAAATACTTTTAATGAAATGCCTTTAAAATCTACGCAGGGATTATTACTTACTTTTCTCTGAAATTCGAAAAAACACAGAAATACTCACGAACATACATATCCATTATAAAGAAAGACTCAGTGAGTGAGTTTATTCATTTCTTTTATTTGCTTAATAAATCATTTGAATCATTTGATTTAATTGAATTACAAATTGAGTTGTTACAAGAATTTACAAATCTATTTATTAGAATTTGGTTTCAATTGGTTTCGAAAAAAACATAGAAATACTCACGAAACTTACATATCCAAAATAAAGAAAGACTCAGTGAGTGAATGTATTCATTTCTTTTATTTACGCATCCAAAACAATTCGAAAGACTCAGTAAATTGGGATCATTTCATTTATTGCAAAATAAATCATTTGATTTAATTGAATAACATATTGAGTTATTACAAGAATTTACAAATTAATTTATTACAATTTTGTTTTATTAGCAACGAGAATGAATTGCTTACTTTTCTCAGAAATTAAAAAAAAAAAGAAATGAAAAACAGAAATACGTGAGTAAAACTAACATTTCCCAAACAATTCGAAAGTCTCAGTGAGTAAGTGGGGATCATTTCATTTAAACGGGAATCATTTGAGTTATTTGAATTACAAATTGAGTTATTACAAGAATTTACAAATATATTTATTTCAATTTCGTTTCCATTGGTTTCGAAAAAAAACATAGAAATACTCACGAAACTTACATATCCAAAATAAAGAAAGATTCAGTGAGTAAGGTTCATTTCATTTAATTGCAAAATAAATCGTGTATCATTTGAGAAGAAATTAAAAATGTATTCAGTAGAATTCCGCTTAGAAACGAGAGTGAATTAACATCTTAATTGTTTTGAGTGAGTAATACATTTCCCACCAATTAGAAATCTGTGCATCGATCTCACGCAAATAATATTTTCCATTTAGGTTGCTAAGTACAGGCAAAAACAAAAAAAAACTCGATTAGTTTCAGACAGATACTTAACATATTCCGAGGATTACTTACCAATCGGCACAGCCTCGGTACCACCAGCCACCTCGATAATGCTCGGCGCAATTGTAATTCTCATATATATCGTTTTGACTATCGAAAGTGGTGAACTGTTGATGTTCGCTATGCCGCATGCGATCCTTGTCTGTTGTGCCTGAGTGCATACCCAAACTGAGTAACCTATATTTATCGTCTTCTCCAGCAATTGTAAAGTTACTGTAACGAGCATAAAAGGTTCTGCCATCAAACCTCTCCATGTGTATGTACAGAGTGTGCGGGCGATTTTTGGTAAGACGATGAATCTTTTCCAGGCCGAGGAAGAAGTCGCCTGTGAAGTTGCCAAAACCGTTTCTATACGCTTGCCAGTTCCTATTGAAATCTTCTTTTCCGTTTATCCGCTGCTGAATCACAGTCCAGCCGGGACCAGCAATCCCACTGTTACACAGTACCGGGAAGGCTTCGAAGTGGGGTAATTTAATATTGTTGACTTCATTGGAATCGCCATAGAAGCTGCAACTATTCGCTAACTCTTCATACTTCAACAATTGCTCTTTTAATTTGTTGATTTCCTGTTCCTTTTGTTGCATCTTTTGATCAGCTTTATCTCGTTTTGCAGATTGGCAAATATCTTTATATTCAATCACGGCTTTTTGAGCCTTATCCAAACTTGTTTGACAACTCTTCAGATTTGCATCATTCGCTTTCATTGCAGAACTTACCTCATACCTTTTTAATTGATCTTCGAAAGAATGCAATTTGGTAATATTCATCCCGATTTTCTGCAGAACCGTACCTAGTTCCTCCCTAATAAATGTTTTAAGCTCGACTATTTCATTGTTTACTGATTGAAAATGAAGATCGAGCACATTGTTGGTCTTTTGCAGTTCGGAAAGTTTCGATTCCAGATCTTTGATACGAGTACTCTTACTTAATAGTTGATCGTCTCTGAATTTTTCGAGCTCTTTGATACGAGTATCCTTACTTAATAGTAGTTCGTCTCTGAATTGTTCGAGGTTTTTAATATTCGTATCTTTACTTAGTAGAAGATCGTCTTTCAGCTTTTCGAGGTCTCTGATACGAGTTTCCTTACTTAATGCAAGATCGTCTCTCAGTTTTTCGAGATTTTTGATATGAGTATCTTTACTCAATAAAAGATCGTCTTTCAAATGTCCCTCGGCCACTTTCAGTTGCAGTTCTTGAATTTTTTCATGCATTTCTTTGATTTCTTTTTCTTTGGTTTCACATTGTTTACTCGCCAGTTGCTTCTGAAGCTGATTCACATAAGTTAAGATCGGCTTAACAGACTTTAATATGTGCGATCCGCACAAACCGTCTAGTTTCCCGGGCACTACCCATTCCTAAAACACAGGAAAAAACAAAAATAGAACAGGTATTTTGATAGAAATAAATATATATACTGCAGGGTTTCAGACAGTTTCTTATCTGTTTTTAAATATTTTATATATATACTTTTTAAATAAATATAATATGATTATGTTGAGTTTAACACACATAGATTTCACAATATTGATAATGAAATTGACGTCATTAGTTTATTATATTTTTTATTTATAAATATATTATATATTTTTTTCCTATTATGTTCTCTTTAATCTCCCTCAAGCTACATACAACATTGCAGCTTAATAATACTATACTTTTTTAATATAGTTAAGCAAAGTCAGGTTATCTTACCTTATTGTTCGAAGTTCCTGTAGCAGCAGTGCCGCCACAAAGCACAAAAATGCACAATAAGATTAAAGAAATGTACATAATATCAATATTACTTTTATTTGTCCTATCATATATATTATATATATGTAAATATAACTGAACCGCACTCGCATTGATCAAACGAAGACTGAATTCATTTCGAATTGCTTAGGCTAAGAAATAACATTCATGTGCAAGAGATTATATAAAACATTTGGAGAGAAATGAGATTAAATTCGAGCGAAATTCCCTGAGAGAGGTTCGAAATCTCAAATTTGGCATTATCAGTGGGGCTTGCTGCTTAGCAAATGCACTGATAAAAAGCCGCGTGTTTCGCTTGAGCTTTGTCATTTTAATTTTTTTGTGAAACAAAGAAAGTGCTCTGTAATATGTATAGAATATAAAAAATATAAATAAATATAATAAAAGGCAAATCTGGTTTATTAATGAATTTATAATGAAACAAAACGAGTTAAAACCAAATCGCGAGTAATGTAAGGATTCGAGTATACTCGAGTAATAATTCGGGTAAACTCGAGTACTAATTGGAATATACTCGAGTAATAATTCGAGTATTTTCGAGTAATGATCGAGTATACTCGAGTAATGATTCCAGTATACTCGAATATGTATTACTCTTTGCAGATCTCTGGTATACATTATACAAAATATCAAATGTTAATAACATTTCGTGTGATCTATAGATTGTACAGAAAATATTTTTCTCGAATTATGATTTATATAAATAATGTTCTAATTTATTCTACAAATGCAGCTCTTATAAGCTTTGACATGGGTCTGGGTTTTTAGAAACTGTTTTGGGGGTTCTCTTTCAACTTATACAAAAAATTGCAATTTTATATACTATGTCTGCCTAACAAAAGTAAAACTGTACATTTTTCCCCAATTTGAGACCTTTTATGCCTTTTGAGGATATTGTAAACTTGAAACTGTCGTACAGCACAAAAGAACATGCAGCTGGACGAAGTGCAGGGTGCTGCCTTCGATGGGAACTCAGTTGGGTTACCGGAAAGGGAAGGACGTTATAGGTAAGGGCAGAGTGCAGACCGAGGACCGCAGAGCTTAGACCGCACCCAAAGGAGTTCGCACGACCGAGCACGACTCAACACTTGACCGGGAGATGCTGTTGCTGGCACCAATTGTTAATAAGATTTGCACATCATTTCACGTGTCCGGGCCAAGTGTCTGTCTCTCTCCCCTCTCTCTGTCTCCCTCTATCTCTCTGTGTGTGTTGCCCACTTGTATTTGCATTCCAATAAGACCACAAGGCGCCACTTTCATTGCCCTCGCTCCTTTTCGAACTGCAATTTGCATTCTCTGGCATCATTCTGTGGCCGGGCAGGGCAGAGGGTGCGGCATTTGTGGCCGGTACGGTTCGTGCAACTTACAAAATGCTCCCGCTTAGTATACAAAAAGGGGTGTAGAGCACCCCTTCCACTCCATCATTATTGCATATTTTATGGCTATTTTCGACTCAAATTGAACACTGCACTTTAAGCGTGCAAAATGTCTTCCGTTTCGACTGGGATAATTGAATGAAATACAAATATATCTAGAGGTTTGTTAGGGTTATTCATTCTCTTTCGCAGTCATCAATTTTGCAGGATTCTTTAAATTTATTGAGTGCTTTGTGCCTGGCAAGTAATAGTAGAAAATATTAGAGCAATAGATACCTCTTCTTGTGGCAAAACAAAAAAATATTTGTTTAACTTTTGAATATTTGAAACTGAATGTTATATAAGCATAAATTAATCTGCCATGAATTTGTACTCTTTAAAAAATATATCTATATTTTTAAACTCCCGTTTTCACTGTCTAAACTACAGGGTATATAAAAAGGACAAGTAAAATGTCAGCAAGCAATGATTTGCTTATTTTTTTGGGGCACAAATGAGATAATAGAAACAACAACAGTCTGAGAAAATGAAAAAAGGTTTTGGCAGATAAAATGCGACAAATTAATTGAAATTTATAGCACAGAGGCGTGCGCAGCAGGGATGCCCAAGCAAGAGCAGGGACAACCCACGCCCCACCAGGCAAGCCTGCATGAGTTATGTCGGCGAATGAAATGGGAATCAAGGAACAATTAGAGTGGATTAACCCACACAACCAACTTGAATATCTTCAGGACTTAAGGTTTTTATATTTCTTAAAGACTTTTTATTTAGTTGAGAAATGAAATTTAGCTGGTGTATTATTTATTGAATCAGGTTTTGACTTTAACTGGCAGCACTTTGCTGTTGGTGTCTAGGAATTTGGATGCTTTTTTTTGGCTTTTCATATGCAGATTTTCTTCGCCCGGAACTTCACCTGCGGTTAGCATTAACGAGCCTTGAGCGACTCGAAACCCATTCAGAGGCAAATTCAATGCGACAGCAGACTGCGCACGAAAGGCTCTTCGAGGGAAGCCGCAAGATGAAACTCCTGCCCGAAATCGACTCAATACAAAACCCATTAAAATATCAACAAAATTCAACGATGAAGACGAAGACGAAGACGACATCAAAATGTAATTTTCGGCTGGCGCACAGCTTGCGCATAGTAATGAGATGTGTCTCGAGTGGGAACCGCAGCTCGGGTTGGGCTGACGGTGACAGTAGATGGGGATCGGGCTCATGTGTGCAGTTATAAGGTTTAGGAGCAAGCCTGAACCCTTTTGCAGAGTAACTAAGTCGGGGATTTTGCCTCGAGGAGCCCAACTTTATGACGATTAGCTGTGATGTTGATGTTGGGATAGTGCGTTATAATTAATAAGTAGTATTTGCTTCAAATTCTTTCTTTTAGCATATGGTATTTTAAAACTGCATATATAGTATATATATAATTTTATTGATTTCATAAGCCAAAGCAATCGCAGCTTGAAAGTCCAGCAACAACATTTCCGTTTCCTTTTCGATTTCGAGCAAATTTCTTTCCGTTTCTCTCTCTTTCTTTCCGCCTCTTGTTGCACATTCACCAATGTCAAGGCCAAAGAGTATCTGCTCCGCTCTGAAATTCAGTGCAAATCCAGCAGGAAACACGTCGCACTTTAATCTCATTTATATTTATAAGTCTGCGCAAGTTTCCCTCACTCCGAACTTGGCGTAACCAAATTATTTTCCCAGTTTCGCACACGGCAAGCGACAGCGACTAATTGCAAGTTATTTTTGCAAGCAGTTTTCTTCAGTTTTCCTCTCTTGGTCTCTGGTTTTCTCCACGCTTGTGGCTTGTGCCCTTTTGGTTTCGCACTCCGTTTTTTGCATCATTCTTGCGAGTAGACTTTACATTATTCTCTGTCATGTACTGGACTCGGTGCTCGGCCAACTTGCCACGCCTGTGTAGTACAAGTAATTTGCTGTCATCGTTGCTGTCGACGCAGAGAAATTAAAAATCGGCTCAGAGTTATTTATAATTCGCTACAACTACAGCTCCATGTGCCTGCCTCTGGCATTGTCGCTGCTTCTGCTTGATAAATGCATCTGTCGCCTGGTTACGGGGCCGGGATTGTGTTTTAAATAATAAATAAGCCAAAGAGCTCTGCTCGATATCGCATGGAAATTCAATTTGAATTCGACTTCAACTCGTAGCTTCTAAAGGCTTTTAGTCAGAAATTACGTATACGCCATGTGGCATTTCATTCGGCAACTTTGTGTGGCATTTGCGGTGTTCTGTAGTTCTGCTCACTCCCCCACGTATTTGTCTGTCATTATTAATGCGTGTAATTAGCGCACTTTATAAAGATTGATTGGCAGACTTGTTGCCGCAACTGCAGACGAGGCGCCACTCGCAGAGGCAGAAGCCACAGCCTGAGCATACACACACTCACTCTTCCTCACATGTGTGTGACAGACGGACACGCACTCACACCCACACCCACACACACACGCAGTTGGCGTTATACGCGCCACTTGTTTATGTGCCACACGCATGACTTGAGCGTAATTTCTTTCATTTTACCCTGTAAAATAGTGTCTAAGGGGTGTGATCATTTGCAGACATGCATATATA